>JARGCV010000589.1:3896250-5110625 GCA_034064705.1 Bothrops alternatus
CAGGCTAATTAACGGTGTGCAAAGTTCAATTGTTGGAAATCCCAGGGTTCCTTAAGGGAAAGTTGAATACAGCAGATGACAATGGCACTAGTAATGATGATATATCTATACTTGCTTGTTAATATAGAAAATAGTACTTTAATATGTAGTTTCTGATTGACAGAAAAACATAATTAATGATCAGGATGGCTGCATGAGAAGGAATCCTCTCACTATTTTTCTCCAAAATAGGTATCTCATCCTTTCCCATCTTAAATCTCACCAATCATATCAAAGAATCTGAAAAGTTATATCCTGCCAGAATACACCTTTCCCCGCTCTTTTTTTTTTTTTAACAAAAATAGGCATCCCCTCCAACTGCCACATTTTTCTATTGCAGTAATTATTTATGTTAATCAAAGATCCTGGAGCACGGGGAACTACCAGAGAACTGGAAAAGAGCTGGTATGGTTCCCATCTTCAAAAAAAGGAAAAAAATGGATCCAAGAAACTACAGACCTATCTATCTGACCTCAATACCTGGGAAGATTCTGGAAAAGATAATCAAGCAATGAATCAGCGAACACCTAGAAGCAAACAAAGTCATTACCAAAAGCCAACATGGGTTTGTCAAAAACAGATCATGCCAGACAAATTTTATTGCATTCCTTGACCAGGTGACAAAATTAGTGGACCAGAGGAATGCTGTAGATATAATTTACTTGGACTTCAGTAAGGCATTTGATAAAGTAGACCACAATCTACTACTTGATAAAATAGAAAAATGTGGCTTAGACAGCATCACCACCAGAAGGATTCATAGCTGGCTGACTGGCCGTACTCAACGTGTTGCCTTCAATAGAACTGCATCTACATAAAGGGAAGTGTGTAGTGGGGTGCCCCAGGGCTCTGTTCTGGGCCCACTGCTCTTCAACATCTTCATCAATGATTTGGATGAGGGGATAGACGGGGAACTCATCAAATTTGCAGACGACACCAAGCTGGCAGGAATAGCCAACACTCCAGAAGATAGGCTTAACATACAGAAGGATCTTGACAGACTTGAACATTGGGTGCTATCTAACAAAATGAAATTCAATGGTGAAAAAAGTAAGGCTCTACATTTAGGCAAGAAAAACCAAATGCACAGGTATAATACAGATCAGTGATGGCGAACCTTTTAGAGACTGAATGCCCAAACTGCAACCAAAAATCCACTTATGTATCATCGGGTGCCAGGTGGGCGTGGCCCATTGGATGGGTGTGGCCCATTGGGTGGGCATGGCCCATTGGGTGGGTGTGGCTGCGGTGGTAACGGCAGACTGGGTGGGACTAAAAAGTTCAATCAATCAATTCCAACTTTGCGAGATCTTTTTTTTCCTGCGAGAAGTTGAAATTAATTGACTGATTGAACCTTTTTTTTTTGCACATGGCGGCGGAGGCCTAAAGCAAACAGGTTTTATAAAACCCAGCTGAAGGCCTAGGACTGGGGCGACAACGCATGCCATAGGTTCACCACCATGGATATAGGTGGTACCTTGCTCAATAGTAGTAACTGTGAGGGGGATCTTGGAGTCCTAGCGGACAATCACTTAAATATGAGCCAGCAGTGTGCTGCAGCTGCCAGAAAAGCCAACACAGTTCTAGGCTGCATTAATAGAGGGATGGAATCAAGAACACATGAAGTGTTAATATTGCTTTACAATGCCTTGGTAAGGCCACACTTGGAATACTGCATCCAATTTTGGTCACCACGATGTAAAAAAGATGTTGAGACTCTAGAAAGAGTACAGAGAAGAGCAACAAAGATAATCAGGGGACTGGAGGCTAAAATATATAAAGAACGGTTGCTGGAATTGGGAATGTCTAGTTTAATGAAGAGAAGGGCTTGGGTGACATGATAGCAGTGTTCCAATATTTCAGGGGTTGCCACAAAGAAGAGGGAGTCAAGGTATTCTCCAAAGCACTTGAAGGCAGGACAAGAAGCAATGGACGGAAACTAATCAGAGAGAGAAGCAACCTAGAACTAAGGAGAAATTTCCTGACAAAACAATTAATCAGTGGAACAACCTGCCTCCAGAAGCTGTGAATGCTCCAACACTGGAAGTTTTTAAGAAGAGACTGGACAGATTTGGGCTGTATTTCTCTGGCTGGTTGCTGAGATGAATCGTTTGTTCGGCAAATCGAAGCCTAAGGCGCCACCTCCGAATTTGACGGACTGTATTGGCACGGTGGATAGCAGAGCAGAATCGATTGATAAGAAAATTTCTAGACTTGATGCAGAGCTGGTGAAATATAAAGACCAAATGAAGAAAATGAGAGAGGGGCCTGCAAAGAATATGGTAAAGCAGAAAGCCCTGAGAGTATTAAAACAGAAACGAATGTATGAAAACCAACGGGATAATCTTGCCCAGCAATCTTTCAATATGGAGCAAGCCAACTATACTATCCAGTCCCTAAAAGATACAAAAACAACGGTTGATGCTATGAAGCTAGGAGTGAAGGAAATGAAAAAAGCTTACAAGCTAGTAAAAATTGATCAAATTGAGGACCTGCAGGACCAGTTGGAAGATATGATGGAAGATGCTGGTGAAATTCAGGAAACATTAGGTCATAGTTATGGAACTCCAGAGATAGATGAAGATGACTTGGAGGCAGAACTAGAAGCACTGGGTGATGAACTTCTAGCTGATGAAGACAGCTCCTATCTTGATGAAGCTGCAACTGTTCCATCAATTCCAGAGGGAATGCCAACTGAAGTGAAAAATAAAGATGGGGTACTGGTGGATGAATTTGGACTCCCACAGATTCCTGCAACATAATTATGAAGTTCCAAAGGAATGTTGTTTTTTATATTATACATTTCCGAGCAAAAACAATTGAGGGGGTTGAGTCTATACTTTTGCAATATCACGTAATAACACTATGTTATGAAATAAAAAATGAATGATAATTTTTAGGAAATATTACAGCATTAAAGATTTTTTATTAATGCCCAAGAAATTAACATTACTTTTCTTTCTGATATATTCAGAGTTCTAAAATTTGGTTTTGTTGTGTAAAAGTAGTACACAAAATACAGCTTTTTTGTTATAGATTCTTGTGCTTTTGCAGTGTCTTCTAATATGTCTCTGAATCTATTTCTTTGCAAATTCCTTGATGAAGTAGGTAAGATTATTGGATTTATTCACATCATTGTTTTTATACTAGATCCTTATCCTGATTGCCTTGCAAGTTCCTCTCAGTATTTTGTCCTAACGATTCTTCAAAACAGAAATCTCCTGCTGACCTAAAAGAGGTGGTGATGTTACCAACTAGCAGCCAGGGTCCAATATTCTGAATTTAGCCAAGGTAGGACTGCAGTTTGAGTAACTATAATGTTATTTGTCTTCATCCATTCCTGCCTAGTTTTAGACCAGAATTTGGCATGTAGATAGACAAAATCATTCAGATGGAAATATTATACTGTGAGACACATAAGGCACTGCTATTCATTCATGGGGTGGTGAGTTGGACTTGCAATCTGATTGATCCATTTTCTTTGTGTTACAAATATGTAATAGTAGGACTTTTTATTTGACATCTTGGGAATTATTGTGCATTTAGTAATATTTCAACTTGCTAGTCTGGTCATTGAATGCAATAAAAATACTGATTCTGAAAAAAAAAAAAGAGACTGGACAGCCATTTGTCTGAAATGGTATAGGGTTTCCTGCCTGAGCAGGGGGTTGGACTAGAAGACCTCCAAGGTCCCTTCCAACATAAATTATATAACATCAATAACTATAAAACATACACCATCACAATATCCATTAGAAATCTGTAACAATGTTATTGACAATATATAGTATATCCAAAGTAATAAGTAAGATTTCACTGGGACTAAAGCAATGTTTATTGTTATGGGAACAAATTTCCCCTAGGTTCAAATAAAGAAATGGGCCACCAATAGTATGTGTGTCTACTGTTGACACAATTTAGAACCAATGTTTTTAAAGCCTTTTTCTCACAGAATCCCTTAGAACAGTGGTTCTCAACCTTTTTCAGGTTGAGACCCCACTTGCACCGCCCATGCGCGCCGTGACCCCGACCCGGGCGTGCGTGCGCGCACGTGCAACAGGCCGATCCGCGTATGCGTGGCACGCGCGCGACAAAAATTTTTTTTAAAAAATTAAAAAAAATCAAAAAAACAAAAAGGCGGACCGCGACGGGCTGATCCGCACATGCGTGGTGCGTGCGCAATGGTACGAACCGCGCATGCACGGTGCGCACGCGACAAAAAAAACAATAAATAAATAAAAAAACAACAACAAAAAAACACAAAATGGTGGACCGCGACAGGCCGACCCGCACATGCACGACGGCCCGATCCGCGCATGCACGGCGCACGCGCGACGAAATAAATAAATAAATAAAAATAAAAAACCCCAAAAACTAAATGGTGGACCGCGACGGGCCGATCCGCGCATGCGCGGTGTGCACGCAATGGGCCGATCCGCGCATGCACGGCGCGCGCGCGACGAAAAAAAAATAAAAAAAAATCAAAAAAACAAAAAAAATGGCGGACCCCGGAGTCCGGCGACCCCCGCAAAACGGTCGTTCGACCCCAAATGGGGTCGCGACCCATAGGTTGAGAACCGCTGCCTTAGAAATTACAGAGGACTTCAAAACAGCTTTTTTTTTTTTTTTTTTTATTTATTCACCAACTTTATTGATTGAAAATATTTCTATGGCCATTTGCACACGTTTGCATCACCGGCAAAACCCCCAGAAACGGGTCGTGCTAACCAGGTTTATTAAAACTTGGTTTAGCTTGCGCAAGCACGATCCCTCATTCTTTTTTTTTTTTTTTTAAATTCTTTTATTAAAACAATCAGCATTGGACATAAAAACATATTATGCAGCAATCAACATGATACCTGGTATACAATACTAATCATTAGTCCCTGAAAACGTCTGAATTAGTAAGCCTTTTCCCCCCCCCCACCCCTCGCGTCTAGTCCCAACCATACTCCTGTTACATTTTATTTGATTGGCGTTTCTCTTATCTGTTTCAAAATTAATGTGGTCAACATTAAACATAAGATCTTATTGCTAAACAACCCTCCTAGAACATAGCATACAACATTAGGTATTAATCTTTGTAAACATCTGTTTTAGTAAACGTTCTACCCTCCTCCCTTGCATCTTCAAGTATAATCCGAATACATTTTGTTGGATTGGTGTTTCTCTTATATATGGTCTATCTACTGTTTCTAGTCTATCGCCTATTGTATGTTTGCGCTTCTGACTTGATTTCATCCCATTACTAGTGCAATCTTTTATAGTCCCTAACCAGAGGTCCTGGGGTGAGAGTTTCATATCCTGAGGTAGAGATTCAGTCTACTTTAGCAATATTAAAGCAAACATCATTAGTCATAAGGTTATGTTAAGAGGCATTAGTTATAGAACATATACATTCAACATTGGGTGTTAGTTTTTGTAAACCTTTGATTTGTTAACCCTTCTTCCCTCCTCCCGTCGAGCCCTAGCTGAAAGCCAGCTGCATTCTGTTTGATTGGTGTCTCTCTTGGATATAGTCTATCCACTGTTTCCAGTCCATCACAAATTGTTCATTGGAGCGATTTTTCAAATATGCCGATATTTTTGCCATTTCCGCCAGATTTGTTACTTTCACAGTCCATTCTTCAATAGGCGGTATTTCTGGATTCTTCCAGTACTGTCCCACCAATAATCTTGCTGCTGTAATTAAGTTCAAAAATAAATTTGACTCTGAGGTAGTGATGTCCTCTGTGATCCCTAACAAAAAAGCCTGAGGTAGAAATTCTATACGCTTTTTGAAAATAGTTTGGAGTGTCCACCATATCTTCCTCCAGAATGCTTTGATTTTTCTGCATGCCCACCATATGTGAAAGTAAGTAGCCTCCCCATCTCCGCACCTCCAGCATTTGGGCTGGGTGCCCGGGTAGATGAGTGATATTTTTTTCGGGTCAAGATGCCATCTATAGAACATCTTGTAGAAGTTTTCCCTTAAGTGTTGCGATTTCGTGAATTCTACATTCCTCACCCAGATTTTCTCCCACGTGTCTATGGCTATAGAGTGTCTGAAGTCTTGCGCCCATTTTATCATACAGTTCTTGACTAGCTCGTTTTCAGAGTCCATTTCTATCAGAATGCTGTACACTCGTTTGATGTGCTTAATCCCCTGCTCTCTGATCTGTTTAATTAGGTTCTCGTCATTCTGGGAGAAGCCCTTCTTCTTGTCTTTACGCCACCTTGACTGTAGTTGTATATATGATAGCCAATTACTTCCTATTCCTCTGTTTGCCAGCGTTGCTTGAGATTTCAAGAGGAACCCGTTTTCTTCTCCCAGTACAAGTTCACTGTAGGGCACCACTTCTTGCCCCTGGGATGTGTTCATATCTCCTGTTGCGTGTCCAGGGATCGTCCAAATGGGAATCTTGTCGTGTAGGAGGTGCTTATATTTCTTCCAGACCCATAGCAATGGGATTCGTAGTGGGTTCTCCTTGAAGTTCCTATCTGCCTTTTTGTCGTATATTAGGTATGCGTGCCAGCCGAATCGTAGACCATGCCCCTCCACATTCAGAACTCTATCATTTGTCATGTTGATCCAGTCACTAACCGCCACCAACGTTGCAGCATAGTAATATAGCTTTAGATTAGGCATTTTGAGTCCCCCCCTCTCCCTTGCGTCTTGGATGATTTTTAGTTTCACCCTCGGTCTCTTGTCGTCCCAAATAAATCTGTTGATGCCTTTCTGCCAATTGTCTAAGTCCGCATCCTTCTTGAGTATGGGTAGCATTTGAAAGAGAAATAAAAATCTGGGTAATACATTCATCTTTACTGTCGCTATCCTGCCGAGCAGGGACAGACGTAACGATTTCCACCTTTCCAGGTCTGCTTGTATCTTATTCCACAGGACCTCGTAGTTATTCTTGTATAATTTCGCATTTGTTGATTCTATCTCCACTCCTAAGTATTTGACTTTCTTGACGATTTCACAACCCGTTATTCTTTCCAGGTTCCGTCTTGCTTTGTTGTCTAGGTTTTTGGCTAGCATCTTTGTTTTTGATATATTTACTTTGAAGCCTGACACCCTACCATAGTCCTCCATTATCTCCATCAATTTCCTTGCTGACTGTGCTGGTTGCGACATTGTCACCAGCAGGTCATCCGCAAAGGCACATAGTTTGTATTCTTGTTGTTTAATCTGTATGCCCTGTACATCCTCTGCCGCTCTTATTCTGTTCAGTAAAATTTCCAGTGTTAGGACAAATAACAGGGGGGACAGCGGGCAGCCCTGTCTCGTGCCTCTCTCTATATTAAATGAGTCTGTTAAGTCTCCATTGACAATGATCTGGCCTGTTTGTTTCTGGTAAATTGCCGTTATGGAAGGAACGGCCAATTCAGTCTGTCGAAGGCTTTTTCTGCATCCACAAACATTAGAGCGGCGGGTATCTGGTTGTGCCTTTGCAGGTACTCTATTATGTTCAACAGCTGCCTCACGTTGGTTTTCATCTGGCGTCCTTGTATAAATCCCCTTTGGTCCGGGTGTATTGTTTTTTGTAGAACAGTCATTAGTCTATTGGCCAAAATTTTTGTGAAGATTTTATAATCTGTGTTTAGTAGTGAGATGGGCCTGTAGTTTGCGGGCTGTGTGTCGTCTTTCCCCTCCTTTGGGATTAATGAGATGTAGGCTGTTTTCCAGGATGGTGGGACCTGGCCTCCTTCTTGAATGCTGGCAAATAGCTTTCTGAGGGGTTCTAGCATCTCCTCCTGTAGATGCTTGTAGTAGGTCGCTGTCATCCCATCCGTCCCAGGCGATTTTCCTGCTTTCAGTTGTGTGATCACTGAGTGTATTTCCTCCTTTGTGATTAAGGCATTCAGGGCTTCTCTTTGTGTGTCGGTAATCGCCTGTATCTTTTCGTTTTGTAGGAATTCATCTATCTCTTTGTCTTGTATCTTATCCTCGGCATATAGTTTCGAGTAGAACTCTATGAAGGCTGTCTTGATGGTTTTTTGTCGGAATTCTAGCTTGCCTTTGTATTCTATCTTTTCAATTATGCGGGATTTCTGTTTCTTTCTTATAGTGTAGGCTAGCCAGCGGCCCGGTTTGTTGGCCTTGCAGAATGTCTTATGTTTTGCATATTGTATATTCCTTGCAACTTGGTCCGCCATCAACATGTCAAATTGCTTTCTTAAGATCTTGAGTCCTTCTTTGGCGACTTTGTCTTCTGGTCTTTTTATCAGTAGCCGCTCCATTTTGCTTATCTCATTTTCTAACTCTTTTCTTTTTTGTTCTTGTTGGCGCCAGTGCCAGCTATTCATGGATATGAGGATCCCTCGCATGTACACCTTGCTGCCGTCCCAGATCTGTTCTATTGGTGTTCCGTTGTTCATATGTGTGCTGAAGTATTCCTTCATAGCTTTTTTGCATTCCGCCACTTTGTCTCCGTGTCTAAACAGGTTTTCATTGATTCTCCAGGACCTCCTCTGTGTCTGGCCGTGTCTTAGCTCCATCCTCACAGGGTTGTGGTCCGTCAGAGCTTTGGGTAGGATTTCCACCGCGTTTAGACGAGTTAGCAAGTCACTAGAAGTTAATATAAAGTCAATTCTGGAGAAGGATTGATGTCTGCCAGAGAAGAAGGTGAATTCTTGTTCTCTGCCATGTCTTTTCCTCCATACATCTGTCAGTTCGAGTTCCTCCTTCATGTCAAAGAAGGATTTAGGCAACTTGGAGTGTTTTTGTGGGTTCGGTGCAGTTCTTTTTTTGTCTAGAGCAGTCTCTATGACCCCGTTCCAGTCGCCCATGATGATGTAAGATCTGTAGTTAAGTTGTGTTATTTTCTTGTGTAGCTTTTTGTAGAATTTGCCTTGCTGCTGATTCGGTGCATATATGCCCATTACTAGAATCTTCTTGTCTTCCTGTGTTATTTCAATTGCCAGGTATCTACCTTGGGGGTCGGATTCTATTAGCTTCGCCATTATATGTTTCTTTACGTATATAACAATCCCGTTCTTTTTTCTTGGCGCCGCTGCCACAAATTGCGCACCTAGTTTGTGGCTGGTCAGATATTTCTGGTCTGCTGCCCTGATGTGTGTTTCTTGTAAGCAAATTATGTCGTTTCCTCCATGAAACAGATAATGAAACATTTTCCTCCTTTTCTGTGGAGAGTTTAGTCCGTTAACGTTCCATGTCAAGTATTTAGTCGTCATCGTCGGTTTCAGGATACTCTTCCGAGACCGCTTTCATTCTATCTCCTGTGATAGTCTTTGGTCTCGCTCCCATGGTATCCGAGTTTGTGTTCGAGTTGCATATAGGGATCGCGTCGTGTTGATCTGTGCGTTTGGTGGTGGATCTTGTTATCCTGCCCTCTGCAATCTGACTTGTTCCCTTGTTGTTGTTGTTGCTTCCTGTTCTCTGTGTCGTCGTGTCTCTAGTTGGTCCTTTCCTTTCTCGTGTTCTTGCAGCAGTCTGTCGGTCTGGTGGATTTTCTGCGTCTTCTGTCGTGGCGTATTGGGATCCCTCCGGCCTCAGCTCCTTTTCCAGGAATTCTCTGGCTTGTTGAACCGAGTTCAGTTGATGTCTTTTATTTTTATAGTAGAATGTCATCCCCGTGGGGGTTTCCCATCTGAATCGCAAGGCACGTGATCTCAGTTCGTCGACCAGGAACTTATATTCCTTTCTGTCTCGCAGCATCGTCTGGGGGATCTCTTTCAGTACTTTCACTTCTTGCCCCTTTATGTATAAACTCTTGTGGTAAGATGTGGCTGAGATGCGATTCCGGAATCCCTGCGTCACAAAGCGGATGACCACGTCCCTTGGTTGGTGTCTGTTTGTTGTCGTCCGTGCGCCCACTCTGTTGATTCTGTCAATTTGCCATTCGATAGCTGAGGCTGGTAGTCCCAGAAATGCTGCCAGGGCCTCTATAAAGGTTCCGGCCAGGCTTCCTTGGGTTTCGTCTGATGTCTCTTTCAGGCCCCTGAACCTGATTGTGGTCGCAAGTTGCCAGTACTGTATCGTGGTGGCTTGGTCTTGGTTCACCCCTCTCATCTCTGCTATCTCTGTTCTCTGGCCTTCTACTTGATTCTCCACTTTCTCCATCCGCTTGTCCACCTTCTCCCTGATTTCCTGGAAGTTTTTCTCCATTTCCTCCCCTACTTCCTTGTAGTGTGTTTGCATTGCCTCCTTCATTTGCTCCAAATCTGCAGCTATCGCCTTGCGTTGCTCCTCCCATTTTCTCTCTAGCTCTCTACCTTGGTTTTGCAGCATTTGTTTTGTATCGTTGTGACTTTTCGCCATCTGTGTGCCCATTTCCACCAACCTTTTATCCATTCCATCCATCCTTTCAACCAGCATTTCTTGTAACTTTTGTATCATATGTACTGTTGGGTTGGCTTGTGGGGGTGTATTGTTCTGGGTGTCCGCATTTGGATGGGAGGGTGTGGGGATGGGTGGAGTAGTTCCTGATGGTTTAGTACGCTGGGCTGGGGAGGATATAACTCCCTTCGTTTGTGTCAGTGTGGTCTGTTTGGAGGCCATCTTGAGCTTGTCCTCCCTTTATCCAGGCACTGTTTTGGTTTTGGTTTCCAGCTTGGGCTAGGGTGGGCACTAGACTGCGATTTGGTGTTGGTTCAGTAATCTGTCCTTTCAGTGGGAGGGGGGGTTCAGGGTTCAGGCAGTGCAGGACTAGGGGCCTGTAGGCAGGGAGGTCTGTCTGTGGTCAAGGAGTCTGTTCAGAGCCTCTGCCTGTCTGTGATTCCAGGCCCCTTCTGCCTTCCCTCAACGGCCGCCCTGGATGTCTTTTAGTTTTCCTCTTACGCCCACCTTCCTCCCTGGTGGGTTCTGCTCTCTTCAGTGTCCCTGGGGCTCCCGTTCTGGGGGATCTGGGACACAGCTTGTGGGGTATCTCTCCCCCGTCCCTCTGTTCCCCAGGGTACCCTTTTCCTGTGTCCTCTCCCACTGTCTGCTTTCCTGCTTCTTCCCACTTGATTCTTCTCTCCTCCCCTTTATTGTTCTGGCTTGCCTGTATTCAGCTCCGTTGATTGCCTCCGTCCTTTTCTGTCGCTTCAGGCCGCTCCGCTGCCCTCTCGGCTATTCCACCCTCTTCGGCTCTTCTGGGGGCCCTTTCCAGGTTGGGAGACCCCCCCAGTTGCCTTCGCCCCTCCTGCCTATGTCTCTCTCGCTTCTCTCTCACCCGTTCTCCGCCGCTTGGGGCCTCCTCCCTTTGTCCGGCTGCCCCCGGCCCTCTCCTCTTCCGATTCCTGCTGCCGGCTCTCACCTCCGCTCTCGCGTTCTTCCTCGCCCCCTGGGGCTCGTCTGGGGGCCGTCTCCCGGTCTGCTGGCTCTCCCGGTGGCTGCTGCTGCCGTCGCCGATGCCTTCCTCCATCCTCTCTCTCCGCTCCGGTCGAGCCCGTTCTGCAGCGCAGCAGGCCGCGCGGCCTCTTCCTTGGGCCTGTCGGCCGGCTAGCCGGCCGCCGCCGGCTTCTTCGGCCTCGTCCGCTGCCTTACCCGGTCTCTTGGCGGCGAATTCCGCCTCGCCGGGTCCGTCTGCGTGTCTTCTATTCCTGCGCCTCCTTTCACGGCTCTTCACTCTGCCTTCGGATCGGATTTTTGCCCAAAAAGGGAAAGCCCCGTCTCGGAGCTTTCTCCGGCTGCGTCCGATCCGCGCGGCCGGAAACCGGAAGTCCTCCAAAACAGCTTTTGTTTTGTTACCAATGTTTATCATATTAAAATTTAAATAACACATTGTTTGCCACTACTGCTTCTCACAATTATTTCATAGAATTTTAATATATTTTTTTTCAGCATAGGCTGACAAATAATTTTGATTTTGCTGATTCACGTGAAGGGTAAACCCCCAAGGGGTCTTCAGGCACACTTTGAAAAACATTGATCTAAAAGACAGAATTATCAGAGGGAAAAATTTGTAAACGTGTTCCCTTTGTTTAAGTTAATCAGCAACAGATAAAACTGGGAAATTGGAGAAATATGCACATAAAGAAGAGCTTTTTAAAAAAAAAATCAATAATATTTATTGTTATCTGAACTGTTGCCTAAGCAGTTTTATCTAAAATGTTAAGCTGAGTTATTAAAAAAGGAAAGACAGAAGGGAGAAGATAAAAATACAATGTGTCAGACTGGCAAACTTATGTACAGAATAATATAGTCTCCAAATCAGTAAACAAAATGAATCCACCTCAAACCATATTCAGGATTAGATTGACTTTTACCAAAACAATTACAAGAATAAGAGATTTATCAGTAAAACGGCTGGCAAGGAATAGATGAAGCATGGTGAACAGTCATTGACAGCACACTCACTTGTATCTCGGAGACATTATGTTGAATGAGAAAGAAAAAGATTAATTTTGAAAGGAGTTAATATTATGTTATACTTTCTAAGGAAAAAATAGATCATTAATGTTTTGTTAAATAAATTTATTCAATAGAAATAGTTTTCATTTCATTAAAAAGCTTTTTAAATCAGCTTTTATTAAATAAATCTCATTATTATTGTTACTAATGCATTTTGTCTCAGAGTCACGTTTCTTTCTTTCTATATTCTTCTCTAATTTCATTTCCTTTTTTATGCTAATCTATTCCTCAACGATAATGATGTAGGCTGCCTAAATTCTAAAACAGTCAGCATCTGATAACAACTTGTACAGCACCTATAATATTAGCCACACAACCAACAGAAGATGGATTATTGTAGACAGGCTTTTAATAGCCCTAACTGCCTAGTAATCCTCTCAAAGTGAAAAGCTATTTACTGTCTTGAACAGAACACTGGATTTTTTTCTTTTGTAATATACGTTTGTAGCATGACATCAGTGATAATATCTGAACAAACCACCAGCGTTTAGCCAAATAATGAGAATCATTCATGTTCTTTATTTCTTGGATGATTAAGAACGGAAAAATATTCCACAGATGCCTGGTTTAAAGGACCTGAAAGAATATTGAAATTTTAGAATAATAATAAAAAAAAACCACTAGCACAATACTTTTTCTTTCTACTACAGAAATGAGCCTCTATTTCCAGAGGATTTTTCTTTGAAAATGTCCCTGGAAAGCTGCTAAGAAGCAACACTTTAAAGTTATTTATGAGAAGAAAAAGCAGTTGTTTGGTCTGATCAGATCCAAATAACATATTGTACATTTTATCATGTGAGTGAGTAGCACTGGATAATGTCAGCTAGGTTAATTACAAAGCTTGTTTTTCAGAGATTTATGGTTACAAAGGAGAAATATCCTTTGGACCTCAGTTTGACCCAAAAGCTATTTCTGTTTAGACTTTAATGTGGGAGTCAGTTCTCTCTGCCAAGTGCCAGAGTAATTGAGTGTTTAACCATATCCTTGCCCTGGATTTATCCAAGATGAGGGAGAAGCACACTATTTGACTGTTTAACTTGCAGTTAGAAAGTAGCTAAATATCCTTACATATCCAGCAGGCTATTTCCTTCAGAGGTAAGCAATGTTAGGCAAAGCACAAAAAGGAATAAGAAACAGTAAACCGAAGAAATTAGGGCTTGAAAAAGTAAAATAAAAGAAAGCTAAATCTGCAACACATCAACTTCATTCACTATATCTCTTCATAATTTTCTAACTATCCTTATTTCTACCATATTCATTAATTGTGTTTTGCTCTTTAAGCTTCTCACTCTCTTCATCCAGTCATGACTTTTTTGATCCTCCCGTTCTCTTCAACCCATTCACATTTCCTTTCTATTTGTTTTGTAATTCTGTTTATATGAATGAATCATGAATACTTCATTTTCACTCATCATTCACTGTTGTATTCAATCTACACTGATTTCAACACCCCTATATTTCTTCTTGTTTTACCACACACAATTAAGCACCCCATTTCCACTGCATCCAATTTAATTTTGTTTCTCCTGAATATCCAACCCTCACTATCATAAAGCAGACAGAAGTATTTTTGTTTCTTACAACAAATATTCATTTTTCACAATAGATCAAATGCTATGCACCACCTCCCTCCATAGTTCTTGTTTCATTGTAGAATGGATCTAACATACCCTGCAAATCACCTACATCTTCACCTAACAACATGGCATCAACTGTATACAAATCATACATATATTCACATCTCCAAACAACACACTTTAAATATACATTTAACAATAAACACTTCAAACAATCAAGGGAATATTACATAGCCTTATCTTCTTCTCTGCTACATTTGAATCATTCTGTTATATACCACTCTTATATGCA
Source organism: Bothrops alternatus (assembly GCA_034064705.1). NCBI lineage: Eukaryota > Metazoa > Chordata > Lepidosauria > Squamata > Viperidae > Bothrops > Bothrops alternatus. The sequence goes on from JARGCV010000589.1 coordinate 3,910,499, forward strand.
CCCTTGTTTATAGCTTGTACTTGAATTCTTCCCCAAAAGAACAGAAACAAAGTCATTTTTGGAAAATAGCAAAGTCTATATTAATGACCCCTGTAGCCATCAGAGCTGGAAACTATTGCAGATAACACTCTTCCATTGCACTTTTGCTTTTGCACTGCTTGAACCAAAGTCTACCAGTGTTATTTTATTACATGCTTTTTCCACTTTCAACTTAGCCTATAAATATGGACATCAAACAAAAATGAAATACTGACTCTTTTCTGAATATACTTCTGAATCCATACCAGTGGTGTACTGCAATTTGGTGATAACTTACGAACAAAAATATTCAAGCACATGCAAGTACACACAAAAAGACAGATAAACATACACAAAAGTATGATTTTGGAGATATGTGCAACTTGTTGATTTTTATCTGTTTCATTCTTTAATTCAGGTAGCTTTCAGAAATATTACTACTTACTTGATAAAAGATGACAAAAGTAATATATATGATTACCATCTATGTATTGCTGGCAGATGTTAGGTGCAAAGAATCATGACCATCCATTAGATTGCAGCATAGATTTATTCAAGCCTATACACAAGAGTCTACTCAACTGAAGTTCAGTATTAAATTGGCGCTATATAAAGGTCAATGGAATTCAAGAGCGGTTGGACTTGGACCATTTGTAACTACTCTAAGCTAATGAAGCACTTAACTCTGCACCCCAACTCTGCCTGCTCTTCTCCTACACAGAACACAATTACCAAAATATTCTAAATCAGGTTCATATCTCATTTATATATGCAGTAAAATACCCCATGCTGCCTATGGAATACCTTGAAAAAACCAAATCTATCTTCTACATTTCAAAATTCAAAATATTTTCTTCTTGCTTTGATTGTTCTTCTAACTCACTATGTTGAATGTAGCCTAATAGTAACACCTATATCATTAAAACAAGGGCTGTATTAAAAATTCCAATGAAATTAATGAGATTCCGATAGAAAAAAATATTAAATCAGCAGGAAAGAAAGACTTCAGCCCGTATGTATGTATTTGTTTTGTGGGAAGAATCCAGAGGAAGAAATATTTTGGGAAATATTAAAAAGGCAGAATATATTTCCCCAAAGGAATAATGGAGAAGATCTTAAAAAAAGACAGAAACCAGCCCCCAGAAATCAGCCCCAGCCCCTTGGCAGAGGCCAGCTTTTAGAAATGCAAATTCAATAATCCATTCAGGAAGGTTGGAGCCAGGAAGCTAGGAATTAGGAAGACAAAGACACCTAAAATCTACATACCACCACCCAAATTCTAAGGACAGGAGACGTAATAGGATTAACCCACCAATACCAAAAGGGCACACTTAGACTCAGGTCAAAGTACATGACACAGGAAATACAAAGCCTCAAACAGGAACAGGAAACAACAGCCCCAGAAGGTATAAAAGCTCAACACTCTGCTCCATGTGGTCAGTTTTTCCCAGAGCCATCTTTCTGTCTGGCTCTCCTCTTCAATAAACTACAACCTTCTTTCTAAAGCAGTCTCCATTTTGATTATTCCCGGCTTGGACTGGACCCTGATGAAGATTTTTCTTTCAACAGTTTATTTATCAAATTTATATAGCTGCACATCTCATGGAAAGTGACTTTGGGCAGCATACGACAATTCAGTAAAACAATAAAAATAGAAAACTGTCATTAAACTGTATATAATAATTATTAAAAACATTTTTAAAAAACTATGAAAACAAAACTAAAACAAAAAGGAAAATAAGTGAAGGAATATTAATCATAAGGAAGCCACCTCACTAGTTCACCCATTCCTCGGCGGGCTGGCATAACCAGGTCTTGAGGGAGGCTGACTTCTTCTCTGGGGGAGAAGATTCTATAATGCAGGTGCCATGGCAGAGAGGATCCGCTGTCTGGGGCCTGCTAAATAAAGTTTACTATAGTGGATTGTTGAAGCCTAGAATTTTCTATTGAATTGTAAGTTTAACTGATTAGTTCAAAAAGCATTGTGGCAAGCAACCCATTTTCTTCTATTATTAATCATGGAAAACATATTGATTTATCTGTTCAACAAAAAAAAAAGGGAACAATTGTCTCTTTGAAACTTTTCATTTAAATAACTCTTCCAGGGGTGAGGGGAACTGCTCTACAGCATTTTGGACAAACAAGTGACATTTCATGAAGTTTGTCCCTAAGAAATACCAAACACAAATCAAAGTTGATGGTAGAAGGTAATTTTTAAAATAGCAATAGCAATAGCACTTAGACTTATATACCGCTTCATAATTCTTTAAAGCCTCAGAAGGATAGAAGGCTGAGTCAACTTTGAGCTGGTCAGGACCTGATATATTTTATATTTCTATTCTACTGAAAGATTCTTAATATGAGCAAATTCTGCAATGAGGTTTACTACACTGAAAAAAACAATCAAGTGAGGGATTAATTACTTAGGTTGCTAGCTTATCCAGATCTTGCTAACATGTTTTTCATACTGATCTTTTGTTTGCTTTGCTATTATCTGGATTGGTCTGTGACCATAATAAAGAATATGACTGATTGTTTTAGTTGTTGATAGTAATGCCAAAATGTTTTTAAAAGATCCTTTATTTTGAATTGGAATGAAGGAAAAAGAGGTTCATAGATTTGACTGCACCTAAAGCAAATATTTAAAAGACTTGCATCAAAAGTTGTAATAATTCATTTGCAGTTGATAACTTTTTCAAACATTCCAGAATTCTTATTTGATTAAAAAGAAAAAAAAGAAACACAAATGGCAAATAGTGGTATTTTAAAGGAATAATTGTAAATCCTTTTCAATAGCAAACATTCTTATATTTTTAAACAAATAATTCACAAACTTTCAATATCTAATAACATCAACCATTTCTCTTATTGCAAATAAAAGATATTATTTCTCTGGACCTTTCAAAGAATTATCAGAAATTTAAAGTAAATTCTAAGGCTTTATTAGTGATCATTAGTAAATGAACACTTGTCCAATAAATGAAGAAATGCTTTGGTATGTTTATAGTTTTGATTATCATCATAGCAAAGTACTATTAAACCTTTTTATACCATTCCAGGTGGCATCTCTCACATATGAATAGAATAGAGTTGGAAGGGACCTTGGAGGTCTTTTAGTCCAGCCCCTTGTTCAAGCAGGACCTATACCAGTGATGGCGAACCTATGGCACAGGTGCCAGAGGCGGCACTCAGAGCCCTCTCTGTGGGCACACGCGCCATCGCCCCAGTCCTAGGCCCTCAGCTGGGTTTTATAAAACCTTTTCGCTTTAGGCCTCCACCACCGTGTGCAAAAAAAAAAAAAAAAGGTTCAATCAATCAGTCAATTTCAACTTCTTGTGGGAAAAAAAAATCTTGCAAAGTTGGAATTGATTGATTGAACTTTTTAGTCCCACCCAGTCTGCCATTACCACTGCAGCCACACCCAGCCAATGGGCCAAGCCCAGCCAATGGGCCACACCCAGCCAATGGGCCACACCCAGCCAATGGGCCACACCCACCCGGCACCCAACGATGCATAAATGGGTTTTGGGTTGCAGTTTGGGCACTCAGTCTCTAAAAGGTTCGTCATCACTGGTTTAACACATATGATTACTTCCACTGACAATATGTATTTCATTAATAACTGCAAAAAATAAGTAAAAATTCTAGATTTTATATGATAAAATTTGTAAAAATTAAAAATCAGATAAAACCAAAATTACCTTAGAATCTAATATGCACATAAATGTTAACTGGCATTCTGAATTTATTGCTACTTATTCTTAAAGATTCTGAACATCATAAAATATTCTTGTGGTCAATAATTTTTTGGAATACAGGTAGTCCTCATTTAATGATGGTAATTTTGATTGCTAAATGATGCAGTTGTAAAATGCACAACTGGAAGCCCCCCTTCTCTCCTCAACAATCCATTCCCATCCATAGAAGAAAAACAAACAGCTAGATATAGGAAAATGTGTATTGACTGTAATGGCAATCACATGACTGTGGGGCTTTGCAAACATCATAAAGTTGCAAAGTTATTTTTTCAGTATTGTCATATTTCGAATAGTGGCTCAACGAGTCACTAAATGAGTGATTGGTAAGAAAAGACTACCTGTAGTAGTCTTATAAATCAGAAAGTTGTACGGTAACATAAAACTTAAAGACTAAATTAGCTTGGTATGATAGAATCTGATGTAAAAACTCCTATAAGCCCCTAAAATGTTGGTAAAATAATTGCACTACAGATGACAGCCTCATATTATATACACCAAAGTGGAGAGTTGAGGTCAACATTGGACTTGAGACAATTAATAACAGAAGTGTGCACATAAAAAGAAAGCATTAAGATTTGCTCCCATGTGACTTCACACTTAATAAAATAATAATAAAATATCTAACATTCTAGTTGCCACTGGAAATTCCATTTACTATAGTACTCTTTTTCATTATTTCTCAGCTTGATGTGCAAAAAGATTAACTAGCTTAACTTTTAAGAAATTACATAAAATAGAAACACAAAAATCAAGAAATCAATAAAAAATAATAATATAACAATAAAGAGAAGGAATATTATAGTTTTCTTATTAATTTGAGAAAATTATGTAACTTTCTTGAGAACAGACCCAATTTGAGCAGATATTTTTTAAGCATTAAAAATGTATTCTTGGGGACACATTTATGCTACAGGTAGACCTTGACCATTCATTTAGTGACCGTTCAAAGTTACAATGGCACTGAAAAAATTAACTTACAACTGGTTCTCACTCTTACAACCAACACAGCATCAAAATTCAGGTGCTTGGCAACTGGCATGTAGTTACCATGCTTGCGGCATGATCAACATTTGCGACCTTCCAAGCCAGCTTCTGGCAAGCAAAGTCAATGGGAGCGGCTGGATTCATGCATGATTCACTTAACAACTGCAGTGATTCACTTAACAATGATGACAAAAAGATCATAAAATCAGGTGGGATTCATTTAACAACCAACTTGCTTAACAACAGAAATTGTGGTCTCAACTGTGGTCGTAAGTCGTGGACTATCTGCATATATGAGCAAAATGTTCTGTGATCAATGGTTCCATTCAAGGAACCACCAATTTCAGGAAGTTCATATGAGGACAACAGCAAGCATATTCCAAGCAGATATTTTGGGTGTAGGAAAAGGACAGTGGTGATGGCTAAAGAGAGGTAGAAAAGGAAGACACAAGAGTGAACACACATTGGTTGGATATAACCACACTTGAAGCCTAAGACCCCAACAATAGCTAAGAAGAAATAGGGATAAAAAAGTGCTGGGCTAATAGGTGGGCGTGTTAGCCTACTACCTGTGGAGAGAAGGAAAGAGTGGGCCAAAGCAGACTACTCCTACTTTCCTGCGTTTGAAACTCTTCTGGATTATGTCTCAGCAAGAACAACCAAAATATTCTAGGATTCAGAACAAAACACATTGTCATGCATACTCTCAAATTTTCATTAATTTTAAAAAATGTTATTTTGATTTTCAGAATCTGGCCATGAAACTTAATTAAACAAAGCTTTGTTGACAAATGATTCATCTAAAACCATTGCCAGTTAAATTAACTGGTATACATATCCTAAAGCAGTGGTGGCGAACCTATGGAGCCCTCTCTGTGGGCACATGTGCCGTTGCCCCAGCCTTGCCTCCCCCCACAACCCCCTCACCAGTAGCCCCCCTGGAGGAGAGTCGTCTCCAAGCATGGCCCACGCAGAGCAGTGCAGCAAGGATATGGCAGCCAGACAGCGTAGACAAGACTCTGCCCTTATGCCCCATCGTGAACAGTTGATGCTGTGGGGTGCGGGCAGAGGGCATGGCCGCCATGGTGCTGCTGGGTGATCTGCATTGGGCCCTGGAGGCAGTGAGTGGCCCTGCCGGCAGGCGGGGGGCAGGGCGTGGAGCGGGGGCAGGGCCAGTTTTTGGGCACTCAGTCTCTACAAGGTTCACCATCACTGTCCTAAAGTATGATGCATTATGATTCCTACCTTCTTTCCTAAAATTTGATATCCACCTAATGGCTACATTTATTATCATCTCTAAGTATTTGTTTTCAGTTCCCACTATTTCTTTGTGGTTCACATTTCTATATTTTACCTTTTTCCAAGTGACTTTCAGAACAGTTCATTTTCTACATCTCATTAAAATTGAACTTGTTTATTCATATATCTTCTTTACCAAGCTTTTTCATTAAGACATTGCATATGAACATAATTCCCCTTCCCAATTTATTTCCTCTGCTGAACTCTTAAATTTCCAGCCATGTTCCAGACTTATCTCAATATTTCAGCTCACAACAGATTTCAATATTGTCATTAACACCAACATTCCTCCAAAACTGTAACAGACAGGAGTGGCATGCCAGCAGTTCCATCTGCTAACCTTGTTGCATTCCAGGAGTTAAAAATAAGCCTAATAGTGGGAATTGCTGAAATCACATTTCCCACTATGATAACTTTAACATTCTATTTCAGGCTTTCAAAACCAGTTTAAGGCAATTTGTCAACCAGAAGGAATACTAAAATGGTTATGCCATCATAAGATCTTTTTACTTTCCAAGCCTGGCAATCACTGTTACCTCATGACTGCTGCCAATATTAATATTCAATGGTACACCTACAGATCTAGCTCTTCTTTCTTAAAACAGAACTATTAACTTCCCCCTACTATGATATAAGTAAATCTGGGCTGAACTCATCCATTGCCTTCTTGGAGTAAAGTGCATGTTCCAATGCACTGAATAGAAACGACAGTTCTCCAGGTGCTTGTAATCCTGGACCATTCCCTTGGATAGGGAACAAAAATATATCTGGAACACAGAGCAACATAGACACTATTTTAATTGGGTTGAAATGAGATACTAAAACTGATGTTCAATGCATGCAAATAATAGAATAATGCATAATTTGACTTAATCTTGTACTATACGTTTTCATGCAACAAGGCAATTGAACTACTCCTGCTTGTTGATATGGCTTCACGTAAGTCTGCTAATACAGCTCCAAACAGAATAGACCAAGGGGTGCAGAAAAGATAAATAATATGAAAGGAAAAAAAATCTTACTTCTTGATCTGATAGAAGACCACAGCCTCTCATAGCTCCAAAGGGTAAGAGATTTCCAAGAAATTATGGAAAAACCAGCAAAAAAGCAGCTTTTGTTTTTATTATTGGAAAGAAGAAATTGGTATTTTAATACTCTCTGAAATTTGCAGGAATAGATGATAACTATAAAAATATAATGCTTCTTGAAAGTTGCTGAGATTGAAAAACATGATTCTAGATTTTAAAATGAAAAGCAAAGACATCATGTTTGCAGACCTTAGCAAATTAATAGAGTGATAAAAACAATATTTCACTGGGTTAATTTAAAAAATGTCCCCAAATGGGAAGTCTATGCAACAAAGAGGTAAATGTAATTATAAAATGAAACATAGTGAAACAAAACATTGTAATTTCACATATATGAAGTAAGTCTGAGATAGTACTGATTGATTAGGAAAAAAAATCTTAGTCTCACATGGATAGTTCAGTGAAAATACCTACCCAGGATATGATAGCCCTAGAGATAATAAATGTATGTTAATGATTATTATGAAAGAGTTTAAAAACAAAGTACAAATATAATAAAAATGTATCATATTATTATATTTGAAATATTGTCTAGAATTCTGGTTTGGGGGTCTGAAAAGTGATATTAAAGATGAAGTATATAAAAGAAGAACTAAAATAATTAAATGTTAGTGCCAGCACTCTATACAGGAAGATAATTATATCTGGGAAATATTAGTTTTGATCAAAGGCTGGAAAGGAGAAATACTGTAAGAAAAATCCTTAAGAAAAGGATCACTTTTTATCATAATTCTGGGATTCAAAGCCATCAGATCAAACTGAATGGAGAAAGAGTCATTGTTTCTTTAATATATTTTTACCTCTGTGCAGAATAGACTCTTCAGTAATTCTGGTCTAAGGTAATCAATTATGCTTTCATCATGCTGAATATTTTCTGTCATCTCCCTGAAACTACTAAAAAACTTTCTCATTTTAAGAAAGGCAATTATTGATCTTCAGGCCTGATTGCCCAGATTGACTAAATAAACAGTTTTTATGTAACATATCACAGTTACTAATATGGATCCACTTTTGAATGTGTTAGGCCTGGTTTTGATTTGATTTGATTTGATTTCTATAACCATCCATCTGAATAAGTGACTCTGGCTGGCGTACATAATTTTGTTTTTACACTTAACAAATATTTCAACTTTAAGAATAATATGGAAAATAATGTCAAACTTCTTTTCCTCCAGATACCTAAGGTTATTTTAGCTAACAAAATCAGAATGTCTACAAACACCCTAAGAAATCTATCAGAGTATTTATGTTCTCTCAGGTACAAATTCTGCCAAGTATTTTATTATCTTTTGAACTATGCACCAAAACCTCAGTCTGCAGAATATTAAATCTGATGAATATGAAACTGTCTCTCTCAATCATTCTAGGAAGATTTCTCCCACCATTTCAGAAGTTTCTAAGAAACGTCAAATAATTTTTCAAAAGCAAACTAGATTTCATTTTTAAGTGGTCATATTTTTAAAGATCAAACATTTCACAAGGAAATATGGAATTCATTTCCATGTGAAAAGGACAGTTGATTATGTAGCTGCATCCTTCTTTTCCTCAGTGAGTGTGGGAATCAAGATGGTAAGGGAAACTGAAAATGATAATGTCCAGCAACTGTCAACAAGCTGGCACACATGCAAATCTTGAACATGGGAAAGAGAATAAAACATGGCACAACTGGGACTTTGTTATATCTAGTAACAAAGAGATGACTTAATAGAGTATAATGTACAATTTTGTTTAATTGTTTTACTTGGGTCCTGCTGATATATTCTAGTACAAAAAATACTATAAATTAACTGGGAAGCAGGAGAAAAGCTTACGATATCAATGTATCCCAAAACTCCCTGATGCTAATTTGATATTAGAATAACTTACATGTGAATAATAAATTAGAATTGGATGTACAATGTTAAGGACCTTTTCCAGGATTTTCTTCCAAAAGAGCTTCACCGCCTTTTTCTTTCCTGAAATGACCTTCTCTTGACTGAGTCACTATTCAACAGTACAGGTCTATACAAGCTGGTAGGGAAGCAGAAAGTCTTAGTACAAAATTTAGCCTGTGGCCCTGATACTGTTTATCTTTGCACAGATAATATATGAATGCATGCCTACACCCAACAAACAAATCTGGGATCCATTTGAATAAAAATGTTGTTGTTTTAATTTGTTCAAAAAAGGCCTTTCTATACAGAAAATCTAAAACTATTTCTGCTTAACTGACCTCCTAAATGCCAGATACTTATTGCCACAGCTGTTGAAACTTTTAGTCTGCATTTCCATTCAAATAAGATGAAACACTATTAAATGGCTTTGTGATTTCATGTATATATTTTATAACAGCCAGACAGCATCCAAGATTTACCTTTAAATAGCTTTTCAATTCTAACAATAGCTATTTTTCAGAAGTATAAACAAAATTATACCACAATTTCATTCCACAGTGAGGAATTATTTCTGCTAAAGAGAAATCAATCTACATTAATCCAGATAGAACCTGAACATGTGAAAAAAATGAGACGACAATAGGAGCACATATCCAAGATGCTGAAATGAAAAACATCTAGCTACTAGAGTGCTTTTGTTTTTTTTTTCACTTCTATACTATCAGATTAATTTTTATTAATTACTGGTCCCTGGGTACAATTGTATACAACTAATTTCCAAACAAGAGACAGAAAAGAGAATGAAGGAATAAAGAATGAATTCTGGCAGGCAGACATTGTTTAAATGATTCAAACAATGAAGAATAAATGATCTCATACAACTTAAAAAGGGGGGGCTGAAATAGATCATGTAAGTAATGACAGCATTATTAACAAATTAAGTTCCAGGTAAAGTCCAAATAGACATGATGATTTGAATTGGGACTCAAAAGATGAAAGTATAGCAGACCACCCCATTTACAACAATGGGAGCCAAATTCCTTGGGGACATTAAATATAAGGGTTTTCGCTTTTGAAACAGCTGCAACATGCTGGGTTATAGCATTTACTCTGAAAGCTCTCAGGCAGAAATTTCTAAAAATGAGATTACTGATTTTGTGCCCAGGCAAAATCTATCCATTTTGATTACTTAACAAAAAATAAAAGTGAAAATGAATTCACTGAAAGAATCCATTGATATATTTACTCCATCCTTTTATAATAAATTAACTCAGATTGCTGAAGCAGAAAACTGAGTCCAAAATGACCAAGTTGTTGTAACCCAAAGAATCTATAGGTGAATCTACTGAGAAAAGGGAACAAACCCTCCCAAAACCCTCCCCTTTGACTTTTTCAACACACAAGGGTTGAAAATCAAAACAACAGTATTTTGCAAAGTAATAATTTACGAATCACCTAAATGATTACCTACAAATCACCCTTAATAAACTCAAGAGTCAACAATGGAGTTCAATGAAAACAGTTATTCCCTAAGTCAGTTATTTCAATGTCGTTACTACCGTATGCAATTGACTTACATTCAGTGGAGTGGCTTCCTAGTAAGATGGGCAGTAAGTGAATCTTACTGACATTCAAGCAGTCTATAATTCCAAGTATGCTTTTTAAAATGAAGCCTATTCTGGCTACTTCCCTGATATTTCCAAGGCATGGATTTTGTGAGACACAGAGCTTCCTGCTTTTCGAATCAAGATGCTGCCAATACATTAAATGAGAACCATGGACGGATGCTGCTGCTTCTGCTAGTTGCAAAGATAACAAACCAGCCCTGTACTTGAGAGAAGCTTATTCAGATAAGCAATTTCAAGCACAGAGAGGAGGACAGATTGCAGCTGAGTGGCTCAAGGCAGAATTAACTGACACCTTTGGAGCCTCTCCAAGCTGTGAGCAGGAAGATTTATTGAAGAAGCTAGATTATCTTATGCAAACTTTAACCACAATGCCCAAGACAGCTGCCTCACTAATTGACTTGATTTCTGTGCCCTATACAGAAGCTGGAAGAACAGTATTAATAATGAGTTGATCTCCAACACCCCTGGAAGACAGGCAACTAAACAACCAATTGTATCATTGAAGGTTTGAACACACCACCAAGAGATGCAAATTCAGTCCCACAAAGTGCAAAGTTGTGGATCAGCACTTATGGGACTCTTATCTTAATTTTATTATAGGGCAGTTGGAAAGCCCCACCCTTGGATATAACCCCCACCCCACCCCCAGTGTTTCCCAGGAAGCATCTATAACAATACTCTTAACATTCAACTAGTATTACTTCCCTAGCCTTCATTTCCTTCAGTATAGTTTGATTCTTTTCTCAGGACTTACACAGGACTTACACTTTCTTTTCTTAAATTATCATATTGCCTTATGAGTAAAATGATCCAGTTATCTTGCTCCTTCAAAAAAAGGGATAACACCTTGCAAAGTATTGTTGAATAAAAATCTAGTTCCTATATATGTTACAGGATAGGTTTCTTTCTCTCACTTTTGGTATTTCACACCAAATTTAATCCTAAATATGATGCATAACAAGCTGGGTTTGTGACCAATAGCTGTGACAGTTTTATTATCATTTACCACATTTTATCCACTGAGCTGCATGTGGTTCTATCTAATAATAATTTAATTTTTGCTATGAGACTCTGCTGTGCTGGAACCTCTTTTGGCTATCACATCTTGTAATTGTTTCAAACAACAATCTTCTCATGTACTTGACCAGGCTGAGGCTTTTTATGCATTTTAAGAGTCATAATCAAAATTATCATTTCCCCAATCTTTTTCAATATCCCTCTGCTATAATTATCATAATGTTTGTTCATGTGTTGGAAGGTAAATACTGTATAGCTGTCAAGCTGTTTCAGTATAAATATATGAGATTTGTAGAGGAGTTGCAGAGTTTGGAATCTGAAATTAGAAGAAACAAATAAAAGGAGGGAGCATATAAGACAAAGGCTTGTCAAAAGACATGTAAGAATAAAGCAAATGTAAAGTGCTTATAAAATTACTGGATGAGAATAGAATCCAAATTCTGGTAAAAAAAAGGCAAAACCTCAAAATAGCTGAGTTTTAAAATGTATTCATTTAAAACATTTATATGACCACCCATCTTATAACAAACTCTGGGCAGTTCCCAATCAACTTATTAGGCTTAACTCTATAAAGAGCCTATAAAGGGTTTATAATTTCATGTCCTGTAAATCTTCTGCAGTTTCAAAAACATTGATGTTGCTGTCTCTAACATTCCATTACTGACAAAATATAGACTATTTGTATAAAAGTATGTTATTACATAATCCAAGTGTAGGTAAGTGAAAAACTCGCAAGAAGTAAAGTTTAAGTTTATAATATTATTAATGATCATTAGGCCACTATCATTTAGTCCATTTTCAATTCTATAGAAGAGGGAGGAAAAAACAATATCTCACTCCCAACCTTCTGTGAGAACTTAAGGCTGACTTATGTGCAACAATGATGGTTAAAAAAAAATTAGATCCTTGCAAGTAGATCTCCTTAAAAGGCAAATAACCACACATACATGTCCAGCATCAGCACATTCACGTGGTAATGCTCAATATTATTATTGCTAGTTATGTTAGTAGCGGTAGCAACTGTCCCTTAATATGACAATTGTTAACTCAGCATTCATTTTTAATTTAGAAAGATACATAAAAGGACATCTTTTCTTTTGATGTGAAGCCCAAGAATATTCAGAAAACGAAGCTCTGATCTTTAAAAGATCACTGTTATCCTTTATTATTCTTTTTGTGCACACAAAGACATAACATGAGCTGAATAGTATGTTCCTTCAGGGCAAGATAAACCTCCCTTCAACAGATTGAGATGGTAACCAAGATAGGATGTTAAGCTATGATCAAACATGAGAACATTTTCAGTGCTCCACAATTATTTTTATTTCCTGAAGACACCCTCCAAAATATCTCTTTAATGCTTTTCATTCAAAGTTCAAAGCATTGTGAAATATAAATATAGAAAATTAATAAGTGAAATCCAGAAATAAAGTACTTTTCTCCATGGCCATCTTTGCACTGTCAAGAACTTTGCATTGAATTTTGATCACGTAACCATGGGGATGCTGCAACAGTCCTAAGTGTGAAAAACAGACATAAGTGCTGTTGTAACTTTGAATGGTCACTAAATGAACAGTTGTTAAGTCAAAGACTTTTCTGAAACAATGATCTAAGCCTATGGTCAGCTTTCATTCTACTTTGCTTCATATCAATATTCTGCTGAGGAAGACCCTACTTTCATCAAGAGCTACTGCATGCTTTTATCTTTAGCCTTTTATTTAGTGTCATCTGCTTTAACTCCCTTTGCCAGATCCCCTGCACTGTGTCCTATCTTCCTCATTATTAGTTTCATGTTGGCCCACATTCCATGCCATAGATAATGTATTGTGATGCTCTTGTTTGCAGCAAGACTAATGGGGTTTGTAGAAACTCTCCTTATAAAAAAAATTGTAATTAACAAAGAACTATTCATAAATTGCCTTAACCAATCCAAAGGTTTTAGCTAATGGAAATGGACAATTTTCTTCCTTTTAATTGGGCCCATGCAGCCCGTTGCATTCATAAAGAAAAAAAAATACTTTGCAGAATATGGGGTGTTCCCACAGGAATTCTCAGGAAAGTAGCTGCAACTTTTCCTTCAATTGCATAGGTGTGGTCTACAGCTGCAGAGCAATTCTGGGGAAATCAATCCTGGTTTCTGAAGTTGCCAAAAGCTGTTCTATGCATGTCCAGAAGCACCTTTTTCATTTTCAATCCGAAGAATTGTATAGTCCTATTTTTACTTATATTAGTTACTTTTTTCTATATTCAGATCTTCGAGTGAGCATTTGCTTAATATTATACATAATTTCAACTTTAGACCTAGGTAAATTACAGAATGTGCAAATGTTTTCTTCCATAGAATAACACATATGAAAAATATTAAGCCAGAATGCCAAATGCATGAATCCTTTGCATTCCAGTATAATTCCCTTCATATGTATTTCTTCATGAATGAGAAAATATCAGAATCAAATCTAAAATACCTGTCTCATTTTAAAACTGTGCCAACATATCCCTGCAAAGCAAATTTGAAGAATCAGACTCTTTTCCTTACTGAATTCTTTTGAAAATTTTGAATATAGGTTCAATTTTCTTGATAATGCTTGTTATTTATTGACTGTTTGATTACATGATGCAGAAATAGTGAAGCTAAGGGCTATTTCTGGCATTTCTAAGGAATATGCCTAAGCAATGGAAAGAAGGATAAAGAGAGATGATGAAATGTTTATTAACTAGAATAGGTCCAATGTTAACTAGAATAGATCCCAAGTGAAAAGTAGCAGTATGCATGCTTTTCAAATTGAAGTGATTTCCACTATGAAAATGGATTTCAACCATAATATGGTAAATATAGTGTTAATGATTTAAATGGCTTTCTGGTTAAGCTAAAGAGAGTAGTGGAAAGGACCAAATCATCATTAGCAAGGACCCTGTTACACAGTGAACATGCAATCAGTATCATTCCTCATGATCTTGGTTACCATCCAAAGCAGGAGGGGTATGGGAGAAAAGAAGAAGAATTTGTCCCACCAGATAGGAAGAAAGACATCTCCCAGAGAATTTCTGCTGTAGGCCACCTCTTTCCAACGATACAGTATCTTTTGCCCTGGTGACTGGAGTACAAGGCACTGTAGGATACTTGTGTTGATTGTCAGCGTCTAGGAGAGCTTGTTGGTTGAATTATCATTTAGGAATGACCAAGAGCAAATAAGTGAGAGTATCTACTAGTGTGGGGTCATTGTCAGGAGATAAAGGACTGTGAAGAGTATGTGTGCAGGAAGTACCAGTCTCAAAGCAAAGTTGAAGAATAAGTTAGATGTCATTACTGCCCAGAGTCATTACAAAGTTGAGTGGCTTTATAAAACTAATAAAAGAAAAGTAATACAAAAAAGTTCCCATCTTCTTTGTTAACATATGTAATAGAACGCTGATTATTAGTTGGACACCTATGTTGCTGGGCACTGGGTGATAAATAGCTGGGAAGCATTGTCTCTGAGATGAAGCTTGCTAGTTCTTGTGGTTCCAATAATTAAGTAGAGTGATATTCAGAATTTAATAGTAATATCTTCCAAGTAGAAGCAGTAAATCTGCTAATAGGGGTATGGTCCAATTTCCTCAGCTATAATTTTCAAGTTTTGAACTTTGCCCACTAGATTATCTGTTTTTGTATATATTAAAGAGGACTTTGCCCTGAAAAACTAGCTCTTTAATCCTCTTTTGCTTCTTGGTTTAAACTGGAAGAGCAGAGTCGAGTTTCAGAAGAGGCATAGCAATCACTATAGTTTTTTCCCCACATTCATTGTGTCTAGCAGTGCTGATCTGTTGCTTGGCCATCTGTTGGCTTTGGCAAGCAACATATGAACAACATTCTTCTTATGCTCAGCAACAACAGTGACAATAGGGACTAATGTTTCCCTTGTGAATTGCTGATATTTGGCAACGTCCTAAAGGATAAAAGTTTCTGCCCATGTTATCTCCCTTCTTTATCAATTGGTGCTGTATGATGGACCAGGGCGATGATGTTCCCACTACTAAAGGATTTGAAAGATGACAAACAAATAAATTCCATGTACTATTCCTAACCATGAAGTAAGACAAATAAGACTCACCCGTATTTCCTTATAACCAAATGAGAACCAGCCAGGGAATAAGGCAAAAGTGTCTTACCAACAGCCTAAGAATCAACTGACATAGCAAAAGAGTTTCACACATGAAAGGGTTCAAAAAGCAAGGTACAAAATCAGACCTAGATTCAGATAGTGAATGCTAGGGAACAAGACAAGAGTTGTCACTGCTGATCACAGGAGCATACGTGGCAAAATCATTGTTTCTGGACTACTTCCAAATAATCAGTTTTATATATCAGGCACCCATCCTAACTAGCTGAGTTCAGCCTGTAGAAACCAAGATAGCTCCCAAATGTATCTTTATTTGCAAGAACCCTTTACCTGAAGTTTCACATTTGTTGTTTATTCTCACTTCTATGCTTTTGTGGATCTGTTAGATTCAGGTAGGTCACCAATCTACTCCTTCTTCAAAGCCCAGTTTAAAATTGGAATCAAAATTGGAATTTGGAATCAAGGCACTCTATGATTAGCCACAACGCAAAGAATTTATTTAATAAGCTTATTATGGTGTCTGATAAGTTTTGTGGTTATTATTTTCATTTATGTATTTATTTAGAAAATTTATAAAGGCACCCATCTACTAGAATGTCCATACTAAAGTAAAGTCATGAGATCAAGTTCATTTGAGAGCAGAAAGAACATTTATTTTTCCTTTAATGAGAACTAAACAAAAAGAATGAAAGACAATCAAACACTGAAATAATATACAGAATAGCTACCGGTATTAGCAGGCTTTGAATCCACATACCAACATGTAAATTCTATGTTTTTAAGTTTTAATTTAATCCTACATCAATATGCATTTAGTCTTATCCAAATTAGCACAGCTGCAATGAAAGAGGGAGAAGCTGTCATACCCTTCTATGTGTGACTTTCTCCTTTTGTGTCCCTATAGTGCCCATGTGCAGGGAAATCTTTTGTCTTAATGGAAGCTTTTGGATACCTGTCAGTTGTTATTTCTGCATGCAGAGATAAAAGAGGAACAAACATCTCCTGGCTGGATATCTTTCTAAAATGGTTGCAGAGGCACGAGAGGGTCTTGTCTTCTTGTAAAAATGTGGTGAGAAAGGGTAGATCTATGGTGACAAAATGCAAATCTAGAGGCACCACTCCTTCCCAGCACATTTAGTTGTAACTGATGAATTGTATCTTTACTGTGGTCTCCTCACAAACTTGGGAGATATTTTCTGAAATCCTAAGATTTAGGACTACAGGCAGAACCAGGGGCAAGTGATGGTTTCCCTTCACTTCACCTATGGGGACTGGACCCCTGCCCCACATTTAGAGCAAACAAAGTGTATTTTCCTGACATAATTCAAACATAAGAAATGCCTATTTGAGAGGTTCTTTCACTTACAAACAGCCATTTTAGATGCTAAACAGCAAAAATAAAAAGCCCTAAAAAGCAAAAAAGGAACATCACCAAAGACAAGTGAAATTTTCCTGGAGGAATGATTGATTTAGCAATCAAAAATGACCTCAGTTTCTGTTTCCTTCTTTATTGAGTTAACAGTAAAGAATAACAACTCTGTAGTTACACTACAAAATATTTAATTCATGTTAGGCATGAATAATTTCAAATAATTTCATTGTTTTGCCTTATTTACAGGTAGTGACAATTGTTTATGAAATGTATGCATATTGCAAACAGCTGCCAATCTGAAAAAGGCAATAACCTCAATAAATGCATAATTATATACATGTATACCTAGATACATGTACAGGTGCACATAAATTATCTTGAGTAATAACTGACGATAGAATTGCTGTAAGTGGTTTTGGCTAATCCTTTTTAAAACTTATGTACATTAGTTGCCAAAACCACACTTGGCAGCAGTGAGTTCGGTGATAAGTAAGTATAGCATGAAGCAATATGTAGAACATTACTTTCTGAATGACTTTGTTAATGCTATGAACAAAGAAACATGAAGATGATTGAAGCAATCCAGTTCAGTCTTTTTCCAAAGGGAGCCAAGTAAATATTTATAGGAACTTTCTAAGGCGAGGATGAGGGCAACAAAAACTTCACAATTGTTTATCCCCTGGAGCGCACATTTTGATATACTTGCATCAAACTTAACTTTTAGCACTCCTATCCACCTCTTGCTTATAAGTTTAAATAAATCTTATGGCTTATGTAATTTGCTTGGCTGTAAAGACTTCACCTACAATATGGATTTATTATACAGTTTTAGTGTGATTTTGAAAAAATCCACATATACAAGTATCCCAATCTGAATTAGCAAAATAACATTCCCACCAATTAAAGAAGAACACATTCACAGTTAGGGAAATGTGCCAGAAATTACCTAGGTACACACTATAAGTCTGAGTCATTGTGACACGAAAAATACAGAACTATAGGAATTTGGACAATATGTCTTAAGCTATTTTTTAAATAGTAGATTACCTTCTCTACCTTTTGACCTTTTCTTCCTTCCATGTATACTCAGTTTTCAACCTCTCTTGTGTTCTAGTACCTTGGAATGGGGGGGGATGATTTACAAAGATATAAGCCTTGCACATGGCTTACACATGGCCCACTACAGAGAACGAAAAAATGGAATAGCAGAATGGGAGGCTAAAAAGAAAAAAAAATGGGAAATAAGATTTTCTTTAAGAAATAAAAGCAAGAATATTGTAATTATGGATCACAGTCATTCCTTGTTATCATCGATTCTTTATGGGATACAGCAAGTATATAAAAATGGTTGTCTGAAATTGTCTGTGAAGTTTATCAAAACCTATGATATTTATTCATTTATGTGTCAGTTGATCAAGCAGACATGTAGAGATTATCTAAGCTATACAAATAGGCAGAGAAATTGAAATAGTAACATATTTTATTCTCCTAGGCACAGAAATGGAAAGAGATGGTGATTGTGGCCATAAAATAAAGAGACCTGCCACTTAGTAGAAAGACTGTGATAGATCTGGACAAAATATTACACTGCAGTAGCATCATATTGACAGCAAAGATTTCTGTTATTGAATTGTAACATATGGCTGTAAAATGTGGAGAAGAACAAAAAAAGAAGTCTTTGAATTGTGATGCTGTAGGAAATTGTTTGAGAATAACCTGGACTGCAACAAGAATAAATTATTCAATATCAGATCACATAAAATCCAGTTTGTTGACTGCCAAGTGCTAATAATGAAAATTATTTTTATTAAAAAGCTTAAGCATAAACATTGTAAAAGCAAGGGATATTGTAGAAGACATTAATGACAATGACTAAAGACAATAAAAAAGGCCAATGAATACAACACAGAACTAATGACATTACTATGACCTTACAAGAACTCAAAGACACAGTTATTGACAGACAATTCTGGCAAAATAATGTTTATAGGTCATAAAGATTGGAAGTGACTGAACGGTTGAACAACAACAAGGGAAGTCATACAGACTGTCTAAACATCAAAATAATAAAATGTTTAACAAAATGTACAGGGTGGAAATCATGCTTAAACTTATTAATGTTCATGAAGATGTTAGCAATTAAGATGTCTACAATGATAAACATGAGAATGTAAAAGAGAAGCAACACTTGAGTAAAGATGTCAAATATGTCTTCAAAGGGAATGGCTGAGTCACCTGTCAAGTCAAAAGTTCAGCCAATGAACTCTGAAAAGAGACAAAATATTCAGCCCAACCACTTAATGGACCTGTGGGGGATTATTTGGATCTTTTTTTTTTTTTACTACTGGGGTTCTGTAAACATTTTTGAATCATGGTGACCTTTAAAAGTAAAATTTTGAAAAACTGCCAACACATATTTTTTTTTTTTTTTTTTTTTTTAAACTGCCAACACATATTAACATATCCTAAAACACAATGTCGGGAACAAACTGTACTCAGAAAAGGGGGGCAAAAAACAAACTCTAGATCAAGAAAACATTTTTGCTGGAAAAATTGGCTAGTTGAATTCAGAGGGTCAACAGGGCTAACAAGAAAAGGGATAATTTGCTACATGGTGGCAATGACTTAAGAGCATGTCTGATCTGATCTAGGAATGAAATAAATTGCCAGAACAGAGACTCGTACTTTTACTGACAACCAGGGTCCTAGCATTTTTCATAAAGATAGATAAATCCACAATCTAAAACTCATGTGTTACAATTATGTCTGAACTGGAGTATAAATAGTACATACCTAGATTTATATGCTTACACATTTCAAGGAAGATCGAATTTATTGTATTATTCCAAAGAGATTATGAATTGCAGTGACACAAGTAGATAGTTTAATAGAAACACCGTATCTACTTTATTGATTCATAGCAATGTGGATTGAATCTTTCTTTAAATCATGCTTTCATACAAACACAATTTTATTTCCCAGAAATATAACAATGTACCCACTTGAATCATCTGACTATTTATGGCAAGTATCGTAAGTGTGCTTCTTAAGTCTTATTTATAGCTTCTATTTTCTTGTAGTTTCTTACAATGGCATAAAGAAAACAAGATTCTGATTTTTCCAAGCAATATTTATTTTTGTTAAGAAAGATGCAAGATATTTCCAAAAAAGGCAAAGAAAGGAAGGAAGAAGAGAGGTGTCTACAAATAAAATCAAGACTTTTCTCCCTTAGTCCAGTATCTGCAAATGTGTGCATTTTCCAGGAGTTTTTGATAACTTGCCTGACAGCTAGAATATGAATGCTCCAAATATATAATTAAAGACAAAACAGTACAGAAATGTGGCCTAAGCCATACAGAACACTGTATACAAATGAAGATAAAATTTTCTCCCAGTGTGTGATCTAAAAACATGACAACATATCAGGTCACTAAGGAGCCAGGAAGGATATATTTAAGAAACTATTTACCCTCTGAGAAGAAACAGAGAAAACATCCATGAAAACCAAGAGGCAAAACCAGGCTCTGCTTGAAAAGGAAACATCCATAAATGATTTCAGTCCTGTTTTCACTGTGTGAGAAAATGACACCCAATTACAAAATCACAATCCAAAGGTGATTTTCCATCTTCCTTTCCCCACCCAACAGTTTTGTGAGACTTTAAGGTTGCTGTCCAAAGTACTTGAGCTGCAATTGAAAGAACAGGCAGACCAGATCTGAATGAAATCTGGAGCATTCAACTGACAAAGCCCTCAACACATACATAAGCAGGACAACTCAATTTTGTTGGGCATTTTTACCAGACCAACTCATTGCAACTCTTACTGGGAAGAGTCTGCAATATTTATACAATGAGAAACATTTTCCTCCCATCCAAAAATATATATTTTATGATTTAATGAATATTTGATTGAAGCAAATGCATCTATGATACATTATTAACGGACTGCATTTCAACTGATAAACCAGGCACCCAAATTTATTTATTAGATTTCTATCCCACCTTTATTACTTTATAAGTAACCAAAGGCAGCAAACATGCATAATATTCCTTCCTCCTCCTATTTTCCTCACAACAGCCCTGTGAGATTTGTTGGCCCAAAGTTCCAGCTGCTTTTCGGGCCTAAAGTTCGACTAGAACGAATAGTCTCCTGGCCAGCACCTTAATGGCTCTCTTATGACTTGGGAGAAGAACCAAGGCTATATACATACATTTGTGTAACTTAAAGTCATCATAGAGCAGGGGTTCTCAACCTTGGCAACTTTAAGACTTATGGACTTCAACTCCCAGAATTCCTCAGCCAGCAAAGCTGTCATAGAGTAACAGCTTTCCCTAATTCTCCAGGATAAAAAAAAATCATAGGGTTTTTGGACCAATTCAGCATAGTAGAAAAATGTTCCTTTGACCATGAAATATTCTTGCTTCCATTTTTTCATT
Organism: Bothrops alternatus; assembly: GCA_034064705.1. Classification (NCBI taxonomy): domain Eukaryota; kingdom Metazoa; phylum Chordata; class Lepidosauria; order Squamata; family Viperidae; genus Bothrops; species Bothrops alternatus. The sequence continues at coordinate 3,932,074 of JARGCV010000589.1, forward strand.
CATACAAGATCTCTTTTCCTCACTATATAAATCCTCCAGACTCTATCAATAAGTTGGGCGGAATATGATCATTACTGGTTAGCAGTAATAGCTTGCCATATCTATGTTATATTCATCCTGTAGTTCTAACAGTACAGTCAGTCACGGTCATATTTTCTCTTATGGCAGAAGTGTAGTTATCTTCTCTACATTTCTGACATAAGAAAAAATATGACAGTGACTGTACTGTTAGAACTTACAACTAGAAATTAGGTGGAAAATGTTAGCTGATGAAATAAGGGTACGAATCTTGAAGCTTTGGAGTGTAATGACTTTCCCCTTCCTCTCTACAACCATATACATGCAGGCATGGCTGTGAAAGAGAGAGAGGAGAATAAACATGGATTCCCTTTGCCACGTCTAGCATTTTCCAAGATCTGGAAATCCCAAATTTTATAATTTGTATAGCTGGGTGGAACAAACTCAGGGCCTACAGGAGATTATCTCCTGACTAGAGAATCTTTCAAAGTGCCCGGCTATGGGCTTACACCAGGCATTTCACTGATCTAATTAATCTTTTCTCCTGTTAAAACATCATGGAAAATTAAAATTAAAAATCATCCAGAAAGTAAATATAAGGGCACAAATATCCTTTAAATGTCATTCCCACTCCACTAGGCTGTAGCTAATGAAATCTTTAGTTTGTCTGAATACTGTTCTATTAGAGTACTCCATACTAGATGAAATTTGGGGGGCTCTGTTCATACTTATTTTGAATATGAATTTCATAATGCACAGAAGCTTTGAAATAGATTCTAGTTAGCTTTAATAGTAGTGTGACTGCTTAGGAAAGCCATTAGTTGGGACACTGGCTTGTGCAGTTAGTTGACCATTGTGAGAACAAACTGCTGGACTAGGCGGGCCAGGGATCTGATCCGGCAAAGTACTATTTCTGTGTTTATGTTGTTATGTACTTACATTATGAGTCTCTTTTGTGAAGCAGGTAAAGTATTATTTAGATACTTTAGATATTACGCTAGGGGGCACTTCAATGTTTCATTTAGAAATTTCCAGTATATTACAAAATCTTTTATACTCATAGTCAGGACATCTAAACTTTTCTATTTTAATATGAAGAAGGGAAAATTGAAATCTAAGAGAAATATCTAGATCATTCAGAATATACAAGAGAGAACATATGTGTTCTGAGGACAGGGTGCTAGAGACCAAATCATAAATTATTATCAAACTGTCAAAATGGATGAAACTACTTAATGTCACACAAATCAAGATAAAGTTAGAATTTAGGAGTAGGTGGTAGGTGAGATGAAATGCTTATATACAGTTTATAACATCTTACAGCAACAACATAGTGTTTTGAGAAGTATGAACTTCCATTTATCATAACAAAGCAGAGTGTATTTTAAATACATCAAACCATGATTGGTATCTTTTGTCTGAGAATGTTATTTAATCAGCTTGACTGAATATATAAAACAATACAGTAAACTTCTGGCCATAAAATGAAAATAAAATAAATAAAAATAAAAAGCCATAAAATAAAGAAAATATGTCTGTATTAAATTTCACTTTTAGGAGATAATGATTCAGAATCTGAAAAAAATCCCTTCCAAGTTAAAATTTTAGTTCAAATTAGGCATATTTTTCTACTTGTTATGTGTACATTTCTCAGTTACAATCACAACCATCAGTGAAAAATGCAATAAAAGCACAGACTTTCTTTTAATTTCTGATTCTAGATATGCCTTCCAGACTAAACAATCCCTGATAGGCATTTCACAGAACATCCACATAGTCTAATATTTGCTGTAGAGAAATATTTTATAAGCCTCTTGCAACATCCCTAGACATAAATGGAGGCCTGCATTTGGCTGAATACTTTTACACTGAAAATGTATAGTCCAATCTTGAAATATGGCATAGACACACTAATCACTTTATTACAAGCATTTATCTGTATGTACTTATAATCACTTAGCAGGTTCGAAATGCTCCGAATATTATTATAACCAAAAACTTGGTTGCTCTTTTCTTTCAAATCTATACTATTCGTTTCAAAAGTGAAGTGATCATAAATTTATATAAAGTCTTTCCCTATAATTATATAAGCCTATTACTGTTTATTTTCAATTCCCTTCCTAATGGCTCTAAGCAGAAATTTGCCTGTTATAGCACTTGAACACTAAACTTCGTTTTCATTTTTTCATAAAGCCATTCATCATGGCTTTATACTTTCATAGTATAAATCTACACTATATTCCAATTAAGCTGGGAGTGAGGAAGTTTCCACATACATTATAAAATGGATATACCATATCCAGATTAAGTTAATTAACTAATGGTCTTTTAAAATTAATATGTTACTTTCCAATGATATACTACCTTCTAGATCTTTATTTTTGAGGATTTTGAGGAAACCAATTAATGTGGGAGACAGAAAGCTTATTTCTATACTCTGGCCTTGAAACGGTTATATACTTGCTGGATAAGACCACCCTGGCAAATCTAGATAAACAGAGTGTAAAACATCACCATCAAAATACTAATTGACTACCCCAAGGGATCTTTTATTAGCATTTTAAAAAAATAGTTAAGACTTTGCAAGTCAACTCTATTCATTTTGTGGACTTGGTAAATCTTCAACTTTCCAATAATTTATCAGCCAGTAAAAGATAATACTTTACACTGCCTGCTTTTCCTTCTGCTACAGTCATCAAATAAAAACATAATGCACTTATGGTTAAGGGGTCAAATTACTCTGCAGGAAATGGGAGAACAGAAAGCAAAAAAGGCTTATGAATGGTTGCACAGTCACTTCTTTTTAAATATATTTAAGATTTTGGCAAGGGTAACAAAATAGCAAGCTGGCACTTTCATATTCATTAAAAATAATGAATAGTAGTAACAAATTCTGCTAGTTCAGTGAGGAGGTGTTGAGTTAATCTGTATAACAGGAGACTTTGAACTTAAGAGCGTTTATAGCAACACAGCTGTCATCTCATGCTTATGAAGAATATTTGCTAATATTGATGAACTAAAGAAAAAATCAGAGTCATGAAGTTGCAAAAAGCTCATGACAAGGAATATAAAAATAAATGAAGAAATATAATTTAGAATAGATTATCTTAATATGGTACATCAAATTGAAACTCCAATAGTATATTATCTTGTGCATCACTGGTCTTGTCCACCATATATCCATTTATAAAAGGAATAGCTATTACAGTCAGATCAGAGAAGGCTTGCAGGACATATAATAGAATCTTTTATGATTGAGAAATTATAGTCTACAAAGTGGTACTCGTGGTTCTCAGTAATAACTGTTGTTGTGGTCCTCAGTATTTTATTTTTTTATTTTATTTTATTCGGATTTGTATGCCGCTCCTCTCCGAAGACTCGGAGCGGCTTACAACATATATATATATAAACAATTGAACAAATCCGAACAACATTAAAAATACAAACCCCATACATACTCATCAATCACACCACAATCAACAATCATCCCCAGGCCTGCCGGCAGAGGTAGGTTTTTAAATTCTTTCGGAAGGCCAGGAGGGTCGGAGAAATGCGGACTTCAGGAGGTAGTTGGTTCCAGACGGTGGGCGCCGCAACAGAGAAAGCCCTCCCCCCAGGGCCCGCCAGACGACATTGTTTCGTTGACGGGACCTGGAGGAGGCCGACCCTGTGCGCTCTCACCGGTCGTAGAGAAGTATGTGGCAGAAGGCGGTCCCGTAAGTATCCTGGTCCCAAGCCATGAAGGGCTTTATAGGTAATAACCAACACCTTGAATTGGGCTCGGAGACCAATAGGCAACCAATGCAGCGTGCGGAGAGTTGATGAAATGTGGGCACAACGAGGAAGACCCACAACTGCTCGCGCAGCTGCATTTTGCACTAATTGTAGTCTCCGAACACTCTTCAAGGGTAGCCCCATGTAGAGAGCGTTGCAGTAGTCGATCCTCGAGGTGACAAGGGCATGTGTGACTGTGAGGAGTGACTCCCGATCCAAGTAAGGACGCAACTGGTGCACCAGGCGAACCTGGGCAAATGCCCCCCTCGCCACTGCCGACAAATGATGATCCAATGTCAGCTGTGGATCAAGGAGGACTCCCAAGTTGCGAACCTTCTCTGAGGGGTTTATAGATTCACCCCCCAGGGTAATCGAAGGACAGATAGAAGTGTCCTTGGGAGGCATCACCCACAGCCACTCTGTCTTATCGGGGTTGAGCCCTAATCTGTTAACACCCATCCAGACCCTCACAGCCTCCAGACACCGGCACATCACCTCAACCGCTTCACTGATATGGCCAGGAGTGGAAATGTACAGCTGAGTATCATCAGCGTACTGATGGTATCTCACTCCGTGGCAGTGGATGATCTCACCCAGTGGCTTCATGTAAATGTTAAAAAGTAGGGGGGAGAGAACCGACCCCTGAGGCACCCCACATGGGAGTAACCTAGAGGTGGACCTTCGATCCCCCACAAACACCGACTGCGACCGACCAGTGAGATAGGAGGAGAACCACCGCAATACGGTGTCCCCCACTCCCAATCCCTCCAGCCGGCGCAGAAGGATACCGTGGTCAATGGTATCGAACGCCGCTGAGAGGTCAAGAAGCACCAGGACAGAGGACTGGCCTCTATCCCGGGCTCGCCAGAGATCATCCATCAGAGCGACCAAAGCAGATTCGGTGCTGTAGCCGGGCCTGAATCCCGACTGCAGAGGGCCCAGATAATCGGCTTCCTCCAAAGACCGCTGGAGCTGATGCGCCACCACCTTCTCGACAACCTTCCCCACAAAGGGAAGGTTGGAGACCGGACGATAGTTGGTCAAAATTTCTGGATCCAGGGAAGGCTTCTTGAGGAGGGGGCGCACAAGTGCCTCCTTTAAGGGAGCCGGAAAGGACCCCTCCCTCAAAGAAGCGTTGACAATCTCCTGGATCCAGGTACGTGTCACCACCCTACTGGCCGAAACCAGCCAGGAGTAATATGGTTATTGTTGTTATCAATCTTAATCTTTTCACTTTAGGCCTCTTTATTAAAGTATGTGGATGATAGTCTCCCATACTGTTCAACTATGGGTTGATAGCCAGATGTTTCCAACTTCTCAGTTTAGGGATAAAAGACAGCGACTAATCCTAAATCACCCCTACTGCTTTTGTGTATTGTACAAGGAGAACTACAACCTGGATCTCCCTTATTCTAACCAGCACCTTAATCACTATACCACACTGGCTCTCAATTGTGTTATATGAACGTGGAAACAAAACAAAGCAACAAAGAAGGCACAGCAAAAATCTCTAGATATCGCTAAATAGATTTATTTAGATTCCAGATAACTAAAAGGGCTTTTGTTGACAGCAGATCCAAATGTTTCTGTGTTCACTAGGAAAACCAGGAAACTGACAAAAAAGACAAATAAAACTATAAAAAATAATATGCTGCTATCATAGATCAGAAATGCCACGTGAAAAAGCGGTTATACAGCAAATGTTCTCCCAAGGAAACTGTATGCTTTCAGGCTCTTTCTTCAAGCTCAGAGAAGGGCAAAAGACAAAAGACACTTATTGTGCTTGCTCCCTTACACCAGGGGTCCCTAACCCCAGTCCATGGACCAGTACTAGGCCACACAAACAAGCAAAGCCCCATCTGAGGGATGCAGGCTGCACACAAAACCATGCACCCTCCAGTCCACGGAAAAACTTCTCTCCACAGCACCAGTCCCCGGTGCCCAAAAGGTTGGGGACCTCTGTAATCACATAATGTAATCACATAGACCTGGAAGTTCTTCTCATAAAGCACAGAAAGCCAGACTTATTTTCAGACAAAGGTCAAAAGCTGTTCTACCACAGCTGTTCTTACATGACGCCCCTCCAAAAAATTTCAATTCAACAAATGAAAATATAGCACATTAAAATTTCACTAATTTCTGACACAACCCGTTCAATGAACAAAAAACTTTTTTTTTGCCTTATCAGTTTTTTTCACGTAATACCTGGTATCATATAAAGGAATTCATTGAAAAAAACATTGAATATGATCAGATAGCATTGTTGAATTAATTTGAGACTTTAGAAACATTTAAAATGATCTGTGAAAATGTCAATTTTTATTTCTAGTGACCTCACAGATCCAGGCATACAATTTTCTTGACAAAAATATGAAATGTTTTGCTATTGCCTTCTATCACATTTTTTTGTTTAAAACATTCCCAGTCAAGTCTACAAACTTGATCCAAATCTGGCTAACATTTTCAAGATCAGCAGAGGATGCTACAACTTAATTATGATATCATACAATAAAGTTTAAGTTTAATATTGTATGATATATTTAAGTTATACAATAAAATCTAAAATCCCCAACTAATATGTTTAGAACATATGGGAATGTAAGGATAAGATGAAAAAAAATCTCATTTAGTCATAGTCATTATGTACATAAACTGTTCCCTGTTTGTTTTTGCATCACCTGAAATTCATTTTAATTAAGGTGAATATTTCATCACATATTTTGGACATTATTGTAATTGAACAGAACTGGGTTATTACAAAGCTTGGTCACTTACTTTGGAAAGATGGCAGTCATCAAAGCAGAAGCATACCCAGGCTTGCAAACACCCTCTGAGATATTACCATATTTTGATACTATTTCTGGAGGTCTGTAAAAAATAATAAGTGTTATGATCATCCTAAGAAATAAATGAAAAGTGGATCAACTAAATAGTTTTTATCATTAGCTTTTCTGAACAGCAACAACAGGAACAGAAAAGTCTTATGAAATTAAAATAGGATGTCATCAAATTGTACCAGGTGGCTTCTGGTATGTAGTATATTTCCTTGCCATTTTGGAGTTTGGACTCCAAAAATATAAGGAAAAATATTACCTTTTTGTTCTGGAGTTACTATGTAATACTATATTACTATGTAATTTTATTACTACATAAACTATTACTGTGTTACATTTACTCTTATTTATTATTATTTATATGACTACAGACTGACCATTCAATTCTCACCGGCTCAAAATTGACTCAGCCTTCCATCCTTCCAAGGTTTGGTAAAATGAGGACCCAGACTGTTGGGGGCAATATGCTGATTCTGTAAACCACTTAGAGAGGGCTGTAAAGCACTGTGAAGCAGTATATAAGTCTAAGTGCTATTGCTATTATGTAAATGTTACAACATAATACTAGAACCATAAATAGTAAATCTAACCAAATTACTATAAATTTCTTCCACCTACTGTGAAAATGGAGAGATTGTATACCATAACTCCAACATGATTTCCTTTTATCATTTTCTAAGAGCTCAGTCTCTTTCACAATCATTGGATATATAAAACACTGAATTTATATTCCAAATGAGTACAGTTACTATGGTGAAAACAGCTATTTCTGTCAGCTTCTTTTTCTACCTATAGTCTTCATATAGTCAAATAATGAAAGCCTAACTTTCCCCAAATTTCAATGCAAAATTTGAATATAAACAGTATTATTCATATAGAGGATACTGTTTAGAAAAAATCTGCTTCTTCATAGTATTCATGCACGACAAAGGAACCTAAAGTTTCAAGCCTGCATTTCCCAACTGGTGCTCTCCAGATATTCCAACACATCTAAACCACATTTGGACAATGGAAATGCAAGTAATGAGAAAGTCTGAAGTTAAAATGTAAACTATTCTTAAGACGGTATTCTTCTTTAAGATTTGGCCGTGGATACTTCTTTTAGTTATTTATTCTTATACATCCTGAGGAGACTGTTTAGACTTAAACAACTGAATTTAAGATATTGGCTAAAAAAACCCACCACCTCTTGTGTTTGTGTTTTCTTTCATTCATGGCACTCTGATTGTCCCATATGAGGAATGAACAGCTGGTCTTTCAAATAAAGACACAATTATATAAAAAGTCTCAAGGTCAGAAACAGACTTATTGAACTTTTCTAAGTATAATAAATAGTTCATATTCTGAGGTGTCACAAGCAAAAATAGGTTTGCAGCCAACCACAGCTACCAGTGCAGTTACTCAGAATTATCACATACCCCATTTTGGTCACAGACTTGATCTGTCTTTTATGTTTCTCATTCTATGTTGTTTTATCCATTTGGGATATTTATTTGCTTGGATCTTTTCATTACTAGACAGGATAATGATATAGCCAACTGGGAAATTCATAGCCACCTTGAATATTAGTGAATAGTTACAAACCTGGGTCAACAACATGCTTCAGAAGAAACAACAAAGACTGTTCCTCTTTTGTAATTGAAAGCATTACAAGTAGTCCCCGAGATATGGCTGTAATTGAACCTGCCCATTACAGCTGCATATTGCACCAGTTGTTAGGTGAAACATCTCACCTAATGATCCTCCCATCCCTGCTCTCCCCAATGAAATATAAAACAAATGTGTGATTTGTTAAGTGGAGCATGGGGTGCCTCCTGGGTGGGAGAGGCTGTTGGAGGCCTAATACAGGCCCTGGGTTGCCTGCCTGGGCATCCCAAGGCTTCCCCCACCCTTAAGATGCCCCATGCTCCAATTCCCATGCCTTGGGTCCTAAGACGTCTTTTCCTACTCCCACTGGGTCATCCCAGAACTGATTCTCACTCCACCTGGCCAAGCACCATCCTCTTCATTTACTTTTTAAAGAGCTCCGAGGCCTTCCAGAGTCCTGGAATGACTTCTTTGCGTGGTTGCATGGCACAATTCTGAAAACAGCTGCCATTTTGTCCCATCCCCTAAATGGCAGCTGCATTCGGGTCGCTGCTGCACAGCCCAGGGACAAAGTGCTTCATTTCGCTGCCTTAACAAATTTGCAGTGGAGACCTCGCTAAGGAAGAAAATGAAACAGTCTGTCTGATGGCTGCTCTTTTGTCCCTGCCCTTTTGTGGGCTGGGACAAAATGGTGGCCGCATTTGGGTCGATGCTATATGGCCCAGAAACAAACTGCTATGTTTTGCTGCAGAAGTTTTGTACAGCATTCAGAAACATCTGAAGCACTGTGCAAACCTCTCTAAGGCAGTAAAATGAAACAATTTCTCTGTCAGCCGCCATTTTGCCCCTGCCCACAAATGGGTGGGGCAAAATGGCGGCCACATTTAGATTGCCACCACATGGCTCAGAGACACATGTCATGCCCTACTTCCCTAACATGAGGTCCAAAGAGCTTGAGATGGTAAGTGTGGGGCATAATGTGCGGAGCAGGCCCAAATGCTGCAGAGTCCCAGTAGGGTGGGATGCGGGGAGAGAGGTGGAAGGACACTGCAGCAACCTATGGTGGGCTGTACGGGTGAATGACAGCAGGACTGCTGCAGCCATTGTAAGTTTGAAGTCATATGTAACTTTTTTTTGGGGGGGTATCATAATTTCGAACGTTTGTAAATTGGCCTGTCTGTATGCAACTCTTGATATGTCAAAAATTATTAGATAAATCCTATCACTTCTAAGATCTGACCACAAACTCCAACCCAAAAACATTATCAGAACAGCTTGTATCAAAATTTAGGAATGGCATATAATTCTTCAGAATACCCCTGCTTTTTGTGTCATTTGATTTTCATTTTGTCTAAAAATAGAAGCTTTTGACAACAGAAAAATTTGCTAATGGAGTTGAATGCTCTGCTGAATGATTAGAAAGCTTAACTTTTGAACAATAAATTTTAAATTTTTGTTTCATAATGTGTCAATGCTGCTAACATCGGATATTCTTGCTTTGACAACAGATGAAAATGCAGCCATTTTCTCTATGCTTTTAGAATTAGTTGGTGCTGGGGGGGATTTGGATGAGAGTTCAGTTAGTTATAATAATAATAATAACTCTGCCGTGGGAATCCAAGGACAAATTGGGTCTTGAGCTGATAACGTTTTGGAGAGCTGGAGAGCTGGGGAGAAAGTCCGCGCTTCAAGCTAATTGGGGAATGAGATTATGACTGTTTACTGGGGTTGGGAATGGTACTTTGTTACTTTGTATCCAGGAGAGGGGAATTTAGTTTTTGGGTTCAACTATGTAGTGCCAATACTTTGTTTCCTGAACAAAAAATTCTTTAAAGATAAACAATGCCTTGAAGTTCTTTTGAAAGGTTTCATCTGTCGGAACCATGACAGTAAGATAAAAATGCTATAATAATGTACAGTGATGTAACATGTTTTTACTAGTACAGAATATCTGTTGCTGGTACATCCAGCCTCTACTTAAAAACTTTATGTGAAAACTAAAGTTCATTATCTAAAACCAAGTTTTACTATTTCTGTAAAACTCATATTGTCATGCATTTAAAAAAAATGTTTAAAACAAAAAACCCATTTTGCATGTACTGTACTTGGGACGCTACAGGTTTTAGTTTTAGTTCTTCAATATAAAGAACAATTAGCAACACTCCTACAATAGACCCACTCTGTTTCCAAATTTAAAATTTAAAGATAAACAAAATCCCTCAAATCTCATGAGATATATTTCTATGTTCTTATATCATTTTAATTTAATTATTTATTAAAGAGCTTTTATACGAAAAATGCCCACAGTAACATGAACTCATTCAGGGGACTCCGCCACCAGCTATGAATATTTTGATGTGCCTTAGAACTCTCATGAGTGCAGTTGAGTGAACGTTAATCTGCTCTTGTGGGAATCTAGCAGTTGTATTAACATGTGCGAACAAGTCATCTTTTTAACTCAAATAATATAGCTGACTGGATATAAACATGTTAACTGAACATAGCAATTGCTTTCTATTAATTCAGATTTATGATTTATTTATTTTTATTTTATTTATTTCTTAAATTTCTATACCACCCCTCTCCCGTAGGACTCGGGGCAGTTTACAGCCCAATTAAAACAGATAATAACAATAAATATTTTAAAATAAATTAAATTAATACATGGCTGTTATTAAAACCTGTTAAAATCCCAATTCTAAAACCCGAACAGCCTCGTTTAAAAATTTACATAAAAAACCCGAAGAGATCTAGGCCAGGCCAGCTTGATTGAAGAGATGAGTCTTTAGTTCTCTTCTGAAGGTGCGGAGATCATGACACGTCCTGAGTTCTGGGGGGAGCTCGTTCCACATCGTTGGTGCCCCCACAGAAAAGGCTCTCGCCCTGGGCGCCACCAGCCGACACTGCTTAGCCGATGGCACCCTGAGGAGGCCCTCTCTGTGGGAGCGAACTGGTCGATGGGAGGTATTTACTGGCAGAAGGCGGTCCTGTAAATAACTGGGTCCTATGCCATGGAGCGCTTTAAAGGTGGTAACCAATACCTTGAAGCGCACCCGGAAAGCCACCGGCAACCAATGCAGCTCGCGCAGGATGGGGGCCATTCGTACCCGCCAGGGTGCCCTCACTACCACCCGCGCGGCCGCATTCTGCGCCAGTTGAAGCCTCCGCGTGTACTTCAAGGGGAGCCCCATGTAGAGAGCATTACAATAATCCAGTCTGGAAGTGACGAAGGCATGGGTGACCGTGCGTAGCGCGTCCCTACCTAGGAAGGGGCACAACTGGCGTACCAGACGAATCTGGTAAAACATCCTCCTGGCCACGGCCGTCAGATGGTCCTCAAGGGACAGCCGTGAATCTAGGAGGACTCCCAAGTTGCGAGCCCTTCCCGTGGGGGCCACTGACTCACCCCCAATAGACAGCGATGGAATCAGCTGATTGCACCGGGACGACGGTAACCACAGCCACTCGGTCTTGGAAGGGTTGAGCTTGAGAGCGTTCTTCCCCATCCAGATCCGCACGGCCTCAAGGCACTGGGTCAGCACGTCAAGAGCTTTATTTGGGTGGTTCGGGGTGGAAATGTACAGCTGAGTATCATCGGCGTACTGATGGAATTCCACCCCAAAACCTCGGATGATCTCACCCAGCGGCTTCACATAAACGTTGAACAACAAGGGTGAGAGGACCGACCCCTGAGTTACCCCACAGTCAAGGGGCCTCGGGGTCGACCTCTGACCCCCTGTCAACACAAACTGCGTCCAGCCAGAGAGGAAGGAGGAGAACCACCGAAGCACGGTGCCTCCTATACCTAACCCCTCCAACCGGTGCAGCATGATACCATGGTCGATGGTATCAAAAGCCGCTGAGAGGTCCAATAGCACCAGGACAGAGGAGCAACCCCTGTCCCGGGCCCACCAGAGATCATCCACCAATGCGACCAAAGCTGTTTCCATGCTGTAACCCGGCCTGAAGCCCGACTGGAGCGGGTCCAGATACGACGATTCCTCCAGGTGCTGGGGGAACTGTCGAGCAACCACATTCTCAACAGCCTTCGCAACAAAGCGAAGGTTGGAGACAGGACGATAGTTAGATAAAACAGACGGGTCCAGAGTGGGCTTCTTGAGGAGAGGTCGCACCACCGCCTCTTTCAGGGCAGCGGGGAAAACACCCTCACTCAGCAAAGCGTTGATAATCGCCTGGAGCCAGCCTCGCGTCACCTCACTGGAGGCCAGTACCAACCAGGAGGGACATGGGTCCAGTAAACATGTGGTTGCTCTAAGACCTCCCAGCAACCTGTCCACGTCATCAGGTGTCACGGAGTCAAACTCAGCCCAGGTAACAGTCTCAAGACTGGCCTCAGCCACTCCTGCTGGACCTCCTTCGTCAAAGTTAAAGCCTTCCCGAATCTGAGCGATTTTGTCATGCAGATATTGCACAAAATCCTCAGCTCTTCCCTCCAAGGGGTCCCCCCTCGCCTCCCGATGAAGGAGGGAGCGGGTCACCCTGAACAGGGAGGCTGGGCGGTTATCTGATGACGCAATAAGGGCAGTGACGTAAGAACACTTCTCTGCCCTTATTGCCACTAGGTAAGTCCTAATATGGTCTCTTACTCGTGTTCGGTCAGACTCAGAGCGACTCGCCCTCCAACTGCTCTCTAGGCATCTTTTCCGGTGCTTCATCTCCCTCAGCTCCCCATTAAACCAGGGAGCCGATCGAGAACCATGCCGGTTCAGAGGCCGCAAAGGCACAACCCTATCCAAGGCATCAGCAGCTGCCCTATCCCAGGCAGCCACCACGCCCCGACCGAGTTGTGTGTTAGAGCCTCCGGTATTGGCCTAAGCTCCGTCTGGAACCTCTCGGGTTTCATCAGTCACCTGGGGCGGTACCAAATAATTGGTTCCGCCTCCCTGCAGCGGGGTGTAGCGGTCTGAAAGTCCAAGCATAGGAGAGAGTGATCGGACCATGACAGAGGTGTAATGACTATATTTCTCGTATCCAGATCACTCAGACACTGACCAGAGACAAAAAACAGGTCAAGCGTGTTTCCCCCCGTGTGTGTGGGGCCTTGAATTACCTGGGTCAGGTCCATGGCTGTCATGGAAGTCCTGAACTCCTGAACCTCCCCAGACGCCTCGCCCGCAGATGGCAGATTGAAATCACCCATGACTACCAGCCTGGGGACCTCAACTGCCACTGCTGCGATGATGCCCAAGAGCTCGGGCAGGGCGGTTGACACGTGGCAGGGAGCCAGGTACGTTAGCATGTTATATGAACTCAGCCAATATTTATCTGCATCAGTGGGAATATCATAGTAAAAGAATTTGCAATTATAAATAAATGTATCCAAATATTTCTATATAGCTTTGGTTCAGATTTATGGTCTCTATACATTTTCTTTCTTTTTAAAAGTTGAACACTAGTTTTCTCCTAGCTCCCTAAAACAGAAAGAGTACATATATCATATGCCACATTGAATATTGCTACATGTCAGACAAGGTATTTCTCCACTGGGATAATTTGTATAATTTAGGAATTGCAAAGAATCTTGCCTAATAGGCCATCTCCAATTATTCAAGGTTTTATATCTCTCGTCTCCATTCTTCACTGGCTTCCAGAGAACAAATCTGTTCTGTACCTGGATTAGGATTATTACTTGACGAGTAGTATTTTGGGAAGTAGCTTCAAAAATATTTCATTATTCCAGCACGTTTTCCAATTCTAGGTGATACCATATTGAAAGAAATCTGCCCTACCACAACTGTACTTCAACAATGAAACAAGACTTAATAAAGACAAGAGACATTACTGATACTAATTCATGTTAATTGTTATTCTTAATTCAATGGATTTTTAAAATGCTCCACCAGCAATAGTCATATTGCCATGTTGGTACAAAAGTTAGCCAACAGCATGTTTTATTAATCTTTTCTACTTTCTGAAAAACATAAGTCTACAATCCATAAACTTTATCTCATGATTAAAATGATGTATATCCAACCTATTTAAAATGAGTTAAGATTTCCATTGTTATCACAACCTACATTTTTATTACATCTTTAGCCTCTATTTCTGTCATGCCATGCCTCCAATTTAAGCTACTGTGAAAATAATAAAGCCATGTTTATAGTTACAAACCCATAATCTAGAGTGAAGTTAGGCATTGGTTTAAGTTACTTTGACATTAATAAAAGGATGAAAAGAAATATTTTGGTTGTTTATGTATGCCATGAGTTTACGCTAAATTTAAATATTCATGAAATCCTAAGACATATGGCAGACAAAACAGAAATTAAAAATTTCAGCATTAATTAATAAGTAAATTCATCCAGAATAGAGAAATGAAGCATATTTTAATAGCAGCTTGGCCTCTTTTTCACAAATTAAACCCAAAATCTCTTCAAATGAAGAGGACTAAAGTTATGGGATGCAACAAAATTGCTTAACTGCATTGGTGAACAGTTAAAACAATTGCATATTTGCCTCTGCAGGGAAATTCTACCTTTAAAAAAAATCAAAAGATTTAATTCTTCCAATGCAGATTCTTCACCATTAATTTGAGACTGTCCCATAAATAACATTATGTGCAAATTTGTCAGATCTGCATATATAAAGATATCTCAAGTGAATTTATTCTGCATATACTTTGACCTAACAGGCATTTCTTCTTCTAGATTTTATTTTCCCTCACCTCAATCTCATTCCTCCTTTCCTCCTTTTACAAGAGCAAGTCTCCATTCTATCTGCTCTTTTTGTTTGGAATGTTGACCAATCCCCTTGTCAGCATTTCCCTAGTTTGATATAAAGGAAAAAATAAATATGTTAAACACATTGGACAGCTTTATTTGTAATGTTTTAGTACTAGCTCTGGGTGCTCTAGAGTTTCACGGGGATGTCAAGGTATCATACTTCATTCATAACCCTTCCATATTTTTCTACCACTTCTTTTTTTTCTTATCACCATAACATCAGGAATTGCAAAATACCAGCCCTATGAGTGGTCTATCTGAAATGCACTTATGCAACCTGATATTTCCAGTCCAAATGTTCCTTAATGGCAAAGTGTTGTGGGAAGATATCAGGCTTGACACCAGAGCTTGGTAGTAAATCACAGGTCTCTAGATGTATAATTCTGATTTCTACTCTCAGCCAGATTTGGCAGCTGATTCCAAGACACGATTCAACTAGATTCAAAACTTTACTGCAGACAAGAATGAAGCCAAATTGCCCACAGCATGGCAAATAGAGGCAGGCATAAATATAGTTACTGGCATATGGACAGAGAGAGCAAAAGAGACAGGGATATGGTTTTGTTCGATGCATCAGGGAAGGGTGGATAAGGCAACGGATGTTGGATTTATTGCTTTAATATTTTTTCTTTTTCTTTTGCTTATTATAAGTGCTCAAAGTTATGTTTTTAAGATTGGCAGCCACATACGTCTGACAGATAGATAGACAGACAGAGATGGAGATAAACAGACACTCCAGAGTTTAAACTCCAAGTTTATCTCTCCCCACTTTCGAATTAACAAATATTTAGCAGATCTCATAATGGTTTGGGGAAGCAGCTGTGATAAATGTAGATAAGAGCTTATTCTAGCCTAGGAACGTCTATTTTGACTTCCGCATCCTCAGTCCTTAAACTAGGTGCCAGGCTGCCTAAAAAACAATACACTGTGCTATAGGCAAATAATTATTTAACTATTATATACTGTAATTGTTTTTGCTCACTGAAAACAACCAATTATTAAGCTGCATTTTCTCTATTTTCAAGGAACAAGTTAAAACTATTTTTTTCAATCAGGCCTTTTAAAGTAGTTTTTATTTTATATTTTAATTACAATTTCAGACTTTGAAGAAACAAGTTAGGAAGAGTATTGATGCTTTTGAATACACACACACACATTTGTGTGCATACATGGCAAATCAAATTTATAAATGCTCTATTTTGATGAGTATTTGTTAATTGGATGATGATAATTCCTGCTCCGCCATTTTGGAATGTGCCTTCTGGAAGGTATACATGCACACACATACAGATATACTTTATATGCAGAGTATAGTGATTTAGATGCATACCTTTATTGGAAGGAAGAAGGGCTTATTTCCAGGGAAGATAACAAACCTAAGTTGACAAAGTGGGAAAGTGAAGCATTGTTTTTGAGCTATCAAGTACTTCGATATTTTAGATGGAAAGATAGAGTGTCAATCCAATAATCAATATACAAATAAAGAGCACATTAATCTGTCAGCAACATTAAAAGCAGTCATATTCAAAGTTGACATTGGCTACATGTCAGGTTGTTTATAATGTTCCACCGAATTTCCTGTTTCTGTCATAAAAGAATTCAGATATAAATATATCTGTTACTCCAGACAATTCTACTCCTCCCAAAAAAGCTTTCCACCCTATTCTGAAGTTCTTCAGTATTTTAACTTGGGGGACCTTATTTTGGGACCCAAACTATCAATATCTTGAACTAAAGCAAATTGTACCCTCTTTAAGTACTGGGTCATCTGTCTCTATCTGTGTGTGTGTGTGTGTGTGTGTGTGTGTGTGTGTGTGTGTGTGTGTGTGTGTGTTTATAGAAACAGAAATAGAGACAGATTGACCCAGTACTTAAAAGGGGTACAGTTCACTTCACACTGTGTGTTTGCTACACACACACACACACACACACACACAGAGAGAGAGAGAGAGAGAGAGAGAGAGAGAGAGAGAGAGAGAGAGAGAGAGAGAGAGAGAGAGAGAGAGAGAGAGAGAGAGAGAGAGAGAGAGAGAGAGAGAGAGAGAGGTAGTCCTCGGTTTACAACTACAATTGAGCCCAACATTTTTGTTGCTAAGTGAAACATTTGTTAAGTGAATTTTGCCCCATTTTATGATCTTTTGTGCCATAGTTATTAATTGAGTCACTGCAGTTGTTAAATTAGTAACCCAACTGTTAAGTGAATCTGGCTTCCATATTGACTTTGCTTATAAGAAGGTTACAAAAGATGATCGCATGATTCCGGGATGCTGCAACATTCATAAATATGAGCCAGTTGCCAAGCATCTGAATTTTGATCAGGTGACTGTGGAGATACTACAACAGTTGTGAGAAAAATGGTCATGTCACTTTTTTCAGTGCCATTGTAATTTTGAACCATCACTAAATGAACTGTTGTAAGTCAAGGACTACCTCTATGTGTGTGTGTGTGTGTGTGTGTGTGTGTGTGTGTGTTTGTGTGTGTGTGTGTGTGTGTGTGTAGAGAGAGAGAGAGAGAGATTCAAGTCTATGTCTCTAATGGTATGTTGACATACTGGTTTGTCTGAAAAACAGTATGCTGATATGCTGATTTGACTGAAATCCACTGGTTCAGGCAGGTCACTCAGATGGTTAATTGTTTACATTAATGCTTTTTACTTTACTCTTTAATGAAAAGAACTGAAGTATATATTATACAATATATCTACAGAGTCAAGATGAAATTAAGAACAGTTAAAAGGAGGGAATATCTCTGCAATGTCGTCTGGCAGGCCCTAGGGGGAGGGCTTTCTCTGTTGTGGCGCCCGCCCTCTGGAACCAACTGCCTCCTGAAGTCCGCGTTTCTCCGACTCTCCCGGCCTTCCGAAAAAATCTTAAAACTTATCTTTGCCGGCAGGCCTGGGGATGATTGTGGTTGACTGTTGAATTTGAGTGGGTGTTTTATTGTATTTTTAGATATTTCTTGTTTGGGATTTTTATTGTAATTTGTTGTTTATATATATGTTGTTAGCCGCTCCGAGTCTCCGGAGAGGAGCGGCATACAAGCCCAAACAAACAAACAAATAAATAAATAAAACACAATGGAAAGAGTAAGTCAAAAGAAGCCAAATGTTTGATAACATATTCGAACACTGATAGATATTTCTCTGTAAGAGACTATATCTACAAGTAGCACCTGAATGCAGACTGCAGACTAATAATGCAGTAGTTTATTTTCTTTTCCCTCCACCCAAAATGAGTGTTTTACTAGATCCTTCTTAAACATTTCTGTGCTTTAGAGTGCATGCTACAGTAATTCTGCCATCTGCAATTATTTATGGGTTTGATTAATCCCAGATTGTTGATATGACACTACTCTTCCAGCAACAGCTTGAAATAAAGGAATTATTGCCAAGTATTTTTATATGGGTCAAGACATAGCTCTACAGTCTATAGCTTGCCATAATTTACACACAGTACCTAAAACATCCAGAGAAGTTCAGGAAAGTTGAGTTTACAATGTGCCTGTCAACATGCAAAGCAGACCCTGAGTTCATTAAAGCTTTATATTCAAGATGCCACCTACATTTTGAAACCCTCTAATTGACCCTTGGTTTTGCATTCCAACTCTTTATTTCATGTAGGAATGCAACTTATTTGACAGCACTTTGGCAATTTCAGAGTGTTCCACTTTTAATTTTTTTTCATACAGTCTTGACCTCCTTTTCTCTTTTCTCATCTCTTTTCATTCCCATGAATCCTTGAAAATAATACCAAGCATTCATTACTAGTCTGACTACACAGCCAGTGCATATATCTGATATCTCCACAAAACCTGGGCATCAACAATGTAGCCAGAAATCACAAGAAGGTGATAAACAGCCAAATGTCGAATTCTTAATACTAGTAGAGTACTTTTTCAAACATATTAGCCTCTCAGCCATGAGCCAAGGAATATGAGGTAGTCAAAATCTGGTTTAAACAATATAGTTTATGTCTTTATTTTCTCTTTTCTTGATAAAGTAAAACAATCAGTTTACTAAAATAAATGGTCATGTAACTTTCCAAACTATCTATTTTTATAAATATTATTTTTTGTACACAGCAATGTTCAAAAAGAACTATGAAAGAATTTTAAAAATGAGATGACAAAATTTTATACTATCAGCAGACCATCCATCTTACACAAAATTCCCTAGGGTTGAGGTTTACCCCATCCTTACTAATGTTTAGGGAGGGGTTCAGAACATGTCATTTTATCTATACTTGTTACAATATATTTGCCAACTTTTGCAGAACAAACATAAGTGCTATAAGCAGGTCAACATAAACGGCTAGTTTTAATGTTTCTCTAAACTACCCAATCTGTTTAATAAGATATTCATTTGTCAGCTAACTAACTAAATAAATGATCTACAACCAACCTTTATTATTATCTCCTGAAGTCAAAAAGTTAAATTCCAATTCCTGACATCTGTACTATAATTTGAGTTAAATCTCTCATAACAATGGATGTTCAGTCCTTACACAGTCAAGCAAGTTACTGGCGGCAACTAGTTTTATTTCAGTAGAAAACATATCTGGAGATAAGACTTTGAACCACAGTTAGAAGGATTAATGACTTTAGAAGCAAAGACACTTCTATGACCTCCAGCAAAGTTTCTCTGCTGGAGGCGGCTTTTTAAAGTTTGCACTGCAAATTACAGAAGCAACAAACATGCCAGCAGCCTTCTTACAAGTGGTTGCATACCTAACATATTTGGGGCCTGCAGGAAATAAATTTTTAACATCCTCTTCTCTGTTACCGAGAGCCAGTTTAGGATAGTGATTAAGGCACCTGACTAGAAATGGTGGGATTGTGAATTTTAGTCCTGCCTTAGGCACAAAATCAGCTGGGTAGAAATGATGCATGGTCCAACTACTTCCAAAATAATGTTGCTAAGAAATCTTCAGATTTCAGGGCAGTAACCAGGAGTCAAATTAACTTGAAAGCACATTCTATTGCATAGATCAACAACAACTGATTCTTATTTACCTTGTCATCTTTGGCAGTACTCCCCCTTATTACTTGCCCTGAGAGCAGATTGCTCTGAAGTATGCTTAAAAGGGTTACTTTACTACTTTACTTAAAAATCTCTCCACTTACATATCAGTTTGACTTGTGGGATTTAATTTATTTTTTCTTCAGAGCTTTGAGATGCATTTAGCAGATTGAAGAACAATATGCTAGCAGGAGAGAGAAGCAGTTACCAACTGGGAGCTTGGTTGAACACCCTTTGCACTTTGTCTTTTGTATCCCATTCCTCTCTGTATATACCTTCTCTAAACATTTCACAAGCCCAATAAAGACTTAAAGCAAAAAGACTGTGTCACAATACTGTGTATGACTGCAGAAGGTGGCAACACGTAACTGACTCTGGATCATCTTGAAAAAACTGAACAGTGAAAAATCTCAAGGATGCAGTCAAAGTGGAATCTGAGAAGAAATCCCCCCCCCAATCCACTTCCAAGTTGAGGCCAAGAAACAAGAGTCATCCAGAGCCAAGCTCAAGTTGAATAACGTATATACCAAGGTTTGGGTCCTAGCCTTGATATTTTACTAGATCTAAGTAATGAGACCTAAAAAGAGGAATTGTGCATTAAAAATGAAAAGAAAACCATTGAAGGACAGCACTGTAATAGTAATTATTGAAAGATACTGATGTAACTAATTTAGTATAACTAAATGAAGAATTGAAATATACAACAGTGTTATATTAATCCACAAGCACACAGCCTTTCTTAAACTTTTTTTTTTCTACCCTGGATGAACACTTGACATAATTTTCAGGGCACAGACAACCCCTGAATTAAAATTGGAAAAAAATATAAAAACTTCACAATACAATTTATTTCTCATCTACATAATCCACATTTAAAACAGCAATAAAAATTCCCAACATTTTGACTGCTAGGATTATTGGCATGTGAAGTTAACATTATGGAATCTCAGAAGTTCTGCAGAATCCCAGAAAGGCTGCCTCAGACAAATGTGTCTAATGAAAATGTTTTCTACCTCATGCCACAAACTAGCAAGACAAGCTCACAATACCACCATTTCTGGCAACAGCGTTTTGCTGCTGTGAAGTAATACGGTAGTTAATTTTTCTGAAGCTTATCATTCTCCATTACTTAGAATAGAACAGAGCTGGAAGGGGACCTTGCTCAAGCAGGAGAACTTATACCATCTCAGACAAATGACTGTCTAGCCTCTTCTTAAAAATCTACAGTGATGGAGCACCCATGATTTCTGGGGGCAAGCTATTCCACTGGTTAATTGTCCTCACTGTCAGGAAGTTTCTCCTTAATTCCAGGTTGCTCCTCTCTTTCATCAGTTTCCAACCACCAAAGCCCTCTGGTGCTTTGGTTAATAACATGACCCTCTCTTCTTGGTGGCAGCCCCTAAAGAAGTGGAACACTGCTATCATGTCTCCCCTATTTCTTCTTCTTTTCTTTAGACTGCCAAACCCAAGTCCTGCAGCTGTTCTTTGTATGTTTTAGTCTCCAGGCCTTTGATCATCTTAGTTGCTCTTCTCTGAATTTTTTCCAAACTCTCAACATCTTTTTTGTGATATGGTGACCAAAATTGGCTGCAGTATTCCAGGTGTGGTCTTACTAGAGTTTTATAAAGCGGTACTAATAGCTCGCGTGATCTTAATTCTATGCGTCTGTTTATACAACCCAGGATTGCATTACATTTTTTGGCCGCTGATGCACACTGCTGCCTCATGGTTAAGTGATTGTCCACTAGGACTCCAAGGTCACTCTCACAGCTACTGTTTTTAAGCCAGGTCTTGCCCAATCTGTACTTGTACCTTTGATTTTTCCTGCCTAAATGTAAAACTTTGCTTTTCTCCACATTGAAATTCATTTTGTCAGATAGGGCCCATTGTTCAAGTTTGTCAAGATCTTTTTGGATCCTGAGTTTGTCTTCTGGGGTGTTGGCTACTCCTGCCAGTTTGGTGTTATCTGCAAATTTGATGAGTTCCCCTTCAATTCCTTCATCTTTGATGAAGATATTGAAGAATACTGGGCCTAAGACAGAACCTTGTGGTACCCCACTATTTACTTCTCTCCATGTGGATGTAGTGCCATTGAGGACTACTCGTTGAGTATTGTTTGCCAGCCAGCTACAGATCCATCTGGTGGTGATGTTGCCTATTCCACCTTTTTCTAGCTTACCAAGGAGTAGATTGTGGTCTACTTTATCAAATGTCTTACTGAAGTCTAAGTATGCTATGTCAACAGTATTTCACTAGTCTTATTCTTACTTATTCCAATCTAGTCTTCATTTCATAATTACTTTAATCTTCATGCTATTTATTAATAGCGCCTGAAATGTGGTAACAAAGACAGCATATTACGCCCAACTGCTGGTAGTTGCAATACAGCCATTATTTCACAGTGCCTTGAACGTAGGACATATACTCACAACTTAGGAAATCTAACGACATTGAAAAATTGCTTGAGCAAGTTTAATTCTGCCATTCTCTTGTATCTAATTCTTTTTTTGTATCTGAAATTATTTACAAGTTACTTCAAATAATTCTATCCTGTGTTTTCTATTTTATTAAGTTCACCCAAAATGACTATTAAAAGCTACAACCATTCCAGCATCTCTGCTGTCACATTATCAAAATTTAGGCACTTGGCAAACAGCCCACACTTTAAAAACCTCCAAAGCTGCAACAGCTATAACTTTGGGCATGGGTTTATAAGACCCTTTGTTCAGCACCACGGTAATTTCAAATGGTCACTGAACAAAATTGTAACTCAGGGCTACTTGTAAATCAATGCACAGAAAAAAACCTGATTTCACTTAACAGTGAAAACCTGTAACTCTCAGGGACAGGCAAATATCAGTTAGTAAAGAATTTAACAATATGACAGCAGGAATGTTAACAATATTTTGCCTGCAAGACAAGAAGTTATTGTTGTAATTTATGCACAATAGAGTCTATTAATTCATCACCAGTAAGTTATAGTGTAGTTCTGTCTTAGGGTGCTGCATGAACATAGTCATTGTAGTTTACAAATCATGGTTGAAATCAAGGCTAATGCAATATGTGGATAGATTACATTATTTTCCCTGTACACTGATGTTAAAAAACTCCTAAGCATGCACAGGTTTAAAATTCATATAAGCTCACCCAGGAATGTTCTATTTAATTAAACTGACTTTATTTCTTTATTTCAGTAGTCTGAAATGGACTATGATGAAAATTCTCATATGCTTCTCTTGATGGTTTATTCTGAATCTTTTTTGTTGATAAATATTGAAATCATATTAAGAAATCACTGTTTTTATAATAAATTTTAGTCTTGGCTACTGAATAATACTGCATATTGGTATAATATTATACTGGTAGTGATGCAATTTGAAAGCCAGGTCCAAAATTTATTATGTCTTCAAAGGAAATTGATAATGCCAGATCAAAATAAAGTCCTTTCATCATTCTACTCACAGTTTGGAATCCAACTTCAGAAGAAATCCCAATTTGTCATATTCTGAAAGACAAAAGCAGATTTCATGCAATTTAGTAGACCTATCAGTTTCTCACCAGAGAAAGAGCGCCTTTCATGAATGATATAAACATTTCTAAACTGGAAATGACAACATTGTCAATAAAGTGGAGGGGGGGGATAAACAATTAATTAATTAATTAGGGATCTTGTTAAGAGTTCTGTAAATTCCATTATTGAATTCCTAAAATAAAAACATCCTGATTTTGAAATATACCATTCTCAACTTACTCTAGAACAGTGCTTCTCAACCCCAGCAACTTTAAGATACAGAATGTGGACTGGAAGCTCCAGAAGTCCACACATCTTAAAGTCCCTGAGGCTGAGAAACACCTACCGGTATCTACACTGAGATATTTAAGCTGTTCATCTTAATAGGTTTCTTCATTGTGTGGTAATATATTTTGCAATTCCTACTATAATGATAAGCGAAGAGATAATTTTAAAATAATCAAAACTACAATATATGTTTCCTCAAGAATATACTGCAAGACTTCCTAAAAAGGGTTTTGAGGGAATTGGATATTATCCAATAATAAAGCAGAAGTTTTTCAACTCAGAAAGGATACAAGTTTACTGACAGTTTTCCACTTTGTTCCAAATGGCAGACTTTGATTTAACAAAGATTTTAAATTCTGGAGACATATAAATGGAACAAGTCCAGCTTTTTATTTCCAGTTTCTTTAAGTGTTGATGCATATTTGACAGAGTCTATTTATATTCCCTCATCAATTCTCCAAACTCAGCTTTCAAATGAATTCCAGCACCCACCCAAAACAAATGAAGATATGATTTATGATTTTGATGATTAGACAGCACTGATTATAGAAAGAAAACTTTTGAAAAAAAGGCAAATTTATAATTGTACTTATAACTGTTGTAAAGCTCAGGAGCTATTTCTTTGTATCTTTTTTTCTTGTCTATTTTTCTTTTTATTTCTTCTGCTTTTAGCTTTCTCTTTTGTCTGTCTGTCTGTCTGTCTGTCTGTCTGTCTGTCTATCTATCTATCTATCTATCTATCTATCTATCTATCTATCTATCTATCCAACCTAGAGGTCTCTTACATTGGGGTAGAGTCAGGGCAACTTGGTGGAGCTGAGTGTTTACTGGCCAGATGCCCTTTCTGGCATGTAATTAATGTAGTTAGCAGATTTTTTTTTTCTGACCTAAGAGAGAAACATCTGCTGCTACCTAGGGTTGAACTCTCAAACTTCCAAGTGGGAGACAAGCGTCTTCACCATTAGGCCACCATGCCACTCTTCCTTACTTCATAGTAATGTATAATAATCTTTATTTTCACTTGTAAAACTTTAATAAAAGCAAATTAATTGAAGCAATGTAAAAAGATATGTTGTGGTCAATTGTAATCAGTTGAAGAATTGTTGTTATACTTGATGCTGAACTTAAGGGAACCCAAGTTTAAATAGTCTAAATTTGTTACTCCAGAATAGTAGCAGACCAGGGAAGAATTTTAGCTAAATAATGTATGAAAGATATATGAGATAGAACTAACACAAATGAAAGTAAAGTAGTAGAGCTGGTAATTTAAACAGCACAGGCTTTTCTAATTTACTACTTGTAGTTTAGGCTACAATTTCATTATCGCAACTAGCATAAGCTTTAACAGATTACTGAATTAGGGGGAAATTAGCATGACAAGAAGACGTATTTTATTGATTTGGTAGTGAATGAAGCAAAACATCGTCTTTTGCAAGAAAAAAACCCTTCCTTTTCAGAAATTACATCAGTCCTTAGGTCAAAAGAGGCAATATATTCAACATTATTCAACTTTGTAGGAAAGTAATTCAAAAAAGCTCACGATCACTGATAACAATTTAATAGTAAATGCACAATAGAAACACAGGGACTAACAGCTAAGCATCATGAGCTCAATAAACTGTACATTCTTTGTGCCAAACCAAACATTGGCATAATTGTGGTGTTTTCCTCTGAGCATCTAGAATCAACCTAGTTGCTGGACAACTAAGTGAAAAATGCTTAGACTTATTGCTGTGTTCCCAACAGACCACCCAAAGAGTCAACAGAGCAGAAAGAGTAGATATATGGGTAATCTGTCCACCTTCACTTATTCCAGCTGCATCCATATATTTACATAGAGAGAACACTAAATATTCTCTCGGATGCATTGCTCAATGGATAAACCACAAAAACAATGACACTTTTCAAGAATAATTATGAAGCACTATATACATTAGTTAAACCAACGAATCAATGCAACAGCTTCAGCGGCAGCTTGACAACATTTTTTCATGAGAAGCCACTCACGTCTACCCATAGTAAAGGAAGAAATGATGCTTGCTTTTTGATACTCAGGAACTACCTGTGTCCAGGACGTCCTCAATTTATAACAGTTCATTTAGTGACCGTTCGAAATTACAACAGCACTTATAATCACTGCAGCATCTCCATTGTAGTATGATCAAAATTTAAATGCTTGGCAACCTGACACATATTTATGACAGTTGCAATGTCCGGGGGTCATGTAATCACCTTTTGTGAACTTCTGACAAGCAAAGTCAATGGGGAAACCAGATTCATTTAACAACCATGTTACTAACTTAATAAGTGGGGCAAGAAAGGTCGTAAAATGGGTCAGAACTCATCGTTGCTAAGTGAGACAGATACAACTGTCTCGCTTAGCAACAGCAATTTTGGGTTGAATTGTGGTCATAACTCAAGAACTACCTGTAGCATATAAATATAAAATATAGATAAATCTAAAAGTACTTACAGGTAGTCTTCGACATATAACCATTCCCATGGTCACATGATCAACATTCCAGTGCTTGGCAACCCACATGTATTGATGATAGCTGCAGCAATCCCAGGGTCATGTGGGTCGCCATTTGCAACCTTCCCAGCCACTGTCTGACAAGCAAAGTCAATGAGGGAAGTTGGATTCACTTGATTCACGTAACAACTGCAGGGATTCACTTAACAACCATGGCAAAAAAGGTCATAAAATTGGGTGTGACTCATTTAACAGCCACCCTGCTTAGCAATGGAAATTCCAGTCCCAAATATGGTTGCATGTCGAGGACTACCCGTATTATGGAACATAATTGACTTGTTGCCTAACATTGATCTATTTGTTTGATATTTTCAAGTCTGCAAAAGCAATTGTACATTTTGTCTATTTGATTTATTGACTTCTTGGCAATGAATTTTGGATAAAAGTTGCAGGAGTTCTTCAAGCACAAGATAGCCATAATTGAAAAAGCATCAAAGTAAATGGAAGATGAGTAGATCTGCAAATTAAGCAACAGTGTGAATGTGCCAGTAAAGTCAGGGGTTCAGAATTGCTTCACTCCCACCCCTTTTGATACTTTAAATAACATTGATGTTCAGATAGATATTATTTATTACTGAAATAAACTTTTAATTAGGCTGTGCAATGCTTTGGATTTGATTTTGAAAAGGAGCTTTGGAACATATGGAAGTGCAAGCACAAATCCTCTATAGAATTTGTTCAAGCATCAATCCATTTATTTTCAGAACCATGTAGCAGCAGACTCTAGGAATAGATTTGACTGCTTTAATGAATAACAGAGAGGTGCTGTTTTCTGTCTATTTGAAACAGTTCTTTGCAACTGAATCTGAAGTATTGCACATCCCTGTTTGTTATATTACTAATTGCTAAAGTCTCCTAGTGGTTTATAATAAAATATGAACATGATATCAAACATTATGCAGATCAAACTTAAAATAACCAAAATTTAAAAGCCAATTCACAAAGATATATTTCAATGTGGTTTAATCCAACAAAGAAAACAATCTATACAGCAAATCTATGGCAACAGAAAAGGTTTATCTCCAAGTCGTTAATGACCCAATGGAAATACAGGCCAGTCTTCTTCAAAAAGCTCAGTGAATGGTTCATGGTAGGAAAATCACATACTGTAAAAGCTCCTTTCTCAGTTAAGAACTATATACCCACCCAAATCGCACTTTAAAAGGAACAACCAGAACTTTGTATTTGATCCAGAAACAAACTGGCAGCCTTGGAACACTTATAAAGAAAGTAAACTCTGGGGCCTGGGAGTAAACAGGCAATAAAGAATGCAAAAGGACACTACAAGCTCTTTCTGGAAGGAAATAAACTTTAGATCATTGGATGACAGATTAGTTAAATACATTGAGTCAGCCTTAACTCCTAATGAGTGGACAAATGCTCACCATCTCAGTGTGCCTCTAGTAATAATTTATAGCACTTCCATAAGCAGTTCTATAATTTTTTTTTAAAGTATTTTTATTAATTTTTACAAAATTTTTAACAAAAAATAAAATAATAATTCAACTGTAAACAATCATGTACATAAACAATTACCAAACAATCAAACAAAACTGCTCGGTACCCCCTCCCCACCACATCCTCCTAAAACAAAACTAACCCCCTCTTCTTCCCCTCTAACAACCTACTTACACCTTTCTCTACTTCCATCCCCTCCTCCCACCTCTATCCTGACCTCTCCCTCATACCCTCTTCCTACTTGCCTAGCCTTCACTCCTCCTTCTTCTTCCAACCAATGTGGTGCCCAGAGGCCACCCGAGCAACCCCTTGCTACCTAAAAAGAAAAAAGAAAATATCCATCCCCAAAACAGTTGAAAAAACATAAGATAAAAATTATTAAAACCCTCCCACCTCCCCCCCCAGGCTTCCCAGAGTGAATACAGGGTAAAAACGCAAGAAACCCCGCTAAACTACTTATACATAATTATTTAACTATAAAACAAATATAATTCCTTCAATTGATATTTCTTCTGTGTATAATCTATCCATTTTTTCCACTCCATCAAAAATTGTTCATTTGAGTGGTTCTTCAAATATGCAGATATCTTAGCCATTTCCGCCAAGTTCACAACTTTTAACGTCCATTCTTCAATAGATGGTGTTTCAGATGTCTTCCAATATTGTCCCACCAGCAGTCTTGCCGCCGTAATCAAATTCAAAATCAACTTGGTCTCTATGGTGGTACAGTCTTTTGTAATACCTAACAAAAATAACTGTGGTGAAAATTCAATACGCTTTTTCAATATATTTTGAAGAATCCACCATATTTTTATCCAAAAAGCCTTAATTTTTTTACAAGTCCACCAAATGTGAAAATAAGTAGCGTCCATGGAATCACATCTCCAACATTTGGGTTGCATATTTGAATACATAAGTGATAATTTTTTTGGGTCTAAATGCCATCTATAAAACATTTTATAAAAATTTTCTCTTAAATGCTGAGCTTGTGTAAATTTTACATTTTTCACCCATATCCTTTTCCAAGTTTCCATCATAATTGGATGTCCAAAATTACATTCCCATTTAATCATTCAATCTTTAACTAATTCATTTCCAGAATCAATTTCAATTAAAACATCGTATAATCTTTTAATATGCATAATTCTTTGATCTCTAACTTGTTGGATTAATTTTCCATCCTTTAAAGAAAAACCCATCTTAACATCTTTTTGCCATCTAGCCTGAAATTGTATATGTGAATACCAATTATGGGCTATTCCTTCTTCCCTTAACCTATCTAGTGATTTCAGTTCTAAACTATTCCCTTCTTTAATTAAAAGCTTCTCATAGGGCACCACATCCTGAATTTGTTGTCTATTCATACTCTCTATTGCATGCCTGGGGACTGTCCATAAAGGAATTTTACCATTTAACTTATAAGAATACTTTTTCCAGACACGCAACAGTGAATTTCTCAATAAATGTTCTTTAAAACCCCTATCCAACTTTTTATCATAAACTAAATACGCATGAAACCCATACAATAGTCCGTACCCTTCTATATTCAATATTCTTTCATTAGTTAAATTAATCCAATCACTTATTGCTACTAGAACTGCTGCATGATAATATAGCTTAAAGTTAGGCACTTTCAAACCACCTCTCTCTCTTATATCTTGAATAATTTTTAATTTAACCCTTGGTTTCTTGCCATTCCAAATAAATCTATTAATACCTTTCTGCCACTCCTCCAGATTCCCATCCTTTTTAAGTATTGGTAACATTTGAAATAGAAATAAAAATTTCGGCACTACATTCATTTTGACTGCAGCTATCCTTCCCAACATTGATAATTGTAATTTTTTCCAATTCTCCAACTCTAATTGTACTTTGTTCCATAAAAGTTCATAATTATTCTTATACAATTTCCCATTTGAAGCTTCTATGTAAATTCCTAAATATTTAACTTTCTTAACTATCTCACACCCTGTTATTCTTTCCAAATCCTGTTTTAATTTATCACCTAGATTTTTAACCAACATCTTTGTCTTGGATATATTTAATTTAAAACCTGATACTCTTCCATAATTTTGAATAATCTCCATCAACCTCTGAGCTGACTGTATTGGTTGCGTTAATGTCACAAGTAAATCATCTGCAAAAGCACATAATCTATAATCATGTTGTCTAATCTGAACTCCTTTTAATTCATCTGAAGCTCTGATCTTGTTCAGTAGAACCTCTAAGGTTAACACAAACAATAAAGGGGATAGAGGACAACCCTGCCTGGTACCTTTCTCTATATTAAATGAATCTGTTAGTTGACCATTCACAATAATCTGCCCTGTTTGTTTCTGATACACTGCTGATATAGAGTTGATAAACTGGTCCCCCATTCCCATCTTGACTACAAGTCTTTTCAAAAATAACCAGTTCAATCTATCAAAGGCTTTTTCAGCATCCAAAAACATAAGAACTGCCGGCACTTGAATATGTTTATCCAGATGTTCCAATATATTAACAAGTTGTCTAACATTGGTTTTCATCTGTCGCCCTTGTAGAAAACCAGTTTGGTCCGGATGAATTATTTGAGTTAAAACTGTCATTAATCTATTAGCCAAAATTTTTGCAAAAATCTTATAGTCGGTATTTAACAGCGAAATAGGTCTAAAGTTTTCCACTTGAACGTTGTCTTTTCCCTCTTTAGGGATCAAGGAGACATAAGACGTTTTCCATGAAGGTGGTACCCGACCCCCCTCTTGGATATTTACAAATAACTCTCTCAGAGGTTTAACCATTTCTTCCTGTAGACACTTATAATAAATCGCTGTAAAACCGTCAGTTCCAGGATATTTTCCCATTTTCAATTGCTTAATTGCAGCAATAATTTCTTCTGATGTAATCAGTGCATTTAATCTATCTCTTTGTTCCAGTGTAACTTTCAAAACATTTTGATTTTCTAAAAAGGCATCTATCTCTTTCTCTTGAACCTTCTCTTCAGAGTATAATTTGGTGTAGAACTCTAGGAAAGCTTTTTTGATAATTTCTTGTTGAAATACTTCTTGCCCCTTATATTCTACCTTCTCAATTATACGGGATTTTTGTTTTTTCCTTAATGTGTAAGCCAACCATCTGCCAGGTTTATTAGCATTAAAAATGTATTGTGTTTAGCATATTGTAGATTCCTGGCAACTTGGTCAGCCATCAGCATATCAAATTGTTTCCGTAAAATCTTTAACCCTTCTTTAATATTACTATCATCTGGTTTCTTTATTAATAATAACTCCTTTTTCCTTATTTCCGCTTCTAACACTCTCCTTTTTTCCTCTTGTTTACGTCTATGCCTTATATTCATTTCAATTAAAATTCCACGCATATGAGCTTTACTAGAGTCCCACACAGTTTCTATTGCTGTTTCCCTGTTCATATTTAACATAAAAAATTCCTTCATGGCCTTTTTACATTCTTCCACATTTGCCTCATATTTAAACAAATTTTCATTAATTCTCCAAGATCTTCTAGTAAACTGACCAGTCATTAATTCCATCATAACCGGGTTATGGTCTGACAATACATTAGGTAAAATTTTTACTTTCTTTAAACTTAATATAAAATCACTAGTAGTTAAAATAAAATCAATTCTGGAGAATGATTGGTGTCTATCAGAAAAGAAAGTAAACTCTTGATCCCTACCATGTCTTTCTCTCCATATGTCTGACAGATTAAAATCATCCTTAATATCAAAAAAAGATTTAGGCAAGATAGAGCACGATTGAGGAACAGATGAGATCTTTTTCTTATCCAAACCAACATCAAGAATACCGTTCCAATCTCCCATCAAAATACAAGATCTGTAATCCAATTGTATTAATTTTTTATGTAATAACTTATAAAATGTACCTTGTTGCTGGTTTGGAGCATATATACCCATCAAGAGAACTTTCTTCCCATCTAGTAAAATTTCAATAGCTAAAAATCTACCTTGATTATCTGCTTCTATTAATTTAGCTTTTATATGATTTTTAACATAAATAACAATTCCATTTTTCTTCTCTAGAGATGCTGCCACAAAATGTGTACCCAACCTATTATTTATCAAATATTTCTGATCAGAAATTCTAATATGAGTTTCTTGTAAACAAATTACATCATTTTTACATTGCTTCAAATAGTGAAATATCTTCTTCCTTTTCTGTGGAGAATTTAAACCATTCACATTCCATGTCAAATATTTATTTGACATGACCTTTTTGTGAAAGCTTCTGCAAAGCCGAAACCACCTCCTCCTTCCTCTTAGGCCTTGCTCCCATGGCTTCCGAAGATGTCGATGCAGCTTGTTTTATATAAGTTGACTGTACTATTTCTCTTTGATCCGTAGTCTTGATAGCCTCACGTGTATGCCTTTGTTCCTTGGGCCTCTCAGCGACCAAAGGTTGAAAAATATCAATGCTCTGCACTGGCTGATCCGCCGCTACCTCTTTGACCATATCTGATGTTGAAATTAGTTGAAGATCCATAAGTTGAGATGGTTCTATATCTTTTTCAAGAGCTGCCCTCTTAAGTCTTGGAGATGCAAATTTACCACCTATCAATATATTCTCAAAAAAGTCCTTCGCTTTAGCAACTGAGGTCAAACGATATCTGTTATTCTGGAAAAATAAAGAAAGTCCAGTTGGCACCTCCCACCTGTATTGTATCTCTCTTTTTTTGAGCTCCTCTGTCAAAAAAGCATAATCTTTCCTTGATCTCAACATTTTGGGAGGTATCTCTTTCAAAACCTGTACTTCTTGACCAGCAATACTTAATTGTTTATTATATGCTTTAGTAAGAACCCAGTTTCTAAATTTTCTTGTGCTGAAATATATCACAATGTCTCTGGGCAAATTTCTTTGCGCTGCTATACGTGAATTCATCCTAAATATGCGCTCAATCTGCCAAGCCACATTTTCAACCGTGTCCTCCAAAAAAGTTGCTAAAGCTTCAACAAAAATTTTTCTTAAATCCTCTTGAGTCTCCTTTGACATTTCTCTAAAACCTCTGATTCTAACAGCCATCTGCATCTGGTGATATTGTGTCAAGACAGTTTGATCCTGTAAATCACTTCTAATTTCCTCTAATTTTTCCTCCATCTGTTGCTCCACGCCTTCCAACTTTTCTTCAACTCCCACAGTATAGTCCCATACTCCTTTAATAGCTTCAACAATATCTTCTCTTATCTCTGAATTATAAGCTTCTATCATGACTTTAAAATCTTTTTTCTGTTCTTCTATCTTTTCCTCCAGCTTATCCAACTTGTCATTTACTGTAGATAATGCTGTAGATAATGCAGAGGCCAGTGCAGTCTGCAGATCTTTCATTGTAAGCATTTCTGGAGGGGGTTGTATAGAAGCTTGAGGTTCTGTCGGAATCAGCGATACGGGGGCTAAAGGGGCAGATTGTGATTTTGCTAGCTGCCCAGGGGAGGGTATAGCCGCCTTCGCTACAGCTGCCTTCTGTCTCGTCGTCATTTTTTAAAAAAATTTTTTTTCCTTAAGTTACTGGATTTTCCTCCCTTCTTAATTTATTTTAAATTATTTTAAGTTCCAGTTACGTTGTGATTTAGTAAATAATTCAAGTCAAAATGGTTTCTCAAGCTTCACTTCCACAAGAGAAGAGAAAGTTCAGTTTCACTTTCCAGCACTTTCACTTAGGACAAAGAACTATCGCCATCTTGAAAGGATTATGTTGATTTAAAAAAGTAATAATTACATAGGCAGAAACAAAGTAGCAAAATACTTGCGTTACTCAAAGAACTCCTGTATTCACTCCGTCTGTATAAGATCCTTATTATTTGTTTCTTAAAAGCAGAGGCGGTCGCGACGTCTATTTCTGTCAGCCGACAGAAGCGTCTCTGGGCAGGAGCATTCCAAGTGCCTAGGGAGCACACCCTCTCCGTCTCTGAAAATTATTTCCAGAGATCTTAGAGGGGCTCAACCTTACTCTTGCAGCTCTACACCTCTTCTTCGCCCGAAGAGGGGTTTTTCCGCCGCGACAAACAGCTGATGAGCGCTGTTTTTAGCGGCTTTACTAACCCAGGGAACGGAGCCTCACAGTGGAGACTCTAGCGACGCCGGCGGAGCCACTGGAAGCCCAGCAGTTCTATAATTTCTTGATGCTGTCTATCCATGTTGTTTTTTTCCTTCTTCCTTTAATCTTGTCAAATATTTTTTTTTTCCAATTCACGGACTGCTTGCATCAAAAATGAAAAGTTGGTGCATGTTGATCATTGCCTCAGGGGAGCAGTCAGTCTTTATTTGATTCAAGCTTATTGTTCTTATGATTCATGCTTTAGAACCATCTCCAAAAACATAATTCAAATGCATCACCTTTCTCTCGCTTCTTCTCAGTGTCCAGCTTTTATATCTGCCCACATCACCCTGGAAAGATCATTCCATTAATCACTGCTGTCACTGAAATACTTACATCTTTCATTATCTTATTTGCCATTACGATCCTCCCTAGGATGAATTCATTTCTTTATTTCTATGTACACTACCAATTTTTATCGTTCTTCAGGCCACTTTCACTTCTTTGCTCAAATTACAAGCCCAGATTTCTTAATTAACTCCATTTTTTCACTTTCCACTTTCATAAATTTTCACTAATTTTAGCTAACAAAGTGATACTGTCTACATATCCCAAATTTGTAATGCTTTAACCTCTTACTTTGTTTAGTTATCACATCTTCCAAGACTGTCATTCTTATAATAATGTTTATTTTAGGGGTAAAAAAGTACAGGCAAAATGTGTATTTATTTATTTGACCTTTATTCTGCCTTTATTATTTTATAAGTAACTCAAGGTGGTGAACATACATAATACTTCTTCATCTTATTTTCCTCACAACCACCACCCTGTAAAGGGGATTGGGCAGAGAGAGAACAACTGGCCCAAGTCACTCAGCCTGCTTTCATGTCCAATATGGGACTACAATTCAGTCTCTTGATATCTGGGTCAGCATCTTAACTATTACATCAAACTGGGTCTCTATATCCTTGCCCCTCTATCTTTCCTATTCTGAACCAACCTGTTTCTCCAAAACCTGTTTTTAGAGTAGCTTCTTGTCCATTGTAAATGATCCTCAGATTTCTGGTTCATACATTGCCTTAATATATTTTCACTAATCGGCTTGGTGTAGACATCATTGCTGCAATTGTTATTCAAAAGAAAAACTTTTGTACTTTCTTGCCCTTACAATTATCTATCCTTTAGTTATCCAATCTTGTGTCTTTCTTCCATTTTATTTTTCTCTGTTTAAGTTCTCTATTTAAAACTTTCTCTAAAGAATTAGCTCAATGATTTAACTTTACTTTCACATCTCCTTTCTTTGGTTCAGATACATACGCCTATCTTTCTAATCTCTAGGCTACACAATGTTGTTCCATGTTTGTTGACACAGAACTGTTTAACTGCCTCTTCCCCACAGTTTTAAACAGTTCAATGAGTACTTCATCTATGCCTGGTACTTTCTTATTTGACAGCTGTCTACCACAGCCTATAACACTTCAATTCCTAATGGAATCAATTCCTAAATATATTCTTGCTGCAAATGTTTCTGTCATACTATTATCACCTTTGTAAAGAGTTTCACTGTAGTCTTTCTATCTTCCTTTAACCTCATTTGCTTATATTAAATGTCTTCCATTAGGAATCCCACCTTAGATATCAATGTTTGTGTTTCAGTGATCTTGAAAACTATTTGTTGACATTTTTGACTGAGTCCTGTTTTCTCCTTCTTTTCATATTTCACTCTAGAAGTCTACATTCAGTTATCATGCACTCTTCTTGCTATCCAAGTCTTTCAACTTCCATCCTTTTTTTTGCTACCATAATACCGTAGCTTGTTCTAAAGACCACTTGAATTTTCCCCTCTCCCAGTTTTATAATGCATTTCTTTGTGTTACAGTTTTCACAATGTCTTATATTTCTTTCCCAGCACCAGAATCTTTTTCATGCATGTTAAGTATGCTGAATCTATTTTCGATATTTATGTTATAATCTGACTGCAAATCCTCTAGGTAAGACCTTGCTGACAGTCCCATTCTTTTTAAATATCTATGTTAATTCATAAATTTGGCTACCAATATTTACAAGATGATCCATACTCTGCACCTGGAAGTTATCCAAATCCTGCATTCCATGCAGTGGTGGGATTCAAATATGTGAATAACTGGCCTGGGTCTGCCGAAGTGGTGCAAACTGGCTGAATCCCACCACTGATTCCATGGTGATTATATGTGGTGTCAACATAGTCTGTATTTATGCTATTTGACTTAACAAAATATTTTGGTGAAACTTTAATAGCCTGGTTCTTGTGATAAGACATGACCATGCAAGTTTTCGGACAAATTGAAAATAAAAAAATGATCAGGTCTATATGTTACCCATTTAACAGATTTTAAAGAATTCTAATGTGAGATTTGTCTTCTAAAAAAACAGACCCCAGGGATTGAACCACATTCAGTGTAACTCTAATTAATAAAAAGGATTAAGGAGGATACAGAAAAGTATAATTCAGTTATTTTAATCATTATTCTAATAGAAGAACAAGTCTTACTGAAGAAGAGATAATCCAAGCAATTAAATAAAAAGCTTGTTCACAGAAGAATGCTTAGAAAGTTCATGTTATTACAGGTCATCCTCAACTTAACAACTGATAGCTTAATGACCATTTGAAGTTATGATGGATCCCTGAAAAAGTATTTACAATGCAGTTCCAAAGTTCCAAAGGCTGTCCATCTCAGTGGCCACATAATTGTATTTTGGGCACTTGGCAACCAGAGTGCATTTATGGTCCCATAGTCACATGACCATGATCTATGTTTTTGCCAAAAACCATCATTAACCTGTAGGTTTTTGGCAAAAGTGTCCCACAGCAAAAAAAATGGATTCACTTTATAATCAGAATGTTCAGTTTATGACCATGGTATCTGCTTAATGACTGCAGAAAAAAGTCATAAAATTGGGTTGGTCACACACTGATCTACTCTAAGACTGTCATAATCTATGATCATAATTACAGTACCAGGCTCAATTACAGTCATAAATTGAGGACTACCTATAATCAGATTCTCTTATTAAAATGGGCTGTTACTGCGCTTCCCCAAAACATGTCTCCATTCATGTCTACTGTATAAATAAAAATTCCATATTGAGGTAATAAGGTCTTATAGAACATGAGTGCCTGTAAGAAACGTTGAAATATTTTATGGAACTACTCCCCATTACACTCCTGGCTCTACTTCATTAAAGGCTGCTCTCTGTTCAGTAGAATTGATCCAAAATGTACATTTACTGAAGCATACAAAAGCACAGAGTGTTATCCAAAGAAGGAACAATAAGGACCACATGTTTTCTAGAAAGAATTTAAGAAAGCCAGCAAAATAGCATAGCATAGGATGAAGAAAAGTCAGAAATAGAGGGCAACAGCACCTATTTTAGCATTCAGAGCCAGAAATTCAAGATCAACCAGACTGTGCTTACCCCAGAAAGACCTCTTACATTCAGCAATTCAGGGTCAAGTTACCCTTTCTATTAGATACATAGCCTACAACTGACCCTGTTTTTAAAAAATTCTAAAATAAGCATGGGGTGTTAATGGGTCCACCGTAAAAAAATAGAGAAAGATTAAATCACTTCCTGGAATTTACAACTTTACCTCCCCACCCCATCCCACTCCTTTTTCTTGAACAAGGTTAGAAAAAAGAAGAAAAAGCCTTGATTTTACCTAAGGATTTTCCCCCTCCCATCTCTCCCTCCAACAGCAAAGAAGAAAAAAATTGGGAATACAATCAACCAAGGGTAGAAATTTTCCTCCATTCTTTCATTTCCATTTACAAATCATATTTATTTCTAACATTGTGCACATTTCAGTGATTATGAATTAGCCTCAGGAAGGTCCTGAGATATGCAGTGATCTGTCCAACATAAAGTAGGAGCTACTGATTACTTTGACCTTGGCCAAGTCTCTGGATCAGTGGAGCACTCTGGAAGACCATGTTGAAACTTCATTTACAGACCCTAATACAAAGACAGTTTTGGGCTTCCTAACCACTGCATGTTTTCTCAGCACCAACAGGGAGCCGATGTTTCATATTAACACCCATGTAAGTCTCACTCTCTAATAGAAGTCAGACTGGTATTTAATACTTTGTCACTCCAGTTTTCTTGACACTGGTTCCAATCCAGATAAATCCAATCTCTCATGCTTTCTTAGAATAAAATAAGTATAGTCAATTACATGCTACATTTTAAACACAATATTATGGTAAAGTTTCAAACAGTTAGTTATTATTTTCTGAAATGTCTATTGCTTATTTCATAGGACCACGTATGTCATAAATATTTGGAGGCATTAAGAATTTTAAAAATGAAATATTCTAGGTACAACAAAACATGCTGTCTACATTCAACTTTGTTTATATTGTACCATAGTAACGGTCTCATTTCCTTGTTTTCTCTCCCTGCCTTTGCAGCTAGTCCTCAACTTACAATCATTCATTCAGCAATCATTCGGAGTTATGAAAGCACTGAACAGAGGGACTTATGACCCAAGCCTGAAGTTAGAGCCATTGCAGTGTCCCATGGTCACATGATCAAAATTCAAGTCCATCCAAATTTATGACTGCAGGAATGCTTTAATTTACCCCACCTGCCTATTCCCCCCTCCAATCTATGTCCTTTTGACACCCCTGGATGATCTTTTGCCTAATGGGATAAAGGTTATCCATCCATTCTTGCCCTATTTGACCTCTTAGCAGCTTTCAATATCATCAACAATGGTATCTTTCTGGATTGACTCAGAGAATTGGACATGTGCAGCACAGTGCTTTGCTGGTTTGCCTCCTTTCTCCAGGATTGATTCCAGTTGATAGTGACAGGGTAAAAGAGGTCCCACCCTTGGCCCCTACGTTGTGGGTTCTGTATTTATTTATTTATTTTATTATTCAACAACTACATGAAGCCACTGAGTGAGCTCATCTGTCACCATGGAGTAAACTATCATCAGCATGGTGATAATACTCAACTATACTTCTCTGCTCCTGGGAAATTAAGCAATGCTCTCTAGAAGACTTATCCCAGGCTTAGGCTGTGGAGATCTGTGTGCAGAATAACAGGTTACAGCTAAACCCTGGCAAGATTAGGTGGCTTTGGGTTTGGCCACACTGGTTCTAGGCTCATACCATCTTTTGTGCTGGATGGATGGCATTGCTCCATACAGACCAAGTCTGCAATATGGAGGACTTCCTAGACTCATGACTCCTGCTAGAAAAGCAAGTGGCAGGATCTTCGCACAGCTTTGTGTTGTGTGCCAATTGCACATATTTGTAGATCACGAAGTTCTACTCTAGAATTACTCATGCCCTAATCACCTCCAGATTGGACTACTGGAATGTGTTCTATATTCAAGACCTGCCCTTGAATAGTACCTGGAAGTTTCAACTGGTGTAAAATGCAGCAGCCTGGGCAGCTTACTCTGCCCCCAGAATGTCACCCCTCTGCTCCACAAGCTGCATTGGCTGCCAATTTGTTTCTGGGTCCACTTCAAGGGGATGATTCTGACCTTTAAAGCCCTTCATGGCATGGGATCTAGTAATCTGAGGGACTGCCTCACCCCAAATACACAGCCCATCCTATTAGTTCCTTCAGAGAGAGCATGCTATGGATTCCTTCTGCATGGGATCTACAATTGATGGCTCCCAGGAGGCCCCACCAAGTATCCCATAGTGCCCACATTATAGACCATTCTCTCCCCCCACCTCATGAAGTTGTATTAGCTCAATCCATGCTAATATTCAGGAAGACCCACAGGACCTAGATGTGTCATCAGGCATGGGGGTCCGAGGAAAATAGTGACATTTAAGATGGCTCTTTAAGATGGCCTATATTTTCATAGAGATTTTTATAATTATCAGTTTTATAATGATCAGTTGTATGCCACAGTCACTTCTGGTGAGAGAAGTGGTTATACAAATTTCATAAATAAATACCGATACTCCTTGATGTATGACCACAATTGAGCCAAAAATTATAATCATGGATCAGTGCGGTCGTTGAATGACTGCAAAGCTCACTGACTGCAATACAAGCTCTCCCCAATGCAATTGTAATTGTTAAGCAACAGCACATATTGTTAAACAGAGCATGGGCTGCCTCAGGGGGTTGGGGAGCCAGGATCATGGACCTTGGGAGACTTTATGGCCCCAACTATTTACTCCCTTTTTCTGAGTCTGATTTAGATGTCACTGCTATTCCATTCAGTGTTGCATATATCGTTCATGAATGCAATTAAACATCCCTAAGTGAATGTTTCAGAAAAGGTGCTTTCACTCCATTTCAGAAGTTGTATTATATTTCGTAATAAAAGTCAAAGATAATAAAGTAATATACACAAGTTCTTGGTGACCTCTAGTGTAAGTCAACTTGATCTGCAAAAGATGTGAAAAAATTAAGATAAAGACTAGAGATTATTCTACTGCAAATACAAGCATATTAATGGACTCTTCTAGAAAGATTCTCACGCAGAGTGGTTCCCATCCCATAGCTACAGATGGTCAATAAAAAAGGGCTAATAATAAATTGCTGCAGTATTTGACAACCAAGGCTTTGCAAATTCAGTTTACATTCATCAACTATTCCAAGATCTTTTTCACAAGTAGTGATGCTGAATCTCTCATGAGATGTCCATAATGCCAGGAAAAATGAAGAGAAGAGGATGACTAGCAGCAAGTAGGACTGACTTAATTATAACAGCAATGAAGGTACCAAAGATAACTCAAATGTCAGGTTGAAGATAAACCATAGTAGGTGTTAATACCAACTTGATGGCACATCATCATCACTGCTAATATAGCAACTCTCATCCTATTCCTAGGCATTTATTTCTAATTCCAAAGATAACTTATAAGAAAAAACCTTAAAAAAACATTTGTAGCATTCTCTGTCAACAGCAGCTTATTTTTGTCAAGCTTCAGAACTGACTCTCCACCTCTCTTTCCAGAATAGCTACAGAGAATTCAAAAGCTTTCTTTTCATTTTAAACTAATTATTCATTGTGTCAAGCCTCAAACAAAGAGTTTTATGTTAGCTATATCTCAAAGACAAAAAAAAAGAGATCAAACTATTGTTTGTTACCTGGAGAGTCACACAGAAGACCTTTATAGCATCTCCAGTGCTATTTAGACATGTGGGCACAAATATAGGTTTAGAATTTTTTTTAACTAACAGCTTCAAGATCCATTCCTCCCTCATTCATACACATGTACAAAACACAAAATTCAAAATCCAGTGGATATCTACTTTTAAGATCATAAGAATTGAGGGGGGAAATCCACCATGTACCTTTTTTAATGTGATGGCTTCAAAGTATTACAGAGCTCATCCAATTTCAATTATGATTTACAATCCACACTCGGTACTCTCCTTACACATCCTTTCCCAGTTTAGTATTATTACTTTGCCCAATTCACATAAGAACCTTCCTTTGTTTTGAGAACCATTTATTGTGATCCCAAAGGTGCTTTTTCAAAAGGCAACTGGACTTTTGAAAAAGCACCTTTGGGACAACCATAAGAACATAAGAACATAAGAAGAGCCATGCTGAATCAGGCCAAAGCCCATCGAGTCCAGCATTCTGTGTCACATAGTGGCCCACCAATTGTACATGGGGATCTTGAGCAGAAAGAGAAGGCAAAACCCTCCCTTTCCCTTGACCCCCAACAAATGGTACTCAAGGGAATCCTGCCTGCCTCAACCAACATAGAGGCGGCACATGGACATCCGTTTTAATAACCACGATCTGGATGACTGAGATTCTCCATAGACATTTTTTGTTATGCTTTAAGGTCTTTCTCGTACTTTTCCACATGCTGCAAACTGAAATTTTCCAGAACAAACCCTTTTGTCTCCGTGGTCTGCTCTTAAGTAGTTCTCCTACATTCTATTGCTCACATTGGTTGTACTGGTTACCACAGAGACATGGTTCAAAATGCCAGGTACACCTCTATTCACCGATTCAAGGAAATCTCAGTAATACCAGAAAGAACTCAAAATGCCCCAAGAAAGTTCAGCTGAGTAATTAAACAATTTTGGAAGATTTTATTTAAATAAGTCTAAGGCAAGTCAAAAGCAGAGATCTGTTAATGTGCAAGATGAACAAAGGACCTACTGGAAGGAGACGGGGTGGGAGCAATCTTAAGAACCTGAAGCGATTGCTTAATGAGACATTAGGGCGGGGAAATACAAAAGGAACTAACAGAACCACTGTTACATTTCAGAATTCCTGGAGAACTGATCAGGTCCCACAAGGCTGGGGGGAGGTCTTAAAAAGAGTCAAATATGTCCCTGTCTTCAAAAAGAGAAGGATTTCAGAAACTGCAGATTTCTCAGCTTGACATCTGTACTAGGTAAAATATTCAAGCTTCTTAGTAAATGCCATGTTAGTGAGTACTTGGATAGGAATGCAACAATTAAAATTCAGTGAGGATTTCTCAATTAGCAATCGTATTAGACTAACTTAATCTTTTCTGATAGTCAGAATTCCATGGAGACAGCGTATTTCAACTCAACAAATCATAAATTTCTAATCTACTTAAACATAAAATGTAAGATGACACAGCGGTTAGATGGACATAACTAGTTGAGACATTGTACACGGAGAGTACTCTGTATTGGCTTGGAGAATCATTTTTATTAATGACCTTTTTGAAGGCACTAGAGGGATTATTAAATATGATTATTAAATTATGCAAATGATAGAAAACTAACGTTAGCACTCTTTTCACCAACAGAAAAAAATTCAGGCAGCATGTAATAATGAACAAGGCTGAAATCAAAGGTTGAAATGTAACAAGAAGAAAAATTAAGTTATGTGTATATAGAAAAAAAAGGAAGGCATAATTATGGAATGAGGATGATCTAACTTGGCATTAATACATGTGAAAAAGATCTCAATGTTCACAATTAATACACTGATAAATCAACAGGGTACTGTAAAGAGGTATTAACAGATATTTAGAGTCAAAACTATCCACCGATTTAAAAAGCATATTCTACATGAAGCAGGACTTTGGATTAGATTATTTTTAATATTTCCTCTGACCCTAAGATTCTACAAAATGCTTTATGTTGTTCATTTAGAATTGTTCCTTGCTAGACATGGAATCAATGTTAGGTGATTCTATTATAGGTAATATCCCCCAATACATTACTTTAGTTGGTTGGTAGGTTGATTAACTGATTGATTGCGATAGATTACGTTCCATCAAGTTGGTTATAGACACTTAGAAACAACTTAAGAGACATCCAGATGATTGGTCAACCAGCAGGCATTCAAGTCTTCCAACACTGCACCCAACAGTTTTTGTATTCCACTTTGCTGGTGGTTATCCTCTTATTCTCTTTTCTTCCATCCTTTCTCACATTATATTTTTTCAAGATTAAGTCTTTGCAAAATGTGTCCATCATAAAATAATCTCAGTGTGAAAACTCTTGGTTGTTTTGTTTCATTGTCTTTTTGTTTTCTGGGCTATCCACGGTGTTTTCAAAAATCTTTCTTAACACCAACATTCAAAAGCATCCCACACTTTCTATCAGACTTCTTAAAGGTCCAAATCTTGCCTCCATAGCATTTCACAGGGAAAATCAGTAACTGCATAATTCTTATCTTTGTGAGTATAAACACATCTTGGCACATGAATATATTTTCTAAGGCTTCACTGTACCCCTACCAAATGTTAGTCTGCAGAATCTGAGTGCTGTTTCCTTTACTAATTCATAGTTGATCCTGAAAGGCAGAAACTATCTTCATTGTCAAAATATATCTCTTAAGTGATGTTAATATTTTGAAGATCAATTACAATACTCAGGAAGCCAGTCTGTTGCAGAATTATTTTTACTGACTATACCATGTATAATTTTTAATCACACAAGAAAAGGA
Organism: Bothrops alternatus; assembly: GCA_034064705.1. Taxonomy (NCBI): domain Eukaryota; kingdom Metazoa; phylum Chordata; class Lepidosauria; order Squamata; family Viperidae; genus Bothrops; species Bothrops alternatus. The sequence goes on from JARGCV010000589.1 coordinate 3,975,796, forward strand.
GATTGCAGATTGATGTATTTGATTGAAGCATAATCAAACAATGGAAACTTTGATGAAGGCAGAGAATGTTAAACCAGCTGGTTGTAAAATTCTCAATACTGCTGTTGAAAGACATTAGCATGCAGATCATAAATGTAATTTTACACCAAGGCACACACTATGAGGGGTGTTGCAGATTGGGACACAATTCTTCTTGACACTAAGTGCTCTTATTTTATCATCTATTGCAAGAACACAATTTAAATGCTTGTAAAAGTCTATAGTAATTTTGTGGAGAATGCCAGTCCAAAAGAAATCTATTTAAAACTGTCTTCTTCTTCATGGAAGAGTCTTCTTCTTTAAAGATTATTCCACTCTTGTCCTCTCTAGATCAATTTAACAAATAAAATTGGTGCCAATGTTTCTTAATTGCATATGATTCAGAAATTTGTTAATAAAGTATTTGGTTTGGTGATATACCTCCACAAGATGTGCTTACTCCACAAGATGAGGTCATTATAGTTATTACTGGAACCATGGCAATCATGAATGGAAAGTAGATAACATCTTTGATATCTCTGGTGTTATCACTTACACAACACTCCTTTCATGAATCTGCTCTATTAAGTCACTTTTTTCTAAATATCTTATATGGCTGTGTTTTCTTATTATACTACACACATACATAACACACATAAAACTCCCTTAAAAATAGCAACAATGTTACCATTTATTTCAAAAATGTTGTAAAAGTAGTTGTTTGGTATAAGTGACATTAGATTTAATTGTATCTAGATGGAGTTGCAATTTTCTATTGCTATTTGTCCATGCAGTTTTCTTGGCAACATTTTTGGAAACTGTTTGCCACAGCCTTCTTCCTAGGGATAAAGCTGGCTTTATACCAGCAGCAGGACTATCCTGATGTGTTCAATCATTAAATGAAACTATCTCTCCCTCTAGACTATTATTTTATTCTCATTTTTTTTATTTTCAAATAAAAATAGGCATCACTGTGGAAAAAGATTTCTTAATTTCCACTAATTAATTAACGTGCCATTAATTGTCACATAGTATGTGCCATTCTTGCAACTCTTAGGAAGCCTCGGAAGCTTCCCAAAGGCTTTCTGAAGCATTGTGAGAACTGTGTGCGTTATTTGGAGAATGGCAGGCATGGCCTTCTCACCTCAGAAGCCTCAGAAGTTTGAGATAGCACTCGGTGGTGGCAGCACCACCACTGGGTCTGAAATAAGAAGCCCAGAAATGAGGGGGGCAGCTAGCTGAGACTGCTGAAGGCCATAGGTCTCTACTTCAGCCCCAATGCCATCAATGAGTACTGTTATGCAGGGTGGCCAAAAGGGGAAGAGATGGGGGTTGAGAAAGGGGATGGAAGGAGTTGGAGGCAGAAGAGGCAAACTCTTGCTTTACTGAAGTCCGGAGCTGGGAGGAATGGCTTAGATTGGGATGGATCCTTGTTTAACAACTGATAGGATTGCCTAACAAAGGCAAAGGTTTGTTTGTCATCACTAACCAATACAAGTAACATCATGTTTTATGATGGTATTGCTTAGCAAAGGAGATTCCGGTCCAAGTTATCATCATGACTCAAGGATTACCTGTAATAACAAAGGCTGAGTGTGGAAGGTGAAAGGCTCTTCTTTAGTTTTATCTGTTCCCAGTACTGCAAGAGGCACAAGAGATGTGAATTTCTTCTCAGCTCCCTCTTTCAATAAAGAAAGCTGTCCCTCAATTTAGCAATAGACCACACAACTTAAGTTTGTTACAGAGATTATTTTTCACTAGCAGAGCTAGTCTTAAACCTAAATTACTTTCAACAGGCAGGAATATCATAAACTGCCACCATTTTCAAGCTTCTTCTGGCTATTTGGCCACTGATACAAAGAGAATAATTCAAATCTGTTAAAAAAAAGGAAATAAATTGTTTTCTTTTATCATATTTTAGCACTTCTGAGGCTTATATGCTACATGAGAATCTACTGGAGAGGTTTTATACAATGGAGAGATGAACCCACTTGCTTTCTCTTTAAAACTTCAGTATATTTTCCTTCACCAGGTAAGGCTAGGCAATCAGGGAGAAGATCATGCATCCAGTCCAATTATTTTTAGATTTGCAGACAGAAGAGCAGAAGCAGTTTCTACTTACAAAAGACTAAAGTCCAAGGTTAGTAATTAGGCTTCCCTGTTGGGGTTAGGTAGCAAGCTACACCTGATTGCTTTCTAGCAGGGCTGTGTATATTTCAAAAATTATTTGGAGGAAATGCTTTGGACCTCATACAAATGAAATACCTCTATAATACTTATTAAATATTTGGACTTCTTTCAGGCCTCTGTGCTTTCAGCTGCAGCATCATTTTATTCAGGCTAATACTACAGCCTTAATAGTTGATCTACTTTACTAAACAGCAAAAAGAGGAGGTGAACTCATGTGAAGTCCAAAGCTCTTTTTTCAAATAATTTTCAGTGAGTGCACAGCACTACTGGGCAGGCAAAAAACCAGAGGCCATGTTGGAAGGCAGTAAATATTCTTATTACGATATAATCAGTACTCTGAAAAGAGATTTTCATAAGGCAAGAATTAACTAACTATAAAGAGAAGGTGGTTCAGAACTTCTTTTAGGCCACATGCTTACATAGATTAAAGCTGATCAGGGATAAATAAATCCTCCTGTTCTCCCAAGCTATATTCCCTTGCTGAAAACTATTTATTTGGAGTCTTAGCACAACCTCTTAAGAACTCTACCTTGTGATTTTTAGCTAAATCATTCGTCGATCACAACTTACAGCTATTCCTTATGTTCCACACCGGTTCATAGGTATTCTAACACAAAATGAGCACACTGCTTTTAAATTCAAGTCAATAAACGTTCCAAAAATAAAGAGGAAAGGAAGTCTCTCCTTGAACTCACTATCTCCATCTACAGTAACAACATTTGAGTTACAGTTATAGTTAAGGCAGAACATAGTTCCATCTTCACTCAAGAAGCATCATCTCCATTTTCTTCTACATTTGGAAAGATAAATCAGTTGATGTAACATCTTTTGGAATAGCATTTTTCTCTAATTACAGGCATTTCTAGGGGCATTTTAATAAAGAGGTTTTAACATGGACCAAAGCACTCAGCCGACCTGAATCTTTTTGCTGCTAATTATTAGCAAACTCACAAAACAAACAAGGAAAGTGGCCAGGAATTTACTGACTTAATTTACAAATCCTGTTCTGCTTTGTTGCTACACCATTGTCAGTTTTTATGTTAAACTTCCCTACTTGTTTTGTTTATCTAATATAGTTTGCTGATATTACAGTTTAAATTTTATGTTCTGTATAAGGGGTTTTTTTATTTGCAAATGTGACCTCCCATCTAGAATAGCCTTCTCCAATATAGTGCCTTCCAGATGAGTTGAGACTATAGCTTTCAGATTCTCAACCAATAAAATCAAAAGCACAATTTAAATAATAAAAATGTAGCATCGGGAAAATAGTATAAAGACTATGTTCTCTTTAATTACCTATTTTCAAAGGACTCATCAAATTTCCTTCAAGGGCTATCATGAAAGGTAATCTTAAATTGGGATTAACAGCTACTTATCTGCCTCCCAACATGGCTGTCACACATAAATTGGCAATCTTATTTATGAGAGAGAAGAGGGGACAGGAAGTTGTACCTGAGCCTATTGAACGTCCAACGGAGTCAGAGGAAAGAACCACTGAATCTGTAACACAAGAGTACAAGTTCATTTTTGCCTTGTCATATAAACTCTTACTTGTTAATAAGAAACTCCTATTTCCTATTCCTCAAAAAATCAGGCTATTGACCAAACGTGTAGCAGAGAAATTTTATCACAATATTAATCTACGGTAGCTCCTGAAGTCAGTCCTAGTAGAATGGCCTAGATTTATATACTTTCCTGAAAAGAAGTAAGCAGTACAATAAGAGATAAACTCTTACAATAACATGTTGGCTCACAACAAAAAGTCATTTGGAGCATGTTTGCCATTCCCTTTTGAGGAGCTATAAATATTTAATGTGGACTCTAAATGTACTGCAGCTATTTTAGTTGTATATATGTTTATCTTGTAACAGAGAACACTGATTGCATTAAATTACTATATCGTAGAATGTGTAAATGTGTATAATAGCTAAACATGACAATGTAAAAGGTATGATGCCTTTTCACTGCACATGGTTAGAAAAAAAATAATATATTTTGGGGGGGATGAGTGGGGGAGTTCTTTTCTACAGTAAAAAGCTATAAAACGTCTCAAACATAGTATAAACTTCTTCTAATAAACAGTGTTAGAATTTAATTATTGTGTTTCCAGTCATTAAAGGAAAAAATTGATCTGTTGGAATGCAGGAGAAGGAGACGGAATAAAAGTTAATCATGGTAATATAATGTCATGGTATTTTGATAAAATTATTCACTTTTCTTATCATCTGACCATATGATTCTTCACAATGGCTGTTATCTTGATTTTATCTCTCCTTTCTTATTTTCTAGTACTTAAGTGGTTTGCTCATCCACTTCTACCTACAGCTGTCCAAGATATAACTGGTATAACATGGATTTTTCCACTTTTTCCCTTGATGTTCTAATGCCAGAAACTGGACTTCAAAATGCAGGTATAAACAAGCGTAAACACATGTAAATGAAATTATTATTGTTGCTGTTATTTTAAAAGCTTCTTAATGCAATCATAATTCTAACCTTGATGGATCATCATTGTCCATGATCCCTGCAACTCCATTAACATTCAGGTTAAAGAAAGCCACGTACATGTACACAACCTGAAGGCCTTGTATTAGCCACACTAGGTAGACCAGATTATGAAATCAACTCCATAGGATGTTTAAAATTACTTTTATTGAGACCGACTATTAAAGCAAAATTTTGCAGTTTTGATTTTGCTGTATCTCCTCCTTATAGTTCCACAAATTAGTCTGAGTCATTTCTAAATGTTAGCTGGATGTTCTGGACTTTACAAATGCTTTAGCCTCTGTTGCCTTGGCAATGAAATCAGCTTATCTCCATCAATCTTCCTTCTTCTTTACACCTTGCTTGTTGTGAATAAATCCTAACAATACTTTTGCTATATTCTGACCTATTGACTCTTTTTAATATCTTGTTTTTGAAATGCAGCTACTACATCAGTTTTATCAGAAGACTTAGAGGTTCCATTCGTGCCACCTAATTAGAAAGGACTTTCCTCCTTGTGTTGTTGTTTTTCCTGTTGTTGTGCCTTCGAGTCAAGTGTTGTCTCATGGGACTGCCTGGACTAGTCCCTGAAATTTTCTTAGCAAGATTTTGAAAATGCCAATAAAGCTCAGTGTAGCTCACAGTTGAAATGAGGGGTCCTTGGTACTCTCTGAGCTTGGTTGTTTCCTTGCTGATGTTTCATTACGAAAATTAGGTGACATCATCAGTGCGAGTGAGGAATGTAATGTCTACAAGAAAACAACCAAACTCAGAGAGCACTAAGGACCCCTCATTTTGGAAGTGGTTTGCCACTGCCTCCTTCCTAGGGCTAAGTGACTGGCCTAGAGTCACCCAGCTGACTCTGTGCATACAGCAGGACTAAACTCCCAGTTTCTAGCCTGATGCTTTAACAGCACACAAGACTAGCTTTCTTACTTTCCTCCTAGTCCCCATTATATTCCTCAAATAAGTAAAGAATCTACATATTTTATTCACTTATTAATCAAGCCGTGATGTATTGATAAGGAAGTACAATCCATAAATAGTCATAAGAAATGGATGCAATGAAAGTTGTTTAATCTGTATTAGTTATCTGAAACTCATCATATTCTTGCTCACAAATTTTAAATACACTGGACAGACTTTTAAATCTACATATTTTATTCACTTATTAATCAAGCCGTGATGTATTGATAAGGAAGTACAATCCATAAATAGTTGTAAGAAATGGATGTAATGAAAGCTGTTTAATCTGTATTAGTTATCTGAAACTCATCATACTCTTACTCACAAATTTTAAATACACTGGACAGACTTTTAAATGAAGTTCCCTAAAGAAGTTTATGAAAATAAAGTTCTCTTTTCCCCATTCACTTTCTAGTTACCCAGGCTTTTAAAAATAATTAAAAATTATGTCATGGAAGCTCTCCTTAAGCATAGGGCAAGGGATGTTAAGATTTACGGGAGGAAAGATGCAAGCCTCTGCTCAATTCATGGCAATTTTTTCCTGCCCAGTCTTTCATATCACATCATCTGGACAGGCTTCCGGTTTGTCACAGTATAAAGAAACTATGTCGCTGACCTTTGATCTTTGGCAGAGCTGGGACACAAGTGAATTAATCATCCAGCAAAATAAGCATATGCTTACGGCACCGAGGGGAGTGCCGCATTCAACTTTAGGTGAATTTTTAAAATTGTCCTTATCTGCCATATTCAAATTTAATCTTCATTGTTAAAAATATATGTTCTTTGGCATGGTGAATGACTAAAAGTTTAAAAGTTCAATTTGAAGGTACCATCAGATATCACATTTGTTTCTGTCTCATTGCATACATTTTGCTTTCATCGAGGGGCATAACTGCTGGGCAGTGCTTGGGGCATTAGTTGGCCTTAATCTATTTGGGAAGATAAGGCAGCTGTCCTAATTGTTTTTAATCTCTCAGTGAGGTTTCAATATCATTGATCATGGTTTGCTTCCAGACTGACTTGCAACGATTGAGAGGGGGCGTTGTCCTACCTGAACGCCTTTTCTCAGCACGGAGATGGAGAATCCACGGATGGGAGTAGACTGTATTCCTGCCCAATCAGATCAAGTCAGCCAAAGTTGCCACGTCCATCCTGGACCATAGAGATCCCAGTTTTTGGCGCGAGCGTAGGCGTTGACTGACCGCAAGATGTTGTGGCTCACTAAAATCAGCTAACCCTCGGCCTAATGACCTACTAGGGTGGGAGTGGATTCTCCATCTCCGTGCTGAGAAAAGGTGTTCGGGTAAGACAATGCCCCTTCTCCAGCACTTGGAGATGGAGAATCCACGGATGGGACGTACCAAAGCCTACTGTCCCTGAGGGTGGGTAGTAGACTGGTCTGGTGTGGCACTTTGCTGTAATGCCTATTGTAGGACTCTCCTACCAAATGAGGCCTCAGCCGAGGCGAATCTATCAATCTTGTAAAGTTGTATGAAAGGGGATGGTGAAGTCCATGTGGCCGCCCTGCAGACTTCCTCAATGGACGCCTGGGTGGCCCATGCCGCTGAAGTGGCTGCACTCCGTGTGGAGTGGGCTGTAACACGGAGTGGAGCCGGCAATGACTCAGCCTGATAGGCCCCAGTAACGCATGTTCTGATCCACCTGCCAACTGTGGAAGAGGAAACCTTCCGACCCCTGGAGGAGGGATGGAAGGAGACGAAGAGGGCTTCTGATCTGCGGAACTCCGCTGTCCTTGCAAGATAGTGCCGAAGAGCCCTGCGGACGTCCAGACTGTGCCATTGCCATTCCAGAGCATGTGATGGGTTGGGGAAAAAGTCCGGTAGCACTATTTCCTGTGATCTATGGAACAGAGAGTTGACTTTCGGAATGAAAGTGGGGTCGAGTCGGAGGACCACTCGATCCTGGTGGAAGACGCACAGGTCGTCCCGTGTGGAGAGTGCTGCCAACTCTGAGATACGACGTGCCGACGTGATTGCCACCAGGAAGGCCACCTTGTGAGACAGGTAGCGGATGTCACACATCCCCAGGGGTTCAAAGGGGGCCTTGGTAAGGGCCCAGAGTACCTGAGGTAAGTCCCATGAGAGGTACCTATGCACCGTAGGGGGCTTGGTGTTCGCCACTCCCTTAAGGAATGAGCAGATTAGGGGGTGCTGTCCCAAGGACCCCGCGGGATCACAGGTGAGGACCAGGGCAAGGGCAGCTATGTGTCTGGGCAATGTGTTTGGGGCCAGGCCTCTTTCCAGGCCTTCTAACAGATAGTCTTGTATGTGAGGAATCGTGAGTTCCAAGGGAGTCAGATGTCAACTGGAACACCATGATTGAAAATTCTTCCACGTAGCCTCATAAATACGGTTTGTGGAAGGACGGCGGGAGGCCTGGATCACTTTGATGACCCCTGGCGAGCATAGCTCCAGTGACAAGATAGAGCGCTCAAGTGCCAGACGGCTAACTGGAGCCATTGGGGGTCTGGATGGAGAATTACCCCTTGGCTGAGAGATATCCGTTCTGGAGGAATTCGCCAAGGGTCTGCTAGAGCTAGGCTCATCAGATCGGCGAACCAATGCCTCCTTGGCCAATAAGGGGCCACCAGGATTACCTCTGCTTGTTCCCGAAGGAGCATGCGTATCACTGCTGGGATGAGGGGTAGAGGGGGGAAGGCGTACAGCAGACCCTGAGGCCATGGGCTCCGAAGAGCGTCCGTCCCTTCTGCCATTGGAGTCCGGTATCGGGAGAAGAACCATGGTCCTGCAGCAGCCTCACCACTCGTTCGAGGTCCGTCATCGCGGCCTGGGTGGACTGCGACTGGATTAATATGTCGTCCAGGTAGCATTGGACCCTTATGGGAATCAGTCGCAAGTGAGCTGCCAGGACTGACAGGATCTTGGTGAATACTCTGGGGGCTGATGAGAGCCCGAATGGGAGCGCCCTGTATTAGAAGTGGCATCCCCTGTAAGCGAACCTTAGGAACCGGCGGTGGGCTAGAGAGATGGGGATGTGAAGGTACGCTTCCGTGAGGTCGATAGACGTCAGGAAGTCCCCTTTCTTACGCTTCCCAAGATGGAGTGGAGCGTTTGCATTTTGAATTTGCGGTATGCCAGGTGGAAATTTAGGCCTTTGAGATCTAGGATTGCTCTCCATCCTCCTGACGCTTTTGGTACAACGAAGAGGATAGAATAAAACCCCCTACCTCTCTGGTCTGCCGGCACCGGTTCTATGGCTCGTATGTTTAGCAGACGTTGGACAGCCTCGTTCATTAGTTTCCTTTTGGTTCGGCTTCGCGGGAAGGGACATGATAGGAATTGACTTGGAGGGTGGGACCTGAATTCTAGGGACAGACCGTGGTGTACGGTATCTAGTACCCACGCGTCTGTGGTAATAGCCTCCCACTGGTGGGCAAAGAGGGAGAGTCTGCCCCCTATGGGACGGATCGCCGGAGTGTCACTTGGCTCGGCGGAATGGTCGGCCGTTCCCCCGAAAGGGCCGCTTGCCCTGAAATTGCTGTCTAGGTCTGGCTGTCTGCCTGTCTGGTTGTCTCTCCTGCCTGTCCTGTCTGGTCGGGAAGGAGCTCGTGGGTTGTGAGTAACTGTACCTAGCCCCTGCCCGAAAGAGCTGTCTCCTTTGGTAATTGGATCGCTTGTTTGCTCTCTTAATGAGGTGGTTAAGGACCTTGCGCTTATCCTTTTTCTCAGTTAAGTAAGGATTTAACGCGTCCCCGAACAGCTTCCCTCCTTGATATGGGGCGGCCAAGAGCCGCCACTTAAGACCTGGGATCTGCTTGCCAGTATTTCAACCATAGCATGCGGCGACCGGTTATAGTAGACGCCATAGCCCTGGAGGAGAACCTAGCAGCTTGGAGGGTGGCATCTGATGCATACTCCGTGGCTGCCACCATTTTGCTAAGGTCCTGATGTGTATGGATATCCTCTGCTGGGATACGGGCTTGGAGTTGCCTGAGCCAGCGGAGGGCGGATCTGTTGAAGAACGATGCAGAGGTGGCCGCTCTGATGGCCCATGCCGTCGCTTGGTGTGATCTGCGATAAGTAAGTTCGCACTTACGGTCCTCTGCTTTGAGAACCTCAGCGACATCCCCAGGAATAGCCGTGGGAGATACTAGGGGCCTGAATGGCTTGTCCACCGCTGGCACTTCCGGTGCCTCCTCTAAATCTTTGGCCACGTTGTACAGCTTCTTCTCTGAGCTGCCTGGAAGGGGAAGGGAGGCGGGAGATGCCCATTGTTTGCGTATCGCGTTCAGGAACATGGGGGGGAAGGGATGTGATGTTGAGCGGTGACCGGTTCGGTGAAATTTGGGTCCACCTTTGATTTCGTGGAAACCGGGGTGGTAGGGGAGGAGGAGTCGGTCCCCAGGTGGGCTGTGGATGTAGCCTTGCGGAGCAAGGTGACGAATAAGGATTAAAGAGGCCGCTGAATGGGGGGGCTTTGGGGGAAGCTCCTTCTCAGACATCGGTATCCCCTGCTCTATGTCGTGTGCCTGGAGGGATGAACCCTCAGAGCAGGTGGAACCAGCTGGGGAAGACAGGGCATAATAAGATTCGGTCACTGGCTGTTGGGCCGGTGGGCGGGCCACCGCTGAGGCAGAGGCGTGCGCCCTGGCCTCAAGCGCGCGGTCCACTGCTTGCGCTATTAACAAGGTGAGACGGTCCTCCGGAGGGAGGAGAACAGGCTCCGTTGGTCGGAGACCGGCCGTGGTGGGGTGAAGGTCACCTCGGGGGCCCCGTGATGGGCCCTCGTGGCCATGGATTGGGAGGCCGGGGAAATGGCTCCCGTTCCGCTGTGCACGGGGGAATGAGTGGTCTCTCCCATTGACCATATTCCTAGGGGTGAGGTTGGGGGGCCTAGGGGTAGGTCCAAGACCAACCCCTCGGTTTGGGAGGCTTCTATCCTGGCCCTTTTCTGTGCTTTGGAGAATTCTTTTTCGAGAGCTTGGTGTCTCCGGCTAGCCTGCTTTTCCGACCTCTTAGAGGTTTTGGTAATTTTGTCCTTGCCCTTGGTCACAGTATTATCTGCACTCACCAGACTGGATGGGCTAGGGTTCATTGGAGCCGATGAAGTGTGTGGGTTGCCCTTTGTCATAGCCATAGACTCCTCCATTCTCTGATACTGCAGGGACACGATAGGGGCCCCTGAGATGCAGAGAGAATTAAACACTGGATAAGAACAGACGCACTAGTGGGGGCGCCTGGAACCCAGGTAAGGCTGCAGCATGGATAAGAACAGACGCACGATAGGGTATGCCTGGAACCCAGCTATAGTTACGCACGGATAAGAACAGACGCACTAGTGGGGACGCCTGGAATCCGGTTAGGGTTGTGGTGGATAAGCACAGACGCACGATGGGGTACACCTGGGATCCAGATAGCAGGTTGGTGATTGACTAATCACAAATCCCGGTGAGTCTGACGTGATCAGGTTACGGCTAAAGACACCAAGTCTGGAGAAACAATTGCCTAGGATGTCACAAAGGGTGATCAGTGTGTTGTGTGAGACTGGCCTATGGTGCACCAGTCCTTAAGTGAGATGGGACTGTGCTGCGAGACTGTGGGTGCCCCTGTCCTCAGGCCGCCTGATAATAAGGGCCCAAAGCCAGGCAGATGGCGACCCTGGGCAAGGCTGATTGCCTGCCTAGGATAGTGAAGCTGGAATGCTATTCCCAGCTTGCTTGTGATGCCCAGTTAATTCTCTTCCCCAGTAGTGGGGAGAATGTCTTTGGTGGAGGAGGAAGGAGCCCCTTCCTCCAGCTGTGCTTGTGCCACGCTGCGGGTCGTTCCCGGAGTGTGGACTGCGTGGTCCAAAATGGCGGCCGCTTGAGCAGATGCAGCTCTGCGGCTCCGGAGAGGGCAGGCAAGTGCTGAACCTGTGGCCTGCTTCTTCCTGGGGAATCCCTGTGCCCACTGCTAGCGCCGCCTGAAGCTCCGAAATCGGTCCGCCACCGAACAGCTGATCGACACGTGTCGGACCGCCTGCGCCTGAAAGGGGTGATCAGCAGCTCCCCCAGGGGGTAGTAACCGAAGGCGCTTGAGTGGGTAGCGGAGCTGCAGCCGCAGCTCCGAGGTCAGTCTGCCTGGGAGGACCGGATGGCCAAGCCGATTACTGAGGTCCTCCCGCGCCTTCCGTGTGGCAACGGAGCTTCAGTCGTAAGCTCCGGCCCCAATTTTCCCGATCAGTAACAGTTGGGGTTTCCACCTGGCAACGGAGCTACAGCCGGCAGCTCTGGCCCCAATTGACCAATCTGTAAACGGTTTGGGGCTTCCCACGTGGCAACGGAGCTACGCATAAGCTCCGGCCCCAATTACGCTGGTCTGGCAGCAGATTGGGCTAACGGCCGTTAGCCAATCGACGGGGAACCGGCAATTCGGGGCTTGGGGAAGTCTGGGAGTCAGAGGGGGAAGAAGGGAGAGGGCAAAGGGGAAAAGGGCCCCTTGCCTTAATCCTCAGTTATTCCACCCCCCAATAGGGACCTTTGACTAACTAGATTTGGAGTGTTATTACTAGCAAGCCAAATCTTGCTTAGAATAGCACTGCTTAGCTATTGGAACTGGACAATCCACGGATGGAGACTGTACTTGCCTAAGAGCCAAACTTGGCAAGATCAAGTCAAAAACTGGGATCTCTATGGTCCAGGACGGGCGTGGCAACTTTGGCTGACTTGATCTGATTGGGCAGGAATACAGTCTACACCCATCCGTGGATTCTCCATCTCCAAGTGCTGGAGAATGAAAGGTTATGTAGTTGCAATGCAATTTCTCTTCTGTGTTTGATTTTAGACATTGGTTGGGGGGGGAGTGTTGCACTTTAAATCCCTGCACTGTGAGGTACCATAGAGCTTGATGCTCTTTATCCCTTCTGTTGAACGTATATGTAAGGTTGCTGGGTGACATATCTACCAACATAAGGTCAGGTATTAGCCTACAAATGATACTCATTTGTATATTTTGTCTTCAGACTGACCAGGTAATGCTGTCAAGGTCTCACACCACTGCCTGAAAGCTGGGAGAGTCTGGATAAGAAAGTACATGTTTAGATTCAACCTTGACAGGACCAAGTGGCTCTGGGTTCATGGACTTCTCATTCCTAGGGATTTTCCATCCCTCATTCTGGATGGAATAGCACTCCATCGATGGAACTAGTTAACGATGCCCTTGCCGTGCTGACCCAGTGCCTGGAGGCCGTGCGGGTATGGATGGGGAGAAACGGACTCAAGCTCAACCCCTCCAAGACCGAGTGGCTGTGGTTACCGTCGTCCCGCTACAGCCAGCTGATTCCATCGCTGTGTATTGGGGGCGAAACAGTGGCTCCCACAGGAAGGGCTCGCAATTTGGGAATCCTCCTGGACTCACGGCTGTCCTTAGAGGACCATCTGACGGCCGTGGCCGGGAGGATGTTCTACCAGGTTCGCCTGGTGCGCCAGTTGCATCCCTTCCTAGACCGGGACTCGCTACGCACAGTCACTCATGCCCTCGTGACCTCCAGGCTGGACTACTGTAATGCTCTCTACATGGGGCTCCCCTTGAGGTGCATCCGGAAGCTCCAACTTGCCCAGAATGTGGCCGCGCGGGTAGTGATGGGAGCGTCGTGGCGCTCCCACGTAACACCGCTCCTGCGTGAGTTGCACTGGTTGCCGGTGGTCTTTCGGGTGCGGTTCAAGGTGTTAGTGACCACTTTTAAAGCGCTCCATGGCATCAGACCCGGATACTTACAGGACCGTCTACTGCCAGCAAATACCTCCCGCCGTCCGGTACGCTCCCACAGAGAGGGCCTCCTCAGGGAGCCGTCGGCCAGACAGTGCTGGCTGGCGACCCCCAGGGGGAGAGCCTTCTCTGTGGGAGCTCCCACGTTATGGAACGAGCTCCCCCCCCGAACTCCGTATAATAACAGATTTACGCACCTTCCGTTGGGAACTAAAAACATTCCTTTTTCGACAGGCCGGCCTGGCATAGAAGCTTCAGTTCCAATAGGGTCAAAATGTTTTAGGGGGACTGAGTATTTTTTAAGATTTTAGCTTTGTATGTTTTGGGTTTTAAATGGGGATTTCGGCCAAATTATTTAATTTATTTTAATTATTTTAAATTTTGTATATTTATATGTTTTTTAAATTTTAGTCCTTCGGGAGAGGGGCGGTATAGAAATTTGATTAATAAATAAATAAATAAACAACTTGGAGGCTGTCCTGGACTCACTATTCCTGCTTAAAGAGCAGGAAAAAGCTGTGGGCAGAAAGGTCTTTGGACAGATTCATTTTGTGTGCCAATTGCACTGACTTCTGGATCAGCCCTATTCTTAATCAATCAACCTCTCATTGGGATTTTTGTAATGCACTGCACAGGGCTGTCTTTGAATACTACTACTTAAGACAGAGATCTAGAATGCAGCCGCAGCAGCAGTTAATGAGTGTGTCTCCATATGCCCTTATAATATTTCTGCTTTAGGTTTCCAGCTGCAATTCAAGGTGCTGGTTTGAAGGTTCATTTTTCTCCTGTGGTATGTATCCATCCAGAATGATCTGACAGAGTTAGCATGCTTTGGGATCCATCTATCAAGTAAAGCTATCTGATGGGGCCTGGAAGGTGTACCTTTTCCATCATGACACCTAGCCTTTGGAACAGCATCCCCTCAGAGATACAAACAGCCCCAACTTTCCCTGGTGTTGGGCTAAGGCAGTAATGACGAACCTTTTAGACACTGAGTGCCCAAAAACCGCCCTGCTCCCGCTCCTGCCCACCTGCCTCCCTGTCCCACTCCACCCACCAGCCAGCAGGGCCAACTACTGCCTCCATGGCCCATCGCAGATCACCCAGGCAGCCTTGCAGTGCCATGGCAGCCACGCCCTCCGCTTGCGCCCCACAGCATCATCTGTGCGCAACGGGGTGCAAGGGCGGAGTCTTGTCCCCGCTGCCCGGCTGCCATGCCCTTGGCTGCGCTACTCGGCATGGGCCACGCCCAGGGGCAACTCTGCTCTGGGGGGCCGCTGGTGAGGAGGGAACCATGGGGAGAGGCGAGGCTGGAGTGATGGTGCACGTGACCATAGAGAGGGCTCAGAGCGCCACCTCTTGCACGCATGCCATAGGTTCGCCACCATTGGGCTAAGATATTACATAGGCTCACTGTGGGTTGTTTTGCTCTTATTGTGTTTGTTGTCTCCCTGTTTACAAATCTTTTCTTTTTTTTATGGTGTTGATTGTTATTTGCGTTTTTAATCAGTATACCACTCAGAATTGTCCCCAGTGGGCAGCCTACAAATATAACAGATAGACAGATAGATAAATGAGCCAGAGTCCTTTCAGGAGGCTGGGAGAAGAGGAAGGGGGATAATTTTCGTTCTATGACCTTCTTTCAGTTAATTTATCTTGGGCTCAAAATTATTCCCTTGTAAGAAGTCATTTCCCGCTTTCTTTTTCATCATTATATTCAAAAGCAGAAAAATAATTCTCTGTGCTAGGAAAAATATAGTGTTTAGAATTGTATGTACAGACTGTATACTATATTTTGAACAGAGTTCTGAGAAATAACAAAAGAAACCACAGGTCCCACAGGAATAATATACACTTAATAAGAGTTTGATGCAGTTCTTGCTTTACATACCACAGGAATAGTACTCTCCAGAATCCAAACCAAACATAGCGAGGCCCTGACATTTATCTGGCAGCTTCTTTCCTTTAAAATAGTGCAGACCTTGAATAACATTTCAAAGAACTATTCTTTCAAAACTGAAAAAAAAACCACATCAAAACAGCTCCTATTTTTAGTGAATATTTAAAATAGGCTATTCCCAATTGGATGCTGGCTTGCAATCAAAATATATCATATAAATTGAATTAATTAATAAATAATAATAATAGTTAAGTAAAAATCATTGCCAGCTTCTGAATACCAGAGGGAAAAGTTCAACACCAAATATTTTCAGTGCTCCTGCAGGGCATGTATAAACTAATAAAGCATGCTGTTTGTGGACATTTCAATTCTCAATGCCATTTAAGGTTTAACACCTATATATTACCATGGTGTTTTTTAAATTATTCTTGAAGTTGTCAGTGATCACAGCCCCAGTTATTTATTCTGATGTAAGTAGTAGCAAAAAGCCAGTTAGGTGTAGTGGTTAAGGCTTCAGGCTAGGAACCACAAGTCCATGAGTTCTAATCCTGCCTTAGGAACAAAGCCAGCTGGTGACCTCGGGCCTGTCCTTTTCTCTCAGTCCTAGAAAAGAGGTAAATTACTTCTGAAAAACCCTGCCAAGATATAGCAGACACCTGTCCAGGCAGTCTCCAAAAACCAGACATAATTGAATAATAATAATAATAATAATAATAATAATAATAATAATAATAATAATAATAGTAGTAGTAGTAGTAGTAGTAGTAGTAGTAGTAGTAGTAGTAGTAGTTTCTGTGAGGGAGTTAGTGTTGGGAGCAGAGAATGTACAGTTGAGGTCTCTGCAAACACCTCTGGATTAAAACTGGATAATTTAAAAAAAACATGTTTTCATCTATCATATCATAGCAAATCCTCATCCCAAAATAGACTCTCAAGCCTTCTCTCTTCCCATCCATATAATATTTGTATCAAAGTTTATTTAACTGACATCACCAGTCTGTTTTTTCCTCACTTTTATTTTGAAAGGGATCATGAATCCTGTGGCATCCAATGCTGAGATTTACACTAGAAAAAGGAGCATAAGGAAGATATTTGGGGCCTTGACAGGTATTCAGCTTAGTAGTTTTCACATTACCTTTCTTCAGATATTCAGCTAAACTGAAACTGGGCAGAGAAAGGGAAACATATGCTACTCCTGACTCCTCCCCCCCCTCTAAACTTTCTGCCAGAGTTCTGAAGGACAGCTGCACTGTGCTCCCATTTGTATGAACTCAAATCTCTGCACAATCTTGGAACCAGCTTTATTGCATGGAGGGAAATATTTTCACTCAAATATACTACCTCTTCTAAGCATGTAGGAGAGATTGGAACTGTGAGAAATGTCCTCCACTGCTGACTTTAAATTCCTCCATATATTCACAGGTCAAACCATGGCTAACCAACTTCCTGGTGCGTTTAGCCTTTGGTCACTGAGTAAATACTAAGCAAAGCTGCTACATGAGTGAGGCCTCTCCTCCAGTAGCCAGTTTTCCTAGGGTGAGTTCCCTGGAGTGTCGTAGGTGGCTCATTCTTGCTGTGAAACACATTCCCTGTGATTGTGCTGTCCTGTTCACTCACATACACACGTAACTGTGGTTTAGTGAGTGTATTCATATTGCCCGGCAATTCCCTTCACTAAAAAACCAGAACTGTCCCAAGTAAGTCCAGCAACGAGCAGACCAATGCTAATCTGCAGAACAATGGCCAAAGAGTTCACAAGGCACTTGAAAATTTCTCAATCAAAATAAAGCCACGAGGCAAACTTAAATCCCCAACACAAGAGAGTTCCCAAGGCAAGAAAAGTCCAGAGTTCCCAAGGCATAATCCAAGTCAAGGCATGGTATCAATCCAAAGCGAGACAGGAATCGCAATGACCAGAAAACACACAGCTAGGAAACAAACTCATTGTTCCCAGTATCACCTCCGTCTGCTGTGCTAAATAGCCAGCTTCTGGTGCAGCCCATGAAGAAGGGCAAGGCTTTCTCCTCACAAGTAATCTGGCTGGCCTTCTCTGCTCCTGCCTTTTCTCTGCCCTACGTGTTCTTGGATCAGATGCAGAAGGCAGTTCCTCATCACTGACCAGCTGCAGCTGCATGCTTTCTTCATCTAGAGCCTCAGGACTATTCTGCTGCAGCTGCACTTCAGTCAAATCCCTCACAGGCAGCTGGCTCAGAGCCATCAATCAACTCAGCTTCTGATGTGCCAGGAGCAGGTTCATTCTCCCCCAAGCTGACATCTAGAGAGGTATCTGGAGAAGTGACCAGGGCAATCTTCACAGGGGTTGAGCAACTTTGCAATACTGTTGAGCCAACAGGAAATGGAAGAAACCACAAAGCAAGACCTGCTGGTTCAATTCTATTGTGCTAATTATACCCAGCTGGTTTTTTTCTCCTCCCCCCCATCTCCCCAGCAAACATTCCTAGCAGGAACTTGGAATTCATAAACCCCATCCTGAAATATTTGGCTGGACACAGTATACTGAGCATAAACTAGAATCTCAAACTGCCCAGAATAAGTGTGCACGCTCAGTGACAATATGCAGCATGATGTCTCCCAGAAAAGCCACCCTTGTAAGAATGGGATAGTGAGACTGGGCAAGAATGCCTTGATCCTAGGTAGCCCTCAGGAGGAAATTGGAATTGATGAACCACTCATTGCTAAAAGCACAAAGGCCATCAAAGGAGAGCCCCAGCCGCAGGAACATGTTCTAGTTTTAGATATGCAAGCCTCATTTGCACAGGCACTGCTCCTATGCTCCCACTCTGCCTCCACAAGCTAACAAAGCAGGAGCTCTTCCTGACAATGGAAACCCTCTCTGAGCACAGCCTGACAATTCTATACATGAAGAGGTCACAGAAATCAATTAAGAGTCATAACACCACAAAGTTTGAGAACCCTGGTTTCAGTAATTTTCTGTTTATTGAACATGCAAATAACTTTACAGACAGCTTAACTCTTCTGATTTCTTTGAGTATAACTTGTATTTTGCTAAACTTTGCATACCACCAAGAAGGCTGCATGTTATGGCATCAGGTTTGCAAAGATCCCAGCCAAACCATGTCGGAAAGAGAATGTAATGAATCCAAAGGCAGAGTCTACATCTACTTGTACCGTAGGAGTCATTTCTACAGTTAGCTTTTCTTTTGTAACAATAGAGTGAGCTTTTCTTTTGTAAACATAGAATAAGATATAATTTTGTATTCATATTTATATTTATTTCTACACCTTTGTCTTTTTCTTTTCTTCTCTTTCCTTTTCATGTTATTCTGTATTTATTCTTGTAAGTTTTTATTTCCTATTTCAAACTTTTAATAAAAATGTATAAAGAAGAGTGAGCAGGCATGAAGCTTAAGGGAATCTATACTTCTCACAAGAGTCTTAATATTCAGAAGTATAAAAAGCATGAGTAGTTTCTGCAGGGGTATACTGCAGGGGTCCACATCCCCTAGTCCGTGGACAGGCACCAGGCTGCGGCATGCCAGAAACCGGGCTGCGCAAACAAGCGAAGCCTCATTCGCAGGACGCAGGCAGCACACGAAACCATACCATGCCCCCTCCGGTCCACAGAAAAACCTCTCTCCACAGAACCGGTCCCTGGTGCCCAAAATGTTGGGGGCTGCTGGTATACTGGCATTTACAGACAGTATAAGTAAAATGTATACACATACACACACAATCCCTGGTATATTACTCACTCCCACAGATTCAGATAATTTACTGTTTATAAGCTTGAAGCAAGAAAATGTAGAATAAAATGATCAATTCAGCAGGCTTAATTGGAGAGAGAAGAAGGGAATTATTTGATGTTGCTACCAATTGAACAATTGGAGATCAAACAGTGGCAATCTACTTTTAGCCACACAGAGACCTACCAGCAGAAACATCACTGTTTTTGACACTATTCGTCCTATATCACTCCCCTCAATTCCTTGGAAAATTAAGCACTTAGTAACTTCCATTTCCATTTCTTTTTCCTACCAATAACATGGTAACAGCTTTTTTTCAAAGTCTTTCCTCCTTCCAGTGTTGCAAGAACTGAAGGTTGTGTATGTGGTCTTTATTTGTAAAATGTATTTGGCCTATGTAATGGTAGAAACTAATGCATATCAAGAATAAAAGACTCACCTGTGCAGGCTTGCTCCAAAACTCAAATGAAGTAACTTTTGCATAAAAAGAAAAGATCAGAACTTAAACATTTTGAAATGTTATGGCGTATATAAAAAAATGTATAAATTGTAATTTCCAGAAAAAAATTAAAAACAAAATTCCAGCTAGCAGAGTCTACCAACAAAAGGTAAGTTTCCGTCAGTTTACACGTAAGTCAGGAGCATCTAACAAGGTATACAAAAATGTAATTAACTTTTTTGACGTCATCAATATTTTTATAAACATAGAACCTAGTTGGTTTGGCAACAGACATTGTCTGTGATTGTTCCTACACCAATACACTACAATGTATATAAATTCTTTAAAAGGCATGGTTAACACATGATGCAGTGTCTTTTTGGAACTGTGCCTAATATTTAATGCAGTCAGGGCTTGAATCAACTGACAGATCGTGTTCTCCACTCCAAGTTGGATTCGGTTCAGAGAAACACTAAGTCTGAAATATGCAGGAAACATACGTGCATTCAAATATCTTTGAAATGGTGCTATACCAAACCAAACATCATTTAGCAGATGTATAAAATAAGGCTTTCACCCTCACTTTCCATGATACAAGTAGTCCTTGACTGATGACCACAATTGAGCCCAAAATTTCTATGGCTAAATAAGACAGTTGTTAAGCGAACTTTGCCCCATTTCACGACCTTCCTTGCCACAGTTGTTAAGTGAATCACTGCAGTTGTTAAATTAGTAACATGGTTGTTAAGTGAATCTGGCTTCCCCAGCTGAAAGTTTGATTTCAGAAGATTGCAAAAGGGGATCATGTGATCCCAGGACACTGCAACCATCATAAATATGAACCAGTCGCCAAGTGTCTGAATTTTGATCACATGACCTTGGGGATGTTGCAATGGTCATAAGTGTGAAAAATGATCGTAAGTCACTTTTTTCAGTACTACTGTAACTTTGAATGGTCCCTCAATGAATCGTTAAGTCAAGAACTACTTGAATATGATATAGTTTAAGCTAACAACCTTACCTCCAAGAATGAATTACCTTTACTAAAGCATCAACAGGAGAACAAATTGCAATCAGAAAATGTCAAACATCTTATCAACAGCTTTGGCTGAAAAATCCTTATCTCCAGAGAGCAACTGTATTATTGAGCCTAACAGAGGAAACAAATAGCAACCAGTGTAGATTTGGGCTACCAGATCTGCCGATAGGTTGCAAAACTTCAAATGACCATGAGACAGCAGCAAAGAGTTGGAGCCCCTTCATTTCCCTAAGCAATCATCTGGAGTTTGTCAGTCAAGACCTAATAGTCCTAGTTAGATCTAGCTATGTCATCTATTAAATCACAGACTGCTGCTGAATTCTTGAAACGGTAATCTAGAACACATGTTTCTTTATTTTCCATCCCACCAATACCCTCTTTCTTTTATGCCTTGTCATTTTAGACTGTAATGCTGTGGGCAAGAACAATCTGTTCTTTGATCTTTGTAATATGCTTCTCTGAAGAGCAGGATAAAAAAACAACCTTTAAATAATTTAAAAATAAGGCTTCCATTAGCTTACTATTCTAGAAATCACACATCTTTGTACAATAGTGTGGATAAGAGAAATTGATTCACACTGAACTAGCTCTGCATTTGTCACTGATTCAAGATCTGCTTTAAATAAAAGTCTGTTTGATGATGCTTCTTTCCAAATGATTTCTTTTGCTAGCAGATGATACGGAAATAATGAAAAGCAGACTTCCAACAACAGTTACTAAACATCTTAAAAAGCAGAGATACTGAAATTGCTGCCACAGTCATTAATGAGTTGCTTTCCCAGTTTGAAACATGATTCTTTATTGGTCCAAATGTGATTTTTATTCATTCACTAACAGCCCTTTAATAAAAGTTGCAGGTCACTATGCATATTATCACATAATGAAGAAATATATAAACAAATAATACTCTACTAGTCACTTCAACCTTATAAAAACATTTCAGCCCATCTCATCGTACCTCCCAAGTTGGGCACCTGTTGTTTTCCAGATGTTGCTGAATGAAATCTCCCACCTCTCCCCACCATTGGCATGCTGTGTTGGCTGCAGAAGTTTCACCTCTCTCCCCTACAAATGTAGGTTATTGGGTGACACACATATCCAATGGCTTCAATTATATGTACAAATATAGTCTGATTTCTTAGAGCAGATCTACAGTTATTAGCACATTTCTGAATGTTGATTAAAACATAAATAATTGAGGCAAATTAATATACCAATTAGCATTCTACACAAATGTGTTACAAATACTTAATGCATATAAAAATAAAAATGAGAAAATCATTAAAATCTTCCATCCAAACCTCCTTCAAACCGTAACATTTATCTCAACTATATTTTTTTTTGTTATGAATCAAACTGGATTTCAATTAAACCAAGCAATGCTCATTATTTCTGAAATAAAATGCTTGTCATAAGGTTACTAAGAAAGGAGCTGTTTAATCAAAAGCCTTCTCAAAATTTGGAGCATATATATTCAAAATCGCCATTTCAGTGTTATAAGCTTTGCACAGATAAGGTTTGCTTGTCTCAGTTTTTGCAGCGTAAACCATCAAGGGTAAAGCAGCAGGAATGACAGGGAGGCTGGAGAGATAAGCTAAACTATCTTGTGACTAAGAGTTCTTCCAGACACCCCTTTCTGGATTAAGTGGCACTGCCCCACTCTCTCTTCATTAGAAAGGCCTGAAAGAGACAGTTATTCAATGGAAACTGACACTGAACAGATATGAACAGATACAGCCAATGCTTCTGGTTTTCTACTCCTGTCTTCATAGCTGCAGGTCTTGGCTGGCAGACTCTTAAGAGCTGTAATTTTGGACAGTAAGTCCAGAAATGCCTTTCGCCTTCAGCTGCCTTACCTGATCATTGACCCCAGCTAGTAGAGAACATATTGCAGAGAAACATAATATAAAATACTTAGAAGAAAACCAACATTTTAAATAAGTCAGATCAGATTTCTCCTTTAGGTAATTTAACTAGGTTAAGCAGTATAACTTGCCTTTTAGAGATAAATATAGAAGGAAAAAACCCCCGGTCAATGCAACTGGTCTTTTCTGTTCAGGAGTTATTTCACAAAATTCTGATCTTGGAAAGAATTAAAAAAACAACCAAGAAACCAAGAAATGTGAAAGAAAAATTCCACATATGTGAAGTATGATCTCAATCACTAAGGAATATGTTTTATGGAAAAGTTTGAATATTTTAAATAAGCCAGTTTTGTAAGTTACCCATCAGAAATAAGAAGAAAGCTGTCTAACTGTGAAAGCTATTAAAATGAGAGCGATTGACAGACTTCTCCAGCTCTGGACAAATAGAGCTGGCACATTTTGAAAACGAAAAGCATTCCATGCACCATGTGCCATATTAGAACCAAACCACAATGAAGCTTTTCCAATTAGCACTTGGGAAAGAGAAAACCTAATGACAGAAATACAGCATGACACCTAGCAGTACAAACATATAAAAATATTTTATATGATTGGAAAAGAAGGAGGAGGAGGAGGACTAGTCCCATGTGGAATGGTACTACAGTACTAATAGGGTGTTTTACTACAATGAAGAGTTATAATAATATGACATTCTACACAAGATAAACAGCAAATTCCAACAAAACAACAACTTTTTTTAAAAGTTGCTGTTTCCACCACTTTTCCACCACTGCAATAACAAGCCACTCATCTGAGGATATCACAAATGTATTGATAATTATTGAAAAGCCAGAATAATTGTTGAAAAGCTAGCATAATTATCAAAAAGCTAGAATATATTTATTTATATCTCAGTGCAAAAGGGACTGTAGATGAGGTTAAAAATACAAATCCATCATCACATTGATAATAATAATGCCTTGTGGTAACTTTTTATTAACAAACTCATTTCCAACACTTGAACATATCAATGTCTAAACACCTTCTGGAAAAACTAGAGCAGTATTTTTTCAACCTTGGCAACTTTAAGATGTGTGGAGTTCAACCCAGCCAGGTTGCCAAGAATGAAAAATACAGCTACAGTTTTATAAGCCTCTCCATGGCATGAGTTAGTTATTCCATAGATAAAACACATGCTGACAAACCTCCTCCCATCTCTCTTCAAGCACCTTCAGCAGGAGTTCTTGGCCCTCTCAACTGGGCAGGCAGAATCCGTCTGAGAAAGGCTGTCTCTTATACACCCAGGCTTCAAGTCATATGGGTGGGGAAGGGTGATAGCACACCCTAAATTGCACCTGAAACGTACTAGTGCCCAATGGAGGTGAGTGATATGACAGTTGCAAGCCTGAATATTAAGTGCACAAGTTATTGTACTCTAGTAGTGAATGCCTCTGAATTTATACTCTACTAGTGAATGCCTCTGAATCATCTTCAAGGTCAATTATAATAGCCCCACTATAAATTTAAAACATTTTATTATTTGACTTAATTCCAATAGATAGCATCTATTGCAGTGATGGCAAACTGCAACCCAAAACCCACTTATGTATCATCGGGTGCCGAGTGGGCATGGCCCATTGGGTGGGCATGGCTTTGGTGGTAACAGCAGACTGGGTGGGACTAAAAGGTTCAATCAATCAATTCCAACTTTGCGAGATCTTTTTTTTTCCCGCCAGAAGTTAAAATTGATTGATTGATTGAACCTTTTTTTTTTTTTTTTGCACACGGCAGCAGAGGCCTAAAGTGAAAAGGTTTTTTAAAACTCAGCTCAAGGCCTAGGATCTAAAAGGCTTTTGCCATACTGGATTGATTATTCGGTCCTCAGAATGCATTTTAAGAAGGGGTTTTTCCCCCCCAGCAATTATATGGCCTAGGTAGGGACTAGCCAAAATTATTTGTTTAATCTCAGATGAAATATTATTGGAATGGTCATCTTTCAACCGGTCATCAAAAAGCAAATCTTCACTCACTATTAATGTAAATCAGCAGCCTTATGAAAATGGCAGCTTAGTTCATAATTTATTTATGGTCAACTAGTAGACATTTGAAAATAGAAACTAGGCTGAACCAAGTTTAGAGCTTGCAGGAGTATTATCTTGCACGTTTGGTCCAGTTCCTTCTGTGCTGGTTGTTCACTTTTTCTCCAAAACTTGGAGAACAATGATCTGCAATCTTGTGGCCTGTGAGTAGGAACCAGATATCCACACAGTAGGATGTGGCAGGCAGTCTATTTCAAAGGGTGAAGGGACAACGGAAGAATTCTGTTGAAAATCCTGGTAACATCTGCCCATGAACCCAGAAACTAAACCAAGAGAACTGAGAGGGAAGGGGGATTACCCCGATCACATCCCTTGAAGCTCTTTTTGAGTGTGTTTATTTATTTATTTATTTATTTAATTTACTCGGGGCGGCTCACAACAACACAATTAAAAAACACAATTAACTTAAAATTTAAAAATTAATATCATTCACACAACATACAAACACATTCAACTCACAGCCGTTGATGGCGGGACACTCTTAGGGCCGAGGGGGCAGAGCACAGCTCATATGCCCCAAGCCTGTCGGCATAAATGTGTCTTTAGTGCTTTCCGGAAGGCCAGGAGGGAGGAAGCAGTACGAACCTGAGGGAAGCTGGTTCCAGAGGGTTGGGGCAGCAACGGAGAAGGCCCTTGACCTAGGCCCCGCCAGACGACACTGTCTAACAGTGTTGGTTCAGCTAGTCCTGTTTCCCAATGCTTAGCTTGCCATGCCCCTTATCTGCTCAGGAACCAATTATTCCTAATTTAGACAGCATTCTTGGCAGCAGCATTCAATATTATACAATAAGTTATTATATTTATTTTATTTAAAAAATTATATGCTATCAATCTCACAATGCAGCCAATGAAAACAGTAAATTATATGATAATCCAGAAGAGAAAAAGTATGTAAATAATGAATGATTTCTCCAGATGTTAAATTTTCTGGCAGATATCTAATTGCATATCTTGGCTACGAAGCTTTGGTACATGTGAAGATCACAACTCTTAAGCTTAATTCTTCTGTCTAAAGCAAACCTAAATTTTATCCTAAACAACAACAAGAGCAAAAACTGCCCTTTTTTGTCTCTGTAACTGAGATCTAAAACAGAAATACAAACCTTGACTTTTTTGGCTCTGATAACTGACCAGTAGACAGGAATGAAAAGAACTCAATGTTTATTATATCCTTTGAACTCAGCATAGACTGCAAAAATGATTCTAAAGTAGTATTTGACTGAAAAGATCCAAAAATACAAATCATGACAAAAATGTTGCATGTACAATTAGAGATATGATTAAACACTGATATTGTTGGGCTCCACGTAGATGCAATGACACATTATAAAGTTTACCTGAAATTTTACAACTAATCCAGATTTCAGAATGGGACAGAACATTCATAATAAAACTAATTAAAAATAGCTTTGGTTTCACTGCTTTGTAGTCAGCATCAGTGAGATGTAAATGAAGGAAACCTTGAATATTTCATAATAAAAAAATAGACTTTGGGAAATATCTGAGGCAATGGAAACTAGCTCCATATCAGAATCCAGCAATTTGAAAACAGCACAAAAAGGGATCTCAATACAGTTAGAAAGTATAAAACTGGATATGGGTAAGATACTGTTCTAACCAGCAAAAAAAAAAAAAAAAAGCAAATGAAACACATATTTTGGTCTCCATAGTCTCACTTATGGTGTTTGTTGTATGGCCTTGTAAGGTTGCTTTATGCAGGAATCCCCAACCCCCAGTCCGTGGACCAATATCAGGCCATGGCATGCTAACCAGTCTGCACAAACAAGCAAAGCCCCATCCATGATATGCAGGCAGCGCATAAAATCATGCACCCTCTAGTCCTCTCTCCACGGAACCGGTCTCTGGTGCCCAAAAGGTTGGGGTCCTCTGGCTTATGGATCTGTAGAAATCCACTTCCTCTTAGTTAGGAATGGGGAGGTCCTAGCAACTATAATATGGGCTACCACAATTTCAACTTTTCTTTACAGAGTTCATATTCATAATGGTTTATAGCAACAGTGACCCCTAGTGGCAAATAGATTAAATTTTTGCTGATAGATTAATTAATTAATTAAATAGATTAATTTTTGCTGACTTTTAATGAAACATCAATTTCTCCTAGGGTTCTTCTTCTGTACAATTAATCAGCAGAAAACTGCAATAGGCATGAATTAAGTCAACCAAGCATAGGAAACGTCTCCCAATTTCTCTCCAGCTTTCATCATCTTTAACCAATCACAAAACTGATAGAAGACATAGGCTAAAACATTTGAAGAGATTCTTGTTGGGAGACCTGTTTTTATGTAGACAAGAGCCCCTACAAAGATCTTGACCACTTGGTTTTATGTTACATTTGGTATAACTTTGAATCCAGTCTTTCATTTAGACCTTTGTCCAGGTTCATAATATCAGCAAAATAAACACTTTTCCCCTGGTGGACCATCATCATAAAGAACCAAGAATAAAACCCTGGCTTAAATTTTTGTTTTAATACAAAATAAATATTGACTTAATTTAAAGCAAGCAACACCATTTAATTAAAATACCAACCAATCTATTTTCCTATCCAAAGCCATTTCTTCCCAAATGAAACGGTATGGCCACATTATTATGATGGCTGGATTCATTGTATAATCAGTAAGTACATACTACAGGGAGACCTCAATTTACAACCACAATTGAGTCCAAAATTTCTGTTGCTAAGCAAAACAGTTAAATTTATTTTGCCCCATTTTACGACTTTTCTTGCCATAGTTATTAAGTGAATCACTGCAGTTAAAAACGCACAGTTGCTAAGTGAATCTGGCTTCCCCACTGACTTTGCTTGCCAGAAGGTTGCAAAAGGTGATCACATGACCCTGGAACACTGCAACCATCCTTAATATATGCCAGTTGCCAAGCATCCGAATTTTGATCACGTGACTATGGGGATACTGCAACAGCTATATGTGTGAAAAATGGTCACAAATCATTTTTTCAGTGCCATTGTAACTGCAAGCAGTCACTAACTGCCTGGTTGTAAGTCAAAGACTACCTGTGTATTATGACATTGTGTAGAATGGCTAGGTTGCTCAAACAATAGCCTTAGTCTTGTTACTGAATTAATCCATTTTGCAGGACAGGCTTGTACTGTACCCTGGTGGTACAGTAGTTAGAATGCAGTATTGCAAGCTAACTCTGCCAAGGTAGGTAAAGGTAGGTAAAAAGAGGAGCCAGATTGTTGGGGGCAATATGCTGACTTTGTTAACCGCTCAGAGAGTGCTGTAAAGCAGTATGGAATGATATATAAGTCTAAGTCAGCGGTTCTCAACCTTTTCCGGGGCTCGACCCTGGCCCGCATCGCGCATGCACGGTGCGACGGGGCGCATCGTGCATGCGCGGCATGACAGGGCACATCGCGCATGTGCAGCGCAACGGGGCGCATTGCAAAGGGGGGAAAAATGGCTGACCAAAAAAAATGGCCGACCCCAAAAAAATATGGCGGGCCTGCATCGCGCATGCGCAGCACGACAGCCCGCATGGCAAAGGGAAAAAAAATGGCTGACCAAAAAAAAATATGGCCGACCCAAAAAAAAATGGTGGGCCCACATCGCGCATGCTCGGCGCGACGGCCCGCATGGCAAATGTGAAAAAATGGCCGACCCAAAAAAAATGGCCGATCCCCAAAAAAAATGGCCGACCAAAAAAAAATGGCGGGCCCGCATCGCGCATGCACGGTGCGATGGCCCGCATCACAAAGGGGAAAAAAATGTCCGACCAAAAAAAACAAAAAAAATGGCAGACTGCGGTGTTTGGCGACCCCTGTGAAATGGTCGTTCGACCCCAAATGGGGTCGCGACCCACAGGTTGAGAACCGCTGGTCTAAGTGATATTGATGTATTTACTGAATCCTAAATCAACCAACGAAATCAATCAGAGAGAAACAACTGATAAAACTAACTAAACTAAGCATGTGCTAAGCAAACGTTTATTCATAAGTTACATATTTATATGTATATGTATGACTTTTTTCATACAAAATGTAAGTGGGCAAATTAATCTTGAATTCAGAGAGCCCAATATTGCTATTAAGGGTTTTAGAATTACTCTCTCCAGTTATAAGTTTAACAAAAGCCCAAGCTGATACTAAAAGGGAGGCTTCAAATGGGTTCTTTACAATATGATCAAACTTCTGAACTTTGTCCGAAGTCTGACATGAGCACTTTAAAATCTTCCCCATATTTCCTGAGTATGTATCTGCATGCAGAAGACACTTCCAGTGGGATTGCCTTGGAAGCAGCCTAGAAATGCTGTTTTACAATTAAGCATGGAATTTCAGAGCATATTCACCCAAAGCTTTAGGAAATATATTTACTATTTTAAATATTAATATTTCTCTGTATGCATCCTTTAATAAATGTTTTTATGAGCCCATTTTATTTTTTCCAATAAAGTTTTGGAAACAAAAATCTAGGACCTGCATATATTGATCAGTCCAAAAAAATGATTAATTGAACTGTGAAATAAAGGTGAAATGTTTCCAAATTACCATATTTATTAGAAAATAAATATGAATTCTTCCATGTTATGATATCACAGTTACCATTTAGTTAAACAATCTTTAACTGTTAGAATTAAAAAACAAATCTTAAAGGGTTTTCAGCAATATTGTGCCAAATAGACAGCAGACCAATTCTTCAAACACCAATAGAAATGTGGCTTCATCAAATAACTGACAATACTCAATTACTCTACTGATCAAATGTTAATCTTGTTGCATATTTAATAAATAATATTTAGGTTCATTTTTAGAGTAAGAAAATACTCAAAATTTTATTACAGGAAAAAAGACCAACCAATCCTCAAAATACTGTATTATAGATACCATGTTGTTTTTTAAAACTTTGGTTAGAGACACTGTATATAATTTAGTTTGCAGAATTATTTATTTAGGCAGTTAGTGTCGTGGATGGTTACCTTTTTGGCTTTGTTGATATGCCCTGAAATCAAGGTTTAGGTTTAAAATAAATAACCCTCTGGAATATATTAGTCTTTCAATCTCATTGTTGACCAGATATTTGTACCTAAAGAATATTAAATAAACTCTTTACTGAGTGTAAGAATTGATTATTCACTTGAAGAGCACTTCAAAATCATGCCAATAATTATTTAATATTGACTGAGTCCATATGACAAATATTTAATTAAGCCTGTATGAGGCAAAACCTTGACTGTATTTAGGGATGACTCATGAGGAGAAAACCGGAACCAAATGCTTAGTCTGTAAAGTAGTTAGACAACACTGATTAAAAGAAAAAAAATAAAACAGCCCAGATGGGGTGGGGGGGAAGCCTACTTGAACTTATGCTTGTGTTTTAATTTTGTTTCCTTTAGATAAATATTCCCCAGGTTTATTTATTTTATTTATTTATTTATTTTATCAAATTTGTATGCCGCCTCTCTCCTGAGACTTGGGGCGGCTCACGACAACAATACAGCTACATATAAAAAATTAATAACAATGACAACAACCAATATAAAAATCCATACGTACAACATGCAAACACAGTCAAACACACAATCAACGATGGAAGCACAATTCCTCAGCCCGGGGGCAGAACACAGTTCATACCCCCCAAGCCTAATAGGTCTTCAAAAGCTTCCGGAAAGCTAGGAGGGAGGAGGCAGTACGAACCTCTGAGGGAAGTTGGTTCCAGAGGGCTGGGGCAGCAACAGAGAAGGCCCTTGTCCTAGGACCCATCAGATGACACTGCCTAATGGACGGGACCCATAGGAGGCCAGCCCTATGCACCCTAACTGGTCGCTGGGATTCATGAGGCTGAAGACAGTCCCGCAAGTAACCTGGTCCATTGCCATAAAGGGCTTTATAGGTCATAACCAACACTTTAAATTGTGTTCGGAGACCAATTGGCAGCCAGTGCAGCTCACGAAGGGCTGGGGTGATATGAGCATGTCTTGGAAGACCCAAGACAGCTCGCGCAGCTGCATTCTGGACAACCTGCAGTCTCCGGACATTCTTCAAAGGTTGCCCCATGTAGAGAGCATTACAGTAGTTGAATCTCGAGGTGACAAGGGCATGAGTGACTATTAGGAGTGACTCCCGATCCAAATAGGGTCACAACTGGCGCACCAGGCGAACCTGGGCGAATGCTCCTCTCGCCACAGCCGAAAAATGGTGTTCTAAGTTTAGCTGTGGATCGAGGAGAACACCCAAGTTGCGAACCCTCTCCGAGGGGGACAAAACTTCTCCCCCCAGGGTGATAGACGGACAGTTAGAATCGTCCTTGGGAGGCAAAACCCATAGCCACTCCGTCTTGTCGGGATTGAGTCTGAGCCTGTTGGCACCCATCCAGACCTCAACAGCCTCCAGGCACCGGTTCATCACTTCCACTGCTTCGCTGTAATGACGCGGGGTAGAGATATAAAGCTGAGTATCATCAGCATACTGATGACAACTCACCCCGTGTCGGCGGATGATCTCACCCAATGGCTTCATGTAGATGTTAAAAAGCAGAGGTGAGAGAACAGACCCCTGAGGCACTCCACATGGAAGAAGCCTCGGGGCCGATCTCTGATCTCCTGCAAACACCGACTGCGACCGGCCAGAGAGGTAGGAGGTGAACCACCATAAAACCGTGCCCTGCACTCCACACCCTTCCAACCAGCGCAGAAGAATACCATGGTCGATGGTATCGAATGCTGCTGAGAGGTCAAGAAGCACCAGGATAGTGGAATAACCTCCATCCCGGGCCTGCCAGAGATCATCGGTCAGCGTGACCAAAACAGTTTCCGTGCTGTAACCGGACCTGAACCCAGACTGCCAAGGATCCAGATAATCAGCTTCCTCCAAGGACCGTTGAAGTTGGAGTGCCACCACCTTCTCAACAACCTTCCCTAAAAAGGGAAGATTGGAGATTGGCCAGTAATTATTCAAAACTGCTGGGTCCAGGGAAGGCTTCTTGAGGAGGGGGCGCACAAGTGCCTCCTTTAAGGGAGCTGGAAAGGACCCCTCCCTCAATGAAGCGTTAATAACAGCCTGGACCCAGCTTCGTGTCACCTCCCTGCTAGCCGAAACCAGCCAGGAGGGACATGGGTCCAATAAACAGGTGGCAGAACTCACAGCTCCAATGGCCTTGTCCACATCATCAGGACTTACCAGGTCAAACTCATCCCATTCAACAAGACTAAGACGGGCCTCTGTCGTCTCGACTGACTCATTGTCAGCCGACACTGCATTCCAATTGGAGTCCAAGTCAGCCCGGATCTGAGTGATCTTGTCTGCGAAAAAGGTGTTAAATTCCTCAGCATTGCCCTGCAAAGGTTCCTCCCTTCTCTCCGTATCAAGGAAAGAACGAGTCACCTTAAATAAGGCAGCCGGGTAAGAATCCGCAGACGCAATCAATGCGGAAAGATACTGAGATCTTGCCTCAGTGATCACTTCCAAATAGGTCTTAATATAAGCTCTCAATTTGGTTTGATCAGATTCGGATCTGCTTGCCCTCCATTGCTTCTCTAGACATCTCTTCTGGCGCTTCATCCCCGAGTTCCTCGGTAAACCAAGGAGATCTCCTGGGTCTGCTACCACAGAGAGGTCGCAACGGCGCAATCCGGTCTAGAGCCCCCATAGTGGCCATATTCCAGGCCGTCAGTAGGGACTCCGCCGAACTGTATATGAGCGAATCCGGCAATTCCCCAAGCGCCCTTTGAAAACCCATAGGGTCCATCAGGCACCTGGGGCGGAACCATTTAATCGGTTCCACCTCCCTGCGGGAGAGGAGAGGTGTCATAAACTCAAGCCGCAGCAGAAAATGATCTGTCCATGACATAGGCAACACTTCTAAGCCCCTTAATCCCAGATCATATCTCAACTGCTCCGAGACGAAAACCAGATCAGGTGTGTATCCCCCCTCATGGGTTGGGCCCTCAATTACTTGTGTCAGGTCCATGGTTGCCATGGTAGCCATGAACTCCCGCGCTAACCCAGAGGATTCACCGAGTGACGGCACATTGAAGTCCCCCAAGACTATAAGTCTGGGGAACTCAACTGCCAACCCGGCTACTTCGAGTAGCGTGGGCAGGGCTGTTGAAACGCAGCTGGGAGGCAGGTACGTAAGCAACAAGCCCACCTGTACACCTAGGTCCAACCTCATAAGGAGGGACTCACAACCTGATATCTCAGAAGCAGCGAGTCTGCGCAGTCCAAGTGACTCCTTAGCTATAATTGCCACTCCTCCCCCCTTCCCTGGCGTCGTGGCTGATGCCATACCTGAAACCCAGCTGGACACATCTCAGAGAGGGGAACTCCTCTCTCTGGGGTCAGCCAGGTCTCAGTCACACATGCCAGGTTGGCCTCCTCATCCAGAATTAAGTCCCGGATGAGGGGAGCCTTTTTTACCACCGACCTGGCATTAAGCAGCAGCAGCCTGAGTCCAGGGTCCGACTCAGGAGTGAGGCCCATCTTGGCAATTTCTGCATAAAATATATTATTTGTACTTCAGCTCCTGTTTCCTTTTACATTTCCAGGAACATATTGCAAATGATTGCAAAATGTAATTTGCTCAAAGGAGATTTCCTCCACATCCACAGAATAGTATGGTATCTAAGTATTTTATTTACAACAAATGTAAATAAATCATCCAAAAACTTTATGAAGGGCATAAGGCAGTTTCAGACCAAAACTGAGTGTACTGTACTAGCTAACAATTGGGCAAAAATCATCCTAAATTAATGAAAACTCAAAACCTTTGGTTATTGTAAATTCAAATATAAAGAAAACAGTTGAGATCCTTATATGACATTCTCAAACACATTTCCAACAAATAAGAAAATTGCTTAATTTCCAATCTTGAACTCCACCATTTAATGTGCTGTTTTCTACATTCTTCCTTGAAAATTTCCCCTAATAAAAACATTTTAATTACTATTCTTTGAAATAACATTTCCAAAAATAGAAAGGCTGACACTTTCCTCCTTCCCCCCAAATTATTTAGAGAAAAAAAAGATTTTCTCTAGGTTCCCAAAGAAAGAAGCCTACTGCCCTCAAGTGGTTAACAAATTATGTACTTTGCATTACAACATTGATTTTAATGATCACTTGTTACTGTCGCTGGGTGGTTATGCCACAATATTCTGCAAGCACACAGATAAAGCTCACAATCTGTACGTAACTATATAAATTAATAAAACTACTAACCATTCTGGCTAACTTAACATGCTTTAAAGTATATTCAACATTGTTAAATTTCAGATGACCCAGATTTAGCTAAATAATGTTTTCACTACTGGAAAGGAACCTTCAGAGCTACTTTCTCCAAACAATTTTGACCCATTCAAAGTGGTACTCTCACTGTTTATGGTAGCCCAATTTTATGAATTGAGGGAGCTCAGGACAGGATGTTTTTGGTTTTTTTTAATCATAGTACTTCTGTTCTGGAACAGCCTCCCTTTGAAAGCTACAATGGAATTTAGACATAAGAGAAATCTGAGTTTTCTCTGGAGAGAAGAGGGGAATCCTCCAGTCAAATACTCTCCCCAAGCTATGGCAGGTGGGTGGAGAGTATCCATCTCATCAAATCCAATTCAGTAAGTAGATTTATTGAGAAAAGTCATTACAAAAGAATACTATCTCAAATGCAAGCTCTATTTACAATGGAATCAAGGGTTGAATCCTGTCTGCAGTGTCACTGGCTACTCTCTTTTGAAAGAGTGGGATAGTTTCTATCTATTTTGGTAACAGACTATTTCAGGCTTACTAACTCATATAGACGTTTGGATATGATAGTGCTGTTTTTGAAAGCATATGGCATTGCAGTTAGGGATCCTTTAGACTAATTAATTAGTCTAGGCAAAATTAGTTCAGCAATATTCATTCTCACAGGAGCTGAAGTGCAATTCAAATAAAGCTAGTAAAAACAATGTTTAGTTAGCTGAGAATACTGTAATTTCCAAAATGGTGTTATTAATATGAAGTTATATTTTAAAAAATGAACATGAAAGAGGCAAAATGTTTCTGCCAAGACACATAAGAAATTATTTTAAAATGCTGGTCTTTGAATTCAGTATTTACAAGTTTCTTTAAAAATACTGCATTTTTTCCATGCAGTATTTTAGAAATATAATGATGGCTAGGATCCAAATAATTTCCTGAGTAGGCAAAAGGGAATTATGATCATATAAAAGAGTCAGAGGGAACCTGAATTTCTTCCAATTCACTTTCCTTAGAATTTAGCCCTTTGTATATCCTATCCTATCATAACATTCCAGAAGATGTATTAAATGTGAATAGTGACTTTGGGAGAATGAAAGCAACTCCAGTAAAAATGATGCAAAGGAGAATTATGTTGCATGAAATAAATTCCATTTATACATCTCTTGTTCCAATTGGTTTATGCTACAAATTTTTGGTTGTTTCTGGAGCGAAAAATCAGTGTCCTGCATATTTTCAATTTTAGTGAGGTAATCAGTTCTACTGCTAGAGCAGGGTTGTCACACTGCCGGCCTGCAGGCCGGTTGCATCATAGGAGGCCGCGCCCACCCCAGCTCCGGCAATGCAAAAAAAGTCACGATATGTTGCAACATGTCACGTAACATCAGCTCCGGCAATGCAAAAAAAGTCACGATATGTTGCAACATGTCACGTAACATGGCGAGTTTGACACCCGTGTGCTAGAGCATACAAGCTGAGAACGTTATTGTCTAGATACAATTGATATTATGAGATCATAGCAGACAATTATGACTGTTATCAAATATTTCAAACCTGCTAATCCAAAGGGATGGCAAAAGCTTCAAATCAACGTTTTCAAAAATCCATTTCCAGGTAAATACCGCAATTCAAAGGGCAGGACAGAATAATTTTTAAAAAGCAAACTATCCATTAGAGTAGATGTGGCATGTAATAGTTTATGCCTTCTTTAGATCCCATGCATCATCACATCAGTGTGATAGCCTCTTTGGAAATAGTTCATTTTGGAAATGTTCCCCATAACATATTTTTAAAAAACAGTTGCTTGTAATGAATTAAAATAAAGGGAAGTGTGACATATAACATATGCTGGACTAGTAAAGGCACTAGATATTTCATTTTGTTGTCTTTTCAATGATTGCCCAATTGAATCAACTAATTGTTATGCACTGTCAGCATAAAACTGATCATATTTAATAAAATATCTGCTTATTTTTAAGTCTCAAATCACTAATCATTTCTTTGTGTTTTACTATTTTTCAATTTCCTCTGCTAAATTAAGATGAATGATACATTGAAATAAATAAATATTCCTAATGTTTTGTGTTGAAAGGCTTAGCACGTTATCTCCTTACATTGTGAAGTGGGATTTCCTGATGAGAAAAAATCTTTCACAAAATGTTTTATTATTATGTTGTCTTTTAATAAAACTTTTATATGTTGATATTCTTAATTTTACCTTCCTTATCTTTTTGTCATAAGTCTAGAATGGAAGTGCGGGGCTATCTATTGCCCAGGTTAAATTAACCTGATAAAGATAAGATACTTATCTTGTCAAGCTCTGGAAAAATTTCAAAGTAATTAATTTATAGTAGCAATTTTTACCTTTAGCAATCACCATTCTCAGTAGGCAGTCACCACTGTATGATTGCACAAGATATTGGCGATACAAACTGAAGTTCGAAACAATACAAGCATAAATAATATGAAAATGCGAAGCTCTTCTGAATTTTGGGCATTTTAGAATTATTTAAAAAATTCTGGAGCTGCAAATCTTGAATCGCAGTTGTTAGATTTTTTTTAATCTACTTTTGA
Organism: Bothrops alternatus; assembly: GCA_034064705.1. Lineage (NCBI taxonomy): Eukaryota > Metazoa > Chordata > Lepidosauria > Squamata > Viperidae > Bothrops > Bothrops alternatus. The sequence continues at coordinate 4,012,027 of JARGCV010000589.1, forward strand.
TGCTTTAGTCCCAGCATTCTATCTGCAACACTAGTGTGTCATATTTACTACAGTATAAAAAGCATTCTAATAGGGCCTTGGCTTTGTTGCAAACTGTTAGTCCCCAGAGCCCATCATATATTTTGACAGGAAACAATCAAAATAATCAAAGAACTATACTTTTTACAATAATTCCAATCAACTATATATTTCTGATATTTTCAGACGTATAGATTAATATTTTAAGCTTCTTTAAGATTACTTTCATATTTTTTAGTTTTCCAACATTTATGATACAGGTTGCAAAAATTGCTTATTTGGGGTTAAATAGCCAAATTCCAGTAATAAAATATTTTCTTGTCAGCAGCTAAAGAAGGAAGAAGACGTACCCAAATCTTTTAAAAATTCCCCAAAGACTTTAAGGGAAAGAGCATAATTTGTCATACAATATGCCTGAATGTTTTAGAAAGCTGAATTGTCCAGAATAAGCAAACATGAGTGTAGCATATTACTAAATCACTTCCACTTGGCAGAAAAACTAAACAAATCATGAATCTTCCATCCTTGGTTTGTTTAGCATTCTTTCCAACCCAGCATCCCTGGTTTGTTTTTCAATTAACAAGTCAGAATAAAACCAGATAAATTTAAAAGTCTATCTTATTATGACTAAAGTGTTCCATCGTTTTTTCAAGAATTTAAATTCAGGTTGTTTCGCCACAAGACTTGCTGCCAGAGATATGGAAACAAAATCAGGAACAACCAGCAGCAGCAAAGCAAGTCAGACCATTTTCTTATGCATCTACTTTCTGTTTCCATGGAAATGAAAAGACACAGGAAAAAATGATAAGAACAATATCCAGTTTTTTCCTATCTCAAATGGTTTTGCTATACAAACATTGGGGGGGGAGCCACTGAAAGGAACAAGAAGGAATGACTAAGGATATGGTGTCATATTTCAGCAGAAAACTGACAGAGAGTACAAAAAACAGCTACTGAACAATTTCCACAATCACTCAAGAAGGGATTCTCAAACTATGGATTGTACCCCTTCAAAAATGTGTGGCTGGTTACATGCACTTCCACTCTGCTGGTACTGGGCTGGGCCAAGTGTACTGGGCTTGTTTGACAGCTTTTGTGACACAAAAGGGGCTGTTACCATGCACAAGGTGAGTGAAGAAAGGCCCAGCCCTGAGAGGAAATTCTGATAGTAATCCAGTTCTAGTTGGAAAGCCTGGCTTGCCCAGACACACTGATCACTGCCAAAATACACCCCTGCTTCACCAGGACCAGCCAACAGCTGTCTTGAACAGAAGTTTTGTCAGAGAGCATGTTCCAAGAGTTTTTGTTATGGGAGAGGAGGGTCACACAAATTCATCTCTTATTTTAGGAAATTGTGACACCACAAAATTTGAGGATCCTTGACTTAGGAATTTGTAGATTTCAGAGCTGCAGTGTTTAGGATCTCTATTTGGCAACAAGAAGGTGTGAAGAACTCTGCAAGAACTTCTATAACAGATGCTAAGAGAGAGCAGATATTACAATTTGATTGCACAAATACTCTATTGCTACTGATAAAACTCACAGATCGTGTATGAAGAGTTCCAAATCCAGTCCCCAGTTTTTTATTTATAGACTCTCAGATGAGAAAGTCTACTGTCTTAGGCCATGGAGACCTGTTACCAAATCAAATCATAAACATACTAATGACGTAGTTCCAAATATGCCATTCTTATAGGTTAATAAGTATTCAAATATTTTTTCTAATTTCTTTAGAAGAAAATGTTCTCTTTTCAATTATGCTATTACATCCAATTGCAATAATCTTTAGGAGACATATTTTAAAAATTAGATACACAAGTATACCTATTTTTTGATCTGTTAGATTTTCATCATAACCAATTAAGCCTTTTCCATTTAATATCCAGGCTGTCCCTGTTGTTTATTCTTCATTAGTTGCTTATAGAAAAAGTTGCAAAGAGGATGTTAACCAAACAATAATCTGAAAAAAGAGGGCACACTTTTCCCCTCAATTTGACTTGTTCCCCAATGATAAGAAGCATCTGTATTATACAGTACAGGTTCAGATATGTTTGTTGCTTGAAAAAAGAAATGGTAGGTGGGGGAAAAAATATCAAGTTTTAATTTCTGCTGTCTAACTTTCCTGAAAGTTGACTGACAAAGGAGAAGATTAACACAGAATGATGCAGAAAGGTGTCAGGAGTTGCTTTTGGTCTTTATACTAGCTGCCTACATTCCCTTCTGAATCAGCTGTAGAAGCAACTCCTAGATTGGAGCTCTGTATGTAAAAGTTCATGACCCTAGAATACATGATGTAGTAAATTAGCTTTTACTCTTCTTAAGGTCTCTATCCTTACTAGTGTAAATTAGAACCAAGACCTTTGCACTATATCTTCATCAGGGATAGTTATTACACAATTGTTTGAAGCGGTATATAAGTCTAAATGCCATTGCTATTGCTATTCCACTGTACTTCTATTTTCATACATATATATCCTTGTTATTTGTAAGTCCCCTGAAATAATTTGTCACGCAGTTATTGAGACACCTCTTATCACAATAATGAAATTATCGTCATAATTGAAGTGGGATGTTATAGACCAGTGTTTCTCAACCTTGACTAAAATTCCACAGCCAGTTCTGGGAGTTGAAGTCCACATGCCTTAAAATTGTCAAGGTTGAGAAACACTGTTATAGACAGTTTTATAACTAAGCAGAATGCTCAGAATCTGCACCCCTTAAAAAAAACAATAACTATTTCAATGTTGACTCTGCTGCCACAAAAGGGATAGTAGATGAAAGTCAGTAAACCATCTCAATTTATTATTTTCCCCATTAGACAAATCATTACCGCTATGAAATTGTGCTAAAAATAAAAACTAACATCATTTCAACAGTATCCAACTTGTGAAAACTATTTATATGATATTCATATATCAGGAATGTTTATGTGACTAATAGAGACATGGAATATGCTAGCTTATTTATCATCATGAAATAATATTGTATTAAACCCAGAAAATATAGAAAGGTGATAATTCAAATAAAGCAAAAAAGAAGTAAAGCTAATGCTGAAAGAGATTGTTCTCAGATTAATTCTAAATAAACTGTATTCCCTGTCATCAGCCGTATCCAGGATTTAATGAATTATTTAATAATAAAATATTATCTCCAAACTTAATGAAATACTGGAAAAGCAAAAACAAATTCTCCATTTGTGGCAAAACTAGTCCAATCTCCCCTGATGGGGTAGCCTCAGCATGTGCTGGGATACTGTTCTCTAATTGTTTCTAAACATTGATGCATTCATTGAATCTAAGCGGCTACTGAATTATATTATACGTGTATGTAATGTACTCATAAATATCAAATAATTCATCTATACAACCAATTCAAAACAATCTGACAAGTTACATAGATATGTAGTAAGTTTGTGTAATGGTTCAGCTTTGAGGGCAAAAAGAGTACTACTTTGGAGCATGTGTGTAGTAACTCCTCTTTAAAGCAGCTACCGTATTGCTGATTACAGGGTAATCAGATGGCCCTCTGCAGCACCATCCTAGGAAAAAGACACATTTAAAAATTTGCAGACAAGTGTTGCATGTGTGTTTCCATAGCCTTTGATTACAAAGTGCTGCACAGTTTTAACACATAAGCTAAAGAAAAGAGGGAAATGACAACATACCTCTACACATAGAATAAAAGTCCACCTGAAACAAAGGCAGAGGATATACAGAACTCGCAAATACCTATGCACAATTTTTAATAGCGTGAATTATAGCCATAACCATGAAAATGTCTTTAGGTATCAAGAGTAGGAAATGTACAATTTATTTAAATGTTCAAATAATTAGTCTTATAACAAAAATACTGAGAAAAGGCAAATTTAATATTACAGCTCATGAAACACAACACTTGTTTAAGTTTTCCTTAGATTATTCTAAAAGAAAATAAAACTTTAAAAAATATGGAAATTATTTAGTTATAAATCAACAGATTCTTGGATGGCTTACACAACCATTATACTTACTTGAATCCTCCCATTGGAGCAGATGTAGTTTCCAAGCTGAGTAATACAGAAACCCCAAGACCAGAAAGAGGCAGAGAGCAAGTAGCACGTTACGCATAAACACCAGCAGTCCCATCTTCATATGGAATAGCTCTTCTATAAAATCTGGGTAAAAAAAAAAAGGTGTATTCTCAAGTTGGTTTATATAGCATAAGGTTAAGATATTTGACTAGGACTGGAGAGGCCAAGGTTCTGGTCTCACCTGGTGACTTTGAGCAAGCTACTTTCATTTAACCCAGCCACCTTTGCATGGATATTATTATGGGGAACAACTGGAGGAAAGAATCTTATGTAGGTCAACTTTGAGTTCCTGGATAAAAGTTGGGATATACAGTAATTCAAGCAAAGAAATAAAGTAAAAAACCAAAGATGTATAAGTTATCTAAGCATGCTCCATTCCCCACAAATATAATATCCAGATATTCTTATTCATGATACGTGAGTGGAAGTAAATTTTGTGAAAAGAACAGGATGCATTTCTAAGTAATTTGCTGCTTTTCCAAACATGATTCAGAAATGCTGCTGCTAGTTGTCATTAGAATGATTAATCTGAAGAACTTGTTCACTATTGAATTGTTTCTCAAGAACATACTATTTTGGTTATTTAAAACAATAACCAGAGTAAATTGTCATGCCAAAAAATATTTCACAGAAATGACACTGAAAAATATAGTATAACCAATACCTCTTAATTATATACATTTATATAAATTATATAAATAATTACTTAAGCATGATTTATAACATATAACATATGTGATGTTATAACTTTATGTTATAACAACCCATTTTTCCTCTACTGTAAATATACCGTAGTATGTATTAAGGCGATCCACATTTTCTGGAATAGTAACAATAGGATAAGTACTATAAACTAATGTGAAGCTATATTGACTTGTACGATGGTTGCAAAGCGATTCTCATTAGATCCTGGATAATTAGTATTATATTGCTTGAGTCATGATATAGCAAGAATACTTGCTTGCTGATATGGAAGAGGCAAATCTGCTATTCTAGAATGGACTACTAACTTAATGCATGAGTCACTGTGGTTAAATTGTGTAAGAACCACAAGGATGAATATTTTGGTGGAATTGTTTATTTGCATTATTTTGGACCAGCAACATACAAACCTAGATCAAGAGACAGAACTCAGCCACAAGCTTAGGCACATCCTGCCTTTCTCTATCCTCCCTTTAGCAAGAGCAGTTTGATTCGACAACCAGGATAGAGCTGGAAGGGGCCTTGGAAGTCTTCTAGTCCAACCCCCTGCTCAAGCAGGAGACCCTACACCAGGGGTGTCAAATTGCCGGCCCAATGCGTCACATACAAGCTGTGCCCACCCCAGCTCCGGCAAGGGGGGAAAAGTCACAATATGTCGCGACATGTCATGTGACGTGGCAAATTTGACACCCCTGCCCTACACCATTTCAGATAGGTGGTTGTCCAGTCTTTTCTTAAAAACCTCCAGTGATGATGAAGCACCCACAACTTCTGAAGGCAAGTGGTTCTACTAATTAATTGTCCTCACTGTTAGGAAGTTTCTCTTTAATTCCAGCTTGCTTCTCTCTTTGGTTAGTGTCCATCCATTGTTTCTCATCTTGCCTTCTGGTGCTTTGGAAAATAAGCTGACCCCCTCCTCTTTGTGTCAATCCCTCAAATACTGGAATACTGCTGTCATGTCACCCCTAGTCCTTCTTTTCTCTAGACTGGCTATATCCAATTCCTGCAACCATTCTTCATATGCTCTTGTCTCCAGGCCCTTAATTATCTTAGCTGCTCTTTGCACTTTTTGCACTCTCAACAGCTTTTTTTTAATGTGGTGACCAAAACTGGATGCAGTACAGGTAGTCTTCAACTTACAACAGTTCATTTAGTGACCATTGAAAGTTACAACGGCATTGAAAAAAGTGACTTGTGACCATTTTTCACACTTATGACCATTACATCGTTCCCCACAGTCACCTGATTTACATTCAAATGCTTGACAACTGGTTCATATTTATGACAGTTGCAGTGTCCTGGCATCATGTGACCTTTTGCGACCTTCTGAAAAGCAAAGTCAATGGGGAAGTCAGATTCACTTAACAACTGTGTTACTAATTTAACAACTGCAGTGATTCACTGAACAAATGTGGCAACAAACTGAATGATTGGTCTAAGTATTACTTTAACCAAAAAGATCAGGAGTTATTTACTTTGAATAGAGGGCAGTACTGTGTTTTTTCCATGTTACCTCTATTATCAATTTAGGGTTTTTCTTCTCTGGGAGATGCATTATCTTTGTAAAACAAACATTGCTTTCTCCAATTTTTCTGTTAATGGCAAAGAATGGAAATAGAATAAAGTTTTACTGATTTTGAAAAAAAAAGTCGTAAAATGCGGCAAAATTCACGTAACAAATTTCTCACTTAGCTTAATTGTGGTCATAAATATTCCAGGTGCGGACTTACTAAAGATTTATAAAGCGGTATTTAGATAACTATTTCCTGTTTTGATCCAACACTATTCTAGAAAACTATCTTAAAGTCAGCAAACCACAAAAATCCTAAAAGAAGAATTCATGGCTAAATGCACACAAATCAATGAAAGGACAGCGAGAAGTGGAAGCACTCAATCCTGTTTCCAGTTGACTATCCCCTGCAGCGAAACACTGTCTGAGATTATATCTTGTAAAATTCCATATTAAAGTCACCAGGGTGGGTATGATCTATTCTTCATTGTGTCCAATTTAGTTTCACTATTTTATTAAAACATTTTAACAGAGTACTGGCCAAACTGTTCTGAATTCCACAATAATCCCAGGCCACCAGAAGCAATTAGGGCAGACATGTCAAACACAAGGCCCGGGGGACAAATGCGGCTTGCGATGTGGTTTCATGTGGCCTGTGAAGCCATCCTGGAAACAGTGAGGGAATGGCCCCCGCTGCCTTGGCCCTGGCCCAGGCCGGCTGGGACCCAATGTACAATTTTGTAGTGGCCATCTATACTGAAATGTATTCAGTCTTAGCTCCCACAAGGCCATCTGGAAACAGCGAGGAACCAGCCCCTGCCGTGTCGGCCCCGACCCCTGGGTGCATACTGGGGAGGTGTCACTCTTTGTGAGGAATGAAGAAATGCACCATTGCCTGGAAGTGGCTAGCAAATGGCCCTTGCCTACTTCACATATCCAGCTTGATGGGCTCCGGGGGAAGGGTTTTGGCAGGCTCTTCCAGTGGACCATGCCTTGGCGCTTGCCCTGGTCCTACCCCCTTCTGCCAGAGATCCTCAGATCTGTCCCACTCCTGCCCAGGCCCCCACAGGCACCCTTGACGCGAACAATGTACAGTAGAGCTGGCCATGCCCACCCAGTAGGCCACACCCACTCCAGCCATGCCCAGCTAGTAGGCCACACCCAGCCTGGCCACACCTACCTGACCCCCCAAGGACAACCACAATGCTGATGCGGCCCTCAATGAAATTGAGTTTGACACCCCTGAATTAGGGTGTTATTCATAATTTTTTGAATAGAATGTGAAATTTAGAAGGACAGTATGAATTGATTCGGGGTAATTTGAGGCATACGTTAGCTAGATATATATACAGTATAATGCTAAACCCAGAATGTGGTTGTTTGAATTCAGTTTAACATGAATTTTGATTTATGACTTAGTATGTTCTCAATCCCAAGCACAACGGTTGAGCAAACTATGAGAACAAAATGTATGACTAAAGCCACTAGACTGAGGCATATGTTGCTCTTCACCCTATTTCACTTAGTCTTTGTTTACAGAACACCTGACATAGGAGAATGCAAGTAGGAATGAGCACTTTAGGAATTAAAAAATTCCTTTTGACCTTTCAGCAACAAAATAAAAGCACGGCTACCATATCAGCCACAAGTAGCTTCATGTCAGCTTAATTCCAGGAGGTTGCCAAATCATGGCTTCAACTTTTCACAGTCTGTTTTCAAATACCTTCTCCAAACATGTGGCAAGTGAAAATGCCATGGGCTGGCTTTGCTGAGAGCACTCCAGTTAAAAAAAAAGTCTTCCATAAATAAATAAGCAATGCTGAGAGTTTCCTCCAACATCAAAGAACAGGACCAATGGCACCCTCACTAAGATGCTGTGAATGAGCAATTATAATCCCGTCCCCCCTCCCCGAGCTCTGCTCCCTGCTAAGCATTTCCCCTGAACTTCAATAATCCATTTGACCAAATAACTAGTAAAAGCCACACCTTGAATGTCTCTGTGCATTGTGTATATCCTGCTGTTGCACTGTTCGTTGCTTCCTTGTCACCAATTTGCTGGGAACATATTGCAGATATTTCACCTAATAGCCAGATGAAGCCCCCAAGTTTCAACCGGACAAATTAGAAATCTAACTTTTCCATGGATCAGCATTCAGAAAGATATAGATAGTCCTGAACTTACAACCATGCCTTTAGTGACCCTTCAAAGTTACAATGGTACTGAAAAAGTGACTTATGATTGGTTTTCACACTTACGACTATTGCAGCATCTCCATGGCCCTATAATCAAAATTCGGGTGCTTGACAACTTCATGTATTTATGACAGCTGCACTGTCCCAGAGTCATGTGATTACCAGTTGTAACCTTCCCAGTTGGCTTCTGACAAGCAAAGTCAATGGGGAAAGCCAAGTTCGCTTAACAACCTCATGATTCTATTTAACAACTGCAGTGATTTGCTTAACAATGGTGGCAAAAAGGTCATAATGTGGGCAAAACAATTGCCTTGCTTAACGTGCAAATTTTCAGCTCAACAACTACCTGTGTAGCCAATGCCATTACTGCAATAGTGTACCACTGCTGAAATAAAGCAAAAATCTTCTAATTGTTAAGTTTAATAAGGGGCAGAGTTGCTAAAAAAGGGTACATCCAAGTCTCACTATTAGTGTTGTAACCCTTTTCATAAAAGTCTGGGAAGCTTATGCTACTCTCCTCAGCCATTTATATCAATGACTCTCAAACTCTGATCTGACAATCACGAGGTGATCCCCCCATTCCATTTTCATCAATCAAAACTGGTATGCTACCTGAGCCCCTGGCCTCCCCACGTTCACCAAAAGTCAACTAGCCAGACTTGGGCCACTCACTGCCTCAACCTGCCATCTCCCTGCATTCACTGCCAGTCAGTTGGCCAAACAAAAGCCAACTCAGCTCCACATCCCTGCATTTACCACGAACCAGCTACTCATCATCTCAGTACCCATCACTCAATATTCTCCGCCAATTAATGTTTTAGTTCTGAAAATGCTGGTTTACTGAAACATACAAAGGTGAATTCTCACCTTTTGAAGTCAAAAACAAGGAGTGTTTGTTTATTTAATTGTGTGATTTTGACACATTCAAGAATCTACATTAGTTGTCCACATTCACAATTACAAACAGCTGAAGAAATACTAGTTTAAATGAATAGGAATAACTGACAAAGGCGCTCTATTAAGTTTTAAAAAAACAGGACTGACAGAACCAATCATTCTTATTTATCAGTGTAAATTTACAGAGGCTGACATGTTGGGACATGGGAATTTATCATGAGAAAGTACAAGTGATTGCAAATACGCCCCAAGCGGTACAATTGCTTGTGGCTGAACTGCAAAATTTCAAAACACAGATGGAGGTTGAATGTCTGAACTGCTTTCTAAAAACTCCTCGCCTCAGTTGTAAAAATGATTATGTGAAAACATTATGCTAAAGCTTTTTCTGACATCATACTCTAGTGTATGTGTCCAGGTACATTCTATATTGTGTTAACAAAGATGCATGTGAGATTACACAGACCTTTATAAAATTAGAACAGGTTTATGAAACTCATAAAGAAACTCACTATTAGAAGAAGAAAAGGATCAGATCCTTCTAAATACTCACTGACCAAAGCCATTCTAAACTCTATTGGCAGAGGGTTTCTGTCAGTTTATCCTCACTTGAACAAATGTCACTGAGTAGAAATAAAGAATATAAATGTTTGAAGAACAGCAACATTCTTAATATCACATAGGTAATCATATGTGTGTGGTGCATATTCCCAAGTTACTTTTACTTTGGGTCCTACTCCTTGCTCTTTAAACAAAACAGCTTGGTTTACAATTTGAATTGGCATTCTTTCACTTGGGGATCATTCAATAAATGCATCTGGAGAATTTCTGTGGCTACTCAGCTATAGAGGCAAATAGTTTACCCAAGCAGGGGAAACACAAATGGAGGAAACCTTAAGCATCAACAAATTAAATCAGTGTTCTGACAATCCTTTTCCTTCATGCTTGCTGCCCCTTCACTTCAACATACCCTATATTAGCCTAGAGTACAGGCAAATAACTTGTTGTAATCCTCACATGTTGTAATCCAACAGTTCCAGCAAGCTTGCACCATACTGAGTGATGCAAGCAGCTAGAGCCAAATAGCTGGAAGATCATGAGATGATGACCCCTATCAAAGTGGAATTATCTCTGGCTATTTCAGAAGAAACAACCATCTTTTTTAAACATAAAAAGTAGTCTCAGGCAAACCACCATCCCTCCTACGTAATGGACGGCCTTACCCACTTCTTTCACTTCCGTTTTATTCCTTCCAAACTATCAATTTCAACCAATTCCACCCAGCAATTAGTTCCAGGACCTCTGCGTGTTAAAAAATAAACAAATCCTACCACAAATAAATAAGAATGCCTGATGGAGCGAGCAGGAACTACCAGCCTGGTGAAACCGAGACCATATCCTGGATGGAAAGGCGAAACGAAGCGCCACGCAACTACGGTATGATGACAAGGGCACCCATCTCGCCAAATGGCAACGAAGTGAACGACAGAATATCTGAATAGCCGGGGCGGGGGAGGCGGAACGGGTTATATTCGGAAGGAAGGCACGGACCTTCAGGCCCTGGCAGGCGAGCAAGTTTTAGGAAGGCGAAATAGGCCAGGAAGCGCAAAGTGAAAAATCTCAGCTGGACGGGCATCTGACCAGGACAAAAAAAGGGGGGGGAAGGCAGAAGGACGCAGAAGCGGAGCACTCGCTCACTTCTTCTTTCTTTACCGATTTTGAGATCACATCCCTCCTCCGCGCTCAATTGCTTACCAGGGTAGCGGGCCGATTCCGGCCACCTTTCCTGCGGGCTCGAGTTCTGTACGCCTTGCAACCCGCCATGCCGGGCCCAGCAGCGGCGGCAGTGGCCCTCACCGGCCTCTAGGGCAGGGGTCGATCGCCAATCACACAGCAAGGCGGATCTTCTAACGACCAATGGGGGAAGGCGAGGGGGCACTCTTCACGGCAAGCCCCACGATTGCGGGAGAGCGGTGGGGTTCACGCTGCCCAATCAGACACAAGAAGGGCTCTCACCCACTCTAGCGTACCAAGAAGGCGCGCAGCTGTCCAATCAATGGAGACAAGAAGCGGAGGGGGTACAAGACATCCAATCAGTTCGGCCACATTTTCTCTCCCCCCCCTCCGCCTCTCACTTCAATCTTGGACGGGGCACTCAACGGCTTTTTTAGCCAATTGCGATATAGTGTAGGAGGACGGCTGTTCCCGGCAGAGTTTGGAACGGCGAGGAGGGCATAAGGAGGGATAGGAATCTGAGATCTCATCCCATCTGCAGTAATGGAAATTGCTATCGCTGCTACCCTCTAAAGGCAAACATAACGTTCCAATGCGGTATCTAATGTAGATTTGTGGCATATAGCGAGGCGCCGTTGGCATGTCTCCATTTTCAAGATCAAATTAAGCTTTGCAAAAATGCTGTAGTACCAGCCAGAGTAACTTTGGGTTCCTTGAGCTTGGTTTTCTTCCAGATGTTTGATTACCCAATTAGGTATCATCTTCAGTGTATGGTGTTACATCTTCAAGTAATATCAATAGTAACTTTATTAAAACAATGAGCTTATCCATGTTTAACAACCATGGTTTAAGCAGTTAACCATTCCATCTGGATTTTGCTACTTAAACTGTATTTTTTAGTTTAGTGTTCTCTGCAAACTCAGCCAGTGCACTCTGAGGATCCATCCAGAAGATTTGATTGCTCATATATAAGAAGGATGTTGTGCAAATACTGCCATCAGACAGGTTTTCCCTCAGGGATAGGAGCCCCCCCCCAGAAAACTTCATTGCAGACCTGCAAAATAGTCCAGAAGCACTCTTAAGCAAGCCATTCTAGCAGGAGGAGCTAGATAGAATATCTTTCCAGTGTAGAAAACCAAGCCAAGGACTGGAAGGATAAGTGTGGGTCTGGGCTAATACATTCATGTAATAGGTGGATGGGCCGAGGGATAATGCAGCCCTCCCAGTGGAATGATTGAATGGATGAGAGAATGGCGTTTCTGACAAAGAGAATCAGGAGTGCAATGGCTTGCTTGCAGATAATGAAGTATTTCAGGATTAGAGCAACCACTGGTGACAAACGGGGCTGGAAAGAGCAGCTCTCTGGATCACTGATGTCATATATACCACACTCATAAATCAATTTAAAGAAATATCAGCACCTTAACTGTAGTTTTTAACATCCGCCACCTTCTTGGCTCACCAGATTGAATGATCCGATGGTCACATCTTTGAAAAGACATTGTCAGGGTCTGACAGATTTACTATTTAATAGTAAGCATGTGCATTCTTCCTTTCTTTAATATGCCTCGCACATTAGATATTCTGAACCCTTTTTTTCCCCTCTGACGTAGTTCATCCTTTAAGAGACTTCAAAAACAGAGCAGAAAATGTACGTACTGTGTATCTATGACGGAATACACAAAGTCATGTTAGAGCAATGGTTTAAAATAACGTAACGGAAAAGGCAATATAAGCGTGATTCAAGTCCCTTTCTTTAGCATCCATTCTGTCCACTTTATCCGGGGTTTGCATTGATTTCCTGGACTCGGATCCTATCACCGAATGTTCTGTGTGCCGTGAATTTTTGACATCTTCTCATTTTTTTTTTTCCAGGGGCGGCTTCCTCCTTAGTTTTTTCAGGTCCCGCTTCAAACGAGTCATGCCGAGGACTCAGGCGCGTCGTTTCCCGTCTCGTATAAATGGCTGCATTCTCTGCGATTCTTCCAAATCTGCTGGCGCTCCCGCAGCGCTTCCCTGGCTTACTAATCTGCTACACGAGATCATTGTTGATCGACCGGATCTGGAAAAGCAAAAATAGCTCCCTGAAGAAAGCAATACGGCTGAGTTAAGGCGGCGCCGAGACATCGTAGCGGAACTTCGGTTGAGGAGAGCTCGCAGGCTGTTAGTCCTCTCGGAGTAAAACCGGTTCCGCTATCGTAGCCGGAACATACACAAAAATGAAAAGAAAATGCAAAAGGGAAGTTTGCAGAGGCAATCCTTTTCATTCCCTCTGAGCACGTAGCAACATTTTTTTCCTTTTCAAAGCAATAGATTGCCAGCTGCTGGTGTCAGCAACTCAACTCTATAGGAAGAAAAAGGCTGCCTTTGATGTTAAGCTAGGAAAATTGGGATCGCCTCAAAAATTTTGATTAGGGTTAGGAATCTACGTGGATTCAAACCGGAGATGGGTGTGAGTATCTCGTCTTGGCAGCTTCTTGGAAAAAACTGCATCTTAAAAAAGATATATTTGATTATTATTTGTGAGCCGAACCATTGTGTTGATTCAGCAAACTAAGATTAACCCTGACAAAATGCATGTATAAGCCAAATCATTTATGAGGTTGGAGTGAATCTCACTAGAGTGTCTGTGTAAAAGCACTTTTATGGATTCATATAATTTTTGCCCCACAACTCAAAAGGTCAGTTCTTGTCCATGAAACTGTGTCAGAAGAATGAGGACACTCTATAGCAGGCATGTCAAACACAAGGCCCGGGGGGGGGGCCAGATGCAGCCCATGAAGTGGTTTCAAGTGGCCCACGAAGCCATCCTGGAAACAGTGAGGGAACAGCCCCTGTTGCCTTGGCCTTGTCCAGGCTGGCCGGGAGCCAATGTACAATTTTGTGGTGGCCAACTGTGCTAAAATGCATTCAGTCTTAGCTCCATAATCCCCCCCCCCATGGCCTAAGAGGAACAGTGAGGCTCCTCCAGTGGACCATGCCTTGGCACTTGCCCTGGTCCCACCCCCTTCTGCCAGAGATCCTCAGATCTATCCCACTCCTGCCCAGGCCCCCACAGGCACCCTTGACGCGAACAATGTAGAGCTGGCCACACCCACCCAGTAGGCCACACCCATTCAATCCATGCCCACCCAGTAGGCTGCACCCACCCTGGCCACACCTACCCGGCCCCCTGAGGGCAACCGCAATGCTGATGTGGCCCTCAATGAAATTGAGTTTGACACCCCTGCTCTAGAGGCAACAGCGTGGCTCATACATTTTCAAGTAATCAGTGAAATATATATTATCACTAAGGAGAAAGACCTCTGTAAGGTGCTTCCATTCAGATTCTAAAACAGCTTCCCAAGGTATTCTGCTAATATATTTGACCACACTCAATGGGAACTGTAGTTTCCATATACAGGTAGTCCTTGACTTACAGCAGTTCATTTAGTAACCGTTCAAAGTTACAACAGCACTGAAAAAAAGTAACTTATGACCATTTTTCACAAGTACAACCTTTGTAGCATCCCCGTGACCATGTGATCAAAATTCAGATGCTTGCCAATTGGTTCATATTTATGATCATTGCTGGGTCACAAGATCATGTGATCACCTTTTGCAACTTTTTGACAAGCAGTCGATGGGGAAGCCAGATTCACTTATCAACTGGATTACTGACTTATCAACTGCAGTAAGTCACTTAACAACTGTGGCAAGAAAGGTCATAAAATTGGGCAAAACACATTTAACACATGTCTCGCTTAACAACTGAAATGTTGGGCTCAATTGTGGTCGTAAGTTGAGGACTGCCTATATGTGGAAGACACTGGGGGATAGAAAAGCTAGAAGTGGTTAGTTTAGCCTTCTGACTACAACACTGATGGTCTTGTTTCTGTCAGAATTTCCAGCATATCCTCTTTTGACCTCTTCAGTGGCCTGGAAAAGTGCACTGCTTGGCTCTGCCATGTTGCAATATTTCTTGCACTAATTGTGCAATGGCTGTTTTGAATCTCTATTTTTAGTAACACCAAATAGAAGTAGAGGCAAGAAGGGCATCGTGTTTTGTAGGATCACCATGTGATCTGTCAAATGCTGTTTATTGTAAACCAAAGTAATATTTTTAGAGTACCTATCAAAATTATGAGCTGTGTATCAGGAGATAAGTATCACAAAGGTAGGCACAATAAATGGGTAATCAATGAGCAGAAAATTGTGTCCCTCCCAAGAAGATAAAAGCACAAAGACAATAGAGAAAATGATTCAGTGGAATCAACAGGATGGAGACTGATGAACAAAGTTTAAACTGAGTACATGAAGAAAATAACCAGGGATGGTTATGGTTAAAAAAACAAAATCAAGATGATAACCTGGCTTTTCTATGTGTCAAAAATAACCCACCAGCTAAACTACAATTGTGCCACCATTGTGGCCACCGTGACTTTTCTTTAACCATATCCTGTGGACACCACTGAAAACATGAGTCATAAAATTCAAAAAGTTCAAAATGAGATATAATACATTTAACAGACCAGATTTTAGCTGAAGAATATGGGTCAAAAGCAGAAGTCGCAAGAGATTCAGCTAAAAGATGAAGCAGGGGGGATATTATAATTACAAAGAATAGTGATTATATCAGGTAGAATGTTGAAAAAGTTCACATCCCCTTTCATTTTGTGCCATACCACAGACTATGTTGAAGTGTTCCTCAACTTACTAGAAGTATGCAGTACAGCAAGGTTGATATCAAAAAAATAGCTATCAGTCAGAACTTCTCTTTTGTTCTGATTTTGCCTGGTATCCTTAAATATTTGCAATAGTGGCAAACCTCCACCCTTATCCTTACATATTCTCTGAAAATGTCCTGGGATTGAATAAACCCAGCAAGGCTGCAGCAGAAAACAAATTCTTAAGAGGACTTGTGCCAAAGGTGCTTTTTCAAGAGGTAACTGGACTTTACTGTTTTTCTTTGAAGACGTTTCACTTCTCATGCAAGAAGCAAAACATCTTCACAGAAAAACAAGCAAGTCCAGTTGCCTCTTGAAAAAGCACATTTGGGACAACCATGAGCTGGATGACTGAGAATCTCCATACACAGACATTTAACAGGGCTTGCTTCATAATAAATATGGATAAGATCACAGAATAAATGACAACAGAATCTTTTCCATGTTAAAAGACATTATAAAAAAAGAAATATAGAATCCAAGAGAATTAAAACGTAAAATACTAAATGGCGGAATTAAATCATAGTGATAATAGCAGTTTTAAAAATAGATTTAAAAGCAACAGGCCACAGCAAAGACATAGATAATTGAATCAGATGTTTAAAAAAGCCAAAAGCTGGGGTATAGCAAAGCTAATAAAAGGCATTCTTGCTTGCCATTAATTTGGGCATTTAGGAAGGAAGAAGATACATGCAAACTGAATTCCGGCTGGGACAGAAGACAATTATATTGCTTCAATGTCAATACAGCTGCTGTAGGCACTTTTTTTAGTTTTACAATGTGAAGGATTCTTTGTCTCCCTTCAGTATGAACACCATCTTTTTCTATTTTAATTTCTGACTGATCTAGGAAAGAAAGTCAGCCCGTCATTAAGTACTGCCTTGTTGCAAGCAGCTGACCTAAACATGGAAATCTGGTGATAAATTGAGACTTTTTACCTCAGCTTTTGAGTTCAACAAATTTCCTGTGCTTTAAGCAAATGATTTTAACTAGGATGGCTTGCTGGTAATTGGACTTTAGATCTGCAGCTCCCTTGAAATATTTTTATGCCTAACTATCACGTCAGCAACAATATTTTTATTTGCAAGAAAAGGAAAAGTGCTGATTTTTGGTGAATGTGCTAATGTAACTTTTCTACTGCTCTGCCTTAACGTTGTTTTCATTTTCTTTTTTCTCTCATTTTAAGTAGCTGCTATTGTTTTGAGGAGCTATAATTTATACATAATTTAACAAAGCACAATCCAACCAGAATGAGTATTTCTGCTAGAAATACACTAACTTAAGAAGATGAGGAAAGCTGTTGATTTGCATGGAATGTTTTTGTCTTTGTTGAGGGTGTATAAAGTTGAATGAGGGGAATTGAATGAGAGGTCCTTGGTGCTCTCTGAGCTTGGCTGGGTTTTTTTTAGACGTTTCATTAACCAAACTAGGCAACAGTATCAGTGCTACTAGCTACAAATATTCTCCTTCATTAGTTGGTTGAATAAAATCATTTTGACTAGGTAATGGCTTTTTTCAACAACCTTTGTGAAGCCTAAGCTAAGACATCTTCTATGTGAGTCAAAGGAAAAAAATGGCAATTATTCTCATCCCATTTCCAAAAAAAAAAATGAAATAAAAAATAGCCATTGAATGCAAAACTAGTGCTGGTGATAAGAAAGAATTAACTATTCTATGTGAAGGTAGCAGGTTTAGGAGGCACCAGGTAGCCATGTAGCACAAGATTCTGTCCTCAGATGTCCCCTGATGTGACTCCCTCTTTGCCCAATAGATCTGAAAATCCATTGAGCTGATCAGTTGCTCAAGTAATCCTGCTTCTCATATCTTTTCCTGTTAGATAAGTGTGTGCTCACAGAGATTGCAAATAAAAGGGCCATTGATACAGGCATGACCTGCTCCCATGAAAAGGTGAGGGAAACAATTATCTGGATAGTTAAGTCAGAGAGCAGCTTGTGTTTGGTGTAACATGTTCTCAGGTGTCTTTGTGCTAGAAAGACTTCATATAAAGCCAGCTTGTGTAATGTAGTAAAACCTGAAATAGGATCTCTGCTAGTCTAAATCACTATCTGGCGGGGGTGGGGTGGGGTGCGGTTCCTGGCCATAGAGTTCATGCACAGTGAAAAGGTGACAGCTAGGGAAGCCTTTGCACAGCTTCATTTAATATGCTACCGGTAGTTGCATTCTCTCCTAAACTCTCCCATCAGTCAGTAATGATGTGGTCAGTGCATGGTTTTACTGCAATGCCTCTACACAGAGCTGCCTTGGAAGCTTCAACTGATCCAGAATTTAGTAACATAGACAGTGATGGCATAACTAGGTATACCTATGGAACACATCTGCTCTGCTGGCTGTACTGGTTGTCAGTATGCTTCTGGGGACAATTCATGGTGCTGGTCATCACCTATGACAATGGTGGCGAACCTATGGCACAGGTGCCAGAGGCAGCACTCAGAGCCCTCTCTGTGGGCACGCGCACCGTCGCCCCAGTCCTAGGCCTTTAGCTGGGTTTTATAAAACCTTTTTGCTTTAGGCCTCCGCCGCCATGTGCAAAAAAAAAAAGGTTCAATCAGTCAATTTCAACTTCTTGCGGGAAAAAAAAGATCTTGCAAAGTTGGAATTGATTGATTGAACTTTTTAGTCCCACCCAGTTTGCCTTTACTACCACAGCCATGCCCACTAATTGGCCACACCCAGCCAATGGGTCACACCCACCTGGCACTCGACAATGCATAAGTGGGTTTTGGGTTGCAGTTTGGGGACTCGATCTCTAAAAGTTTCGCCATCACTGATCTATGAAGTCCAAATGGCTTTACTTTATCTGTCTCTAATGTTGTCTACCTGGACAGTTCAAACCAATAGGGTTAGTGCATTTCAATTTCCTTTGATTAAACAATTCATTCTCTCAGGATCCGGGAAGTGCACCTTCTCTGTAATAATGCCTGCCATTGGGAATGAGGTTCCCCTGAAATCCAGGTAGCCCACAGCTTATTGGTATTTCAAAGAGATTTGGAGACCTGGCTCTTTGCCTAACCCTAGGGCCTTTGGCGATGGTGACTGAAGCCCCCTTCTGGGTCATATGACTATTACAAAGCAATTTGGCTATTATCCAATTTGTGCTATCATTTGTTCCTTGTTTTTTTTAATCATTGTATTTTATTGTTTGGAGTATTTTTTTATTTTTATTCTGTGAACTATCCAGAACCATTGTGAAATGGATGGTGTAAAATGTAATAAACACATACAAGCAAAAAAGATTAATGGCATGATTCCTAGACCATGTGATGTTTCTGCTCCTCTTACAAACAAAGACTTGAATAGCCATCAAGCCAGATGTTAAGAGAATATAATACTATATCTCTGAATTGACTTTGATATATCTGATTATATATATATATCCAAAATTTTGTGGCTGACAAAGAGTTAGTGGGAGACTAGTCTCTGGTTGGTGAATTAAAAAAAAAGTCATGTTTGTAATAAAATATCATACCCAGCATTCACTGAATAAAAACAAAAAACAAAAAAATCCAGCTCCCAAACTTATAAAAGCATATAGAATATGAAAGAACATCACCTAGGATACCATTAAGCTTCAAAAGCTAACTGAATAAAGTTTTCTTAGTTTTGCAAAATGTCAATACTGAGAAGGCCAGGGTGACTTCCGGTTCCGGTCGCGTCGCGCGGAGCCGTCTTTAGGGAGCTCCGGGACAGAGCCCGGTTTTACGGCCTTTTCCCAGCCGCCAGGAGCTTTGGCGACCAGGAGGGACCAATAGTTCGAAGAAGAATCTCTGGCGCATCTGAGGAGGCTAAGCAAGCCGCGGAAAAGCTAGAGGGGGCCCAAGCCGAAGACAGAGAGGCCGGCTGCGGCCGGCCCGAAGACTCGACGAGCTGGCGCGAGTAATGGAGACGAGAGGTACAGACACACGGAAGCAGTAAGGAGGGAATAGGCGGTGGAAGACCCGAGAGAGAAATATTCCAGACAGCAGAGGGAATTGGGGAGAGAAGCCCTTCGCGTTGCGCCCCTGATTTAATGAAATCGGAGCCCCAGGGGTAGCGCAGCGGCCAGAACTCTCTAGGGAAGAAGGAGGGTGAAGGAGAGAAAGGAGAGCGTCGGAGGGGAGACGGAAGACTGGAGTTCGACCTGGGGCGCTCTCAAGGCAAGGCTGGATGGATTTAGATTTATAAGCTGACAGATCACACTGGAACTTGGTTGGGGGAAGAAAGAACAGAAGGGCAAGAAGGATTCTGAGAAGGGCGAAGAGAAGGGAAAGGCTGACGGACTATAGCTTGGAGGGAGCCAAGGCAAATTGAACTGGCCCTCTGATCTTAGTGGACTCTTGCCCTGGAACTGCCTGAATATTGATTCTCATCACTGAACTGTTTGAATCTTGATCCTTATCCCTGAAAGGTTAGAATATTGGATCAGCATCTGAATACTGTCTTGTGATTAATTTGGTTTATTTTTTAAAAAATCAAAAGAAAAGCCTGGCCAACAGTAGACTGAACTCAGAATGGCCACCAAGCAGTCCAAATTAATACCCCCAAAGGTAGTAGCACCCTCCCCAGCCCAGTTACTCAAAATATCAGGGAACAATTTACCTGCCCCCCATCCTCCCCCACATCTACAGGACCCCAGATCCCCCCCCTATCCAGGCCTCTCCAGTAATGCACATGATGAAAGAACTAAAAGAGATGATAGAGGCACTGGGAAAAAGGGTGGAGGAAATGGATAAAAAGTTAGAGGAAGTGGGCACGAGGATGGAGAGATGGAGCAAAGAATTAGAACAGAAATGGAAGCAACAAAGCAGAGAGCTTGAGAGGAAGTGGGAAGAACAAAGAAAAACGGTGACTGCAGACCTAGATCACTTCAAGGAAACAATGCAAACACAATAAGAGTATGAGAGAAGAAATTGGAAAAAATTTTAAGATGATCTGGGAGAGGGTGGAAAAAAGGATGGAAGAGGTGGAGAGTCAAATGGAGGGACAAATGGCCGAGATGAAAAGTGAGGTGCAGGACCAATCAACTATGATGCAATATTGGCAGATGATGACAGCAATCAGGATTAGGGGACTGGGTGAGACAACAAATGAAAACCAAAAGGACCTGAAAAGAATTATTGTAAAAGCCCTGGAAAAATTTCTGGGAGAGAAAGCGGAAAATATCTCGTGGCAAGTTGACAGAATCCACAGAGTTAACTCATGGTTTGCAACAAACAAAAATCTACCAAGAGACATGGTTATCCATTTTGCAACAAAGGGGTTCCGAGATCTTATTTCTACAACATCCTATAACAAGAAACTGTATGTAGAGGGGCAGGAGGTGGTGATATTGAAAGAGATCCCCCCCAAGATGTTAAGAGAAAGAAAAGACTACAAGTTCCTGGTCACTGAACTGAAAGCACGCGCTCTACAATATCGATGGGAAGCCCCAACTGGAATGTCACTACTCTACAAAAGCAAAAGATACCATCTGAACTCCATCCAGAAAGCAAAAGCATTCCTTGAAAAGGAACTGAAGGCGGGGGGACCTCAGCCCAAACCACGGGATAATGCAGACCGGCCATGTGAAAGAGGAAGGGACTTAGAACAACGATCAAACTCCCCAGAAGCACAGACCGCCGCAACAGCAGGAGAAGAGAAAGGATCTTCTCGGGATGCGACTGCATAGAGGATGGATGTCAATAAAACCATGGAAGCAGGACATATCAAAGAGTTAAGGCAGTTAAGGTCTACTACCAAACATACAGAACAGCAAGAAAAGATCCCACAAAACAATATGAACACCAACCTGGATACCATGGGAGCGAGACCAAAGAAGAAAGCAGGAGAAAAAGCGGAAGCGGTCTGGCAGGAGTGTCCCGAAGCCGATCATGACAAGTAAATATTTGACTTGGAACGTTAACGGGTTAAACTCCCCACAGAAAAGGAAAAAAATATTCCATTATCTGAATCAAGGTAAAAATGATATAATTTGCTTACAAGAAACACACATCAGAACTACAGACCAGAAATATTTAACCAACAACAAACTAGGCACGCAATTTGTTGCAGCGGCAGCAGTAAAGAAGAATGGCATTGTCATCTATGTGAAAAAGCATATAAGAGCTAAACTAATAGAGTCAGACTCTCAAGGTAGATACCTAGCAATCGAAATAGTACAGGAAGACAAGAAAATTCTTGTGATGGGCGTATATGCACCAAATCAACAACAAGGAAAATTCTACAAATTGGTACATAAAAAGTTAACACAACTCAACTACAGATCATGCATTATAATGGGAGACTGGAACGGTGTCATAGAGGTCGACCTGGATAAAAAGAAGACAGCACCTAACCCGCAAAAACACTCCAAGTTGCCTAAATCCTTCTTTGACATAAAGGATGACCTCGAACTGATAGACATTTGGAGGGAAAGACATGGCAAGGAGCAAGAATTCACCTTTTTCTCAGACAGACACCAATCATTCTCTAGAATTGACTTTATATTAACAACCAGCGACTTGCTTGTTAGCCTAAAAATGGTGAAAATCCTACCCAAAGTACTATCAGACCACAACCCGGTATGGATGGAATTAAGACATGGACAGAAACCTAGGAGATCCTGGAGAATTAATGAAAATCTGTTTAAATATGATGAAAAGGTGGTTGAATGCAAAAATGTTATGAAGGAATTCTTTAGCATAAATATGAATACAGAGACACCTATAGAAATGGTATGGGACGCCAGCAAGGCATACATGTGTGGGATTCTCATGGACATGAACAAAAGGCACCGTTGCAAACAAGAACAAAAAAGAAAGGAGTTAGAAGATGAGATAAGTAAGAAAGAGCAACTATTAATAAAAAGACCGGAGGACAAAGTCGTCAAAGAGGGAATCAAGATTTTAAGGAAACAATTTGACCTGTTGATGGCAGATCAAGTTGCAAGGAATATACAATACGCAAAGCATAGGACATTCTGTAATTCCAACAAACCTGGTCGGTGGCTAGCTTATATATTAAGGAAGAAGCAAAAATCCCACATAATTGAAAAGATAGAATACAAAGGAAAGGAAGAGTTTCAACAGGAAGTAATCAAGAAAGCTTTTACAGAGTTCTACTCCAAGTTATACGCTGAAGAGAAGACACAAGACAAGGAGATAGATAAGTTTCTGCAAAATGAAAAGTTATTGACAATCACCGATGAACAAAGAGATACCCTGAATGCATTGATCACAAAAGAGGAAATACATGCAGTGATTAAACAACTGAAAAAGGGAAAATCGCCCGGGACGGATGGGCTAACAGCGACTTACTACAAGTATCTCCGAGAGGAAATGATAGTACCCCTTAGAGAGTTGTTTGTCAACATACAAGAAGGTGGTCAAGTTCCACCGTCATGGGAAACAGCTTACATCTCTCTAATCCCTAAAGAGGGAAAAGACAACGCTCAACCTGAAAATTACAGACCCATCTCACTACTGAACACGGATTACAAAATCTTCGCAAAAATCTTGGCTAACAGATTAATGACAGTGTTACAAAAAATAATTCACCCAGATCAAACTGGATTTATACAAGGACGTCAGATGAAAACTAATGTAAGACAACTGCTGAACATAATAGAGTATTTGGAAAGGCATAACCAGGTGCCCGCTACTCTCATGTCTGTGGATGCAGAAAAAGCCTTCGATAGACTGAACTGGCCGTTCCTGACAAAACTGATCGGGGGGATGAAAATGGGAGAACAGTTTATTAACTCCATACTGGCAATTTACCAGAAACAAACAGGCCAGATCATCGTGAACGGGGATTTAACAGACTCATTTAACATAGAGAAAGGTACTAGACAGGGATGTCCGCTATCCCCCTTGCTGTTTGTTTTAATGCTGGAGATTCTACTGAACAAGATAAGAGCGGCAGATGACATAAAAGGCATACGGATTAGACAACAAGACTACAGACTATGTGCCTTCGCGGACGACCTGCTGGTGACAATGGCTCAACCAGCACAATCAGCTAGGAGACTGATGGAGATAATGAAAGACTATGGTAGGGTATCAGGCTTCAAAGTAAATATATCTAAGACAAAGATGCTAGTTAAAAATCTAGATAACAACTCAAAACAGGACGTAGAAAGAATAACGGGCTGTGAAATAGTTAAGAAAGTTAAATACCTAGGAGTGGAGATAGAAGCTACAAATGGGAGATTATACAAAAATAATTACAAGGTGCTGTGGAACAAGATACAAACAGATCTGGTCAGGTGGAAAACACTACAATTGTCCCTGCTGGGCAGGATAGCGGCAGTAAAAATGAACGTATTGCCAAAATTTCTATTTCTCTTTCAAATGCTACCCATACTCACGAGGGAAGTGGACTTGGACGAATGGCAGAAGGGCATTAACAGATTTATTTGGGATGGCAAGAAACCGAGGGTTAAATTAAAAACCATCCAGGATATAAGGAAGAGAGGTGGTTTAAAAATGCCCAATCTGAAGTTATATTACTACGCTGCGGCGCTGGTGACGCTGAGCGACTGGATTAACATGACGAATGACAGAATACTGAATGTGGAAGGGCATGGTTTATCATATGGCTGGCACGCATACCTTGTGTATGACAAGAAGGTTGACAAGAGCTTCAGGGAGAACCCACTAAGAGCCCCGCTGTTGTGGGTCTGGAAGAAATATCAGTACCTACTACACGAAAAGATTCCCATCTGGGCGATCCCCGGACACGCAATAGGGGACATAAATATAATACAAGGTCAGGATGTGGTCCCCTATAGTAAACTTGTAATGGATGAAGGAAATGTGTTTTCGTTAAAACCATCAAATACGCTAGCAGATGAAGGGATAGTGTGTACCTGGCTTTCATATTTGCAACTGCAGTCTAGATGCCACAAGGACCTGAAGAAGGGCATATCCCTAACAGATGAGAATTTAATTGAACAGGTTAGAGAACAGGGGCTCATGCATATTAAACGAGTGTACAGTGTACTGATAGAAATTGACTCTGAATCTGTACTAGTCAAGGATTGTATGGTAAAGTGGGAACAAGATTTTGGGCAACCTATCACGATGGAAACGTGGGAGGAAATCTGGGTGAGAAATGTAAAATTTACGCAAGCGCAACATCTAAGGGAAAATTTTTATAAGATGTTCTATAGGTGGCATCTAGATACGAAAAAATTATCATATATCTACCCAGACACCCAACCTAAATGCTGGAGGTGTGGTAGTATGGAGGCTACATATTTTCATGTATGGTGGACATGTAGAAAAATTAAAGCCTTCTGGAGAAAAATATGGTGGACACTCCAAACCATCTTGAAAAAGCGTATTGAATTTCTACCTCAGTTGTTTTTGTTAGGGATCATAAAAGACTGTACTACCACAGAGACGAACTTAATTCTGAACTTGATCACAGCAGCGAGACTGTTGGTGGGACAATACTGGAAGAAGCCAGAAATACCACCTATTGAAGAATGGACTTTGAAAGTAATAAATCTGGCAGAAATGGCTAAAATATCGGCATATTTGAAGGATCGCTCAAATGAACAATATATGATAGACTGGAAACAGTGGATAGACTACATACAAGAGAAACACCAATCAAAGAAAATGTATCTGGCTTATAGTTAAATCTTGACATAAGGAGTGAAGAATGTTTACAAAATTAAATCGATTGTATTAAGTTGGATAACAGGTAGCTTGAACTTTCCCCCGGTTTACATATAAAAAGACTATAACTTACTGTTGTATCTCATTATTTATGTTGATTGCTTTTTAGTACGCTATTATGATTAATGTTGATTGCTTTAATAAAAAAATTTTAAAAAATAAAAACATAAAAAATAAAAAAAATACTGAGAAGGCCAGGTATGTTTTTGAGGTGTGGAAGGTAAGGTGTTCCAAAACATTAGAAGTAGCATAAGACCTGCCTCATTATTAATTTCTCCCTTATTTCTTGAGGACCAAGATCTTGAGTAGATCCTCTTCACATCACCTGCTGGGATGGCAAAATTATTTTGGAAAAGACATATCCTGATAAAGATTAGAGCTGTACCAGAAACAGCTTTGCAGCCAATAACTAGCAACTAAAATGGGCACATATTTTTTCTTCCTTATCATTGTGAACTTGCTAAGATTGGTTGAAATGTTTACTTCCTGGATGTCTGTGCCCCGGATTCTGGCAGTTTGTTAACTGTTAAGCAAGGTCTTGGCTTATTACTTGCAGAAGAGCCTGTACTCATTTTGTACTCTATTCCTTTTAAAGGCCTTAGCTTTGGATGTTTTTCTTAGAAATACACTTGATGTATTTGATCTCTTTGCTCATTGATTCCTTTTCTTGCCTTCGTCTCTTCAGTTGAATTTACTTTAATTATCCCTCTTACTGTCATTTGGGGATTTTCTGAGCAGAATGTGTAGTCTTATCTATAAAGCACTCCTAAAAATAGCAATGTAAGGATAGAAAGAACCACTGGATAAAACAAAGCTGTACGTAAGTAGGAATACTAGGTATAAGAGTGCAAATAGATTTTAAAGCAATGTCCTGGCAGATGTTGAGAAGATATTTAAGAAGAATGTATCCTCCTTCCTGAATTATAATGTGTGCATTATAGTACTAGAAAGTAGTAGAGTAAGTCCATAATATTCTGCTGCCTGAAAAAAAATGCCACACCCACCATTCAATATATCATAGCATTTTCTGGAGCTTAATGTGCAACTGTGCAATTACATTTCTATTGATTGCATAACTTACGATCTACCAAACGGAATGCACAAGTCCACTTGCTGTGTATACAATCTGTCAAATATCTGGCAGTTCTTATTTATGGCTATGTATATAATATATAAAGTGGTTTACCAAACCTTTCTAGTTGCTATACATCACTGATCACTTATATTTGGCCAAAGGGGTTACCAACAGAATAAGTATAGCCTATATCAGTGGTGGCGAACCTATGGCACAGGTGCCAGAGGCGGAGCCCTTTCTGTGGGCACACGTACCATTGCCCCAGCCTTGCCTCCCCCCACGACCCCCTCCTCTCCAGCAACCCCCCCTGAAGGAGAGTCGCCCCCAAGTGTGGCCCACACGGAGCAGCGCAGCCAAGGACATGGCAGCCAGGCAGCATAGACAAGACTCTGCCCTCACACCCCATCATGCAGTTGATGCTGCAGGGCGCAGGCAGAGGGTGTGGCCGCCATGGCGCTGCTAGGCTGCCTGGGCAATCTGCAGCGGGCCCTGGAGGCAGTGAGTGGTCCTGTGGGCAGGCAGGGCGGGGGATGGGGGGCAGAGCGGGGGTGGGGCAGGGGAGTGGAGCAGGGGCAGGGGCAGTTTTTGGGCACTCGGTCTCTAAAAGCTTCGCCATCACTGGCCTATAGTCTAAAACTAGAAAAATAAACTAGATTAACTGCAGAATTGTTTAAAATGGTATCAAGATAAGCAAATAGCTGTCATACTAGCTCTGATAATTAGTAGAAATTAGTGCTCAATTTTTACTTCAGCCCTCCTGTTTCCATCACACTGCCCTGACTAGCCAAGTGGAAAATGCTTATGCCACTATGAGCTTCTCCATCTCTGCAATTTTCTAGATTCCCCCCATGCACGAACTGTAGTAAAAGACAAGTGTGAGTTCTAAAATCTCTGATAAAAAAGGATTATAAATTTTGAAAGTTGATAACTAAGGATGAATTAATTCTCTAATTTTTCTGTTATTTTTTAAATTGTCTTAAGAAGTCCAGATAAGTTTTTCCCACATCCTTTTCTGAAAAGAAAAGGTAATATAACATACAATTATGTTTCACAGCATCTGATATTTTTGTAGTTGCTTAATGCTATACTGTATCTCTCCTTAACAGGACAAGATATGCTCAGCATCTTGTAAGGAGTAATAAGGACTTTATAGTAGCCAGTTTGGCTTCTTTCTGAGTTCTCTTATGTTCAGTGGAGTTCTGCTATGCCCATATGTACTTTTTTGCATTTTGGAATGATCAACTGTTGCTGTATTCATCTTCAGTTTGAACCTGGGCAGATTGCACATTAGGCAGTTGTATTAACCTTTTGAACCACAGGTTCCTCCTTACTTCTGTCAGTAGAAACCACCCAACAGATAAGATATATATCCTCCCTGGTTTCTGCTGACAGGCTCAAAAGGTTAATTCAACTGCCTAACATGCAAGCTGCCCAGGTTTGAATCCCAGAGGGGTATGACTAGCTGATAAGAAATAAAGAGCTTGAAATAGCTATACTAGTCTCCCACTAACTCTTTGTCAATCACAAAATTTTGAATTTACAGTATTCACAGTATGTGATGTCTGCCTGCAAAACATGCTCCTAGATTGGAGTGAAACGCAGAACAGACTGATTTATATTTGGTAATTATATAAATTTTTAGGACTGTATATAGAGTCACATTTGCATTCGGAGCCAGAATAGGAAAATTGGACTTATGAAAATTAGCCATCTCCATTTGGTTTCATCATAGCCTACTATGTTGTTTTCCCAGTTAATAAAAATACTTACGGTGAAAGATATGCTTGGGTGCTAGAATTTGTAACTAGCATCCATATGATAATTGGTGAAGCAGCCACTGTTTTTATTTTCACCAATAAATGGTACTTACAAATAATGTTGTCTAATTCTAATATCTCTTTGAAAATTTAAATCACAATATATGAATAATATATGAATAATTAGACTTCTTGGCAAAGAGAGCAGAAGCAGATTAAGCCTTGCATATTCAAACGGAAGGTATGTAAGAAAGAAGGAACCCTTATTAATATGATCTTATGGTTAACGTTGAACATTTTAACATTGAAAAAGCAGACTGAATTTCTACCTCAGGTTATTGAATTACTACCCCAGGACCTACTGTTAGGGACCATACAGGTTAAAAAATGTAACAGGTGTATAGTAGAGGCTTGAAGTGAAGAGTGAAGAATGTCTACCTATTGTTGTATGTTATAGTCTACGAGGACCGCTTCTTAATATGATGGCTTCTTAATATGATCTTATGCTTAATGTTGATTACTTTAATAATGAAAAAGCAGACTGAATTTTTACCCCAGGTTATTGAATCTCTACCTCAGGATCTTTTGCTAGGGATCATAAAAGATAAAATACAACAGACATATAGTTGAGGCTGGAAGTGAGGAGTAAAGAATATTTACCAAACCAGACGTTTACAAAGATTAATACCTAGTGTTATATGCTGTGCTCTATGATGATTGATTAATAATATGATCTTATATTTAATGTTTAACTACTACCTCAGGACCTATTGTTAGGGATCAGAGAGAATAAAAAAATGTAACAGGTGTATAATAGAGGATTGAAGTGAGGAGTGAAAAAGGTTTACCAAACCAGACGTTTACAAAGAATAATACGTAGTGTTGTATACCAGAGGCTATGATGTTTGATGCATACAAAGATTTTATGTACAATGCTGAATGTTTTAATAAAGGAATTTTTTATATTAAAAAAAAAAGAAAGAAAGAAGGAACCCTGTATTAGACAAACAACAGCCTAGGAGATGAAATAACATTAGAATGTTACTCATTTACTGTCAATTCACAGGAAAGATGAGAAGTACCGGTAAACGGCTACCCAGTCAGCCTTGCAGAACTATTATTAACCTTCAATAATTAATTTATACCAAGTGTACTACTAAGGATGTTCTGTGATATATTGGATATGACAACCCTATACTTTCAAATAAGCTGTCTAAACCTCTGGCAATTCTGGTTTTGGTAAGATAAATGATGATAAGCAAAGGCAAGACCCTGAAGATCTGATAGAAGGAAAGTGAAATTGCTCGAGATTATTTTAAGACCAGAAGAGCTAAAAGATGTATTTTGTGTGTTATATTATTCAAAGTCTAATACAGGGTTCCTTCTTTCTTACCCCCAAAGTTGACCCAGGAACTTTGAAGAATATGTAAGTTTTAACTTAATACAGCAGATAATGTACTGAAGATGAATACAGCAACAGTTGATCATTCCAAAATGCAAAAAAGTACATATGGGCATAGCAGAACTCCACTGAACATAAGAGAACTCAGAAAGAAGCCAAACTGGCTACTATAAAGTCCTTATTAGTCCTTACAAGATGCTGAGCACATCTTGTCCTGTTAAGGAGAGATACAGTATAGCATTAAGCAACTACAAAAATATCAGATGCTGTGAAACATAATTGTATGTTACATTACCTTTTCTTTTCAGAAAAGGATGTGGGAAAAACTTATCTGGACTTCTTAAGACAATTTAAAAAATAACAGAAAAATTAGAGAATTAATTCATCCTTAGTTATCAACTTTCAAAATTTATAATCCTTTTTTATCAGAGATTTTAGAACTCACGCTTGTCTTTTACTACAGTTCGTGCATGGGGGGAATCTAGAAAATTGCAGAGATGGAGAAGCTCATAGTGGCATAAGCATTTTCCACTTGGCTAGTCAGGGCAGTGTGATGGGAACAGGAGAGCTGAAGTAAAAATTGAGCACTAATTTCTACTAATTATCAGAGCTAATATGACAGCTATTTGCTTATCTTGATACCATTTTAAACAATTCTGCAGTTAATCTAGTTTATTTTTCTAGTTTTAGACTATAGGCCAGTGATGGCGAAGCTTTTAGAGACCGAGTGCCCAAAAACTGCCCCTGCCCCTGCTCCACTCCCCTGCCCCACCCCCGCTCTGCCCCCCAGCCCCTGCCCTGCCTGCCCACAGGACCACTCACTGCCTCCAAGGCCCGCTGCAGATCGCCCAGGCAGCCTAGCAGCGCCATGGCGGCCACACCCTCTGCCTGCGCCCTGCAGCATCAACTGCATGATGGGGTGTGAGGGCAAAGTCTTGTCTATGCTGCCTGGCTGCCATGTCCTTGCCTGCGCTGCTCCGTGTGGGTCACACTTGGGGGCGACTCTCCTTCAGGGGGGTTGCTGGAGAGGAGGGGGTTGTGGGGGGAAGCAAGGCTGGGGCAATGGTACGTGTGCCCACAGAAAGGGCTCCGCCTCTGGCACCCGTGCCATAGGTTCGCCACCACTGATATAGGCTATACTTATTCTGTTGGTAACCCCTTTGGCCAAATATAAGTGATCAGTGATGTATAGCAACTAGAAAGGTTTGGTAAACCACTTTATATATTATATACATAGCCATAAATAAGAACTGCCAGATATTTGACAGATTGTATACACAGCAAGTGGACTTGTGCATTCCATTTGGTAGATCGTAAGTTATGCAATCAATAGAAATGTAATTGCACAGTTGCACATTAAGCTCCAGAAAATGCTATGATATATTGAATGGTGGGTGTGGCATTTTTTTTCCAGGCAGCAGAATATTATGGACTTACTCTACTACTTTCTAGTACTATAATGCACACATTATAATTCAGGGAGGAGGATACATTCTTCTTAAATATCTTCTCAACATCTGCCAGGACATTGCTTTAAAATCTATTTGCACTCTTATACCTAGTATTCCTGCTTACGTACAGCTTTGTTTTATCCAGTGGTTCTTTCTATCCTTACATTGCTATTTTTAGGAGTGCTTTATAGATAAGACTACACATTCTGCTCAGAAAATCCCCAAATGACAGTAAGAGGGATAATTAAAGTAAATTCAACTGAAGAGACGAAGGCAAGAAAAGGAATCAATGAGCAAAGAGATCAAATACATCAAGTGTATTTCTAAGAAAAACATCCAAAGCTAAGGCCTTTAAAAGGAATAGAGTACAAAATGAGTACAGGCTCTTCTGCAAGTAATAAGCCAAGACCTTGCTTAACAGTTAACAAACTGCCAGAATCCGGGGCACAGACATCCAGGAAGTAAGCATTTCAACCAATCTTAGCAAGTTCACAGTGATAAATATGTGAAAAAATATGTGCCCATTTTAGTTGCTAGTTATTGGCTGCAAAGCTGCTGTTTATGGTACAGCTCTAATCTTTATCAGGATATGTCTTTTCCCAAATAATTTTGCCATCCCAGCAGGTGATGTGAAGAGGATCTACTCAAGATCTTGGTCCTCAAGAAATAAGGGAGAAATTAATAATGAGGCAGGTCTTATGCTACTTCTAATGTTTTGGAACACCTTACCTTCCACACCTCAAAAACATATCTGGCCTTCTCAGTATTGACATTTTGCAAAACTAAGAAAACTTTATTCAGTTAGCTTTTGAAGCTTAACGGTATCCTAGGTGATGTTCTTTCATATTCTATATGCTTTTATAAGTTTGGGAGCTGGATTTTTTTTGTTTTTTGTTTTTATTCAGTGAATGCTGGGTATGATATTTTATTACAAACATGACTTTTTTTTAAATTCACCAACCAGAGACAGGTGATGCAGATTGTATAAAAACACTATACACGTACACACACATACCACAATGGTAAAGGAAAACATTCAAGCTGCCAAGTGTTTCTCCAAGAATAACTAGACAGGCTTAAACCAGACTTACCGACAAGGCATACTCCTGAATATCTGAACTACAACTTTCATTGTCTTCAACCAGTATGGCCAGTTAGGTTGAGAAAGTGGGTTGGAAGAGCAGAAGCAGGCAAAATAAAAGTTACCCTCTATTTTGCCTGCTTCTGCTCCACTATAAGCAGGCATTTTAACAGAGTCAAATCATACCAGGGGCTGTCTCAGGGTGGCTGGCTGATCACCCTGTAATGATCAACAATGCCCTGCCCCTGGTATTGCAGGCTCTGGGCAAGCCAGAATTATCTATCTCTAGTGTCTCTACTCTTAAGAAGATATGCTGTGAATGTAAATATGACTTGCCTCTGTATGCTGCCAACATTGTTGCTGTCTCTCAGGTAACAGAAAACATGGTTTAAAGCAATTAAAATAATAGATGGATAATTAAAATAAACAAAACCTTTATTGAAATAGATCCAGAAGTTTCATTTATCACCCTTTATGTCACCATACTCAATAATGGAATATTTGAGACTAGCCTATATTTAAAAATAGAGTCACTTGGTCAAAAAGAAGCCTTTTTCAATAAAGGTGATAAAATTGTCTCCTTTAAATAGGCAGGAGCACATTGTTGTCTCAATAGTTGCAGATCACCTCCCTTAATCATGACAACAGTAGCTGTCAGTCTAATCAGCCAACAAAGTCAGTGGTTCAGCAAGCAAATGCTGAATTTCATCTTTTCACATACTCTGCTCATGTCCTTGAGATGGACAAGCTAGAAAGAAACCATATGAAGTTATTTGGCTATTTCCTTGTGACCTGCCCCAACCCATCAATTGTTGCTTTTCAGTATTTGATATTTGACAATATGTAAGCATGAAATATAGCTCAGTTCAGAAAACCAAATCCTCCCGCATTAATTAGTAACTGCATTTTTTTGTACAGGTATCCTCAGAATTTAAGAATCCCATAAAAATTTTCTAAACAAAGAATTTCTTTGCTGAAAGTATTTTCAAGATGTTTTTTGAAAAGCAATGTTATATATTTTTATCTGTTTTTTGTCACTACTTTAAAAGCAATTAAAAAAATGAAACTAGGAAGACTTGTGTCAAAGTCCTATATATCAATGAAGCTCCATAGGTAATCTGTTGGTTCTGTATTCACAACATTACCTCTGAAATAAAGAAGAGAGGCATGAATATGTTGAAAGGGAAGAATCTAAATATGAGAAGTGGAAACATTATTTATGCTTATATCCAAGCAAGAATATCATGCTAAGTTATATAAATGAGAACAGAATCAGAAACATAATACTTTAGGACTTAACTGAAAAAAAAAAGATGCATGAGCTTCATATAAGTTTTCTACCTGATGAAAACAAAATAAAAACATAAAGGTAATACTGAAACTCAGCAGCAGTTCAAATTTCTAACATAGGAGAAATTTTCTTCAGTCCTCAACATTCCAGAAATGTTGGGAATTCCAATGCAATTGGAGGCCATCCAATTTGCTGGCTTTCTGTTATGAAAATGATAAATGACTAACATTCCAAGCTCAGTTCTGCTACAATTGCACTCTTATTTTCTGAGAATTTTCTCTTTCTCTGCTGTCGGTCTTGACTAAAACAGGTTAAACAATATACCATATCAAAACTGAAAAAGATAGTTTGACTCGCTTTATAAATAAATAACATATTCTGCAAATCTAATAGGATGAGTGGTATGTACAGTATGTATTGTATTGTTTTCTATGCTCCTGATTCTTGCTGAGGTTTGGTAAAATGGTTAAAGAATTTGAGCTTTAAGAAACTAAGTCACTTTCCACTTTCTGCTGCGTGTCCAGATGTCTGAAAACAAGATCCAGTTAATAAAAGTTAACAGACAGAAGGCCAGAAGAGCTGCATTGAACATGATCTCCTGTCCAGCCCCCCAATCCTCTTCATTTCTACAGCAGTTCCTCCTGGCTTTCCTCCCTTTTCTCTAGTAGAGATGGCAAACCTTTTAGAGACCGAGTGCCCAAAAACTGGCCCTACCTCGGCTCCACCCCCTGCCCTGCCCCTGCCCCTGCCCCGCCCCCACCCTGTCCCCCACCCCACCTGCCCGCAGGGCCACTCACCGCCTCCAGGGCCCACCGCAGATTGCCCAAGCAGCCCAGCAGCATCATGGCGGCCACGCCTTCTGCCCATGCCCTACAGCATCAACTGTGCGGGATGGGGCATGAGGGCAGAGTCATGTCTGACTGCCATGTCCTTGGCTGTGCTGCTCCGTGTGGGCCACACTCAGAGGCGACTCTCCTCCAGGGGGGCTGCTGGTAAGGAGGGGTTGTGGGGGGAGGCGAGGCTGGGGCAATGACACGTGTGCCCACAGAGAGAGTGCCTTAGGTTCACCACCACTGCTCCAGTACAAGCCAAGTGCAAGAGCATTACTGGGCTAGTCTCCCTTTAGCCCAGTCTGAGCCTCTCACAAGGTGACTGATCTTAGCTAATTCCTAGGCAAGCAGACCTGCAGTATTTTCAGTAAGGTCTACTCATTGTTCATACAATCCTGTAGCAAAATAGTCCAGTCTGTGTATTTGTCACACTTCTAATTTCGTTTAAATAAAGTTTGACAAACATGTAGACTAGGCCATTGCATAAATAACAGTATTGAGATTGAGAAGAAATGTTATTCTAATGACTAACATGCAGTTTTAATAGGAGTCTGGACCTCAGCAAAGGATATTGTTGTAGATATTAGATGCAAAGTCATATTTTCCTTCTCCCATAAGCGCTTAGTTTCCTGATTTTTTAAAAAAAAAAACATTACATACATTGTTTTGTAGGACTTACCAGTAATCTTGAAAGGGGAAACACACGCGGATGCTTATTTTTGTTTTTAAGTGCTCTCAGAAAAAAAAAAAATCCAAGATTGGTGATTCAGCATTTTTAAGAAAAACTATAATAAGTTCATTAATTAGTTAAAGCCAAGGAATTGTAAAAGCTTCCTATATTATTTTACACATGGAAACTCAGAAGGAAATTTCATTAATTTTGATGCAATTAACGCTTAAGTTTTCAGTCTTAATCAAAGCTGAAATTGTTCACATTATGAGATGAAGTGGTCACAATAGCCATTTGTCTTGGATGCTATGGCGAGGTTACCTTACTAGGTATGTCACATGTTGTGTAGTCAGACATTTTTTGGATTTAAATACATAAAATCATAAATATATTATAATGCAATCTAGGATCCAATGACTATAATTTTGTTCACAAACAATTGCCATGTATTTTGTATTTAAACAAAAGTAATCTGTGATAATTACTCAGTATAGATACATCATGCTGCATCTGAAAGTCAGTTAGGTGCAGTGGTTGGGATGCGGGCCTAGAAACCAGAAGACCATGAGTTCTAATCCTGACTTAGGCAGGAAAACTTGGTTGGATAACTTTGGGCCAGTTACTCTCTCTGTCCAGTTTGCATCACAGGAGTTTTGCTGTGGAAAATAGAAGCCAGACGAATTATGTATGTTTGAATTATAAAACAAGAATTATGTATCTTTTTATATATAAGCTTAGATAATAATATATAAGTTTATATACAAAAAGGGGAATATAAAACTATAATAATAAAATAGTAATAATGTACAAATTAGATTTTTTAAAAAAAATATAAACCTATGAATTCTTGCATCTTGTATTTTGCTACCAATTTATCTTGCCACATTATATTCCACAAGGAGAAAGGGAGAGGTTAGTTTCTCTCATTTTATTTGTCTTCATTCCATATACTCTCTTCTTAGAGTTCCACTTCCCATTTTTATTCTCTTGATCAGGAGCTGTGGGCCTAAATCTAATGAACTTCCAAATACACATCCAAATATGAACACTTATGGTAATATTTTTATTTTAGCTAAATAAAAGCTAGAATAGTTAATAACTGAAGAAAAGCTAGAATAATTCCTGACTCGGGGTAGGTAGCTGGTCAGTTAACTAAGACTGAATAGATGTAACTTGTTAAAAAAAGAACCTAGGACAGATGTTCAAGGAAACTGAAGACACTCAGGATTTCAGTGTTAAAGTGTTTTAATCAGTTGAGTCTAGTCCAAAATTATATTACTAGATCAGAAAAACAATACATAAAGCTGCCTGTCTTGTATATATATATATCTCACACTGGCATCCCAAAACCAGCACAACTTCCAATAGGTCAGAAATTATTAGAGTCCGTCTTCAAAAAATCATAATAGATCATGTTTAGATCACATATTTCATCTTGTTCTTTTCTGTACATATAAAGCCTGCTGCAACCTTATACAGAGGTGTGTGCATATATTAAATACTGGGGACAAACTAAGAAAATGGTGCTTATATTTTCAAAAGCTTGTTAAACCATCAATAGGAAGAAGTTTATCCCAATTATGTGTCAAACGTATAAAATTAATCAACAATTTTATTACAATGATTTAAGATAAAACAATTGCAGTTTGACTGGATGAGAGCAACAGACACATTTGTAAGAATAGGATATAATGATTAAAGGGGCTCTTAAAGATTTCTTACTGCCTGCTCAATTATAAGCATATTAAAATCCTGTAAAACCATCTTCTAGATTTTGAAATGAATTAAACCAACGTGTAGGTATACTCAGACATATTTATGATGTGAATTCATTTTTTAAAAATTCAGAAATATTTTGAACAGCAGCTCAAGTTACAGTTCAAAAATATTTTTAAATCCATTGATACATATTAACTAGAGTTTATTTTCAATCTGAAAGCAGAAAAAAAACTTAAGGAAAAGTCCCTATGCCTGTTGAATGAACCTTTGGCATCATGATTCAGTTTTAATATTGATACAGAAAAGTCTATTATATCTGGGACAGCAGTAACCTCCAGGTTAAGATAAGAAAAGAGACGGGGATATCTGTTTCATACTAAAAACATTCCTGGGGAATCAAAAGAATACTAACATAGAGAATGACTTTTGCTTAATACATAAGGGCCAAAAAGAAAAGGCTGCCCCTCTTGCTAGATAGCACAAACCATTTAAATAAATACCAGGGAGACATCTATTCAAGACCCAAAAAGAGACTGGAGACACAACACTTTTTAAAAGGTAGCAACTGAGAGCAGTAAGATATTCTCATGTGCTTTATAATTGCCCATCTTACTTCCAACTTGAGAGGCAGTGTCCAATTGCAAATGTTTCAAAAGTTGCTCCTTTGTATATATTTATATATATATTGTGCTTAGGAAGAGAGCCAATCTCTATAGTAATACAGCTTTAAATTCTAAAGTAATACAGAAAAGAGATCAATACTGTATACTGAAATGTACATCTCTCCACTTCTTCTAGGTTTCCTCCAAATGCATTCAGGATCCTAATTAATAAAGGAAGAGAGACAGAAAAGGCTTTGAGATTTTGTTCACCTGAACTTTGAAGGATTTTGCTTCTGTAGGTAGTCCTCAACTTACAATCACCATTAGGACTGGAATTTCTGTTGTAAGTTGGTGCAGTCATAAAATGAATCATGTGACTGGACCTGATTTTGCAACCATTTTTACTGTGGTCATTAAGTGAAACATGTGGTCATTAAATGAATCACTGTTAACCTGCTTCCCAATTAACTTTGCTTGTTGGAAGATCACAAATCACAATCTTGTCGTATTTCTGAAGCTGTCATAACTCTGAACCACTTTTAAATGAATGGATGTAAATATAGGGCTACCTATATCAATTGTTGCCATAATCTGTTGTGTGAACTTTATGCAGCAAGATAAACAGATAAACAAAGGGAAGGAATGCTACAGTCTTTCCTGGAGTCTCTAGGAAACATGAGCACATTTATCTTCCAAGATTAGATGATATGGGCACGTTCCAGATACTATAGACTTTAGACGACAAGAGGATGTTTATAAATGGAGAAGTAGCTTTGCACTTTTTCTTGCAATATATCTGGATAAAAATTGTCCCCAATGACTGCACAACAAGAAATGAGACACCTCTTGAAAATTTACCTTCAGCTTCCTTTTTTCTGTCCCACAAAAGATAAATCTAAATATACATGAGCCCTTCTATTAGTCTTACCTATACAGGTTTGGGCAAAAACAGTGCAAAGCTTCCAAATAGAAATACCAATAATGCTGACCTCTGACATAATTTAATGAATATTCAAACTGGATTCAAATACCCCACAATTTGGGGTCATTGCCAGTGAGATGAAAGAATGCTCATTTTCTCAGGCAATCTGGTTGCAAACCTGGGCCCAATTTGTGGCCATTCCAAGCCACACAGGAATGGAAATCCTTGTAGTCCTTATTGCCTTAATTGAGGATATTTCCCAGGATTCTCTTGCCTGAGGAATGCACAGCGCTGAATGGCTCAAAACCTTTTCCTATTACATAGGTACAAATTATAACAATTAAACATATGAGTAAATAAGTCTCTGAATATAAAATAGGGACAAAAGCTTCAAAGGTTCAAGAAGTTGGGAATAAAGAGAGCTAATAAATTTCACTCTCCATTCTTCAGCTCACTTAGCTCTGTTCTCAGAGAGGTGATGCTTAAAAAAAAAAAGAAGCGTGTTCATGACAAAAAACAGGGTTATAAATATAAAAAGGAATCCATTGTCAAGCACCAGTAACATCACCAGCTTTCTGCAGTCAGGATGAGCTCGGAATTTCCCCCAGAAATAGATATTTAATCCAGGAAAAATGGGGAAAGTCATTTTTAGCACAACAACTATCTGGGCTACTCCTTGGGTGGTAATGGAAAGTTATCCTTCTGTAAAAGAAGTTTGTATTGAATGAAGAAACTCATAGCTAATGGCAAAGTCATCGAGCTAGTATGAGCCAAATGCTTCATGAACTCAAAGGTGTGCTCCCAAATGATAGCCTTGGAGTTTGCCAGTAAAGCGAAATCCATATGTTCAAGGTGCTACAGAGTCAGATAATCTTATCTCATTTCTTTTTCTTTTTCTTTTTTAAAAAGTGGGATATGAAGACTGTCTGTTTGGCTTCTGCTATGCTGGGGTGCTAGAATCCATTTTGGGGTGGTCACTGCAATCCTGCTGCAAGCTACTACTCCATAATGGCCCGGTACAGTGCAGGCTCAATGTAATCCTCACGATAGCGCGAGTTGATCACCCTCTGTCTTTTTCTCTCTTGTCTGACTTCTTTCTCCGTGAAGATCTCTGTGAAGCGCATGTCAGAGGCAACAGACTGCAAATCAAGTAAGGACAAGAAATGTTAAAAGGACAATGGTGAAAACTGGACTATAGGATATAAATGATAATGATTCTTCACAATTTTCCTCATGCATAATAAAAATCATATTATTTCACTGGAAAACAACAGAGGGTAGATTTTAGGACTGTAATTATCCAGTTTAAAGTTGAGTACTTAATATAGATGCACCTCAAGTCTTGAGGCTCCAAGTGGCTGTTTACCATTAATCTGCAAATTTGCAGAGTTCAATAATGGGCTCAACAAACAATATTCTGAAAATCTATTTTTCCTTTCCTTTGAAATGACTTTTGGAACCTTCAATTTAATTATTTTATTATATCTTGGAAGTGTCCCAGTGACAGAAGAAATGTCTAGTACTCAAAAGATCAGTTTCCTATGTGGGAATTGATGCTCTTTTGTGTGAGAAGAATTTCATGAATCAAAATCTATTCTTTGGCTTACCAGCCTTGACTTGACTCTTTTAGGAAGTTCTTCATCAAGTGTATACACATCATCCCTTTTTGCCATCAGCTGGGATCCATCTTCAAACTCCACCTAGAATAAGATCAGTCGGGTGGCTGTCAGATGAATATAAGCATCAATTACTATTTCTCTGTCATGCAATTCCATACAGAATGTTTTTATGGAGCAAGATCCCAGCCAACTGACATGCAATTTCTTGTACTCTACAACATGAAGAAGGTTGGCAGATCAGCTGCTAATAACAGAAGAGAATATCTAAAAACTAGTTTATATAGCCACAACTATAATGCAAGAGAATTAACACCACTTTACACAAATATTGATATATCAATCAATGTATCTTTTGGAACAGTTTAATTATATGTTATCTTGCTCATGGCAGGCCAGAATACAACCTTCAGGGATTTCAGAACTCCCAATCTACAAAGAATTAGAGAGAAAATGAGAAGATCGATCCCATTCTTCTTACTTACCTGGTACATCTGGATGACATGAGAAGCCACAAATGTAGCTCCATAGACCTGGCCATCTGTCCATCTCACTTGAACAACTTCTCCTGGAGGTGGAGGACCAAGCTGGAGGCAATCTCGACTCTGTCCATGTTGGAAAAAGTTTGAGAAATATAATCATCTACTGAATAGCAAACAGAAGAAACATTGCCTAAAATAATGGACCCTGGAGAAGCTTGACGATTGAGCCAATACATGGCAATGAGGAGACCAGAAAAGTGTCTGATTTTTACTAAGTACAATTCTGTTAACATCAGAGGAGGTAGTTGCAATGAGCTTAATCTTATAATCAGAATATTCCTGCCCTGAACAGATTACAAGATATACAAAACTATCCTTGTTCTGCAACTACTCATTTATTATATAGATATTTGCATGAACATAAAACAAGTAAAGATCTGACAACAGAATAGAATTTTCATCTGGAATTATTTTTTCTCTAATGAAAGAGTCTAAAAGGTACTGAAGAGAGGGAAGGAGAAAGGGAAGAGATTTCTAATTTAGGAATCAAATAATCTATGCTATATTTAGCTTTGCATTATGCAGCTCAAAAGTATTGTCCGGATGCTTTAGAGATTTGACCCACTTCAGCAATCGGGAACCTTATGTTTCCTAGAACTGTATATTTTCTGGTGCAATAATTTTTTTACTGCGAAGCATACCACAATATCTTCTGGATATAGGTTATCACTGAAGGAGCCATCATCAAAGTTGACCTCATAAAATGTTTCTTTTGTCAGATTGATCACTTCACATTGATAGAAACGTCCATTCTTGTGCTTGCTTATCACAGGCTGCCCCACAGCAAGATCCTGTAGACCGGCCTTAGCACGCTGAAGGAA
Source organism: Bothrops alternatus (assembly GCA_034064705.1). Classification (NCBI taxonomy): domain Eukaryota; kingdom Metazoa; phylum Chordata; class Lepidosauria; order Squamata; family Viperidae; genus Bothrops; species Bothrops alternatus. The sequence continues at coordinate 4,053,294 of JARGCV010000589.1, forward strand.
CAAAGGAGCTATAATCAATGTTATATTCAGAAAATAAAACTTGATGGTTTAACCACATGGAATACTTTGAAGGTTGTGGAAATGCAAATGCTTCCTATGCATTATCTGGAAAGCACGGAAAGATTATTTTTATATCTCTTTTGCAAAGCTTTTAAATATTTTTATTATGTCTTTATATTTTTACTGCTAATGCAAGCTATATACCATCAACTTTTAATGAAGGTATAAATAGAAGGTTCAGTAATATTGACAATAGCAACAAGACTAGCAGTTGCTTTGAGCAGAAGAACATTTTAATATAAGGTACAAAGCAAGCATTTCCATAATATAGTGTGTATATGTGGCCTCCTGAACACTTTTACTACTGTCTTTCCACTGCCTTACTACTGATTAAGTAATGTCTCATGTACAAATGTTAAGCTGAACCGAATATTAAGTCTCTATTTACTTACTTCTGCTTGAGATGGAATTTTATGTCGAAAGCAGGTAATGAAGACTACAAACGGCCAGTCGTCTGGCTGCATCATGACTCCAGCTGCCTGGGCGCAGCTGACATGGAAAGATGTAGGACAGCGGCCATGAGAGCACTGCATGCAACAACCAGCGATTCTCTTCCGCCTCTTCTTACAGAAGACACATTTCTATGAAGAGACAAGTTTAGCACTTCAATCAAGGTGAAGTTCCAAAGGTATTAGATGCTTAGACACCAAAAGACACACATGGGCTTGTCAAATTCAGATGCAGATTGGTTATCAGATACTGAAATCACGAACTACGTCGTGAGTTTTTATTTTCAGGAATTCTTGACAAAATCTGCATTCCATGTATATTTCAATAGTACTTACAATCTGCTTCAATGGTCAGGCATTTTCTTTAAAATTAATACTACTACTGTACAATCTTATGAAGAAGAAAAAAATGCATGCTATTTAGTTACTACACAATTACACCATACGTAATTATATTTCCCTATAGATTCTTGTAGGAATTGTACTAAAATATATGACTATATATGGGAAGCCTCTGTATGCTTCCTTTTGTTCATAGTATATTACAGCACATACATTGGGTAAAATCAAGGCCCTGGATGTTTTTGTAATTTCCTTTTCCTTTACGTAACGGAAGAGGCTTTGTCCTATCCTGTGTTATTTAACATCTATATGAAACTGTTGAAAGAAGCTATCCAAAAAGTTATATACAGTGAAGTCTCATTCTATGACTATTTTTCCCATGCATAATAAAATCATGCAATGGGATAACAGGGGCCTTCTTTACTGAATTATTGTACAGACAGGCCACGTGCTCTACGCTATTAATGTACAGGTATTCAATTCTACAAGTAATTGCTAAGTTACACTCCTTATTATACTGCATACAACGACTTTTCTGAATCTGTTACCTTCCAGATATGATGGGCTCCAACTTCCATAATTTTGGGCATCATGACCTTTGCCCCCCCAGTCTTAAAAATAATAGTTTTGTCCAATACTGTTGAATGGGAATAAGTGGGTAAAAGATATATACAATCATCCAAAATTCCACCACTTGCATTATCACAACTTATCTAATCTGAAAAGATTTTTCCTATGTTCTCTGGGTTCTGATTTAAGAATCTCATAAAAGCATAGAATAAACATCAATTCAAAGTACTGTTTATTTTCTTACCAGTCGGAAGCGTTGCAGTGGGATTTTGCTGACGTCAACTGGACTACGCTGGGCAATGTTTATAAATTTGGCCTCCAGAACTGCCACAGCACACATAACATGTACCCACCTGAGAAAAATCAGAAGTCTACTTAAGTATTTAGTAAATGTTTGTTAAAAATTGTCTGCAGGGTATGGCTAACCAAAACTGATATTGGTAAAACAGCTCAAAAACAATATGATCTCCCCAACTCTCAACACAGCTGCATAAAGCATTTGAAAAAAGTGCTTTGCAAAACCATTCAGCACAAAAACAGCCACATACTCTGGAAGGCTGTATGCATGAACAGATAATAGATTATAGGCAATGTGGCTATCTATGCACACAGTCTTTGCAGCAGTTTATGAAGACTACATAGAACAAGTGGTTGCTTTAAGTATCTGAGGAGGGGATTTTTGCTTGCAACAGTAGGCTTTGCAAAACATCTCAGATGAATACAGTACTTTACACAACTAGCATTGCATCAGACCAGGGGAACATCACTAAATTTTTGCTTAGTATGAGTTGATGTCTATTAGTCCAGGGGTCTTCCATACTTAATTATCACAAAACTCACTTGTTATCATTGGCTTTTTGAAGTGCACCTCCACGAAGTGAGCATAAGCAGCAATCCTAATAGACAAAAGAAAATCACATTTACTTATTTGTACGTATTTGTATCTTGCTTTTATTATTTTGACATATTTTTACTCAAGGCAGCAGACATATCCAACACACCTTCCTCCTCTTATTTTCCCCACAAGAACTACTCTGTGAGGTGAGTTGGGCTGAGAGAAAGTGACTGCCCCAAAGTGACCTAGATGGCTTTCATAGCTAAGGTAGGACTAGAACTCATGGACTCCAGCTTTCTAGCCTGGTGTCTTAATCACTAGACCAAGCTAGCTTTCATGTTATTGAAATCACACCAATTAATACTGTACTATTATAGCACTACATTTTATACTATTTTTTCTGAAATACATAAATATTCTGCAATGAGAACTATACAAGTTAAATAATTATTCTATGCATTAATTGTTTTTTTTTTAGAGAAGATCTCACAGAAGAAACTAAGCTAGTTTTATAGGAAACGAAAGGAGTGCTAGGTAGAATGCATTTTATTAAGTCCTGTTAGGGACACACAAAACAGAAAACTATCCAGACCTATGCGGAAGTGATGTAGGACATGTCTTACTTAGATAATTGTTCAAAAGCCTATTCTATCCTATCTAGCAAGGTGATACTTCACCAATCATGCATGACAGCAAAATTGCACATCAACGTCTGCACCAAATAAGCCAAATATACCTGCAAAACATCATCTCCTAGTAGTATTCCATTCCCTAAAGTGTCTAAAACAATGATAAACATTTTTAAAAAAAATAAAAAGTAATCTCATCTGCGTAAATGTTTGATTCAGAAGAGATTCAGGGAAGCTACCTCCAGTAAGGATTGCTAATTAAGCCAGCTTGAAGAGGAGGTTTTGGTATCTCAGGACTAGATTCTGGAATACTGATGAATACATTTAATAATGGATGATACTGAATCAACCACACTATTCATTTAAAATATTCTATGAAGTAGGGTCCTATCAGAAGCTAGATCTTCTTTCTATTTTAATGAAATTCTTTCATACAAATAAATCTATTTCAATAACAATCTCACTACTGCAAACTTTCTAATGCTGGTCATGCATGAAAACAAAAGAATTTTAGTAGACACTGACATACCTCTTCTAAAGCATTTGCTTTGCATCTAGAGCATTGCCAATCTTCAGTTGCCTTCTCTGGGGCTACTCCATAACAACCTATAATAAAAATAAAAATAGAAGGTTTCTAGGCTAAGCAATAAAAATCAGCAATGTTTCAATTTTCATATCCCTTTTTATTTTAACAAATATTAATAATGAATTTATATCCACAAAATAAGTTTGACCAGTCTTGGAAGACCCAAAGAAGCAATGGTACAGAACATGACCTTAAGCATTATATCATCCACTTGAAACATACTAACAAAAAAGCAATACTGATTTATCCATAACCTCATCTCTCATTTAAAAAATAAATGTCAAACCTCAAGCCATAAAAATGGTCACGATGGGTCAAATCTATCTCTGGGCCCTGTCAATTCAATGAATTTTACAAGAGAAAAAAATAATTGTTATTCTAAATTAAGTTGACATTAACTATTACAGTGTTTTGGATCTTTGAATTTCTTTTACTGCTTTAAAGTATTAATGATATCCAAATCATTAGGAAAGGAACTCATCCAAGCTGCTTAGTAACTGGCATTCCAATGAGATTTTCCCCTCTGTTTACTTATGTTGTTTTCCAGTGACAGCATCTTAATCTTCACATAGCATGAAAAATACAGTGGTACCTTGGTACTCAACTGCGTTGAAAGTCATCAAATTTGGTAACACATTTTGACACAAAATTTTTGTCCCAGTACTCATCATTTGTTTGGCACTCAACACACAAGCTAGAACTTGTCGTTGTCAGTTGCCTTGTGACTTACTACATTATTCCTTGTGGGAAAAATTTGTCTGGTACTCATCAGTTTTGGTACTCACTGCGCCTCCCGGAACCAATTAATGTTGAGTACTGAGGTACCACTGTATCTGGAAGGACATAATTTGTGTTTATTGCACTTTAATTGTAGTTTTCACCCATGGTATTTTCAGATCATTTTGTTCATATGAATCGGGTGGACATTAAAGTGCAATTCCTCAACTTTTTTCTCTATTCTTCCTTACAGGTAAAATAACCAGGCATAAGCTGCCCATACTTACATTGCTTCTTTATAAACTATGGGAAAATGGAAGGGTAAATAGTAATATTTTATTTGGGGAGTCAATGGACAATCAAACCTAAATTATACAGTACTCACTGGCATGGACCCGGACCTGACAGTGATTGCATGTGATCAGAATACTGGTCCCATCTTCCTCCAGATATGGGGTAGAGAGATTGACATCTGTGCTACAGCCAGTGGTAGTAAAACACATCTCAGGGATGAGGGGCTTAGTTCTCATCTTTCCATTAGCAGCATTTGGAACTGCTTGTAAGCTCTGACTTCCACAATCTGCCTGCCAATGAGAAATTACACGTTTTAGAAAAGAACAGCAATGCAGAAATAAAAAGAAATATATGATCAGGAAAGCATTCCATTTTTGTTTGCATACTGAAAGAATTTAAATAAATATTATTTCACGATGTTATGCTTAAGGTAGAATGATTCCAAATTAAGTTTGACATTTTTCCTTCCAAAGAGATAAATATTTCTGCCAAACAAATAATCAATAGGTCATTTTTTCATGTCAGAATAAGGAAAAAAATTACGTTTGACAAAATTGATATAAAATAATCCAAATCTTCAAAGATAAATTACATACTATGTTCATCTCAGGCACATTTCTGCAAATATGATTCCAGCCCTAAGATTTTATTTTTTTAAAATTATTAAATATGTTATTCCCAATATAACAGTTCATCAAAAATAGTCTGGCACAAAATGGCCATATAAGGAAATAGGTAAAAATAGCCATATAAGGAAGCAGGCCATATAAGGTAATGTTGGTGATAGAAAGAAATGATTGGAACAGGTAGAGTAGTGATGTTTTGAAAAAGGGGGTGGGATGTTGACTAACTATAAATTCTGCTAACGCTTCTGTAAGGTGTGGCTTTCCCCTTGTAACCGTGAGGTTCCTGGTGAGAGTCCACCACGCTTTGCAAACCGTTCTGAACAATAAACAGAATTTTATTTTTCTAACTCTGAAAAAAAAAATAGTCTGGATTTGTTTTAAGACTTCCTTGTTCTATTGAAGTAAGAACTAAAAAATAAATTATAAATTCTTTAACTGTTTTAAACAAGCAGTTAAAATATCACTAAACAGTTTCTGTGTTGCGCTATTTAGTGAGGGAAAAATGGATCAGTAAACAGAATACATTTGTTTATAGAAAATATATTTGAGTTAGTTAAGTATATAGATAATTTTTGAAAAACTATTAACACCTTAACCACCATGGACCATTCCCATCTGAGATGAATATGACAACTACTATACCACACAGCATCCATTATTACCAGACAGTTTCCCATCTATGTATTAACCAGGCTTAATCTTGTTTAGCTTCCGCAATCAGGTACTAGAATATGTATATGATTTATTTTTTAAGAAACCAGGCACTTGTTAGAGTAACATGACAGATGCTGTAGAAAATCAGTCCCACTTACTATGGAAACATTGGAACCAGGATTATACTAGCAATAATCAGTCTGAAAACACTTACACAAACCACATTCTACCAGTGCTTCTGTACTCCATAGGCCAGGAGAAAGAATCATTTACTTACCTGGTAGGTTTGGAATAGCATGCACACTGCACAATAGGGGGCCTGCTGAGCCATGGCAATATTATACTCCTTTTCCGCTTCAAAGTTTGGAGGACGATTCTGCCACAGTTGGGTGAGAGGCTTGGCCCATGCTTCCATCTCTTCAGTTTCTTCTTCAGGTGTTAACTGCTCTGACATTTCTACAGTAAGAATAATAGCATCAATCAAAATTTAGATAAATTGTTTCCTCTTTTCTCCAGGCTGTCAAAAGAACAACAGATTTAAACCACGGGAAATATAATAAATGTTCCTCACTTTTCAGCCATGCCTGCCAATGTTTTCTTCGTCTTTATTAGCAACCTTTACAAATGCTGCCTTTTACAGTATACAAAAGTTCAACTCCACACATGGCTGCTAAGACCATGCAGTGAGGGGGAAAAAATTATCTGACCCCCTGCTGATTTTGTACGTTTGCCCACTGACAAAAGAAATGATCAGTCTATAATTGTTATGGTAGGTTTATTTTAACAGTGAGAGGCAGAATAATAATAAAAAAATTCAGAAAAACGCATTTCAAAAAAGTTATACAGATTTGCATTTTAATGAGTGAAGTGTCCCACTCCTCTTTGCAGATCCTCTCCAAGTCATTAAGGTTTCGAGGCTGATGTCTGGCAGTTCAAACCTTCAGCTTCCTTCACAGATTTTCTATGGGATTAAGGTCTGGAGGCTGGCTAGGCCACTCCAGGACCTTAATGTGCTTCTTCTTGAGCCACTCCTTTGTTGCCTTGGCCCTATGTTTTGGGTCACTGCCATGCTGGAATACCCATCCACGACTCATTTTCAATGCCCTGCCCTGGCTGAGGGAAGGAGGTTCTCACCCAAGATTTGACGGTACATGTTCCTGTCCATCGTCCCTTTGATGTGGTGAAGTTGTCCTGTCCTCTTAGCAGAAAAATACTTCCAAAACATAATGTTTCCCCCTCCAGGTTTGACGGTGGGGATGTTATTCTTGGGTCATAGGCAGCATTCCTCCTCCTCCAAACATGGCGAGTTGATTTGATGCCAAAGAGCTCGATTTGGTCTCATCTGACCACAACATTTTCACCCAGTTCTCCTCTGAATAATTCAGATGTTCACTGGCAAACTTCAGATGGGCCTATACATATGCTTTCTTGAGCAGGGGGACCTTGCCAGTGCTGCAGGATTTCAGTCCTTCACCGCATAGTGTGTTACCATTCTTGGTGACTATGGTCCAGCTGCCTTGAGATCACTGACAAGATCCTCCTGTGTAATTCTGGGCTGATTCCTCACTGTTCTCATGATCACTGAAACTCCACAAGGTGAGATCTTGCATGGAGACCCAGACTGAGGGAGACTGACAGTTATTTTGTGTTTCTTCCATTTGCGTATAATCGCACCAACTATTGTCACCTTCTCACCAAGCTGCTTGGCGATAGTCTTGTAGCCCATTCCAGCCTTGTGTAGGTCTACAATCTTGTCCCTGACATCCTTGGACAGCTCTTTGGTCTTGGCCATAGTGGAGAGTTTGGAATCTGATTGATTCTATGGACAGGTGTCTTTTATACAGGTAACACGCGGAGATTAGCAGCACTCCCTTTAAGGAGAGTGCTCCTAATCTCAGCTGGTTACCTGGATAAAAGACACCTGGGAGCCAGAAATCTTGTTGATTGTTAGGGGACCAAATTTCACTCATTAAAATGCAAATCAATTTATAACTTTTTTGAAATGCATTTTTCTGGATTTTTGTTGTTATTCTTCTGTCTCTCACTGTTAAAATAAACCTACCATTAAAATTATAGACTGATCATTTCTTTGTCAGTGGGCAAACATACAAAGTCAGCAGGGGAGCAAATAATTTTCCCCTCACTGTATAATTTGTGAAACCATTAATTTGGAAATAATACACAACCTCACAATTATAAAACCGTGTTTTAAATATGTGCTCTTTTTCTTTTGCCTCAGAGATCAAAGTGCTGTATTTGATCCTAACTTGATAGCTGAAAATTCAGCATCAAAGTATATCAAGTTCATACAGCCAAGTATACAACCTTCAAAAATTGTGAATCAGACTGTGATTAATGTATTTGGGTATATCTTGTACAAAATGTAAGAGATTGCTTTAAAAATGCAAAGGATGAATTGAGACATTAAAAAATGCTTATTGCTACAGGTTGTTCTTGACTTACAATCATTCATTTAGTAACCTTTCACAGCTACAATGGCACTATTGCAGCATCCCTGTAGTCACATGATAAAAATTCAAACACTTGGCAACTGGCATGTATCTATGATGGCTGCAGTATTCCAAGGTCATGCGATCACCTTTTGCAAAACTTCTGACAAGTAAAGTCAATGGGGAAGCCAGATTCACCTAACAACCATGTTACTACCTTAACAACTGCAGTGATTTACTTAACAGCTATAGTAAGAAAGTTCATAAAATGGGGCAAAACTCACAACTGTCTTGCTTAGCAACAGAAATCCTCAGCTCAATTGTAGTTGTAAGTCAAGGACTAGCTGTAATTCAGCATCACTATCAGGCAAACACTTCTATTACAAAAAAGGAAGAAATTTAGAACTTACCATCATCACTAAGGCTATCTTTAACCAACAATGGGTGATGACGTGGCAGTTTGGTCAAGGGCTGGCGACGTCCTTTTGACTTCTTATGATCCTTTACAGATCTGATGTACTCCTTTGCCATCTGCAGAAATCAGACAGGATCAGAGAGACAGCTTGGTCTAGTGGTTAAGGCAACAGGCTAGAAAGCAGGAGACATCAGTTCAAGCCCCACCTTAACCATGAAAGACAGCTACCGGTAGATGACTTTGGGCTAGTCAATCTCTCTCAGCCCAACCCACCTCACAGGGTTGTTGTTGTGTGGCAAACAGAAAGAGGATGGTATGCTAGATATGTCCCCACCTTGAGTTATTTGTAAAAATAATAAAAGTGGGATACAAATAAATATATAAATAAAATCAGTACCCACAATGTTATAGCAGTATAGTAGTAATCAGTAGTAGCAGATTTTGCAAGAACTTAAATCTATAACAAGCAGGATGAATAGCAGAAAGGTCCATTGTTTTTCAACAAAGTATCTACTGGGTGGATTCAAAAGCTGAAAAATTACTTGTACTTTCTGCACTGTTTAAGCTCCAAGGTATGCAAGATGTGTATTATGGATAAAATAATGTATTTCAGAATGCAGAACTACATTGACATTTATCTGATATCTAATGCAGCAAATACAGTCCTAGAGATATTCTTTGCAAACTGCACATCAGCTGATGTCAGAAAACGAAAATTAAATAGAAGATTAGAAATTACAATATTCTACGATAAGTGTGTATTAAGAACTCATCCTATATATCGCTTTACCGTTAAAATGTGTCTGAAGCATGCTATACAAGATAGATTGTAGGTATACCCTCTGATGGAATCTTACTTTTGCAAGCTCCTGTTCATCCACACAAGCTGTGGAACTGGTTTTCTTCCGGGAAGGCTGTTCTATCTCCATGACATTCACCTCTTCCTTAGCATAACTATGAACTGTGAGAACTTCAGTTTGGTCAACCAACTGCCTGGAAAGATCAGGGGGTTCAGAATCTGAAGAGCCAGAACAAAAAGAAGAGCTAGACTGAAGGCTGGACACCGGGCTTGGTTTTATAGTAGATTGGGTCAAAACTGAAGACACAGAATGTGAAATGGAAAGATCTAAAACAGCTGCTTCTGGTTCCTCTTCCTCTTCCTCCTCCTCTTCCTCATCATCATCATCTAGTTTAACATTTTTCAATTCTTCAAATTTTACTTCAGAGGAATCTGCATATTCTGCATCAAAAACAATATTTGAAATATTATTTAGTAACTGCCACCAAATAAAATGCTCTAATTTATTAAAGCCTAAAAATTAATCTGAAACTAGGGCTTCAAGATGTGAACTATTAAATGGCCCAGTCTAGCTAGAAGTTTAATATATATTTTTTAGAAAAACACTCCTATAATTTGAATTTCCTCTAGAACTTCATTAACACATTACACAATATCATACCTTTAATTTCTCACTAACCAGGCATTTAGTCAATTTTTAGAATTTTTGTTATCAATTTATTTGTCCTAACTCTGCTCTTTGGTGCTGTATTCTTTTTCTGAGACATATTTCCAAATCCTTTCAAGTTTAAGAGAACAATATAAATTAAACATAGTCTAATGATTTCATATTTTATGTCATAATTGAAAGTCTTATGAACAATATTTGGATAAAATGTGTCCAATCCTGGAGACTACCTTTCAATTTTTGAATTTCTTCTATGTTTTACTGACACGATTCTATTAGTTCCTTATTTTATGTTGCTAAAGTAAAAAAACATAACTTTAAAAAATTCATCTGAGGTCTCTGCAGATGGCCCCAGTTTCTTCAACATATCCTTCCTATTCCTAATGAGGCATTACCATCAGTTTTCAACTTGATGTTTTGCTCTCAATGTTTTTATGTCTGTTGAAAGCAGAAGTTGGGTTCATGCATCACACTAAACCTCATTTAGATTGGTTACATTCAGACAACAAATTAGGCCAAAACTAAACAAATTTCATTATGGCTAGGCCAAGGGTAGGCAACCTTGCTCTTTTATGACTCATGGACTTCAACTGGCTGGCTCAGGAATTCTGGGAATTAAAGTCCACGAGTCATAAAAGAGCCAACGTTGCCTACCCCTGCACTAGGCCATAGTAAAGTTCCAATGAGATTGGCCACCATGAACAGTAGCATCCAAGAAGTTACCTGGAGGTGCAAGCCCTTCATCCCCTTGCTGTACAGGCTCTCTAGCAGGTCCAACTGGAGGGGCTGCTTCCTCCATCTCAAACTGCACTGGGAGCATTTCCTCCTTGGGAAAGGACTCGCTTTGGCTCACCTCATGAGGAACTTCTAAGCAGACTCGGTGCCGCTTGCTTCCAATGCGATGCTTTGGGACCCTGCAAGAAGAAATAAACATGTCATCTTTTAAATCAAACATGCATGCAATCCTAGACAGCTGGTAACCAGCCCTACAAGATTGTAAACTTCAAACATTATTATATGATTTATTTACACATTTATATACATTAATCCTATTATATATTTTATATGCGTCTGAAGATAATTCCTCTTAGTTCAATGCACCCCAGGCAAGTTGCTCATCTTTTATAGAAAACTCAACACAACTTTAATACCAGATTGCTTTCTCTGAAAAATCAGTTGATTTTATAACTTTTCTGAAGTACCTGAGAAAGCATAGCTTTCCACTAGGAAGAAAAAAATTACCACTAGGAAGAAAAAATATAAAATTCTTAGAAAAAATATTTCACGTTAGTTTATCAAAAGATGATAGAATACACAAGCTTTCAATTCACATTAATACTTGAAACTGGTTTCTTCTCAGTTGTAAGAAATCCCATTTAACCCAAGGATTCAAGTAAAACACACTTACTATGAGATAACAGATATTTCAAATTCAAAGTATCTGTCATTAATATAAATTTACAACAGGTCAGAAGACAGTTACAAGAGAATCTAGGAAGATATTTTATTTAGCTTATGGCAAGTCAGAAATTCCTTTGAAATGCTTTCTCCAATTCTTTGGTCAACAGTCTGGTTCCAACCATTAATTTCTGTTCATATTTTACAGCCTACAGAGAACTGAAAATCACACACCCATTTTCTAAAACTTACTGAATTTGGTTATTAAACAACGCAAGGAAAAAGGGAGAAGAAACAGGTCCCAATGTCATTGGTAGCCACTTAACATGGAAAATAGAAGCAGCTCCAGAGATGCAACTGATTAGTGAGTAACACTGGCTAAGTCAGGATGTATGGGGGGAAAAAGCAAGCATACGTTTTTTTCTCTATATCTTCATCTGCTTTGCATTCTTCCTCTGTTTCAGTTTCTTCAGGGCACTGCTTCTCATTCTTAACTTTTTGAAGGAATTCGCCCTTAAAGAACTCAGTTGCTTCTGGTGTGGGAAGAGTATGATCAATGGCTGTCACATCTTTCCCAGATTTCCAGAGCTTGTAACGATCAGGCTGATATTTCCTCACAAAGACATCCATGGAGATTTTGACCATGTCCTTTCGGCATGAGCACTGCATGGAATAACAAAACAGCTGAGGCCACTTATGTTTTCGTTTCAATTCAGTATTAACTTCACTCTGCAACTATGCCTCCTCACAAGAGAATTATACCATTTCCTAGTAAGAATGAATGGTGACTGGAGGCTAAAAGTAATTACCTGGAAAAAGGGAGAGGAGAACAAAATAACAGGTATTTAATATTTATCTGATATCACCATATATATCTGTTGTGAGCTTTCTTTCTGATAAAGCATTTGTTGTTGTACTGAGTACTTTGAAATATTAATAAATAAATAAAACAACAGTGCACAGAGTGGCCTCTAGAAAGCTGAGGCTGCAGCTACATATCTGAAGCAGACATGAACCTGATGAGTTAACAGAACAAACATTAATCATTAAAAATAGGATATAGGAAAGCTAACATATCTGAAAAATATGAGAACTAAACAAATATTATCTTATTTCCATTTCAGAAGCTTTATTGTTTATATATCTAATGAAAAAAGTATCTTGAGAATTGTGCAAACAGGCATATCTTATCCTTAACTAAATATTTATACCTGGCACCGTGACACTTATATCAAAAACAGTAGTCCTATGTAACTAATTAGAGTGTTCTACATTTCTCACTCTGAAATCTTTTTTTCTTAAACTGTCTTAGAGGCTTTGTTTGTATGAATTAATACATTTTTATAGCCGACCAAAGTTAAAACGGCCAGACCTATTTCATAGCGCATGTTTAGCAGCAAAAAATTGTTAATAAGATGCATTCCATCAACCACAAAATATTAAATTGATATAATTCTGTTTGATAAACATTTAGGAATAAGTAACAATTCTTACCAAAACAGACTGCTTTCCATACTCAATCCAACGAAGTGTGGCAAAATTAGTAGATTCAGCACAGTTGAAGCCATGATTAAAACCAGCATGATATCCATAAGGAAAAGTTATCATGAATTCACCTGCTTCCTGAGTCACCTGAAAGAGAAGCAATCAGTATGGATTTTTATAGTTTTATATAATCTCTAAAATTCATTTGATAATTTTCAGTACTACTAAGCTGGAAAGAACCCATATTTCTAGCTTTTTCTAAGATTTATTTAATGAAAATATACCCTAGCAAACTAAAAAAATTGTATCCTTGGAATTTATGGATTATGTGAATTTATTCACATTTATGGATTATGTGAATTTATTCACATAAATTATGTGAAAAAAGTATACAGAGAGAATATTCTCAGTGTGAAGAAGAAATGACATGATTCCTGTTTTTTTTAAAAAAAATCTATTTCTCTGTCCCCACATGCTCAGTTCTGACTGGCTTTTTCAGAGTGCTCCCCACACTCAAGATTCTTTTTCTAAACATGTTTTGATCACCTGTAAAAATAAAAGGGGTTCTCCTAAGTCTCCTGATTACCTCCCTACTGTGTGCAACTATTGCAAATTTAGAGAGGTGAAAAGAAATTATAGGATGTTTTCTCATCTGGCCTTTTTATTTTCAGTTCCTATAATCTTATAAGACTCTCTTGCCTTCCTAGATTTCTGTAAAAAGCCATCAGTTTTTTCTTACTTTGTCAAATGGGATGCCATATTTCTTCAATATTGATGGTGAGATCAAGGTCATTTTGTGACGGAGAAAAGCTTCACAACTCTGAGCACTTCCAGGAAAGAATCCTATTTAAGAAACAGATATTCAGCAAGTATTGTTGAAAAGGGTTGCTCATGCAACATTCATTGGATGCAGGATTGAATAATATGGTATGGCTCTTTCCAAGGATGACAATGTATGAAAGACAAAGTAACCACAAAACCTACAAGCAACTTTCAGACAAAAGTTCCAAATGGAGAAAAGAGAGGTACACTTTTCTTATCCCCTTTTGGCACATAATGAAGCATCAGAGGCATTTATTTATTTATTTTAGAAAGTCTTCATTAGTTTTTTCACATGTAGAGAGAACTTTAAGAAAGTTACTTTCTGAAATTCAGTATTATATTTGTTGGACTTTTATAAATAAAATGAAATGTTCCAATATCTCAGGGGTTGCCACGAAGAAGAGGGGGTCAAGCTAGTCTCCAAAGCACCTGAGGGCAAGACAAGAAGCAATGGATGGAAATTAATGAAAGAGAGAAGCAACCTAGAACTAAGGAGAAATTTCCTGACAGTTACAACAATTAATCAGTGGAACAACCTACCTCCAGAAGTTGTGAATGCTCCAACACTGGAAGTTTTTAAGAAGAGACTGGATAACCTTTTGTCTGAAATGGTATAGGGTTTCCTGCCTCAGCAGGGGGTTGGTCTAGATGACCTCCAAGGTCCCTTCCAACATTATTATTATTGTATAAGATTTCCATAATTTTTCTAAATTATTGCTATTATATTATACATAGTCCTTGACCTATGACCACAATTGGGACCAGAATTTCAATTGCTATGCAAGACAACTGTTAAGTGAGTCATGCCCAATTTTATGACTTTTGGGGCATGATTGTTAAGTGAATCACACAATTATTAAGAGAATCTAATCCTAATCTGACTTTACTACAGATAGTGCTTGATTCATTTAGTGTCTGAAGTTACAAAGACACTGAAAACAGAGATTTCTTGCTCTTACAATTGTTACAGCATCCCCCTGTCTTATGACTAAAATTTGGAGACATGGCACCAGAATATGTTTACAAAGTTGCAGTATCCCGGGGACACATGATTGCCCTTTGCAATTTTTCCAGGAGTCTTCTGACAAGCAAAGTCAATGGGAGACCCCTGGAAAAATTGCAAAGGGCAATCATGTGTCCCAGGGATACTGCAACTTTGTAAACATATTCTGGTGCCAAGTGTCTAAATTTTGATCATAAGACCACAGGGATGCTGTAACAATTGTAAGAACGAGAACTGCTCTTAAATCTCTTTTTTCAGTGTCTTTGCAACTTCAGACACTAAATGGTTATAAATCAAGCACTTATCTGTAGTAAAGTCAGATTAGGATTACAATTAAGTTAAAAATTAAAAAAACACAACTGTCATTGCTCTTTAAGAGGCAATCAACTATACAGACTCATTTAGAGAGAGAGGGATGTTTACCTTTAGCAAGACGCTCCAACCGCTTCCCATGCTCTGGAGGAATAGAGTACCTATGGTAACATGTAAACAAATTTATTATTTATTAATTTAATTTATATGCCGCCCCTCTCCCAAGACTCGGGGCGGCTAACAACAACACAATTAAAAAAATACAATTAATTTAAAATTTAAAAATTAATATCATTCACACAACATACAAACACATTCAACTCACAGCCGTTGATGGCGGGACACTCTTAGGGCCGAGGGGCAGAGCACAGCTCATATGCCCCAAGCCTGTCGGCATAAATGTGTCTTTAGCGTTTTCTGGAAGGCCAGGAGGGAGGAAGCAGTACGAACCTCTGAGGGAAGCTGGTTCCAGAGGGCTGGGGCAGCAACGGAGAAGGCCCTTGCCCTAGGCCCTGCCAGACGACACTGTCTAACAGACGGGACCCACAGGAGGCCAACCCTATGCGCCCTAACCTGTCGCTGGGATTCATGAGGCAGAAAACGGTCCCGCAAGTATCCTGGTCCATTGCCATAAAGAGCTTTATAGGTCATAACCAGCACTTTGAATTGTGTTCGGAGACCAATAGGTAGCCAGTGCAGCTCGCGGAGTGCTGGAGTAATATGAGCATGTCTTGGGAGACCCAAGACAGCTCGCGCGACCGCATTCTGGACTACTTGCAGTCTCCGGACATTCTTCAAAGGCTGCCCCATGTAGAGAGCATTACAGTAGTCGAATCTCGAGGTGACAAGGGCATGGGTGACTGTGAGGAGTGACTCCCAGTCCAAATAGGGCTGCAACTGGCGCACCAGGCGAACCTGGGCGAATACAATTACAAATAATTGTAATAATTACAATTACAAATATATTCACACAAAAAAGATGTTTTAGGCTTATATTATATAACAATGCTGATATATAAGCAAATTTAATCATTTCCCATCTTCATCATTATTCCTACACTGAGAAAATGTTGAATATGACCCTCAATTAAAAATGTATGCACATCTTGATATATACACACCCGTACACACACACACACACTGACACAGGATATCTCACCAGGACTTGGGTTCTCCAAAATGCAGATAATTTATACTGTACAGGTCCATGTCCTCTGTGTGCCAGGCAAAGGAAGTTTTCCACATCCCAAAGTAGAGATAAGGCGTATTCACTCCCTCAATGGTAATACCACTTTCATTTTCTACTATATCCAGAATTGTATTCAGATGACCAATATTCCACTCAGTTATATGCTAAAAAGATTAAACACAGTTTTTTTCAAAAAAAGCAGTAAGCTAATAACATATATTCCAATATCTGTATAAAAAAATTCACTTTGAGGGTACTCAAATAATTTTATGAATATTGTAGATTAATTTTGCCTCATATATTCTATACATGTACACATTACATATACATATTTCAATTTTCAGGGGTCAATCTAGGAAATTCAATAACATTAATGCTGAAAATGTAGATGAATCTTGAATCCATGCGAAAAACAAGTTAACACCAGCTAACAGATACGGAAGCTATGATGTCTCATTACTCCTTTTACCTTGTCATAGAGTGTGCCATTAACATCTGCCCCATAGATGGGAGCATTGAAAGTGAGATTCTTCCAGTACTTGCGTTCAAGATCTTCAAAATCTGTATACCGAGGAGTAAAGTACCTATGGGAGCACAGGTTGACTGTCTTAATATAACTTGTCCATTCACTTTATTCACTGACAAATGTCATGAGTTATCACCAATTTTAAATAACATATTACTGTAGACAAGCATCCTGGAAATCAGAATTTAAGAAGATAGTCATGTACAAAGATCCTAGATGAAAGAGACCGAGTCAACTTCTCTTATCATTTAAAATTTGTAATACAATTAACTAAGATTTCAACCGAATCATGCTCAAAGGCTGAAATTGTTCACATATAAAGATGCTGTAACTTCTACCAATATTATTTCATTCTCTTGGTTTTAGTTAAGGCGGACAGCAGAAATAGGTGTCACATCAGCAGTATCTTACAGAAACTTCTGACAGAAATGCATTTAAGAAACTAGGTTTTGATCTAGAAACTACCACACAAATATGGAGCTTGTCAGAGATGACCCATTCAAATATTTGCTATTGAAATAGTGCAGTCCATTCATAAGAAATTTTTTTGGAGCTGTAAGATACAGAAGCAAGTACCGTATTCTCAAGAAATTATATTCCAATTTGAAATACACTTATGCCAGATACTGGCAGGGACTTTGTTAAATTAAGATGCTTTTAGATTTGAACCATTACAAACTTATATTACCTATATAAATACATACATATAAATACATATATTTAAAGTCTTTCAAGTTTAGATCATCTTTTCTTACTTGTCGCTATTTGCTATCCTCCTGAATTCTCGGACTGTCATAGGTTTCTTCTGGATGTTATACTGAGTGAAGAGGCCTGACTGGCCAGTAACCACTTGCTGAATGGGAGCAGGGATGACCAGATCATCAATATCATCATACCATGTGCGTGGCTTCCATTCCTTAGGAGGAACAATCTAGAAAATGTAATTTTTATGAGTAATTAACTGGAAAACTACAAAAATAGAACCAAGGTTATATAATAATACTTCAAATAGACTGATTCTTCAACTATACACAGTAGCAGGATTATACTTCAGCATCATATAGTAGTAATCCACATGCAATGCTATTAATGCTCTTGACTACAAGTTGGCATTTTATAAAATTTTATAAAATTAAGCACATGGTAAATTAATATTCATAATCAAGAAATCTGTTTCAAATCATTACCATGTATTCGGCTCAGTGATTAGAGGTATATATGCCAAAATGACTCCTGATTTACTGAAGATTCCAAATTAATAAACACAAAGGAAAATGCCTACTTAAATGGTACATGATCTTTCTATTGCAAACAATAAGGATGTGCAAATCCTTTGAAAGCAATGTCTCACAATGTGTCAGTGTAGGTGTTTTCTTATATCTTTGAAACAAGAAAGCACCCAAGGCAGGCTTTGCTTACTGACTACACATACACATGCTGCTTATTGAAAAACATGCAGCTGCTTTATTGATTCAACAGAGATGCCTTGCATATGCTACTTCATGTTGTGAAGCCCAACTTTCAATAGATTGGCACAGGTCTAAGGAACAATATTACTGCACTTTTCTTTTTAGAATTCTGCATATCCAAAGTAATAAATCACTTTGCTTAGGAATTAATCATCATGATAGTGCATACCATAGAAATAAAAGTTGTAAAATAGTTATATGGCTCTCCCAGAAACATTCAGGTTTCATTTCAAATCCTATATCAAACCTTCAAACGATTCTGTCTGCAGCCATCTTTACTTTGTTTTCGGTTGCCACAGCCATGGAAGGGGGAGATGTGTTCTTTTAGTTTAGCCATAACAAATACTTTCTTGTGGGAACCAAGGTCAAGCTGCCTAAGTTTTGGCAGGCTAGAGATACTGTTAGAAAGCCCACCAAAATAGTTAATTGGGGTAGGGAGTTCAACTTTTACTTTGTAACCTTTGGGGGGGGGTGGGAACTTTCAGCCTTGGGTTCACCTTTGTTCATGCCGATACTATGTAGCCATTAAAAGTATTCTTTGATGAAGCAATTGCCTCAAGAGTTCTTATTTCTACTGGTCTCATCAATCGGAACCATGACATCCTATGTCAAATAATTAGTTAAAATAATGTGCAACAAAAGAAAAATCTAGAACTTCAAAATTTTCATTAAATGTTTGATTTTTTCCCAGCAAAAATGAGTACTATTTCCTCATCAATGGGATCCAATAAAATCTTGCCATGAAACAACTTGCTCGTTTGTATGCTGAGATTACCCATCAAATACGTTATATATTTCTGAATCAAATTTAATTATACTAAATATGGATGAATAAATTGCAGCATTCATTGTTCCCAGCCCTTCTTACCTTTGCCAGTCCAGCTCTATGGGCTCCTTGAGACTCTATATAGGCAACATAACGGTTGAAATTTTTAAATTCTTCCATAGTTGGACGGAATGTCATTATTCTGGCACTTGGATTTAGGTTCTCCAATTCGGACCCCATGTTTTTTTTCCACACTCTTTCTTCTCATATGTGAACCAGGAGAACTAGTGCACTAATACAAATAATTATTACAAATTAATCAGTATTATCCAGAGTTATTGAGCGTACAATAAAAAATGAGGAATAGCATCAAAATATGTTCACTGCTATACTAATTAAAACTATATCAAACCCAACCCATCTCAATGTTTACTGTAATTATTTTACACCTTTATACTCCTAAATATCAATTTCACATTCAGATTTACAGAAGCCAGGTAAAGTACATGTACCAATTTTATTATTTGATAAAAATGCCTCAACCTTAAATAACAGAAATAATGTGAAACTAGTTACAGAACAAGCAGTCTCAATAGCTGTTGACAAATCAAAACCCGCCAATGTAAACTTCTCTTGATAAAAAGTTCTGTCTTAGATTGTGATACCACTTTCCCTCTTCTTGGAGGCTTGCTTTATATTAAAGAGGGCAGCACCCTTTGGATCTTGTTTTCCATAGAGAAAACCTAGTTCCTACTCTGATATCTGTTTAACACAATAAATATCCCAGATAACTATCCTGTTATAAATATCCAAACCTGGTCCTGAATCTTCTCCCACAGCCAACTAAGGCTACAGGTATTTGTTTCTGAAAAAAATGCTTCTCCAAAATATCTATATCCTTGCCTTGCTTACTAGGCCCTCAAGAGAAATGGAGAAAAGAAAGGTGACAGATAAAACTAAAATTAATGTAGGCTTGTTTATTGAAATAGCTAAGGGGGAATGGAACTTATAGTTACTTTTTAAATATTGAAACTCTTTTCAAAGCTGTAAAAAAAACCTGAAAGGAAGAAAAAGGTTATTGGGATTTCCCCAAAAAATTTTCTTCCTATTTTTTTTACTTTCAATTTATCCACTTCTACACATCTCAAGTCATCTGCCTGATGTTAAAAGCAGTTGTATTTGTTTACCTAGTGCTCAGAGCCCCCAACATTCAGAGGCGTTTCCAAATTCTTCATTTTATTTCCCTACCCTCATTCAATTTTTTTCTTTCCTTTGTCGTTTTCTTTGCAAAGCACTGATGCTGGATCAGAAAAATGTGTTATCTAAGAACGGCCTTTGTGCTAAATGGAAAGGAGAGGAGCCTGGTTCATCTCAACATTTTGAAACTGTTCCTCAAAGTTCTTCTGCCTATTGCAGTGGTGGCGAACCGATGGCACGGGTGCCAGAGGCAGCCCTCAGAGCCCTCTCTGTGGGCACGCGTGCCGTCGCCCCTGTCCTAGGCCTTTAGCTGGGTTTTATAAAACCTTTTCGCTTTAGGCCTCCACCACCGGGTGCAAAAAGAAAAAGGTCCAATCAGTCAATTTCAACTTCTGGGGGGGGGGGAGATCTTGCAAAGTTGGAATTGATTGAACTTTTTAGTCCCACCCAGTCTGCCCTTACTAGCGAAGCCACGCCCAGCCAATGGGCCACACCCACCTGACGATGCATAAGTGGGTTTTGGGTTGCAGTTTGGGCACTCGGTCTCTAAAAGGTTCGCCATCACTGGCCTATTGTAATCCTAGCCCTCCTAATTACTACTACTTTATCTTTATCTTTATTTCGACTTATATGCCGCCCTTCTCCCCAGACTACTACTACTACTACTACTACTACTACCGGTACTATTACTATAGACGGATTGCCCGGAGTGAGCTCCAAGGGGCAACAGCTGATTCTGGCATCTCTTGCTCCCCTGTGGCTGTGTTTGTGCGGGGAAGAAGCACGGAGGAAGCGCTCCAGATGGTCCTCCTCTCGGAAAGAGCCCAGGAGGCCCGGCGTTGACATAGCAACTTTCGAGCCTTTAATGTTTCGTAGGATGGAAGGACGTTGAAATAGGGAAAGCATCCACCATTCACCTCAGGTTTCCATCCCTTCCCCGGTTTCAAGGAAGTCCACCCTCCCCTCCGTTTTCGGTTCTCCACAGCGCGATCCAGGTCGACCGAGGAACCCCGCCCGGACGAGGCTTTCCCTCCTCCCTGTGTATAACTCTCCCAGTCCACTCCAGGACTAACTCTTCCCCGCGGTCCCCACATTACCACATTTTCACTCACCGAAGGCCTCACAGGAGCCACCTCCACTTTCTGACAGGGCCCGAAATAGAGTTCTGTATTAGCCTGGGGCCAATGCTGTCTTGTGTTCCGCCCCTCACGTCACGTTCTTGACGTTTTCTGCCACGATCCAATCCCCAAGAGTTTCCGCACCCGTTTTATCGTCTCATGGGTTACGTGAAGTGCCAATCACGCCCCTTTCATTCGTTTCGTAAGCGTCGCGACGGCAGATCGCATTAGGACTCCCCGCTGCGAAAGTAGTTCCGTAGCGATTTACGGATTGAGCGCGACGCGGTTACGCCACTATGCGTTTAACAGATGTAGACAGATCCCTTCGCCGGAGTCGCTTAGTCTTCTCTTTCTCTCGGCCTGTTACCCCTTTATTCTATCTAATTCGTCGTTCCTTTTTTCTCCGTATCCCAAGTTTCACGTAATTATTGCTCAGATCCAGTCATTAAGAAGGGCCTGAATTGGCCAACCAATCAGTGAGAAAGGATCTGTGTTACTAGGCGGATATTGTTTTGATTAGATTTAGAAGAGGCGCGTAGAAAAAAGCGAGGAGAAGCTGCTGATGCTGAGGTGGCTATTATCTAACCCAGTGTTTCTCAACCTTGACGATTTTAAGGCATGTGGACTTCAACTCCCAGAATTCCAGAGCCAGCAACGTGGCGTTGCTGGCTGTGGAATTCTGGGAGTTGAAGTCCACATGCCTTAAAATTGTCAAGGTTGAGAAACACTGATTTAACCGTTGTGAACGCACTGCCAGTATCATGTAGGATTGGTGGAGAACGGTTAACGTTTGTTACTGTTTCCCCCCCCCTCCGCTTTTATTTTGAATGCTAAACAAATGTGACACTAGATTCCTTCTCTCCTGCGGCGGAAAATGGCTGATAAGCCGCCTATAAATATTGAGTTGACGCCCTTTGAAATTTTGCAGGACTTTTGCAGCTCAAGTCGGATCAGATTCAGGTGAAATACCGTAAGATGGTTGGAAACCTTTGATCAAAAAGGGTGATGGAGGCAGTGAGGTAACGCTGTATCGAGAGAGGACGTTTGTCTGTGGTTCGCTAACTCTAGATATCTAGTCTTTGAGGCAAAATAACCAGCACTTTTTGCGATTATATTTTTTTTTTTTGCGATTTTCTTTCAAGCGCCAAGTAACTTTTATTGGCATTTCCATTCTTTTACCAACTTTTTACCCCTGTCTTTTACAAAATTTACTGGTACTCTGATAAATTTATTATGGACTATGATGAAAATATGGATTATACACCTGAAAAATTAAATAAATCATAAAACTGATTAATAGTAAATCCAGAGAGGACCTCTGTACTTTTAAAATTTGAATGGCACCTAGGTTGCTCAAACGTTTTTATGCTTATGTAAAATCAACAGCGTGCATCTAGCAGTCCAAAAATATACCATATTTGCTCATATCTACAAACATTTCCATAGGCTGTTTATTTTTGCCTTATCCACAGGCAGCCTCCTCTGTGGGATATGATGTAAGATATTGCTTAGAAATACAACACACTGTAGCGTAAATCCTGGTTTACAAGTAATGAGATAGGATTTATCAGATATATTTCTCTCACCCTGAGAGTGCTTATGATTCAGTCATGGCAACATTCAATATATATTGACTTAAAAGGAAGTCCTGTTAGGCTCAAATATATATTCTCAATCGTAAATTAACATGGCATCTGATACTTTGGCAGCACAAATTTGTTCGGAATTTCTGCCTTGATTGTAGGATACAGCTTGTTTGAGCAGCCTGGAAAAATACAGTATTGGTGTAGAACTGAAAACAACTGAATGCCAATTGTGAATCTAAGATTCTGAATTTAATACTAAAAGAGGCTAACATACTTTTGGCCTGTGCCTTAGTATGTGGTATAGAAAAAATCCAAAATTGATAATTTTCAGTTGTTCTATTTAATTAGTTCAATACTTAAGTTTCTAATTTAGAAGCTGGTAGGCGGCATCAAGGTAACTATTATTTATTACAGGCTTCAACATTGTAATAATTGTAAAACAGGAATTCATGTTATTACGTTTTTTTCTGATGGAAGTCCTACATTATTCTCATATTCAAAATAACTGGATATTTGGTTCAATAGATATATTTCAACTCCTACATACACACATAGGCAAGTTTATGTGGGATAATTTGACTTTAGAATGATGCTTGGAAGGAGGAAAAGGAAAAAAGATGAGAATGTGCTTCACACTGAACTTGAGCTCCTCTAGTTGTAAAAAAACAAAAAAAAAAACAAGTAATGCTTCCTACCTTGTCATATTTATTTGTATTTATAGATCATCAAGTCAAGAAAGGACTTCCAGCAGTATTTACAGCAGTAATAACAGTATTTGTGTCTTTTTTGAGTTGAGTTCCACTCTTTGTGAAATCATAGAGACAACCATGTTTTCATGTCAATAATATGAAAATGGTTTATAGCATACAAACCTGGTATTCCCCAGAGGTCTTCCATCTAACTATTAATTACAAATCAACTTAGGGAACTGAGTGCTGCCATCTGTTGAATCATATTTATTTACCGGAGTGTTACATCATAGTTCACTGCCCCAATATGTCATTGCTGAAATTAAACTATCCAGAAGAGGCTGCCAGCACCAATAGTATAGGCAGTCCTTATTTAGCAACCACAATTATGACCAGCAAGTTAGTCATTAGGCAAAGTGGTTGCTAAACAAAACTGTCATTGTTCTTATGATCTTCAGAGCTTTACAGACTTGCAAAGGTCATAAATATAAGGACTGATCAGAAATTTATTTTTTCATCACCATTATAACTGCAAACAATCACTAAACAAGTCATTTACTAAATAGAGACTACCTGCATATTATAAACCCTTTGAAAACAGGGATTTATGTACACATTTAAAAATGTTTATCCTGAGCCACTGGTGTAATTTGGTATAGAAATCAAATGCATGTTTATAACTGTATATTCCAATAAGCAGATATATGCCTAGTATCCCAGGCCAAAGATGCAGGACCTTTTGAGCAAAATTCCTCTTTCCAGACATATGCAAAATATGGTCTAATTGAATCTTTCCAGGGCAAATCCAGAAGAAAATGGATTTTTTTTCTTCAGCAACTGATAAGAAATGTAAGTTATTTTCAAGATTTCCTAATGCTCAGGAGTGTGGTACCAACATGTTTTAGCTCAGAGAAAAGATGGCAATAAAATATTGTGAGATGGTCTCCAAAGACTTCTAGAGATATGGGCTAAAAAAGTTTTGTGACATTGAAAGAGCAAGCTGATGACTGAGAACTAGCTGGGAGGGAAATGCCGTTTCCATTTTCATAGGTTACCAGGCATATTGTTTCATTTCCAAAGTCCTGGAGCAACTTTTAATATTGTGCAAGATGACACAAATCATTTTTTAAAGTGATAAATGGTCTAGCAAAGAAAGTATGTGATGTTGGTGACACTTATTGTTACCATGGCTATAGAGTCTGCTTATTTAAAAAAACAGTGAGAGGGCAGCGGTAGACAGTTGTTGGAAGGAACCAGAATTATCCCTGCATTCAAAAACTATTACAAGGAGGCTGAGTGAAAGAAACTCTCCCTTTAGGGAACTCATAAATGAAAATAAGTGAAAGAAAAAAGTATGATCTTTCTTTGATTTGGTTTCCTCTATAAACCTTTCCATCTGGAGCAGACTTAATAGATTGCAATTTAAATTTACAATAATGCTTTCTTGATTGAAATAATCACACACTTCAGCAATACCAAATAAATTTAAAATGTTTATATTTGGGGTATGTTTTTTTTCTTAAGGCAATATTATATGGGCCGTAGCTCTCTTATTTCTCTTGCATTTTTCTCTTATTTCTCTTGCATTTTTCAGTTTTCCCTCATCTGAATTTTAACTCTGAACAAACTACCGGTAGTTTGTAACCGCTGTGGGGTTCTGTGGTAATTTTGATAGTGAGAGGAAAAGCTTTGGTTCCTATTGGCTGAACTGACAGGCCTTGTTATGGCTGTAATTATGCCATCTGGTAAAGAAAATGATCAGCCATGTCTTTGGTTTCACCAGATGAGGTAAATGTTTTTCACAAGAAAAAAGTGATGAGTGAAAAAAGCTTGATGGAAAGAGGACCCAGGAGGTAGAAAAGCTGAAAGGCAAATGCTGAAATACAGGGAAGCTGAAGAAAGGTGATATTGAAGCTGATGGAAGAGGAGATAGCGGCAGCCTTGACAAATGAGAAAATTTGTTATCAATTCCTTGCCTGTCTTTCAAAGAAGGGAGGGGAGGCAAGATTAAGGAAAGGAATGGCAGTGCAAAAAGAATCATCATGCAAGTGTTTTACATGAGGAAGGAGTCAAACGCTCAAGTGGTGAATAAGGCCCTTGGGAAATGCATGATAAAGAAGACTTGAGAAAGGTAACAGCCAAACATACACTTTCTGATTTAGCTTATAAAATAGGATTAATCTTTATCCTTAAAGGGGCAGGGAGGATGCACATCCACTATTTCTGTCCATTCCACTGCTTAGAAAGCTGTAAAGTAATGCGATACTACAAAGATATTAGTTTGCAATAAAAATTGTAAGAAATATTAAAAACAAAACCTTGATATGATCTTATCTGGTTTGAAAGCAGTACTCAGACATGAGTGAGAGAGCAGCCTTTCCAAAATTAGGACCATTTAGATGTATTGGTCTTTCACATAAGATTGGGAGACTCCAGAATAGAACATACAAGAGACTTCAGGCATCTCTGATGACGTAAAATAGAAACAGGATGGGGATCAGCAATGGAGACAGCAGACCTACACTGATACAGATTTCTGCCTCTTCAAGATGGGTGAACAGTGCTTTTAACTCAGCAATAGTGAAAGGAATAATTCAAAATGTAAACCAATGCATTATACCAGCTCACACTTATTAAGGAAAATGATAGTGATAATGATGGAATGATTCTAGCATTCAGAAACAAATTTGTATTGGCTCTGGAAAAATGAGAAAATCCTACATTTGAAATCCATGAGACTTCAAGAAAGACCTTAGATGCAATAGACAAATGTCAAGGAGCAGACATAAAGACCATAAGTTTCAGCTTGCGCTATCTCAGCCTTTCCAGTTAATACTGTCGCTCCTGGAATGAGTTTGATTGCATTCCTCAGTAAAATCTAACATAAATGACAATAATCCTGGAAAAAGCATTCTTGACTGAGTTGGGCTTTCATAATAACTTAAACATCCTGGCACTGAGAAATTAATGGACATTGGTAGTGAAATACAATCCTAATTATTCTATTTAGTGCAGAGGTGACAGCCCTTTGTTAATTAATGCTCCAGTAGAGATACTTTCCCCCACTAGAGGTTCCTTTTGAAATTCTTTTTCAATGACCACTTTAAGAGATACATTGTTTTTCTACCATTATAATTTTTCTGTTCCTTAGCTAATGTTAAATTATACTTTTACCATACATTAAAGAAGAGTTCTTAAAAAAAAAAAAAAAAAGAAGAGTTCTTTTCTATGTAGAAGTTGCATTTGAGTTTAGAGTATAATCCGTGTTTGTATATCTACCTTTATTTATTTATTTATTACCCCATATTTATTATTTTTATAAATTAATTCATATCAGTGAGCATAAGTAATATTTCTATTTTCCTTACAACAACCACCCTGTGAGGTAAATTGTGCTGAGAGAGAGTGACTGGCCCAGAGTCGTCCTGCTGGCTTTCATGTCTCAGGTTGGATTAAAACTCAATCTTGTGGTTTCCGCCTGCTACCTTAAACACTAGACCAAAGTGGTGAGTTGTTAGTGAGTATCTATATTAGATTATTGACTACAAGTAGTCCTCAACTTGTAACCACAAAAGTGTTTTGTTTAATGTTCCTATTGAGCCATAGAATATTTATTGGTCACTCTTCCAGAAACTGAGCCAAATGCCCATTTTTATACTTTATTATTATTTTCTTACATTATCAGAGAAGATTGAATTTTCTAGAAACATCTATTTCAGAGTAACTTTTGCTCTTCCCTCTGTCCACAAAGTAGAATGCTAAATTAGCTTGGAAAAGAAAGGACTGATTTTATTTGTTCATGAGTATTTCTATTCAGTATAATGGCAAAGGCTTTTAAAGTCCCTGGGGTCCTTGTTTTATATCTGTAATTTACCTTCATGGAATTTTACAGATGCCTGTTAGAGCAAATTCTTAAAGTGCAATTGCATTAGATGGGGATGCAGAAGAAAAATTACAAATACAAAATACATTAAGAGAATCAAGAAGTGGGATAAAACTCATACAAAAAGGAATAAATCCTGACTACATTATAGCTAATGATTGTCTGGGGAAAACAAAGACTAAAAGAAGGACTTGCAAAAAGGTTTAGCTAAAACTTGTTGGAAGAGGTGATACCCTGGAAAAGAAGATAAGGTGACACTTTAATGGAAGGTGAATAATGAGGAATATTCAGCTTAATAAAATTTATATAAGAATGTTAAATTAATGGGATTATTTAATGGCATTTTTTCTTGTTTAAATAAGAATGAAATGTTAAGCACTATTCATATATGAATATATGAAACTTGGGTATGTCCAGATTTGATAATATATTTTTCCCCTCTTATCCCGTGTAGCTTGCACAATGAAGTCTCCATATTTATGCTACATGACAGATTGATTGTCTGTTTTGTCGCTATCTGACAATATAATGAGCCACAATTAAGAGCCACAATCCAACATTCTCTTCCTTTTCCTACAGTTAATATTCCCCAAGTCCCTGTATCTGTCTTTCTTTGTGCTGAAACAGAACTTGAATAGTGCAACCATAAGAATTGGAGATGCACTTGGGATATATTAGCAGCCTCTCTTCCTTTGGTGCCTCTCCCTCTTGACCTCTGTCATTAAAAATAACATTTTCTCTCTTTTACTTCCTGACCAAAGAACAAATTCACAAAGACTTTGCTTTGGTCTCGTCCAGAGTAGATCAAGAGAATGTAGAGGAATATATGTTTAGTTAGTTTCCGTCACTGATAGCATTAGGTATGTTAGAAAAGGACTACAAGTGAAGAGTGTATTTAGAAAAAAAAAATTGCAATGGTGGTTGCTCCAAGTAAAGCTCTAAGATGAATTCTGAATGTGGTCCTACTAATTCTGTTAGATCTTTATTTTAAATGACAATAATGAGTTTGAAACTTTGAATCTTCATTAGATTTGTTTGTAGCTCATTCTACCAATGTTAAAGCAATATATACACCCCACATTCCCTCCCTTTAGACTGAGCTATGAGCATGGTTATGAGCTGTATAATGATAAGAAGAAAAATTGGTATGAAACATGCTTCTCAAACAAGTTTCTTCCTTAATGAATTGTATTTAATAGTACTGAAACTCCACTCTCAGCTGGCTTCTTCAGCATCTTGTTATTTTCTTCTACCTAATACAGCGGTTCTCAACCTTTTCCAGGGCTCGACCCCGGCCCGCACCGCGCAAGCGCGGCGTGACGGCCCGCATCGCACATGCGCGGCGCGACAGCCCGCATCGTAAAGGGGAAAAAATGGCCGACCCAAAAAATATGCCGGTTCTGCATCGCGCATGCGCGGCGCGACGGCCCGCATGGCAAAGGGGAAAAAATGGCCGACCAAAAAAAAATGGCGGACTGCGGTGTTTGGCGACCCCCGTGAAATGGTCGTTCGACCCCAAATGGGGTTGCGACCCACAGGTTGAGAACCGCTGACCTAATAGCTTTATGTTTTGGAGCAAAATTGCTGTCTGACTAAAGAACAATTCTTCCTATTCTTACATAAGGATAACCCAAGTACTATAGCTTGGATTTGGAGTTTTGTAATGTTGTAATGGTTTTTCTTTGGCCACAAGGAGTTTTTTGATCTGCCTGAACAGGGATGAGAAATATGTAGCATTCTGGATGTTGCTAAACTGCAGCATAGAGCAGCTGAAAGCTAGAGTGAGAGTCCAGTGGCATCTGGAAAGTCAGCTGTACTCCAGAAGGAAGTAGGCTGCTGAACTAGAACAATCAAGAAACAACCAAAAGGAATGCACATTCAGTTTACTCAATTTTAAAAAGAAGAAATTGTTGGAATTTCATATTAGACACAGAAAACTCTACTTTCAGGATCTAAAAATAAGTATTTTATTTTAGTTAATTTATTCTAGTTTGTGTTATTTGTAAGTATCTTAAGCCACAAGGCAATGAACTTCATGATTTCCCCTATAATTATTAAATTATTTATTTGTGTTATTTGTGAGAATATGCTAAATGTAAAAACAATGGAGCTGGAGAGTAATGGAGTTAATGTTTCTTCTAGTATCTAGTATCTTGATAGAATCAGAAGATATCACAAAACCAATCTGTAGGTGGCAAAATGCTGCCTAACCTGAATGGGGAGTAAGCGGGGATGACTTTAATATGAACAATTTATCTCCCTTGAAATAGGAAGTTAGCATCAGAAACTAAAATTTGAAGGGATTAAACTTCAGTTACCTTATGTTTTATTCTTGGTTGTAAAACAATTGTTTTCTATTGGGTAGCTTTTTTCAATAAGTTCTAAAGTTCATAGGAGGTCCAAAAAAATCCTCTTTGGAAACTGAAACTTAGAAGGTGGATATCCTACTTACAAGGAGAACTGGAAACGTAAGAAAATTATACTGCCTTATTTATTAAATTTGTTGCTGCCCATCATGCCACAAGGTGGTTCGTGATACTTAAGAGACTGGGAGAAAGAATTAAATAATGTGCATAAGTGTAATTATATCAGAGTCACTATGATATAATGATTAAAGTGCTGGAGTGAAAACACTTACCGTAGGTTCCAGTGCTGTCTTGCAAACTGAACCTGGCCTTGGGCCAGTCAGTCTCTCTCAGCTGTCAACTTGGAAGTCAAAAAACATCTACCTTCTAATCTAATCCACACTGCATCAACATAATAGAGTATGGTTTATAATATTTAATGAAGAGGCATTCTTCCTGCAATGGATTAAATCAGGTTGATAATATTATAATTGGCGAGCAAGATAC
Source organism: Bothrops alternatus (assembly GCA_034064705.1). Taxonomy (NCBI): domain Eukaryota; kingdom Metazoa; phylum Chordata; class Lepidosauria; order Squamata; family Viperidae; genus Bothrops; species Bothrops alternatus. Next base: position 4,083,682 of record JARGCV010000589.1, read on the forward strand.
ATTCAAAATTGTGAGAGAAGGAATGGATATAAGTTATAGTTAATGGGTATAGTCTGAATAGGAGAAAGGATGTGTAATTGCAGTTGGGTTTGAGAGCCAAGTGTTTCTACTAACCAGCTGTGTATATCACTTTGAACACACGTTGCCTTTTAAAAGTTATGTAACTAAGGATTTATGAATCCTTATTATTAGGACAGTGGGAGATTTGAAATTGAAGGAATAACATGCAATTTAGAACATGAGTAGGCATGCACATGGCTCCTGTACGGAACATCTTAAAACAGATGAGGCTTATCTTAAGCTCACTTAGCTAATTATGTGTTCCATTATATGCATGCCCTTGAGCACCATGAATCACAGTTTGTCCATAAAATTCAGATCTCTTCAAAGCTCTGTTATGTTATTATTATTTACTACTGTAATGAATTTCATAGTTTGACAGTTTTTACCTTTTAATTTTGTTTTTACTATTCATGCATACATGTACATATATATTATCTACATCATATACATTGATCAGTATTGCTTAACCATTGTAAAATAGATAGGAAGTGTAGAATTTAAATGCAACAAATAAGCAATAATGGTGGAAGAACTTCTCTTTTTAAGCTATTCACTTCAGTCCTGACTAAAGTACAGATAGTCTTTGACTTAACGACCACAATCGAGCCCAAACTTTCTGTTGCTAAGTGAGACATTTGTTAACTGAGTTTTGCCCCATTTTACAACCTTCTTTGCAATTGTTAAGTGAATCACTGACATTGTTAAGTGAATCACTGACGTTAAGTTAGTAACAGTTGAGTCAATCTGGCTTCTCCATTGACTTGGCTTGTCAGAAGGTCGCAAAAGATGATCACATGACCCTGGACCAGTGGTGGGATTCAAATATGTGAACAACCGGTTCTCTGTGTGGATGCTGCTTCTGGAAGTCCGTTCTGGGCCTGGGCAACAAAAAACCAGCTACCGGTTCTGCCGAATGGTGCGAACTGGCTGAATCCCAACACTGCCCTGGACACTGCAACTATCATAAATATGAGTTAGTTGCCAAGCATTTTAATTTTGATCATGTGACTATGGTGATGCTGCAATGGTCATAAGTCACTTTTTTCAGTGCTGTTGTAGCTTCAAATAGTCACTAAATGAACTGTTGTAAGTTGAGGACTACCTGTAAAACAGCGATTCTCAACCTGTGGGTCGCGACCCCATTTGGGGTCAAATGACCGTTTCACGGGGGTCGCCAACCACTGCAGTCCGCCATTTTTCCCCCCATTTCCCCTCGCCTGTTGCGCGGCGCCGGGCATGCGCGATTCGGCCTGTCGCGCCACGCATGCGCGATTCGGCCCGTCGCGCGTGCCCGCATGCGCGATTTGGGCTGCCACACATGTGCGGTTTGGGCCGCCGTGCGCGCACCACGCATGCGCGGTTCAGCCCGTCGTGCCGCGCATGCGCGGTTTGGGCCACCGAGTGCGCCGCGCATGCGCAGTTTGGCCCACCGCACCACGCATGCACGGTTTGGGCCATCGCGTGTGCCGCGCATGCACAGTTCGGCCCATCGCGCCCCGCATGCGCGGTTCATCCCATCGCGCCACGCATGCGCGGTTTGGGCCACCGAGTGCGCCACGCATGCGCAGTTCGGCCCACCGCACCATGCATGCACGGTTTGGGCCATCGCGTGTGCCGCGCATGCACAGTTCGGCCCATCGTGCCGCGCATGCGCAGTTCATCCCGTCGCGCCGCGCATGCGCGTTTCATCCCATCGCGCCGCGCATGCGCGGCGCAGGTGGGGTCTCAGCCTGAAAAAGGTTGAGAACCGCTGCTGTAAAAGAAGTGTGGGGAGGAATGTATTTTCATTTTCTCCCATAACCTCTGTAGCAATGCTAAGGCTTTCAAAGTATCTAAGCCCCTCTCCCAAAAGCTCTCTGGGTCTTCACATTCCAGTCCCACTCCTTGCTTTGGGATAGTGGGTTTACTTGTTTCTGTTGATGTGACGTATCTGCTCTGTCTGTGTATCTGTGTTTGTATTACTGTGAAAAAGGCCTTTCACACACCTGGCCTGTTTTCTGATGATTAATGAGTAAAAGAATTGCAAAAATACTTCCTCTTTGACCATGTGGGGTAATGATATGGTGGCTAAAGGATTCAGCCCTTCCTTTCCTCACCTCTTTACCTTTCATTTGGGAGATAGACCAATGTCAGGTTAGGTAAACAAAACCAAACTTTAAAAAGACAAAAAAAATTTTTCACTCTGAAGTCTTATTTAGCATGAAAGGAAAAGATTACAGAGCTGCTCATAACATAAAAATACAGCAGCTTGGAAATTAAATGGGAGAAAGCAATATCTTGGAATATCAGAAATAAAAAAAAACTTTGCCTAAATCTCTAAGGAGCCTGGAGATCTATTATAGATCCCTGTTTAATAAAAAAAATCTTCATGTAATTACACAGCCTAAAATTAAGCACTGATTATTATAACTTGTGCAGACATATGAAGAAAATAAAACTTATTACGATGTCAAAATATAAATTAAAAACCTAGCAACCCTGTTCCTTGCTACAGGTATTCTGTATTTCTATAGGAAATCTGACTTAATAAAAACAAGATTTGTACGTTACACTATTGTTTCATTGCACAGTAAATGGTTTGTTAAGTCATAGCTGGCTGGATTCACATAATATGCTAAACCAGATGCCATGGTTTACAATAACTATGTTTACACATTGTATTAAATCATAATGTAATTGCCTTATTGGTGGCTTAGTGTGATATGTGAACCCACCACTATGTTTAAATAAATCATGATTTAAAGCTTAAGAGTTCTTTTTAGGTTTAATAAGCAAATCATGATTTACATCTTCATAGCTTACGGTAATGTATGATTCATATCCTGACAACATTGCCTTAAAATTTTAGTGAATATATATAAGTTCTTGAAGTAAGTTGTCAGCTTTCCTGAATTAGCGAGAAAGAGGTTTCTACTGTTAAAAGCCATTATGCTATACTAGTTAAGATGTTGGGCAAGTGCCAGGGAGACCATTCTTAACTATAAAAGCTCACATAGAAACTCATTCTTTTTTAGCCTCATAGTGTGGTTGTTTTAGGAAGAACTGAAGAAGGGGATACTCTGTACACTGTCTTGATAAAATTCTTGACACAAATAGAATGGTTAAACAGTGACTCATATCTGGGGTTGTGGCAATTTGTCACTTTTATTATCCAGCAGATTTTCCTAGAAAATACTATTGGTATCAGAAGCTAATATTTTAACAGATAGCACATTTAGTCGGGTGACTTAGATCCAAGTCTAGGTTAAGCTGTTGAATTTTTTTCAGGTACATGTTCTCCTTTGTAGTATGTAAAATTGCACCATACAGATACGCCTTGAATTATTAGCATAATGAACCTTGCCCACTGTAAGCTGTAAGTTGTAATGATCCTAAAACAGACAGGCCCAATTTTACAATGTTTTTTGCAGTGGTTATCAAACAAACCTGATGCTCAGAAGGGTGAATGCTGTGGTTGTTAAGCAAACACCACAGCCGTTAAGCAAACCCATTGTTTTCTCTGATGCCTTTTTGCCAAAACTGAAGTATCTGATTTCCAGCAGAATTGTTGCTAGGCAACCAGTTGTGAATTGAGGACTATCTGTAAATTTATATGTAACTGTTAAAGTGCAATAAATTTTGATGTCCAGGAATATCAGATTGTTTAAAATATGAATGAATTTTTTAATAAAATATTAACCTATTAAAATTGCTATTGCTCATATAAGAATGACAGTGTCAGTTTCACTCAACATCATATTAAATACAAAGTGAAATAAATTGACAACATTAATTGATTAATGCTTTTGGATTGTGATCAGATTATTCTTTTCGCTAAAAAATTGTCAACATTTTAAAATTTGATGGTTTTATATTCATTATGTCAAGATGGTGTAATTGTCAGATTTTGATGAGGAAACCCACACTAAGTTCCATTTAGTCATAACGTTCAGAATTACCATAAAATAAATTGGACTAAGAGATAGTTACTTGTCCAATGTATTTTATGGTAATGCTTTGAGGAGAAAATGAGATTCTAATGGTAGTCTCATGGATTTTCTGTAAGGAAAGCCAAGATATAAATTATATGTCTTTGTTACTGCAAAAAAAAATGCAGCATGGATAATCCATGTATTTTAAGAGTATTTAATTAAAAACATCGTAGCAATTTTTCTGTGGGTGATAGGGAAATAAAACATCCTTCCATTTATTTCTTTAATTTTATAGCTATAGCTATAAACTATACTAGCAGCTATTGGTACATCAGAACCTAACACACAGTGCTGTTTTGCTGAACTAAGGAAATTGAAGGGATTATTTATAACATATACTGTACTGTAATAAGGAACCTACATACTAATTTGGAAATTTAAACTATTTTGTGTTTTCTTGTAAAACATGACCATGGGATTCATTTTAAATTTTTGGACTTTAGGATTTCTTTAGAGCAGTGTTTCTTAACCTTTTTTTCCTCTCAGAAATCCTTTTAAAAATTATGGAGGACCACAAAACAGCTTTTGTTTTTATGGCTTTGTATGATATATGTAAATATTTATCAATACATACTTATCAATATTTAATTAAAAATTAAAATTGATGTATTCACTACTACTGTTTCTCGCTATTGGTTTGATGGGATTTTATTATTGTATTATTTTTCAAAGTAGACTGACATGGTTTTGATTTTGCAGATCCCTTAGGGCAGCGGTTCTCAACCTTTTTCAGGCCGAGACCCCGCCCTGCGCCACGTATGCGTGGCGCGACCCCACCCTGCGGCGCGCATGTGTGGTGCGACGGCCCGAACCGCGCATGTGCGGCGCACACACGACGGCCCGAACCACGCATGCGCGCGAGATGACCCAAACCGCGCATGCGCGGCGCGATGGCCCGAACCGTGCATGTGCGGCGCGTGTGACAACCCAAACCACGCATGCGCGGCACGCGCGACGACCCGAACCACGCATGCGCGGCGCGCGTGTGACGACCTGAACTGCGCATGTGTGGCGCGACGGCCCGAACCGCGCATGCGCAGCAGTCCGCATTGCGCATGCGTGATGCGCGCGCGACGGCCCGCATCACGCATGTGCAACGCAACGGTCTGCATCGCACATGTGCGATGCGCGTGCGGCAGCCCGCATCGCGCATGCGCAGTGCTACCCCGCACATGTGCGGTGCTGCCCCTTGCGCCGGCCGAAAAAAATGGAAAAAAATGGCGGAAACATTGTGATGACAAAAACTGGATGCAGTATTCCAAGTGTGGCCTTACCAAGGCATTGTAGAGTGGTATTAATACTTCGCGTGATCTTGATTCTATCCCTGTTAATGCAGCCTAGCACTGTGTTGGCTTTTTTGGCAGCTTCAGCACACTGCTGGCTCATATTTAAATGATTGTCCACTAGGACTCTGAGATCCCTCTCAAGTTACTACTATTGAGCAAGGTATCCCCTATACTATACCTATACATTTGGTTTTTCTTGCCTAAATGTAGAACCTTACTTTTTTCACCATTGAATTTCATTTTGTTAGATAGCGCCCAGTGTTCAAGTCTGTCCAGATCCTCCTGTATCCTAAGCCTGTCTTCTGGAGTGTTGGCTGTTACTGCCAACTTGGTATCGTCTGCAAATTTGATGAGTTCCTCATCTATCCCCTCGTCCAAATCATTGATGAAGATGTTGAATGAGAACCTCCAGACTGCAATTGTATGCTCATAACAACCAGTCAGCATACTTGACTATATTTACCTATTTATTAATTATATTTGTAATATGTTGAAATATTAATGGACTTTCACTGTATGTGAATGCTATCATTTAGATTTTCTTCTTGAAGTCAGTAGGAACTTACTGCGAAAACGCAATTAGAGAATGAAGAATACTGCATTCACACACTTTTTATTTTTGTATACACAGAGCCAGCTTTTGCTTTGGCAAATCTTTAGAATGGCATCCTTCTTTGCACAAAAATGCAAGCTCATTGGATTATGCTTGAGAGAACAAGTAATGTTAAAGTACAATGAAACCTACTGAGTTGTAAAACATGTATCTCCTCCTCCAATAGGAATGTTACATTTAATGGATGTACGTATATTAGCACAGTAAGATGTATATATCCCTAGTTTGTGCAGCTTTCTTCAGAATTCAATCAGGAAATCGTGTGTGACTGGTATATTAGCTATCACTGTTTGGGCCTCATTTTTATTTGTCCACTGAGTATTTAATTAGCATGTTAGAATGATCTCTTTTTTATGTTTTTCTAAAAAAAAAATGGGGGAGAATTGATTGGATTCACAAGCTAGTTGATTGTTTTGGATGCCATTCTGTGCACAAGCCTTTAATGGGCTGCAGCATTTCTACAGCCTGAATAACAATGCTCTATCCTAATGGTGTACAAAAATTATCTCATCCAGTTTGACGACATTCCCCTAGACCCAATACTACTGAAATTACTGCAAATATTTCACAGAACAAAGGGCACGTTTCTTATGTACTGTGCAGAAAATGAAGTGGCCCAGTGAACTAAAAAGCTACAGTGAAAGAAGAGGTCAAAGACTCACCGTTGTGGTAGAGCTAGTAGAAAATTGAACAGCAATAGACGAGGCTGCAGTAGTTCTAAATTAAAGGGCTGCCTTTACAAAGGAAACAGTGATGGCTTTGGCTGTTACTGAAATAATCATATGGAAATGAGAAATTTTCTTCCAATAGCAAAAGCTGTGGAACTTCTGGTGCAGATTAGCACAAAAGATGGGCAGAAACAAAAGCATAAAAGCCATTCCTTCCCTCAACAGTTTAGGGATCCACAACTGCTCATCTCCACTTCCTGTTTATATTTCATCTACAAGTATATGAAATACAGTATATGAAATTTCATGCATTCACAGGTACTATTTCTTGACTATGTGAATATTGCTTTAGTTTGGCTGTCAAATGATTTTTAAAAGATATGAGTGTTATTTTAAATGTGAAATGTATACGATCTCAGTTCAGTTGGATTCTAAATAGTTTATAGTCTGTATATTAAATAATAATAGATAAAAAACAATATAAATAAACCAGTGGGAGTCTCCTCCCCTTGGAAGGTACTGTAACGCATTATGAAGCAATATATAAGTCTAAGTGCTATTGCCACAAGCTGTTTATTCATTTGTTTTATTTATAGAGCTGCCTATCTCACAATCAAATGACTCTGAGCAGCATACAACAACATTCAAAACAATATTTAAAAACTAATATTAATATTAAAAACTTCAAAATGATAAAAAGCACAAAACTAAAACAGAATAAAAAAGTGATTGGACAAAGAACACATGTTAATTAGAGAGGATCTAACTCAATATTTCACCACTCCCCGGAGTCCCCAGACCTCCTGACAGAACTAGGTTGTGAGGAACCTCTGGAAAATTAAAAGGGATGAAGCCAACTTCCCTTTGGAGCAGTGTTTCTCAACCTTGACAATTTTAAGGCATGTGGACTTCAACTCCCAGAATTCCACAGCCAGCAGTTGAAGTCCACATGCCTTAAAATTGTCAGGGTTGAGAAACACTGCTTTTGGAGGAAGGATGTTCCATATTGGAGGGACCACAGCAGAGAACACCCACTGCCGAGGACCCAGAAAATGAAGCTTTCTAGCTGATGACACAGCATTGCTCTCTCTGCTGAATCGGGCAAGACAGATGAAATGGGAGTCCCAACAGAAAATGCTCCTGTCGCACCTCTTGGTAGGTAGGTCCATTCCTGATACTAAATGAGAATCTTCATTCCTCTCAGTTCCTGGAATAGCTAAATATAGCTAAATTCCTATTAAACTTTAGACTGGAGGAATGCTATTACTTTGCGTGTTATAGCATTACCCATGTCCAATGCTTTGTTCAGGGACCAGTTTCAAAACTGTTCTAGTTTAGGAGGATGGTTCATCTTATCGTGCAGCACATTTCTGAATTACAATTGCTAGCTTTTACTATTTGTAGAAGGGTCCCAAAATGAAGCTCCAAGTATACATATTTAACCTTTCAGCTGCTGCTTTAGTAAGCAAGAGTATAAGTTGGCAGGCATCGCTTTGAATTTCCAAATAAACTGTTGTCTCAAGACTTTTACTAGAATGAGAGGCATGTGCAAGGAGCAGAAAACTAAAATTCTTAAGACTCTAGATAAATCGCCACAGCATTATTTTACAAATAATTTAACTTAGTAGTTTATGTATGGCATGGATATCCCAAATCATACACTTAGGTTTACATACATGAAGAAAAGCAATGAAAACATAAGCTCATTTTCTTGTAGGAATCACTTCGTAGTATTCTGATGTTTTTTCTAGAGCATTGTTGAGAGTTTCTAGATGGGTAAAGGATCTTATTTAATTAGTTATAAATGAATTCATTGAGAATAATAATTGCTGGATATGCCTAAGTTGAGTACCCATTAAAACTGTATGGCAATTGGTAGACCGAGTTTTCTAACTAGTACAATGAAAGCTGTATAGATTGCAAATATACCTTACTGGCTTTGCCACAATAATACATGACCCAAATCTTCCATCACTGCAGAAGTAGTGGGCATTTATGCATTTATGCCAAATGGGAATTTATGCCAAATGCAGTCACCTCATTTCACATCTCAGTATGGTGCTCATAAGGACCAAAATTAACAGGAAAGTTCTTTTTATATCTAGTGTACAACTATAATAGATATTAAATTTCTAAATCATTTATTGTGGCTATTTAATAATGGTCTAAAATAGAAGCTTCTAAAGCCATGCAGTTGACTGTTCTGTACCCATTTCTTCCAAAAAGTAGTACTGGTTTCTCCTTTATTGATGGGGCTTAGCAGGAAAACCAGGGAGGTAACTTTTATTCATTTTGCACTACTACCTTGCAATCTGGAAGCAAGAAAGGGTAGCAAATACTGAATATGTAAAATTCATTTGACCTAATGAAATCTTGGACTATGGCCTGGTAGACAATGAATGACACTTTGCTATTTGCTTTTTATCTATTGAGGAACCCCCCCCCACAGAAAATAACTTTTGTATCTAAATGAAGACAAATATTTTATCAACAGACCCACAAGCTACAAGACTCATGTCAAGACTGATGCATTATTGTTGACATTCTGCCACTGCCAGTTCTATAAATAAAACAGCAGGCATAACAAATACAATGCTGCTGGCTACTAGTGAAGTTATTACTCACTGTTTATATTGCTTGAACTGTGGCAATGGCACTAGATAGCGCTATGCAACATTTCCTGGTCTATCCCAAAATGGCACCTTGGTTCATGCAAATAAATGTAGCTTCAGATTCTTTAACAGAGCCGTCTCTTCTTTTGTGTTGGTGCAAAAGGGAGATTATCAGGTCTAGGAAAAGATGCAGCTGCTTCAAAGCGCTGTAAACAGATGCTGAGATATTGAGACACTTTTTTGAAAAGGGCTGCACAATTATGGCATTTTATTTTACATTGTATGGAGTGGGAAGCTGATCTGTACAATGTTTTGTTTCTTCAGCATACTTCTGTTGTGATATATGCAGTGTTTGTATATTGACCCCTGTAAAAATTATGTTAGATATATAAAAGACACCCATCTTTTAAAAAATATTTAGGGCTTAAACATGCAATCTGCTTGCTGTGGTCTGAAATATTCTTATAGTTGAGGATGGGCCCTCACAACATAGCCTCCATCTTGGTGGCAAGCCTTGATCCAATAGGAAGGTGCTGGTTTCCATTGAAAAATGCAACAAAACCTACTATGTAAACATTCTGTGTCATGTGGAAGAAGCTCAAATGTAAATTATAGTAAAAAGAGTAAAGGAAAAATGGTGGTAGTTTTCAGAGCAATAGTTTATTTATGTATTCCTGCAACAATAACCAAGTGTTTTGTGACACTTCAAAAATTAACCAATTTATTTTTGCATAAACTTTGTGGTATGGTCTGTTTAATCAGATGCAAGCAGTATGCTCTTGTGAGAGATTATATACTTGCACAGTTGCTGCTAGATATTTCTTTCTTATGTATAAGAAAGCAGTCTTTGCTTCTAAACAGCTATTGGAAAATGAAAATATAACATGTCACATTTATTACAGGCATGAGCCCCAAGCCCTGTGACTGAAACAAATGCCAGTCCTTCATTTGCATCTATGCTGTCAATATGTAAGACCAAAAAATGCTACTCACACTTTCAGAGACATTAACACTTGCTCATTCTCCAACATATGGTATCACTGGCTCTTGCCCTGGACAACTACTCAATATTTATGCAAAAGGAATGGATACAAATCAGGAAAGGCAATAACCCAAAGCTATTGGGGGAACATTTCAAAAGTTCCTAGGCCAATTTATCTCAAATTTCAATAGCAATTCTTGAGAAATTACGGGGATTAATTTTGTCATAAAGCAAGTGAGCTGGAATTAAGAGTTTTGATGTAATTTCTCCACAGATCAAACACAGAGATATGTTAACTATGTATTAAACGGGAGGCTATCGTGCTTATTTTGTGCATGGAAACTTTTATTATCTTTCCTCTCATCATTCCCCATTTTCCTTTCATTCTGGTCTGTCACTTTAGCTCTATGTCTGTGCAATGCTTCTTTATTCACAATACTTTGATGAAGGGAATTTATGCTTCACAAATGGTTTTGTGAAAATGTTGCTAGCCTTCAAGATGCTAAGAATATATTATAACTGATTTAAGCCAGTATTTCTCTTGAAATAACATTTTTAGTTTTAATTACTCAGAAACCTGGGAAAATAATAAAAGCGGGATACAAATAAAAATAAAAACTGAAAAGAAAAACAATGGTGAAAGAAATTATGGCTATTTTTTTTTTAAAGTCTGATCTCAGTGAGCTGGATCTGTTAAGCTAGTTTACTAGAAAGAAGATTAGGAAATATTGCTGAAATATTGTTAGGACATAAAGCTGCTTGAAAAATCAAATTTTGAAAAGAATTAAGTTTCTCCCGTTGGTTAAAAAAATAAACATTCACATTAGCGGTGTCAAACTCGCAACGTCACGTGACATGTCGCGATGTATTGCAACTTTTTCCCCATTGCCTGAGCTGGGACGGACAGTTTCAGCATGACGCATCCAGCCCATGGTTCCGGCAGTTTGACACCCCTGATTTATATGCTGCTTTAAAGGATACAACTTCTTGGATTTACAAAACAGCAAATCAAAGCAAAAGAGAATTTCAAGTCAGATTAAAATCATTGGCTTAGACCAGTTTTTACACCAGGCATCTTTTTTGTCCTTCTGAGTGAGTGGAGGCAACAATTTTAGCCCCACCCACTTTTGGTCGGTAACACTTGACATGCTGTGTAAACACTTGTGTGGCCTTTGAACCAAGATAAATGGAAGATTCTAGTACATTAGAAGCCTTGAAAAGAGATCAAAGGCAGTGTCACTAGTGCTTCCCTGGGCAGCAAATTCCAAAAGGATGAATGCAGCTCACCTTTTATAGTGCAGATGGTATTTCTGGTGGCAATCTGATTTTCTATCGTTTTGTAATTTTAAAAGTTAAACCTAACCCTAGGATTCAGGAGCCTCTAATCTTAATAACTTTATTGTAGGTTTGGGGAGTGGGGGGGAGAGGGTTAATCATGGATATTCAGGGATCAGAAAAATAAATTATCTAAATGCTCAGAACTTAAACAATATAAATTTATTTCATAAATTTCAGGATTATGAATTCTGATTGAAGTTGGCATAATTATGAGTGCTAATAGAGAAGAAAAATGTATTTAAAGTACATCTGCCTGCTAAAGCAAATCTAGGGCAACTACATAAATATAACAATAAGGAAATTAAGTACTTAATTACTCAAGTCTCAAAATCATTAAGTAGCTTATGCAAGCATAACAAATCTGTTTCAAATCAGTATTTTTGCAGTGTCGGTGGATTCTTGTATTTGAATGTCCCAAATCTTCTGTATTCAGCTTACTTGCTTAGATTGGCTTTTATTGAAAAAATTCAACTATGCATGGAATCTGTGCATTTAAGTCAGACATGTCAAGCTCACAACGTCACGTGACGTCGAGCAACGTATCGGGATAGTTTTGCCATTGCCGGCAATGGGGTGGGCACAGCTTCCACATGACCTGTCTGGCCCACGGGCTGGCAGTTTGACACCCCTGATTTAAGTGGTATGTACTGATTGACAACCAAGTGGTAGGTTAATAAAGGATTTTGTCAGGAAGAGACAAAGGAGGTTCCCCCCCCCCGGGGAACAGCCCAATGAGAGTGCATCCCTTCTTTTTTGCTTCAACCCTGCTTTGTACTGTAAGAGCAGGTCCAATTCTCGCACAACTATGACTTTAAAGAGCTCCTTCCTGAGAGTTTTATCTTTTTACTTATTTCCAAATAAAAGACAGCATAACAAATATATAGGAAACCTGATTATTCAAATTTATTAACATCAAGAATTATGCAATGATGCTGTAGAATTTTATTAACAAATAGAAAACAGACTGTATACAACAGTGACCCCTACAGCACTATGCTATCACAAGGTAAAAATGAATGTTCTCTCCAACATCACCACCCAGGATTGTTGATTTCAATGCAGTTTGGATACATTGGATAATACAGTTAGAGACCTTTCCACCACCTTTATTTGTAGAGCTTTGCACCTGGGAGAAGGCTGTAATCTTCCTGCCTTTAGTGCAAGTGTAAGTTATAAAGAGGAATAATATATAGTACCGTTAAATTGATTCCAGTAGTCTTGCCACATTAGTTAATTAAACCATCTTTACATTGTTGAAAATAACAGCATTCTAATGACTTTTAAATGTTGACAGGATAGTAAGATTTAGACCCAAACCCAGCTTCTAAGAAGTGATTTCCTTACTTGAAAACCCCCAATCCTTCTCCCCCTCCTATAACCAAGGCACCCCCATTTGGGAGCTGTTTGTGCAGGAAGGCTGGCCTTCCGGAGTTGTGCTCTTTTGCCTTGGAAAATACATTGATATGCTTTGTTGGCCACATTGTCTATGTAACCACACTTCAGGATGCTATTGGCACAGAAAGGACTAAATAAAGGAATGTTTTGGTGAGGTCCCTTTTTAGAACTTGACAGTATGACAATAACGCCACATTTCCTCCCATCTTAACAAGACAAACTCTGAGGACAGTGGGTCTCTCTTTCCATTAGAAAGTTTACATGGGATCTGTTGAAATATATGAGGTCACTGGACACATGTCAATTGGGTCAAGCATCTGATCTAGCTGCTAGAGTCCCATCTGACAGAGAAGCCTATGGAAAAAAAGACTTTAGAAGTAATCATTAGGTTGGCTCCAACTCTGGAAATGGATATTCTACAAAGGACTGAAGAGGGAGTTGGAGGATCCCAGAGCTATGAGCCAGGTGCTAATATTAACCTGGGAGTGCCCGAAAATGGGCAGCACCACTATGGTTGAGACAACATAAGGGGGAGGGGGAAGCAAAGGAAAATTCAAACCCCACCACCTCTATTCTCCTGTTTTGCCCGAGCAAAACATTAAGACTTGCAAAATAATTTTTTAAAAAAGAAAAGATATAAAAGGCTAGATAACTATTTTACATATATAAAAAATTCTGTCCCTTCCACCTAGTGACCCTCACCATGAATTGTTATTGGGGGTGGTGGAGGGAGGAGGAGGAGGAGGAGGAAAAGGAGTGTAGGTATTAACGTAAATTCATCTGGTACTTGGAAATGTTAGAAGATGGTCCCATTTTTAGCATGGTGGCAATGTACCTAAATACTGTGGTCAAAACTGGTTGGTCATGGGGAGGCTGTTGCCGCAACAGCAGCATCTGCACAGAAGGACTAACAAATGGGCGGCTGGCTGGGAAGAACCCGTCTCTGCACTTAGACATTCCTGCTGCAACTTGTTGAAAGCATTAGTTACGTTGCATAGTGATCAAAGCTGCCAAGATACTCCAGAGCAGCCCGATAACACAGCTGATACTGGTCCTGGAAAGGGGAGAAAAATAAAAATCAGTGCTAGTGTAAAGTGTAAAGATAGCTATCAACTGTTCTATTACATCATAGTTCAGAAATTCAGAATAGAAGGTCTTGTTGTGCACTTTGTATTAGTCGGTATTTTTAAAAACTTGATACAATTGTGTCCATTTCTGAACTGGGAGGCCTTGTTCATAGTCACCCATGGCTTGATCACCTCCCATTTGGCTTACTGCAATATGCCTACATGGGGTTGGCCTTGAAGACCATCCAGAAGCTGCAACTAGTCCAGAATGAAGGGCAATTTTGGGTGTTCTTTGGTTCACTCAAGTAACACCCTTGCTATGTGAGCTGCACAGGTTTGCAGTTGCTTTCTGGGTACAGGTCAAGATGCTGGTTATCATCTTTAAAGTCCTGTATGGCACAGGTGGAACTGTCTCTCCCTGAGGGTAACTGCCCATCCTACTAGATTAGGATGGGTGGGTGTGCTTCATGTCCCATCCTTTAAATGTTGCCATCTGATGGACCTTGGAGTTATGCCTCCTTCATGGCCACCCTAATCCTTTGGAACAGCCTCCCACTGGAGATTGAGAGGGACCTCTAACCTTTTAGACTTCAGGAAGATGGTGAAGACTTGGTTGTTCACCCAAGCACTGGGCCAGGATGAGAAGGCTAAGGGTGTTTGGTCTTAAGCCTGGGGGGAAATTATGTTTTTAACTGTGTTCTATGGATGTGTTACAAGCCACCTAGAGTCTTTGTATGAGATAGGTGGCCATATAAACCCTGTAACTAATTAATTAAACACAGGAAGTGACTAACTAGTATCAAGCAGATGCTAGATCTTACACCAAATGAAAAGAAATATCAGACTCATCTTTTTACTTATCACACTTCAAAGCAACAAGACTGGTGAGAGCTAATTCCCAGTAGAATCTATAGGTTTAATGGCAAGCAACTAGTTGCTTTCATTATACAGAAAATGCAATTATACAGAATTTTTGGATGCATTTGCACTTAACCACTTCACATTAAAATTTGTTTACTACTAAATGGTAGTACTTTTTGGCACACAGTTGTTATAGGTATAAAATACAGATTGGAAGATGAAAGATGAGTATCTATTCTCTCCCATCCAACCCACTGAAAAAGAAGGGTTGGATGGATAATATCAAGAGTAGCAGTTGGGAATAAGATGTGTAGATCAGAAGCAAACAGTTACAAAAACAGTTTAGTTTTCTAAAGACTGGAATCTCCTTGCTGTTCTCCTGTAAGGGGGCAAAGAACTCGACTGGTATTTGGGGCTCCAGTTGTCCTTTAGGTCTGGCAGGCTGATTGGATATCATTAAATTATTCACAGTGCAACAGTATTCAGGTTGCCTTTCAGGATGAACTTACAGAGGGCTGGTTTATTCCCTTGTAAATATCTGCTGGAGCTGTTTTATTTTTTTATCCCATTTGTATCACTTGTCCCAGCTTTTGCAGATTATGAAGTCAGTTTGGGATTTGTGAATGCTTCAAAAGGGACTTGGAAAGTACCCTGGCTTTTTTTCAAATGCAAGATTAAGGAAAAGATGGTTTTTTCATTAAGTTAATTAACCTGTTACACAGCAGCATCTTTTTCCAATCTTGTGCAGAATATGAAGAAAGTTACTTTGAAACATACACTATCTGATATGATCCTGCATCGTGTGATCCCTGAAAACTTTGGGTAGCTTATTTATTTGTTTTATTTAAGTTAGATGGCATATTGCCCTCCAACTATTACATACTTGTAGTTTTAGAATGATAAAGCAAACTATTACTTACCTGACCGAAAAATAACTACAATAATTCAATTGTAATTAAATTTGAAATTAATAAAATCAAATTATACATTTCTCCTATTTTCCAGAATGCTTCCAGTGTATTATTCAAAGACCAGTTGCAGGTCTTGGCCAGAAAAAGGTGGGGACTAAATTTGTTACCTGTAATAATTCACACAGTGCTCCAGAAACTTTTTTCTATCCAGCAACTGGCCAAATCAAATGTTTTCTCTTACTGTACCTCTTCTATGTTTAAAAAAAGAGACTACAAATGTTTGTTTGAAACATTTTTTGTTTTAACTAACCTTACTATCTATAGTCTAAATCTCATGTTTCATATAACACTATATTATCATTATGGAAACGAAAGCAAGGCCAACAGTGGTCAATTAGCAGATAAGTTAGACTATCCTAGTTTCAGAATTAGATTTCTTATATCCTCACTCCACTTTCATCTAATGAATGTTCAGGTTTCACCCGCTTCCATTATAAGGCAGGAAATAGCATGGCAAATGGCTTTACCTCTGTCTGCACCATGGCTGGTCGCTGTGTTCTCAGGGTCTTCACAGTCTGGAACATGTCAACTACACCTTCATAGCGCATACGCTCCAGTACAATACTCAATGTGATGAACACCCCTGTCCGTCCGACTCCCGCACTGTGTACAAGGACAATAGTAAATGAGTAATAATTCCAGCTTGAATTGGGATTTGATACTCCAGAAGCTCACAACTTCACACAAAACCTCCCGCATTCTAAACAGCTTCAGTTCAAATGCCATGCCACACTTTTCTGCTTAAAACAGCAATCCGCTTGTCTTCCTTCTTAAAATGCTTCTGTTTACACAACAGTGAGACCAGAAGCTCTCAAGATTTCCTGGCAACTTTATTTACCTCACCATTAGCCTACCCCTATATGAGTTTTCAGAGATAACTTAATGCCCAAACTCACCTGCAGTGTACTGTGATGGGCCCATCCTGGCCAAACTGCTCTTTAGTTTTATGCACTTGGCCAATGAAGTCAATAAAGCCTTCACCTGTTTTTGGTACTCCCTGCTCTGGCCAGTCAGTGAACTGGAATTGCCGGATAGTTCTTGATTGCCCATCCTAGTTGTGGAAAAGAGAGTAAAGTCACTGCACCCTGATTTCATCTTACAGTGTTGCTTACTCCTAGTCAGACTGAGGGGAGTAAGTTAAATCTGGCTGTTAGGACAGTAAAGCAATGCCTGATGATAAATGCCTTTCTATACCATGGAAATTGCAGTTTCTGATGGAAACAACACTGAAGAATTCAGAATATGCTGTGTAATACTCACTCTAGCATCAGTGACCTTAAACTCACGAAGGATATATTGAGGCATGTTATATTCAGCCATGGGATCCACTACAAAATACTGGTACCGAGCAGAGCGTTCTGCTGGCCAATACTGATGGCATTTTTCCTGAAAAGCAAAAAAGAAAAAAAAAGATAGAATTCATTAGTGGCAAACAATATAGTACTACCTGCATGAAAACTATAGTATTGAAAAGTGACAGTGTAAGTCTTTTCTTAATAAATGGCTCCTCCCTTCCGCTGGAAGTGACTGATGAGTTTCGCCTTGAATAGCTCTTTTCCCCCCTCAACACTTTCCAATAAGCAATCAAGTTGTACTCTCATTTATCTTCCTGGCTCAATGTTTGATAGGCTTTATTGCTTCATATGAAACTTCTCATTGTGTGGCCCTCGGTAGTTTCTGTCAGAGAGGGTGTTTTCAGATGAGGCTTTAAAACTTGCCATTAATAAATTAATGCAGAGAAAAATCATATAGATTTTTTATATTTAAAAATTCAGATGCCTCCCTAGGTATTAATGCATCTCACTAACCACAAAGTTCAATGAATGAGAACTACAATGAACAAAATAGCTTGAAGGTTTAACTCTCAAATCTGTATCTCCCTCCTGTTATTTCTATTCATGTTGGCACCAGTATTGTCCTAAACTCTCACATTATCTATTGCAATACTCTATTTTTCTATATTTTTAAGAAACATGATTGTCATACCCATTTGCTTAAATAACTTCTTAAAAAAATGCCAGACTGATAGTCATTATTTGCTGGGAGATTTTCACAGTTTCTGTTGTTGTTACAAAATGTACCACTGAAGTAATTTCTTCCATATGGCTGTCAGGTGTGCTGTCTGGCATACCAGTAATATTTTCTTGACTGTAGATTTGCCACAATCTTCTGTTTGACTTTTCCTGCCAGTAACTGTATGACCCCATTTCGAATTGTTTTCCGAGATAGATTTCTTTGGTTGCGATTCTTCTTAGATAGTTCTAATCCACAGCATCAAATTCAACCATCATCTCTACTATTTTAAGAAAGTTTCCCATTTTTGGCACATATAGCTGAACTGAAGAACCACTCAAAGCTAGAGTTGGCCAACATTCTTACAACAACGGTAAGCCTTTTCAGAATGTTTTGGCAAGAATGAGACTCTGATAGTCTTCTCCTGGTGCTGTTCATCTGTGGTGGCCTTTAATCTTGGTCTCAAGCTCTTCCCACTTATGGGACATTAATGATTTGATGCCTTCTCACATAGCATGACAGATTTTTGCAGTCCTTTATTCCTCTAGGGCTCAGGGTAGCTTGAACTTTAACTAGAAGAGTTTACCATAAAAGCAACATGCAAGCCTTGGTTTCTCCACTTTGTAATCCGTGGGGGATTTTATGCCAATAATGTGTTAGATGAAAAACTTCTGAATTCATTGTGGTTGGGAGCTTATTGTAATGCATGTACTACAAGGAAGTTCTCCAAACCACTGAATCAACAGTCCTGGATCATATAGACTTAGAGCACTGAAGAGCAACTTAAAAAGCAGCTTTTGCAACTTAACCACATTTTTCTCTGATCAATACTTTTTTCAGTAATGTGCATGGTTATATCCATTTGAGATGGAGACACTGACACAGTAGTAGCTGCTAAGTCAAGAGTATCCTGACTAGAAGATCAGGCATCTCCTCACTTCCCTGTGAAAATCTGTGTGTTTCAGAACTCCTTCCTGCTTATATACAAAAGCCTCCTGTACTTGTTTGCTCTTTCTGAATGCTGCCAAAGGGTTATTATCTTCTTTTACTTATGATATAGGCTATAGCCGCTTTTCTCTGCCAACTTTGGAGGCTCTCATGCTCAATTTAATGAAACAAGCAGTAGTAGCAGAGGTTGACAAGAGAAGATACCACCATCCTAAGGGCCAAATGGCTTCTAGTATTATTTTGTCTTTTGTTTGTAATCAAGTTGACTGCCTGTTTTCTTCAAATGGATTTGAAGAAGTAGGAGTTCCACAAGAGGATCCCTCACAAAGTGATGTTAAAATCAATCCAGGCTCTTGGAGAAAGTGTTAGATAAGTATTAGAGGCTTTCCCCCACCTCCTCTTTCTCCATCAGTTCCTAATGCTTACTATTTCCTCTCATATCCACCAGTTTATGCTCCTTTAGTAACTATGCATCAACAATAGGCACAATTTTTTTCACTTTACACAATAGTATAAGATCTATTATTTGAGGCAATTCCTGCAGTTCACCACATGATGAAGCCAGCCCTGACAAAAGGCTGAGAGGTTGTTTTCTCAGTTGATTTTAGGGGACAGATCTTTTGGCCACTAACTGGAACCCAGCAGAACCTACCAGCCCTGAAGGCTTTGTGTCACATTCTCTACCTTTTATTGATACATTGTCCTCGGTTCTAATGAGGGAAAGCATGTTTGGTTGCAGGTCCCATCTATTAGGGATGTACCTCTGGTGGGACCACGAAAAAGGGCCTTCCCTATGAAAACAATTCCCTTGGAGGTATAATTGGCCCCCATCTTGTTGCTTTTTCAAAAGGCATCTGAAGATGTTGTTTTATCACTAGGCCTGGGGACCCTGAATAGAGACGGAGCTGATCAAGTGATTAGTTTGTGTTCCTGCTGCCATGGGGGGTGAGTTGGGTTTTATGGTTTTTATATTGTGGATTTTTAATGTTGCAAGCCACCCAGAGTCACCTTTATGTACGTTAGGAAGCCATATACATTTGTTAAACAAACAAACAAACAAACAAACAATCTCTTTATGGAAGATCAGGTTTGCAGTACAAGTCTCCCTCTAGAACATAGAATGCTTACTAACCCGCCCCATTTCTCGCAGTTTTGTTAGCATCACTACAATGGTGGAGTTGTGTTCCCACAGCATTCGCCAGAAATCCTCCGTAGTCTCAGCCAAAGGTCCCTGTGTGGCGATGTAAGCCTTCTGTTGTCTGCAAGATATCAAAGAATAGTGACCAACTCTGGCACTTCTGGCATGGGAAGGAGACTGTAACATACATCTAGGTTGGGTTTGGGCAGTCTTTGACAGTTTGTTAAATATTTTAGAGCCTATGTTATAATTATTTTCATTTATTGCTTCAAAATTGCAGGAAACCTTGCTACTAATTTGGGGAAATTATGCTGCCAAAAATTCAGTCGCATAGTTGGAGATTACATATATTTGAGACTTCTGATGAATATCTGATCAATTACTATCACCTGATCCATCGTGAAATACATAAGACTACTCAAAATAACAGTGCTGAAAAGATTTATGTCTATATATGTAAGAAACCTCATGTTTTCTAAAACATACACATGGACTGAAATAACAGGCTAGATCATAGTTGCATAACTTATGAGCCCATTCGCAGCTACTACTGGATAATCTGAGATGTATCTTTTGCAAAGGATCTAAGCAGGTGGTACATCACATGCACCCTGCCTCAAAGGATCTAACATCACAAAATCTAGGTCCAGAAAAAATAGAAACCATTGAACATCTGCATCGTAGGGAATTCTCTTTTAAAGCCTCCCAAAATCTAAATCTTGTGAAGGCAGGGATAGAGGTCTAGATTCCATTGTGACATTAAGAATGAATGCAAATCCAGTCAAATCTACAACTGAGACTCTGATACCTTTATTTTACCACTATGGGGCACTACAGATCCTTGTATATAACCTTAGACTCCTCACTCATTTAATCTGTCACTGGTGCTAAAAATTAATGAATCTGGTGTAGGACAGCTGTAATGATGCAGGACAGAGATGCAAGCTGCTCCATGGTAGATTTATAAGACATAATAAAAGGGTGAGAGCACAGCGAGGGTGAGGGGAAGAGAAACAAATAAAAATGCAGCTTCAGTAGCACCTTGGGCCAGTTGATCCCTTTTGATAAGCTGGAGAATGATTGCTCACTTCAAATAGAAGGATGGGAAGAGATAAATGGGAGCCCTCAGGGACAGTTTAGGTAAGACATGAAATGCTATCTCCTCCAGTTTGGCAGGCACTCAATAGTCCTCTCTCAATAGTAGCATTTCTGTTTTAGCACTATATACATGAAAGCGTATCACACCATCTGTAGTTGCTTTATTGGTGATGGTGGTGGTGGGGCACATATAAATTTAATAAATAAATAAAAATAAGGTGGCAACTCATAGGGTTAATGGCAGTATATGAAGCCAAGGCATCATCAGTAACTTCTGCTTTTCTAGCTTTAGCACAACCCAGAGATCTGATAACTGCTGAAACACTTTATTCTTCTGGAGTGAAAACTTATTTTATATTCATAGCTCTCTGCCATCATGTCTTTTTAAAGTCACCCTTCATATTGCCAATTTATTTGGCAGTCCATAAGATGTTGGGGGGGGGGAGATAATAAAATAAAGGTCAGTGCTTCCCCTAAAGCAGAAATTATTATCCTATGAAATATCTCTGAATCCACTACTATAGGTAAACTGCTCTGCAGCCTCATTTCTTCCTTGGGCCACATGTTCTGCATCAAACCTATCAAGTGATAGGAAGGGCTCATTTGTTTGTATTGCAATGCTGGAAGGAGATCTGACAAGATGTGCATGTGTTGGATAATGAATTATACAGTAAGCTGCCTACAGTGGATTGGCTGCAGGAAAACTAAGAATGCTGAAACCTGTTATCTCTCAGTGAACTTAATTAACTAATAAAGCTTGAAAGGAAAAGGTAGGAAGAAAAGAAAAAAATAGTTTAATATACGTTCCATAAATCGGACTGATTATGCATGCTTTCCCTGTCTCAGTATTGCTTGACAGAAGTATCCAAATTAAAGAAGCAGGATGAACATCACAAAACAGATTCAGACTTTGAACAGGGTTGGTATACTTTACCTGTAACCATCTACAAAGCTAGCATTGATATAATCCGAGCCTTCAACACCTCGGATTGGCTGCAGGCAAACCCGTGTCAGCTCATAGGGCATGATATTCACTAGGCGGTTTTTGAATTTGTTGCATGGAAGATTGGCACTGATGAATCGTGAGGTATGTGCTTTGGAATTGGCAAGGAGCTGTAAAGAGAAGTGACAAATTGGCAGGAGAAATCAAATGCAACACTCCAGGAACAATAGGTCCCACAACATCGGGTACAATTTTTCACACTTAATACAGAAATGATAGACCTTGTTTAGGTAAAAATCACTACCATGAATTCCAGCAGGGAGAATATTCTTGCTCATATTGAAAGCTTCAAAGAATTTGTTGCTGAGCCACTGTACCATTAAGATTGGAAAGCACAACTGTCACATTCCCATTTTATATTTTTAAATGATCACCTCAACACATCTTGCTCATCTAAAAATTCATGAAAACAGGCCCAAATTTGATCTTCACATGTATCAGCACTGCACAATATTGTCATTCAGCAATATTGCTTAATACTTAATACCCCACAAACAGCCCAAAGCCACCTAATCATTTTTACGGGTTTTCCAATCCTTACACTAAACAGGTACAGGAAGATCTATGAATATCCACATGCCTGGCTGCACCTGCTCTTAGTTCTGTGGAGTTTATTTGCCAGAAAACTACTCATCTACTACATCATAAACAAAATACCTGGAAAGCAGGCAAGAAAATTATATTGCTTTTTACCTAATGCAAAGTGAAACTGAAATTTTTGAATAGACTTTAGAAACATTTTCTCCTGCAGCAAGCCATTTCTGTAATTCTTGAGTCTAAGACAGTCACTTTTAAAGATAGGGTTGGTATTTGTATCACTGGCAGTTGTTGAAATCGACTGTCAAGTCCCTGGTTTTATGTTCCTGCTCTCACCACTGCTAATAACAGGAGTCACTCAGAAATGGTAGACTTACCTTAAGATCAATTCTTATCTTAATAGAAAGGAAAATGGTATGAAAAATGAGTACTGGTGGCTTAATAACAACAACAACAATAATATTAATAAAGTTGGAAGGGACCTTGGAGGTCATCTAGTCTAACCCCCTGCTCAGGCAGGAAACCCTATACTCCCTGCTCAGGCAGGAGACTGGCTGTCCAGTCTCATCTTAAAAACTTTCAGTGTTGGAGCATTCATTGCTTCTGGAGACAGTGTTTATACCGTACTTGCTCACCCCTTTTTCTACTCTCTGAAGTTTTCTGAGTCTTGCACCCGTCTCCTCTCATTAAAGCAGAATCAGACACCCAACTGTGCTGATGGCTTTTTCTTGCTTGCTCCTGCCACTCTTTCATAGGAATAGCATTTATAGGAAAAAAAGAGCAGCTGCTGCTAGCCATCATTCACTCACTCCTTTCTCTGGCTATAGAAAGGATTAAGCCCAGAAACAGAGTGTGAGTAAATGGAGGTATGCTGAGGAGAATCAAGGTGACAATGTTCAAAATTCAGCGCTAGTTTTGCCTTCTGCTGCTTGCACAATAAATAATTCTGTTGACTTTAAAACTATGTCCATAAGCCTTTTCTGGAAAAATACACATATTGAGAGAATTAGCAGAGCTAATTAACTAGTATTAAAGAGGTAAGAAATATTGGTATGAAGATGCAGTAAATGCCGACAAACACTGACACTTGTGACCACAAAGGCTATAGAGGCACTGGAACTGGTTGATTTTTCAAGGACTTAAAGTAGAAGTATTTCCAGGTAAGCTTTTCTTAGTGACATCACAAATACCCCAATTTCCACTGGGTTCTGGATACAACTCCAGTTGCTCTGCACAGTAGCGAGACCAAGAACTTCATTTTAATCTGCCTTCCTATATACTTTTCTAGAAGCTCCTCAGGACATACAACTCTGCATCCAAATATATTTTAACACTCTCTATAGGTGAAGAAATATACTAAAGCAGACATGTCAAACATAAGGCCCGGGGGGCCGGATACGGCCCGGGAAGTGGTTTCATGTGGCCCGCGAAGCCATCCTGGAAACAGTGAGGGAACAGCCCCCTCTGCCTTGGCCTTGGCCCAGGCCAGCTGGGAGCCAATGTACAATTTTGTGGTGGCCATCTATGCTGAAACACATTTAGTCTTAGCTCCATAAACCCCACCCCCCTGCACTGCCTGAGAGGAACAGTGAGGCTCTTCCAGTGGACCATGCCTTGGCACTTGCCCTGGTCCCACCCCCTTCTGCCAGAGACCCTCAGGTCTGTCCCACTCCTGCCCAGGCCCCCACAGGCACCCTTGACGCAAACGATGTAGAGCTGGCCATGCCCACCCAGCAGGCCACACCCACTCCATCCACGCCCACCCAGTAGGCCACACCCACCGGCCCCCTGAGGGCAACCGCAATGCTGATGCGGCCCTCAATGAAATTGAGTTTGATACCCCTGTACTAAAGGACCATTATCCTTAGAAAACTATCTTGTTTCAACCCAGGAATAAATTGTCAGTGAGAAATGACAAACAAGCATCTTATCTAATCCTATAGTTGCTCTGTAGATTTTACATGCACAGGTAACATTGTAAATAATCTTCTTACCTTAAACTCCAGTTCCATTGCTGTGACACTCTCACCTGGAGGTACCTGACTCAGTTTCTGGATATGGGCAAAGAGATTGCGGGCAGGCACTTCAGTGTTTCCACAAGTGGCTGCTTCTAGCAAGGCTTCATGAATGAAGATATATTGATCCTCAGTTTGCACCATATAGTTTCTCTGTGAGCGCATGCATGTCACATGCCCATAGATGTCCACTGTCTTTTCATGCTTCATCCTCTCAAGCATGGCATCAATTACAATGAAGCAGCCTGTTCTGCCTACACCAGCACTGTAAAAGCAAGGCATAAAGCATGAAATTAGGGTCTGCGCAGTGGCAAAGCTTTAGATATTCTGAATCTTTTCCGAGTATGACGCAAAAATAGCTTATTTTCAAGGTCATCTTTATATTTAAGGTACTATTAGAAATTCCTATAGGAAACAGATCGACCTTTGGAAATAAAGTATAACCTGCAAGGATGCTGAACTTCTGAGCAACTCTATGTCCTACCTTACATAAGCATCTCTTACTGTGGAAGGCCAATGTAACCTAATCTTACTTAGTGATGGCAGTCCTTACGGGACAAACAACTGACAACCCATCAACAAGCAACAAATACGGTATCTGACAGCAAAGAATTCTACAGCAGGACATTTCCTTGCAGCTGCCCATGTGCAATTCTTTACAGGATTTTAATAGGGAGAGAGTATCTGTTAATTATTCGTTACTCCCATCTGAACCAGAGCATGAAGAGAGAACATTAAATACAGTTTCTAAGGAGTTTGTGAAAGCTGCAATGATGAAGAGGTTTGTTCAGTAATAGTTTCCACTCAGCTGCAAGAGATAAATCACTGGCTGGATAAAATGCCAATTCCTAGTGAACTACAGTTTATGGCTGAAGCACTTTTTAAAGCTCCAGACTGCAGCATGAGAATTTATCACAATGCATGCAAATAGTGTGTATCTGAATACTTAGACAATAGCAGCAGTTTTGTGCTTTTATGTACATGCAAAATGATGCCAATATATTTTTCTGTTGTCACAAAAAATTTACTACCATGTACATGTCCGGTTTTGGGATATTTCACCTTACTGTTTTAGTGAGGTTTTCATATTTCAGTTTTAAATGAGAAATAGAAGAAATCCAGTAATAGTAATAATGGCATGTTTTGTGAAGAGTCACATGTGCACAAGTTCAGTGACATGGTGTAGTTGTGCTACTGGATGCATATGTAGAATTCCATTCTAAAAATCCAGTATTGATGCTTAATTGTTTCTAATAATGTGGTTGTTTCTTAAAGAAAACAGTGGGTTAAAAATGTTGACTATAAAATGCTATATATATTAGCCAATACTATTGTTGCTGCTGCAGCAGTAGGTTGCCTATAAATCCCCAAATATGCAACATTGCCAAAATACAGAGATTTATAGTTTTCCCTCATCATATTACCCTGATAGTTCATCAACACAGATTTACATATGTAGGAATCACCCTTACCTGCAATGTACAACCACTGGGCCAGCATCTGGAGGATTGCATGCTTTCACTCGTCTTAAAAATGCTAAAATAGGAGTAGGGTATTCTGGCACACCATGGTCAGGCCAAGCCATAAACTGAAACTGTCGCAGTTCCCGTTTTTCACTCGACCCATTCTGCAGATAAAGCCAAAACATTTTAGCTGGAATTAATGGGCAGCAGATGAATTCCTTGATTTGGTACTCATGTACTACAGAATATTAAGGACTTTTCCACATGCAAGACAATTGCGCATCTTCTTTTACTGCATGCTTATTTTCCGCATCATTTGGTCTATTTTTTAAAAGTATTCCTATAGATTCCTTGCTGTGATTTATTGTTCAATGAATTTTCTTGTGTTTATAATATGAACCCATGTGCCATTCTGAAGACCATATACTGTACAAGACAGTAAGGAAGATGACTTTAACAGAGATGTGCAGGAATTGTTACTAAGGCAAGAGGGACTGAAACATATTTGAAGTCAAAACCAAAGACATAACATTCAGAAGTAGCTCAGGCACATGATTCCCTAATTCACTGAAGTATAAATAGGAGGAAGTACAGACTTATAAGATTTTGTTATTAAACCCATCTCATTAATAATAGTTTCAGCCTTCCATTGGAATTTATGTCCTGGTTTACCTGGTAGGCTGATAATATCTGAGGAACTGCTTTTAAGTATTAAAAAAAACATTCCTCAGGCTATTTACATATTTAATTACAGGTAGTCCTTGCTTACCGACTAATGTTCTAGCAACCATTTGCAATTAGTACTATGCTGAAAAAAGACATGACCAGTCTTTAAACTTCTGTCTGTTGAAGCATATCCACAATCTCTTGATTGTGAATTGGGTGTGCGGCAACTGGCACATATTTATCACTGTCATGGCAATCTGTGGGCACATGACCACCATTTGAAACCTTCAAGCCAATTTCCAACAAGAAAGGCAATGGAGTAGCTGGCAGGAAGTTGCAGTCACGTGGTATCATGTTTAGCTGAATGACCCGCTGGAATTGACATAAGTTAAGCATGGTCATGTGATGTTTCACTTTATGGCTGTGTCATGTGATGGAGTTACTGGTCTCCATTTTAGTGGGTAAGAGATATCTACAATATATCTTAACACACTTGGCCTGCACTGTAAACTTCAAACTGAAGTTTTTTACAGTCATGCGATGCGCATATTTATAAAGACATATAGTATGTACAGGACAATGGCCTGTCCAATTCCATTCTCTTTTCAAACTGGATAAAAAAATGCTGAATATGTTTTTGGGAAGTAAGGAAGACTACACTGACTAGGGGCCTGGGATTTCTACTTTATTTATCAGCCTTTTTTATTAATGAATTCTTATTATACGTCATGGGCCATTTTGTTTATTTTATTTTATGATGCTATAATTGATTGTAGCATGTTGTTCTACATCTATACTGCACGTAGTTATAAACATGTAATTCCTTCTCTTTCTCAAATAATTCATTATAACTCATTTCCCCCTTTTTCCAGTACCTTGTATAGGGCAAATGTTCGGACTGTGTAAGTTGCAAGTTCAACGGTATCCAGCAAGGTCACTTGGATCAATCCATAGGTCTCTGTACCACGTCCAGGCCAGTATTGATCACATTTCACCTGCAATAAAACCCCAAAATTAATGGATAGTCCCTGGAATGTAACTTTCATTGGGTTCCATAACATAGATTGATACTCTTCTCCTGTTGTAATTTCAAATTTTACCTGTATCTACTAGAATTTATTGACTGACAGAAGAGGACATATTTGGGAATAAAATACAGGAACACAAAACACCCAGACTGCATTTGGCCAAGACATATAGAGAAATTGAATACTTTTTGTCATATCTTATACCTCATTTTATAAGAGGCCAATATGGCTAAATGACCAGGTAGGGAGCAAAGAAAGATACTTTATGTTCAGAAGCAGGGATAAGAAGCAAGGATGCCAACAGCTATAAAAGAAAGAAACTGAGAGAAATGGTCAATTCAAAAGCAATTTCTTTCCATATAATTTTCTGTCCTTTCCCTGCTCTTTGGAAAGATTGGTATCTGTAGACAAGCATACTCATTTACAGGAAGCCTGTCTTCAACCTGTAATCCTCTGCTTGGGATTCTGCTCAGGTTCCTAACGTAAGGTCACCAGCTTTATTTTTCCTAGGTATTAGTTGTGAGAGGAAGGGCAGTGCTTTACATGGGCAGGATAGTGCCTAACAGAGACTCACAGCAAGAAAGTGCCTAACAGAGACTCACAGCAAGTGCCTAACAGAGACTCACAGCAAGAAAGCTTGACCAAGAGAAACTTAAGAAGCTGAGCAAGAGCAACAAGCTCAGGAGTGGAATGGGTTTCATCCCTTTGCCTCAAGCCCAATGCACGTCTGGTCTATGTGCACACAGGGAGAAGTTCCTTCAAGGGATAACCAAAAAGGCTACTCTTGGCTGAGATCATTAGTCACCTTAGCTGGAAAGGGCCAAAAAATAGGAAACTAATCAGCCTGAAGTGCCCACTTTACTCTGTTTTTCATTCATACCTCCACACCTGCAATTACTGATCATCAAAGCCAAAGACTAAGATGGAAGTAGCAGCATGGTTTTTGCTCATAACACAACTATGGATTTGCCTGTCTAAATCCCTGTCTTTTCTATTGAGAGGAACTAGCCCGTTCCAGGTCAGGTGGAAGTAGCAAAACATGGACTATCTTTCTCCATGTCCAACTGTCATATTTCAAAACATTCATGCATGCTAAAATTTTCCCAAACATATCTTGCTATCTGCTTTTTATTCTTCTACATTTCTCTCTGTCTTGTCCTTTTACCCAATGAATCAATATTTGATTAAAACAGGATAAAATACTCTGCCCAAGAAACAGTAAATGTAATTATACAGGATGCGTAGAGAAAGTTAACAACAGACTAATTGGAAATCAATGATGTTCTGCTTTTTAATAGTCAACACTTTTAATGGGTGAGCCTTGTAATCATTCCTGGATGAAAAACGAAAGAGTATCCTAGAACCTAGAACAGTTCTATGAAATGCACTTTGTTTGCTGTGATTATCTGGAATTCTGTGTTCAGCCTGGATGGCCAAAGAGCTTTTTACATATGTAACAGACGATATAACACAGGAAGGAAAAAGTTGGGCTAGCAATGATTTGAGCAAGGGCCTTCTTTTCCACTCTTTCTCCAGGGAAATTGTATTACTGTGTATATACAAGCATAAAACAAACTTTGAAGTAATCTATCCCAGGATTTAATAGAGAGCCCTAGCTGGTAATTGAAAATTATTTATTCATGACCAGATAAGAGTCACTCACATTTTCTGCCAAATTTACTCATAATGTTTATGCCCCATTTTCAAGCTCTGTAAATTTTACGCTGAAGCTGATGCAGGATGGCACTAAACCAGATAAGAGAGCCTTTTCTTCTGGCACTGCTCACTTCTCATTAATGTCAGGAATGCTCACAACCTGGAAATTCATTTACTGCTGGCAGCCCAGTGGTCCCTCAGTTGCTGGGAGAATAAGGAGGCTTCCACACAGAGCTTAAACAATGGGAGAAGAGTTAGTTTGATACACAACTCTACCAAGACCTAGTCTAAGGCTTGCAGTATGCAAATCAGGGGAAAATCTCTTAATTTATTTGGACTTGTGTATTTATTAAATGCTATTAGAAGCTAGAATAGAAACATGGATGAGAGATAGCCTGGATTAATTTTGCATTTAAAAGAGCCTTAGAGATGGCATATACTACTGATTTTGTTGCCAATTACAAAGACACTGGATGTAGAAAGTGATCTGCTGTTTGTAGGTTTTATGTAGTATACAACTAAAAATGATGCTACTATCACCATGATAGGATTTTCGAGTCATGAATACCAAGCAGCTCATAGATCGTTTTCCAAGACTGTTGCTACTTCACAAGATTTGGAAAGTATTTGAAGCACTGAACTCCAGAAATCCCAGATGTCAAATGTTTAAGGCAAGAATTCAAGGACAAAGCATCACTAGGACTGAGAGAGTGACTGCACCTGTTAGCATTTGTCTGAAACAGCTTTCAAAACTCCTGGGTTGGGAAGAAGCCCTCCTGCTTGGAGGTAAGAAAAGGGTCAAGCTTGAATGAGCACTGAAAAGATGCTCAAGGGTGTATAAATGCGCCTCCTCTCATTAGAAAGCTCCCAGGGGCAGGGATGAGGCTTTTTGTTCATGCTTTACTTCTATTCCTTCAATGCCTCTTTGACTGGTTCCATTCTAAGGCTATTATGATTCCTCAGAGACAGGGTCCCCTAGATGGGGGTTTCTATTCTATAGCAACCGTATTGTATCTGTAAATACTAGCATAGGCAACCAGACCTCTAGTGAGTACTAGTATGAACTCTGTTAAGTGAAGAGGAACAAATGGGTAAGCATTCTCCCCCCACTCTACTTGGCTGGGTGGGTGGGCAGGCTAACATGGTGAAGAATGTCACCTCAAGGGTGCTACTGCATCCTCCATCTTCTAGTAAGTAATTAGGAGAGTGAAGGATGGGAAGTGTGCTACCAGAAGATAATGTGCGTTTCAACAGCAGCAAGGCAGGAAACAGAGACAGGTGCCCAAAGGGCCTTTAAAAAACATGTTATCTTGGAGAAACACACTCTGGGGGGCATCTTCTGATAGCTGGGCAGCCCCCAAACAAAACTAGCTGGACTTTGGATATTCATGTATTCTGACACGCATCAAAAAAAGGAGAGGGGACTATTTCTCTTTTAACTCATCTGCAAACATTATTCTAAACACAAAACCCTCTTCTAGACTAATAAAGTCTAATTAATAAAGTGAAAGCAAATAATAAGGCTACTGCTTAAATGCAATTATGCAGCAGCAACTGAAGTGCTTAAATTACTGAAACTTGTGGGGCATTCACTACATCCCTCAAACTGTTTAAGGCACAAAGCTATCAGCATTTTGCTATGCCTAAAGCACAATCAGATCTCACATCAAGAAACTGGGTCTTATTTTTTATGTTTGTAATCTATTTCTTGCCACTGTTTTGGTAGAATAGGCTTATTATAATGTTTCTCTCTCCCCACCCTCTTCATCTTCACCACACACAGAGTAATGTTCTGGACGACCGCACATCATTCTGCTCGCCCCACCTTAAAAAAGCAAAGGGTACCACTGCAGAACATGCATAAAAGATGAGAAGAAAAACCACAGCATATATGGACTATCTTTAGTTGAATAAATCTTTAAAAAATAGGGGATATTTAGTTTGGAACAAAAGATTACTGATGAGGGATCCAAGAGAGATTTATGAGATTGTGATTGATAGAGCAGGAACAATTAGAAAAAAAAGACCTCACAGAAAGCTTGAAGTTACCTATTAAAGATGAAAGGTATGCATTTATATATTTAAGTTAATCTAAAACATATTTTTCAAAACTGCCTACCTAACTTATTAGAACACCCACATTAGAATGTTATGATGCTACATGTACAAATTCTTTTAGAAAATTAGAGTACGTTAACAAATGAAGGACTGAACAATAAAAGGGCACTAGTCAAGACACCCTAAAGTATATTATTTTGAGTAGTGCTTGCCATTCATCAGCACAAACAACACTTTTCAACCTGAGTTAGAAATACAGGCTCTTTCCAATGTGCTCTTTGCAGTTCTGTAGTATTTTTGTAACACAAAGACTGGCATTCCCCTTTCAGTATTAATTCAGCAAAGCTTAGGATATATGGTTGCATGCATTGCTCTCCCTCCACATATATCCCCCACGTTTATTTAACTGCTCTCTGAATATTTCCTATCTCTATTGCCTTACTCAAATCTATTTGACTAAAGAAGTGAGTGCACCACAATCCTGTGGTTGGCATGGAAACGTAATATATTCTGTGCTCATTACAAGAGATGCTATCTTCTGAAGAACTCTCTGCCCAGGATCTCCAATTGAGCTCCATGTTTTGCAAGGGTATTCTCAAACACAGGTGTCTTCCATACAGATACCTTAAGGCAAATAAATCCTTTTTACACATTCAAACTATGCACGAAAGACAGAATTTAATATGGCTATAATTTTTGGGTGCCAGACACAGCAGAAGACATCTGCAGAATGGCTTATACATGGAGATTGCTTCTCTCTACCACAAATGTCCATACATAGATTATATATAACTACTCTGATGATATGCTTCCTAGTGTATGGGGTCAATTATGCCAAAAGTGTGTGATTTGCTACTGCAAATATATTCCCTCCATCTCCTTTGAATGCTTCTGAATTTCACAAGGAGTGAAATGATCTCAAGCCATTAATTGCCCCAATTATTCATACTGAGATTCTATTATTTATATGGGATTCTATAAATAAGAATCTGGTCCTTCCGATTATGAATTAGCCACAGCATAGGTGACAAATTAATCTCATAAAATAAATAATTCACTTAAGAACTAGATGGAAAAGGAAAGTCCATGAAGGACGTGTTGGTACCATACATTATTCCCCTTTTTTCCTGCAATGTTGCATCACTGTCATTTCCCCCAAAATTTGCCATTAGAGTTCTAATATATAAAATTGCTAATATTCTTGGTAGCACTGCATTTCCAGTATCAACATGGACTACAACTCCCTGAATCATTTATGGTCTGTGGGAGAGACCAAGTTTGTCCATACCCGAGACTTTTCCTCCAGTCGTGTCATCATGACGATTGTTGCTGTACGTTGCTCCCATACCATTCTCCAGAAGTCACTGAGTGTCTCAGGCAGTGGCCCTTGTGTAGCAATGTAAGCATTCTGTTTGCGATAGCCATCAATATAATTGGCATTGATGTAGTCACTTCCAGGGACCCCTGCATGACAGAAAAAGGACATGAATCTTCAGGAATGGGTAAGTAAAGACACAGCCAGAATTCTGAGCTATTCAGAAAGAGGGTAAAGATTATAAGGATGCTGGTGCTACACTAACATTTGACTTTAATTCTATTTGTGGGGCTTTATATTACAGGATTCCAGTAGGAGTGCAGAGGTTTATAAATGCAGTAAATAAGTAGCTCTTGACCAAATGCAAATTGATGGGGAATACATTTGAATGGATATTTAAACACTATACAAGAAGGAAATAGTATGGAATATGACACGCATGCTCAACCATTCTGGAGGCAATCATGGCCAAAGAAAGATTTATGCCATTGTTTTTGTGCCTTGTTAATGCAACAGCATAAAATCAAAGGTTAGTTATTAGATGTTATGACAGTTTTGCAGTCTAAGTCTCTTAGAGAACAGTATTTCTAGAGTTTCATCTGGAAGAAATGAATAAATAGCTCTTTTAAATAAAGGCAGAGTTGGTTTTGGCGTACATATTCCACGAAGTTCACAATTTTGCAGCCTGACATTCATTTTGGAATTAAGGCTTAAAATATAAAATGATAAGGACACTTACTAGGTTACCTTCTACTTCTAATGGGTCACATCTCTTTCTTTTCCCCAGCCCAGTTAATGTTTTGTCCAAATACAATATTACAACAGACTGAATGAATCAAATGATTTGGGACTTGAGTGGTATAAATTTAAGAAATAAATTTGGTAGAAGACTTTAATTTCTGTCCTTACATAAATCCATGATAGTGAAAATATGACGACAAAGAGTTACACTATTTGGGAAATCATAGTGCAAAAACAAAGGGATAAATAAAACCAATAATGTTGCTCAGTCATCTAGATCTAAAACTTCTAGATATGGCAATAGAAATGGCTGCCTACTTATTTTCTTATATAGATATGCTTAAGAAAGCAATGCATACTCTGAAAAATGAATTTTTTAGATTGACAGGATAATGTCCATCAGTGATAATGTCCATACACTGATCAATTCAGTAGTGAACAATCTTTGGATCAAAGACCTATATATTAACACACTGTGCTATAAAATAACACAAGTTATTAAAGAATGTATGAGAAAACGTTCTACAGTATATATGCACATTTTTTTCATGTACGTTTTTCAGGTATAAGTATGATGTTGAGTCTTGAGGAACATGTTTAGTAATCATCAAAAAGTATGGGTTATGGAGTCGTAGTGCCCATTCCTTCAGCTGCATCAGTTAATCAACCTAGATTCTTGACAGTGTTGCAGCCTTATTTCAGTCTTATGTTTTGTAATCAAAGTTGGACAGATAATTGATTCCACACTACAGTGCACTAACTCCAAAACTCAAAATCTCACGTCTGATGCTGCAGTTTATTAGTGAAAGTAACTGTTAATAATCTTACCATCAATGGAGGTCAAGATGACCCGAGAGTGGTCATAGGCAATCACATTTGCATAGCGATTCTTTGGTTTGTTCACTTCCAAGTTGGAGTTTTCCCAGGTGAACTGCTGCCCAGGATCAATGGACTACAAGGTAAATGATAAAAAAAAGGAAGACTAAGTGTCTTTTCTCCTCTCTTTCCCTCTCCCTCTCCCCCCTCTCTCTCTCACACACACACAGAGCATATTTATTACTTTTCCAACTATTATACATTTTCTCAATGTTGAAACTATTGAATAATACACTAAGTAAATATAAGTTTCATATGAGTTATCTGATTGATTCAAAGAATTTACTTGCTAGGTGGGACATTCAATCTTGTTACCACTTCCATCTATGCTAGAGACAATACCCAACAGTAATTGTAAGAACAAGCTGTTTGCCAGTTAAATACAACATTTAATGTTTATTTCACATGAATTCTCTAACATGTAAAACCTGAAACACAGATGGGGTATGAATTGCTTAATACTGTCTCATATCAGTAAATTTTCATATGCAATATAGCTGAAAATAAAGCGCAATTAGAACTTTTTGATGCCTAAAGGCTAACTTTCCAAATATCTTTAGAGTTAAGAGTAGAAGCGCGCATACACGCAGGCCGCACACACATACACACAAACCAAGAATTTCTCAGGAATGTAATGAGGATGTGATGATTGAATGTATGAATACAGATCGGTGGACATAAAAATGGATTGTGTGTGTATATGTATTTATGCATACATGGAAAATGAACTGCTCCCTTGCAACCTATCTCATAGCTTTACCTGACTTGGCATGGCAAATATTGAATATCCATCCTGGAATAAGCATCTTGGAATGTACTATTGGGTGGATAAATCATCTCTCCCAACTGCTATTCTTTCCCCACAAATCATTTCTCGCATTACTTGCCAGCAAAGGAACGACAATCCAGGTCCTTAAATCAATATTTGCTGCTCAACATTTATACCAGAACCAAATCCCTTATTTGCTTACCTCAGCTACTATAAAAGAGAAGTATCAGTCATTTTTCCAATAAGCCAGAAGATTATATGCCAGGAAACTAA
The DNA here is from genome assembly GCA_034064705.1 of Bothrops alternatus. Taxonomy (NCBI): domain Eukaryota; kingdom Metazoa; phylum Chordata; class Lepidosauria; order Squamata; family Viperidae; genus Bothrops; species Bothrops alternatus. The sequence goes on from JARGCV010000589.1 coordinate 4,119,106, forward strand.
ATAGCAAAGAAATGACAGCAGAAATACTAAGGTAGAACCCCAAGTAACAATTTAGGTTATTTCTAATATATTGAAAGAGGTCTGTGGGTTGTGTACTATTCCCGAGCACTATTTGTAGTCCTCCAACACTGCATGATCAGATTTGATGGCAAAGTATCTACTTTGTGGCAGTGCAATTCTTTGGATTCCCTTGCTTAAAGTAAGAAAGGGATGTTTCTGTGAGATTTCTGCTTCCATTTCTATTTTACAAAGCCTAAGCCTTTGACCAATTCTGAAATCTTTAAAGATAGAAATAGGAGCAAATCAGGCCTCTTCTTTAAGGGCCTGATGTTCCCTTAACATACCCACATGAAGGCTTTTAAGTCCCTCCAAAGCGGATGGAAAATCTTGGCACTGCCAAGCTTTATTAACAAAACAGCACACGTATCAGTATCAACAGAAGGAATGATGGCCAAGTTCAAGATATTAAAGATGCCTTTCCGGAAAAATTGAACATCTCCACATCAATTGTAAAGGATTTCCATTTCAAGGAACAGCAATTGGACATATAAAAGGTATTTTCACAACTTCAGCAGGAAGGATAGAACATCATAACGTGGCTAATAAATGGTTTGGGAAAGGCAAGAAGAAAGTAAACTATTATCAGCATAATAAGCAGGCAGTGCAAAGTGACAGACCAATTTTTATAGCTGACTGTCATCATATGAAGCACATCTCCCAACTGATAGAAACAGGTCCAGGGGTGGTTCTAGATAATTTTTTTATAGACAAAGCTGTATTTTATCCATGGAATTTTATGAAGGATCAGCTAGGTCGTTCTTTTATACTCAGCCAATATTTCCCTGTTGTCTCTTTCTAACTCTTCTAATCTGCAAAGAGGGGGGAAAAGAGTGGAGTAACAATGCGCTTTTTTCAGCCAACATGGTGAGAAAATAAACAGTCAAGATGTGGTTAGATGAATTATGGCAAATATGGATTTATTGGAGAAGTCTCTCCTAGACCTAATCTAATGAGATTGTGAATCTGACTATGAAAAATTATAGTTATTTACACCCCTATCATGCTATTCCTTTTTTATGGTAATCAACATTATGTAAAGATCTCTTGAATGCACATATTCTTTGCCCATTCCATTTTTAGCTTATAACAAAATGGCAGTGTTTGACAGCACTACAGAAAGCAGCAAACAGTCCAAAGTTGCTTGGAGCTGTTCATCTTATAATTAGGTAGGTTTGTTTTGTCCCAGAAAAAAGGAATCCATCTGGATTCCTCATAAAGGGAAGTTCCCAATTTGCAAGAAATCTATGATAGAAAACTTTTGCTCTTGGACAGGTATTTCACACCTTCAAATTAGCACAAAAAATGGAGGCCATCTGAAATCTGACATTATAAAAGTGATGGACAGTTTAAAATAAGCTAATATATTATATTCCAAACTACATTTCAGTAATTGTGATATTATATAATAGGTTCAAATTCAGAAGTTTGTTATTTCATCTCATTTCCTAGATGTTGAAAAACTTCTGCAGACACTTAAGAAAAGTTACCCTGTCTCATACAAATTCTTATATTCAAAATATCTGGTAGAACTGAATTTTATTATTCCCAAGTATATAAGAAGTGAAAACATCCCTCACAGCCATTTCACAGGCCTTTTTCAAACACAGAAAAGTTAGGATAGAAGTACAAAACTCACCTCTGTACTAAGTCACACTGAAATTGCTGCAATGTGTTGGAAAAGAAAGGGAAAGGTGGCACAAATCAACCATCCATCCCCAATTCCCAGCAATGCCATTATAGCAATTGTCTTGCTGTGAAGAAAGTGAAAAATCCTTGACTATTCTGTATTAACAAGCCCTTAAGAAGGCAAATAGATGAGAAAGGCAGGAGAAGGAATCCACCTGGCTGCAAAGAGGTGCTAATTAAATATGCCTGCAAATGAGTGACTCATTTAGTAGTGAAATGATTTAAACTCTGATGAATTAATGTGCACCTGTTTTCTCCTTAACACAAACAAATGAGTAAATAAGGCAGAGGATGCTTAGAATGCACCTGAAGACCATTTGTGCTTGTTTTACAGATGGGCCACACCAAATAACTATCTTTTGTTTGGTGGGCTATTCATTTTTTTTGAACACTTTCACTTCCTTAAGCTCTCATCCCAAGACATGGTTTTAACAAGCCCAACATGCCTCTTAATGACAGCAGCTCTTTGTCAACACAACCACTGACCAATATCCAATATCCAACCACGAAGCTGCTCAAATGAGGAGTCAATCACAGAACATTATTCCTAAAACCCACAAGAAAACATTCTACTAAAGCAGCCGAGTGTTTGGCAACCTGTACATAATTGAATAAATGTACACACACTGGGGGAATGAGTCCAGACACATGCATGCAAAATGCAACTGAAGATTTCACAACCCCAAATGCTCCTTGTCATAAAAGCTTGTTGCTACTGGTGTATTTTTCCATCAACTTTCCCAAATGAGATCTGCCTGCCTGCTGTGGCTGAAACACATGTCCTGTCTGCAATGCAGAAAGAAAAGAAGGGTGGAATAGCAGACTTATACTCTGGTAATACGGAACTGCTCTCCTATGTGCTGAATTCTTCAAGTGACAAGCAGCATCTGAGGGAGCTCTAAGAAATGCCAGCGATCTTGTTCTGCTGTCAATTGGTGGGAATCTAAGGAAACTCTGGAAGGGGAGGACGGGAGGCTGTTTGGGCAGAAGGTAGAGAGCTGTAGTGAGGCACAGACCACATTTCTTTTTCTTGGCTATACATGTCCCCACAAAACTATGTATTTTCATCTTGCCTGAGCTCTGAAGGCTCCTAATGCTGTGGCAGATGGTTGCAAGGGAAGGGATAGAAAATAATTCAGGGCAGATTCACAAGAGCATTCGATAGTGTTATATGAACATTCAAGGGGTAATTATAAACATATTGTCTCAGCAGGTGGTTGGGAAGTGGTACATGTAGAGCTTTCTATTACCTTCACAGTGTTATCTCAGAAAGAATCAAGCATGCAGGAGATACGGGGTGTGTGTGTGTGTGTGTGTGTTACAATTAGAGTTTCCATTCTAATGGTATAGAACAGGGGTGTCAAAGTATCCCCTGACCTCAGATCTGGGTGGCAGCAGCCTGGAAAAGGCTCTAATGCCCCGATCCAGCCTCTGGAGGCATGTGGAAATGTCCCCTGGCTTTGGTTCTGTTCTCTGTTGCAGAGAACAGAGGCCTAAAGTACCATGAGATCAGGTGACATCAGTAGCATGAGATCTCGTGCAACTGATCTCACATGATCTTGCGTTAACTTTAGGCCTCCATTCTCTGCGAATCCATCGAAGGCCTGGAGCAGCCAAGAAAGCGAAGGATCTCGATCTTCGCGGGGTATTGAAGGCCTGGTAACTCGGGAGACTCGGGCGGGGGTGGGGAGGGAGGGAGGGAATAACCAGGGTGAATGTTGCAGTATTACTGCAGTCACTTATAAGGACAAACGACTGCCATGGTGCACCAACATTTGTAATTTCGGGACTTGCTCGTAAGCACTGGGAGTGCTCATCACGTTACTTTGAATGAGCATTAAGTGAACGCTCATAACTCGAGGTTTACCTGTATTTAATTAATTTATGCCCGACATGCTGCTCTGACAAGTGCTCAAGGTGGCTAACAAAAATTAAAACTAAAAGACAATATAAAGGTTTAAAATACACATTTAAACTAATGCTAGAAATAAATACTAAAGTCATTGAACAGTTGAAAGCCTAGCCATAAAGATTATCTTTACAGATTTCCTAAGGGAGGGGGGAGGGTACTGTAACTCCAGGGCCTGGATTTGGTAGCTTTTTTCTCTCATTCCAGAAAAAAGAGTTTCTGATAATCAGGGCATACTGGGAAGGCTTCTTCTGCTGTTCTTATCCAGACAAGCTTAGTGGTTCCTTAGATAGTCAGATTATAAGTTGTTTAGGGCTTTAAAGATCAACATCAACATTTTCATTGTATATGGTACGCAAAAGGCAGCCAGTGATGGTCTTTCCATGTTTTTTCTTTCAGTCTTGTTCCATACTTACTGACATATAGTTGTCAGTGCAGTACTTTATTTCCTTTTCTGCAACTCACACTGCTCAGCGTCTGTATTCTGTACTTTTCTATTGGATAGCTGACTATTCCTTGTCTTATTTTACTTTCTAGCAAGTCACTTTTTTAATATATACTCTATTTGGTCTTTCAATCACATTTGTAAAGGTTTTCAATACAATTTTCCATCTGTCTTTAACTCACTTGCCTCTATTGGATCTCTTCCTTTGTTTATTCTTAAGATTTATTTATCAATACATCTTCTTGTTATTTTTCTGATCTTAAAAATATTTTCCTTTTGTTACAATTTTCTTTTTGCTGACATTCTTGATTGATGTGCTTCTCCTTATCCTATTTGACCCTGAAAGTCTGTTTTCAGTTGTGGAACATGTTTTTTGCTGCTTAAAACTCATTTTTTAATTTCTGTTTGGCTATCATGACAGTTTGTGCTGAAAGCCACTAGGATTTATCTTAAATTTGTAAATTAATCTTCTGTTTCAGTTCTCCATAGAGAAGACACTCCACACTTTCTTCCCACAACACTCAAGGATCTCCTTTATTTGTTTTTTTTAAATAAATTTTTATTGATTTTTTAAAATTACAATCTTTAGAGCTAAGTAAACAACATGTTGTCTGGGTTTACATATTTAACATTAACTTCTTCAATATAGATCTATTCAGTACTGTACACTCCAGTATTTTTTTCTCTTGATCTTCCTTTCTTCCCCATTGAACATTTACAATTCTTAGTACTACCGGTATTGATGTATACTATTGATGTATTGATTTATTCATACCAATCCTTTTATTTCAAATTTCCCATATCAAAAGAAGAAAAACAAAATGCTATCATAATTCTAAATCATATCTTCCATTATAAAAATCTAGTTATATCTAAGGATCATCCATTCTTTTAATCATATTCAGGTATATTAAACAGATAGTGCCCCCTATGATAAATTAAATCTTCTGTTTTTTAAGTCTACAATAACTCTCGCTTTCTTTCTTTGTCAAGTAGCTTTCTAAGCCAAGGCAATTAAATCACCCAAAATTTTTCTTTCTATTTTTGTGCAAGCTGCTTAACATAAGAAAGGCAATTTAGGTAGAGTATTTTTTTGGGGGGGAAACTCTGCCCATCCACATTCCCTAGACATTTCCCTTGCCTGCTCTATGTTTTGTTTTCTCAAATCTTCTTCCTTGTATTTTCATTGTTATAGATAGGTCTTGCAGTATTTTGTGTATGGTAGTCCATATTTCCCTTCTCCTATCTCCTCCATCTCTAGATCCATTTCTTCTGCTTCATCCTCTGATTTCTGGTTTATTTGTTCATACTTTGTAGTCGTTGTCTGTGAGCTTTCCAGTTGTAGCTTCAATTTAGAGATTTGGTTCTTTATATCATCTAGGTTATTTTTAGTCTCATTATGGTTTCTTTTTATGTCCTCTTTTTGTACAACAATTGCTTGATGAATTTGCTGTAACATAAAGAGTATTTCCTTCTGAAAGGTATTTGTTTTTTCTTAAGGCATCATTTAAGAATCTCCTTTAAATGTAGAGAATCTTTCCTTATATGGATATGTATGTTTCCCAGGTGAAAGTTTGTGGACTAACAATTGTAGAAATTTGTATTTTAATTTTTAATGATGGAATTTTGTTTACTGTTTTGTTTAAGTTATTTTTTAACTTATATGAATTACCCAGAGTTTGTATAATTAAGTAGGATACATATAAAGTAAGATTTAAAAGGTTTAAAGTTTTCCCCAGTCCAGTCGTGACTGACTCAAGGGGGTAATGCTCATCTCTGATTCTTAGCTGAGGGAACCTGCATTGTTTGACAGATGTTTCTGTCATTTGTTTCTGACACCAGCATGAAAATACAGAATGCAATAACCTTTCCCGCCAAGTGGTACCTATTTATCTACTCGCATTTTCATGCTTTCAAACTGCTACCGGTAAGTTAGCAGGAGCTGGGGTGAGTAACGGGAACTCACCCCCTCATGTGGAGCTCGGGTCTTGAACCTGTGCTGTCAGCTTTCCAGCTGACAATCTCAGTGGGTCTTTAACTGCTGAGCTATTGTGCCACCTCAATATTAGGTAAATGTAGGTTATTTTTATATCAGTATTTCATCGTTTTATCCCCACAATCTGGGGATATTTTGGCTGATTACATTGCATTTTTCTATAGGAAACAGAACCCTGAAGCAAATAATAATATATCACTCTACTAAATAAATAAATAACCACAATATAAGAGGCAGAGAAACTGCATTTGTTTTCCTACTTGTTCCCATTTAATTCTCTGTGCATTCATGTTGTTAGTTAGAAGATGGCCACTGGATGCAGACAAATGTCACATATTTCATTGAATAATCATCTCTCTACTCTCTACAGCCTACCTGGCTTTCCATATTTTACTGAATTATGGCAAGACATGGCTTTTTCAGTAGTGAATCCTACTGTTACTGCTAATTAAAGAGATCTGTCCTTAGAAATTGCTGGAGATGTCAGAGTCTATTCATTTTCTTTACCCATAAATTTGTTGGACATTTTTAAAGGTCATTTATTTCCAGTTCTAATAAATATAGGCAATATTTGCTTGAGCTCGAATTAGAAAGACTGGAGCTAGAAAGCTGCAGATCACAAATATATGAAGAGCTGGTTTTGAGAGATACTGTATTATTTTACACTATCATTAATGTCTCTTGTAAAAGTGCAGGAAACTAAAACTCCAAATGCTGCTTGCTGCTAACTTGACTCATAATCGTTTCATGTCATACTCCTCCCTCCCCCTGCATGTATTCCTGTCACAGTATCACTGTGCCCATATAAAATAGGCTAAGTGTCCAATTATAATGGATTTGTATGCAGGCACGTAAGAAGATAATCCCAGATTTTTTTTCATTCAATCATCTGAAGTGACACCCCTTTTCTTAATATAGGTGGATCAGCAATGTAAGCATCACAGTTCTCCCAGAATTCCTAGATGTTGGAATATTCATGAGCAGGAAGAGTCATGTGGTAACTCAGTCAGCCAATGTGAAGAAAGTGCTACTGAGTCTGTGCAAAAGGGTATTGAGTTAGGAGCTGGATTTCTAATCTTGGGTTTGTCTCTGTATCTCTCTGTAAGAAGTCTTCATTAAGCTATGTTGCTGTAAAGAAGAATGTATGGTATTGTAAAGATTTTGAAATAAATATAAAGAAGTTATTTTGAATCAGCTAAATGCAGTCAACTGTGAGAGCTTCTGATTTATTTTTTCACCAACAGAGAAATTAAAATTCTCTAACAGGTTATGGGCCCAGAGCTTACTAAGGACTGCATTGTAATTTAAAGCTGGAAGAAATTTCCTGTGTTTAGAAAGTATAAGAACAAGGCAGAATTAGCAGAATGGCTGCAATGGAATTTAAGGAAAGCTGTGTGCCTCGTTTGGGCCAGAAGAATTACATTGTGTGGGCTGCTAAAATGGAATGTTTGCTCAAAGCAAAAGAGCTGTGGTATATCGTAGAAAATCTACCACAAGTGTTTGCAGCTGCTGATCAGAAAAGTCACGATCAAGCAATGGCTTATCTCATCTTGAATTTAGATGATGAACAATTTCTAAATGTTGCAAATTTAAAGACTGCAAAGGAGATTTGGTTGAAATTGAGAGCTGTGCACGTGAATGTTTCTGCATGCAATATAGTGAAATTGTCAAGAAAACAGGGCCTGTTTGCAACCAGGTGAATCTGTGGAACAGCATTTAAATAAAATGCAAAGTTTATTTTTGGATTTAGAACAACGTGGGATTAAATTCCCTGAGTCTCAGAAGGTTTTATTGGTGTTGAACAGTTTAGATAAAACCTGGGACACAGTTTCTGCGATATCTGAGTGTAAAGAAGAGCAAGACTTAAATTTTGAGGCTTTAAAGGCATGTTTGCTTAATGAAGAAGAAAAGTAACATTTTAGGAATAGCCACGAGGAGGTGAAATTCCTGAAGAGGGGGTCCAGACTGCAAGTCTCCTGAGAAGAAACGAGCAGATGGGACCAAGTTGCATCAAAAGAGAGCTGGTCCATGCAGATCTGGTGGGACCTATGCAAGCCAGTTTGGGAGGAGCAAAATATGCACTGGTAATTGTTGATGATTATAGCAAGTATTTGTTTTGCTACTTGCTTAGAGGAAAGACAGAGGTGCTACAACAATTCAAACAGTGGGTAAGTTTTGTAGAGAGAAGGTACAGACAACAAGTGTGTCAGTTGCAAACTGACAGAGGTACTGAATTTATGTCAACTAAATTCCAACAATGGTTGGGGCAGTTGGGGATAAGACACAGACGTACAAATCCTTACACAGCAGCAGAGAACAGTGTAGCTGAAAGAAGGAATGGTGTTTTGCAAACAATGAAAGATTCATTACTAGAGGATTCTGGTATGAGCAGGTCATATTGGGGAGAAGCCATATTGACTGCCAATTATATAGTTAACAGGCTGTGGAGTTCCTCCATTAATAATACTCCATATACCATTCTATATGGGAGAAAGCCATCACTGGCACATTTGAGAATTTTTGGAAGTACTGCCTGGGTACATATTCCGAAAGCAATCAGAAGAAAGGGACAGGAAAAGGTAAGAAAGCTCAGGTTTGTGGGCTATGAGCCAGGGTTAAAAGGATATCGCTTTAGCGATGAAAGTAAAAGAATTGTAATTTCAAGGTCTGCTAATTTTGCAGAACAAAATTGGGACAGAATTAATGCAAATTCTGGGTATGTCTCACTTAATGACGGTGATCTATTTAACAACAATAACTCATCTAATGATGGAAAAATGATTATTGAAGATGTCAATGTTCAGGGCGGAGAGGCTGAACAAGACATGATACCAGAAAGACTTGAGACATAGGAGCAGTTAATACCACATAGGTCAGAGCGATGTAACAAAGGAATTCCACCTGAAGGTGTATCTCTCTGTAAGAAGTCTTCATTAAGCTATGTTGCTGTAAAGAAGAACGTATGGTATTGTAAATATTTTGATATTAATATAATGAAATTATTTTGAATCAGCTAAATGCAGTCAACTGTGAGAGCTTCTGATTTATTTTTTCACCAACAGAGAAATTAAAATTCTCTAACACTAGATTTTGCTCCCGCTTTTGATTACTAACTTTTAGTTAGCTAGTGCTTCTCTACCGCTTCTTGGTCCCTATAATTTTGCCTTTTGAATTCAATTAGTAAAGTGTCTTCTGAATCAAGGGAGATATAATATAGCAAGGGGAGATGAGAAGCAAAAGAGAGCAGGAACTATAATGCATATAAAAGGCACATTCTCAATTTATTTTCTGCCTTACCCCATATAATAATAATGATGATGATAATGACAACAACAACAACAACAATGGAGTTGAAGGGGACCTTGGAGGTCTTCTAGTCCAGTCCCCTGCTCAGGCAGCAAACCCTATACCATTTCAGACAAATATGAATGTTTACTAATGATTTAAGTCTTCTGCAGCTGAAGAAGACCCTACAGAGTTTGATGCAAGCACAGAAAAACATTTATATGCAAAGGAACTTCCTATAACACAGCAATTTTTCAAATTAATAATTTTCCTAGTAAATGGTTAATCATAGAGAAACCAGATAGCAAACAAGACTCATGGCAATTCCTGGGCTCGTAATACCATTATCTTGAATGCAATAACACAGTGGTTCTCAACCTTTTTCAGGTTGAGACCCCACTTGCGCCACCCATGCGCGCTGCGACTCCGACCCAGGCGCGCGCGTGCGCATGCGCGCAACGGAAAAAAAATAAAAAATTAAAAATAATAATAATAAAAACCAAAATGGTGGACCACGACGGGCTGATCCGCGCATGCGCGGCGGCGCGCGCGACGAAAAAAAAAATCAAAAATTTTTTTAAAAATTTTTTTTAAAAAACCACAAAATGGTGGACCGCGATGGGCCGATCCGTGCATGCGCAGCGCGCACGTGATGGCCCGATCCGCGCATGCGTGGCACGCGTGCGACGAAAAATAAAATAAAAACAAAAACAAAAACAAAATGGCGGGCCGCGGTGACCGGCGACCCCCGCAAAACGGTCGTTCGACCCCAAATGGGGTCGCGACCCATAGGTTGAGAACCGCTGCAATAAGAGCATTGCAGTGATTAATGCCAAGTTTCACCTTCAAAATATAGTTATTCAGAACTGTAGGAGATACATAAAATGTAATGTGAGAAGGATCAGATTAGTATGTGTACTGGTTTCAGAGAACACCATCAGAAAGCTGCTGTATAATATAGTTTTTATGTTATGGAATTGTATAGAATTTATTAGAATGAGATATATTTTGATCTTTATAACTGTGATTTGTTGTAAATCACCTACATCTCTCGTATAAATTGTATCAAAGGAAGAACAGTCACATTCAAAAAGATTCAAATATGAAAGAGTTAAAGAGAAATCTAAAGCTGATGTGTCAATCTAAGTTGTGGGCAGGGACGAAGCCGAGGGAAATGAAAACTAAGCAGCCGATCAGGAACAGGAAGATTTCTCTGTCAGGTGAACTACTGAAAAGAGGAAGCTCAATTTTGTCTTTCTCATTGCCTTTTCTCTCACAGGAGGAACTGAAGCACGTCTTTCCAGGATTTCTCTGATTGGAGTTAATACTTTGCAATGTCACCTGGGATTCACTTATGCTTTCAGAAACTAAGGCAGTGAATTAGGTTCTTTGTACTGTTATGTGTAATTTGGACCCTTGTCTCATTTGGTTCCTTTAGGCAGCAAGGAAGACCCGAGTACCTGGATGGGTACTGTAATACTTCTTTTAGAGAGAAGCGGTAATGCTGCTCGCCTTGAAAGAGGCAGTGATGTGCCCTGTCTCAAAAAACCCATCTGCTGAATCATCCTTATTTGAAAACTCTTGTCTTGTCTTCAACTTCTCCTTTTGGAGAAAGCTTATAAGCATAAAAGTAGCTCAACTACATTCAACCCTAGAGATAGTGGGTACTGTATAACCTTTTAGGATTGGTATGGAATGGAAATAATATTGGTCACTCTGTTGGATGACCTATGCCAGTGATGGCAAACCTTTTAGAAACCGAGTGCCCAAAAACTGCCCCCACCCCACTCTGCCCCCACCCTGCCCCCCATCCCCCGTCCCGCCTACCCACAGGGCCACTCACCGCCTCTAGGGGCTGCCACAGATCACCCAGGCAGCCCAGCAGCACTATGGCGGTCACGCCATCTGCCCGCGCCCTGCAGCATCAACTGCATGATGGGGTGTGAGGGCAGAGTCTTGTCTACGCTGCCTGGTTGCCATGTCCTTGGCTGTGCTGCTCCGCGTGGGCCACGCTCGGGGGCCACTCTCCTTCAGGGGGGCTGCTGGAAAGGAGGGGGTTGCAGGGGGAGGCAAGGCTGAGGCAACGTCACGTGTGCCCACAGAGAAGGTTCCGAGTGCCTCCTCTGGCAACCGTGCCATAGGTTCGCCACCACTGACCCATGCCAAGTTTTGAAGGACGGTGTGTACCACTTTTGGTCTGCTTAGAATTTTTAATACCATGAACCAGAATATCTTTCTGGATCATAGAAAGATGGTCTGAAGTTGGAAGCACTGCTTTCCAGTTCTACTCCTGGTCTCAGTGGTTCATTCAAATCAGAAATGGTGACATCATTCAAAGTGGTGGGTACCACAAGCTTTGATTCTCTCCCTTCAAATCTTTAACATTTACGTAATGCTGCTGAGAAAGGTCAGCTGTCAGTCTTGTGTGCGTTATCAGCAATTATAGAGTAAAAAAGACCACTAACAGATATAGGCAAGATCCATTATCAAAGCAGCAAGGTGAAAAATATGGCTTAAGTCCAAATAATACAGAAGCTGTGCAAAAAAAGTCTCTGACATCTTGATTTACAGGAGTGTAAGATGGGGAGGAGGTAAAGCTATTAGATTTTCTAGACTGATATTAGCCCCAGACCAGAAAACAAATTCACCGGAAGACTAAAGTATCTTTATTAAGACTGCTTATGATACAGAGTCTAGGATTTAATTCATGTTTTTTTGTCTCATTCTTAAGGAAAGGATCTTATCTATCTCTGCCAAGGTCATCCTCTTTATTCTATATAGCAATACTCTGATGTTAGTCAGCTTTACACTGCCACCCTCAGCTGAACCAGAAATATTGTGAAAATCTTAACCTCTTATCTAAACAATGTGATGATCTGGATGGGTAAAAACTCAGATTAGATTCTAGCAAGATGGAGTTGCTGCTATTCCAGAACCATTGATGTCCCAGTTGTAGTCCTGGATGAGATTTCCCATTCCTTAAAGGAGATAGTTTGCAGTTTGGGATTCCTCAGAAATCTTTTCTAACACCAAAGTTCAGAAGCATCAATAATTTTTCTGTCCTGCTACTTCAGAATCAAACTTCGGCTTCTGTTTGATGCACCAGGAAAGACAAGACTCTTGTTTCATTCTGATCCTTGTAGGTATAGACACATTTCAGCACTGGACTAGCTTTTCCAAGGCCTTCACCACTATTTGGCCGAGTACTAATGTGTGGTATACTTCTTGACTGCTGATTTCTTTGCAATTAATACTGTAGTCAATCCTAAAAGGCAAAAGCTATCTACTCGTTCAATATCATTGTCAACTCTAAGACTGGTTGCTGTACCTGTGGTCATTCATTTGGTCTTTATACTTACATGTTTTCACTGTGCTCCTTGAATTTCATTACTAGAGTTTGCAGGTTATTTGCATTTTCATCCATCAGAGTAGTGCCATCAGCATAATGCAGGCTATTGATTTTTCTTTCTCTAGTTTTAAAACCACACTCAACTTCTTCCAAGCTAGCTTCAGTATACATTTTGCAAAGAAGCTCAATAAATAAGGAACAAGTATACTGCTTTACTCATTCTTTTGCCAACTTGAAGCTAGAATATTTTGTTATGTTCCTTCCATATCATAGTTTCCTGTGTATAGGTTTTCTGTCCATACTGTGGTTTCCTAACCTGTTTATAGAAAATTGAGATGTTCTAGAATTGTCATTTTAAAGTATTCTTCTGACCTTTTAAAAAGCCAGCTTGGATATCTGGTATCTACTTTTTCAAGTTCAGTTCTATTCCGCATTGGATGAGTCTAAGTATTATTTTGCCAACTTGTGGAATTAAGAATATGCACAAATAGTTGGCAGATTGATTTCTGTTGTCTATAATGTGGTTCTTTGGGTTTGCTGGTAAAACATGGCTATGACCTTTACTGATTCTTTTGTTATTTGCTGTATTTCTATAGATATTCCATCAATTTCTATAGATTTCCAACGTAGTAATGGCTGAAATGCTGATCTAACTTAATCTGTCAGAACTTGACCTTCTTGTTATTACAGAACATCTTCTAGTACATCTTGGATGTTGACATCTATATTGTACAGAATTTCAGTATGTTCCTTCCATCTTTGTTCAATCTTCTTTAATTCAAGTATTATCTGTCTGTTAGTGTCCTTTAGCATACCAATTCAAGATTGCAATTTCCTTCTGAGTTCAGAGAGTTTTTTGGAAGATGTTCCTTGTTTTTCCATCTGTTTCCATCTTTTATGTCTTTACATGGGTTGTTGTAATACTGCTTCTTGTCTCTTCTAATAGCCCTCTGAAATTCCTCCCGGAGAGCTTTGCCTTTCTTGGCTTTGGCTTCCCTTTTCTTCTTGACAATTTCCACCGATCCTTGTAATATCCATTTTGCTTTCTTCTCTTTCTTGATCTTCGGCAATCTCTTTTCAGATTCAGCCTTAATAATTTCTTTCAGTTTATTTTACAGTTCCTCTGATTTCCTACCAAAGAGGTTCAGGACTTTAAAGCAATCCCTGATTTTAAGTACTATATGTACCTGTTCTTTAATTATTGCACTGATTGCTAATAGATTCCCAGCTCCAATTCAATTAGCTGTTTTTCACTTTTAAGACTTCACATGTGTTTGCTACAGGATACATTACTTGGCCTCCTCCAAATGAAATCTACCTAGTCACTGCATGCTTGCAGGAATGCATTCCTGCAACAATTCAGAACGACAAAAGCCTGAAGACAGCTCTTCTCTGTGGAGACTCTCACGCATTGAAACACAATGACTCCTGAGTTTTGTCTGGAACCCCACTTTGATAAAATAATAATAATAATAATAATAATAATAATAATAATAATAATAACAATAATAATAATAATAAAGTTGGAAGGGACCTTGGAGGTCATCTAGTCCAACCCCCTGCTCAGGCAGGAAACCCTATACCATTTCAGACAAATGGCTGTCCAGTCTCTTCTTAAAAACTTCCAGTGTTGGAGAATTCACCGCTTCTGGAGGCAGGTTGTTCCACTGGTTAATTGTTCTAACTGTCAGGAAGTTTCTCCTTAGTTCTAGGTTGCTTCTCTCCTTGATTAGTTTCCATCCGTTGTTCCTTTTTTTTTTTTTTTTACATTTTCATTATATTTATTTTTCACTTTTCTGAACCACCCATGTCCCTCAAGAGGGACTCTGAGCAATGTAGGGTAAAATATTAAAATATAAAAGGGTATATAGAAGTTAAACATTTTAAGTTCTGCCTTCAGGTGCCTTGGAGAATAGCTTGACTCCCTCTTCTTTGTGGCAGCCCCTGAGATATTGGAACACTGCTATCATGTCCCCACTCGTCCTTCTCTTCATTAAACTAGACATACCCAATTCCAGCAGCCTTTCCTTATATGCTTTAGTCTCCAGTCCCCTAATCATCTTTGTTGCTCTTCTCTGTACTCTTTCTAGAGTCTCAACATCTTTTTTACATCGTGGTGACCAAAACTTGATGCAGTATTCCAAGTGTGGCCCTACCAAGGCATTGTAAAGTGGTATTAATACTTCACGTGCTCTTGATTCTATCCCTCTGTTAATGCAGACCAGCACTGTGTTGGCCTTTTTGGCAGCTGCAGATGTTGAAAACTGTTTTGTGGGCATTTAGAATTTAGTAAATCATTTATTGTATGAGCGATTTTTTTTTAAATTTTCAATTCGGCTTTTGTTTTATATCATTGTGTTATTTTTATTCTTCTATGTTATGTAAATCACCCAGAGTCATGACTAAGCTAAGAGAAAATAAGTGAATATTAGAAGACTTGAGAGTGGTGCAATTGGTAGTCAAACAGTAGGTTTTCATAAACTGTGAATATGGATATGATTATCTTTTTACACAGTCAACTACAACATAGACAGTTACTCTTTTGGGGGACAAAGGATAGCCAGTTTGGTCTGGAGAACCGGTTTGTTCTAGTGGTTAAGGCACCAGACTAAAAAGCAAGAGACCATGAGTTCAAGTCCTGTCCTAGCCATGAAAGACAGGTGGGTGATCTTGGGCCAGTCACTCTCTCTCAGCCCAACCCACCACACGGCTGTTGTAAGGCAAATAGGAGGAGGAAGAAGTGTTGGATATATTTGCTGTCTTGTGTTATTTGTAAAAATAATAAAGGTAGGATATAAATAAATTAAAAATATTAAAAAAACCACTGAACCATCCCCTCTCTTGCCAACCCCACTCCTAGTCTTCTCACCTCATATTCCTGGGAGAATTTCAGTCCATCATTGGCTTTCAGTCTGTCAATATTGTCAGCAAGGTCTGTTACTGGAATAGGAGGATGGTCACGCATGCCTGTCAGATCAAATAAAACAGAAGGGATCATAGTATCAGGAAGAATAATTGTTTAGCTAAAGGGAGATATCTTCTTTCATATGTGCATAGTGGAGCTGATGGCAATGTATAACAGTAGCACAGTGAACGGAGTATGAAGAAGTCAATGTGGCATGCGGTGCCCGTACAAAGGCAGAAAGTATCTGTTCATGCTTAGATGAGACAACAATCAACCACATGGTTTCCAAATATAACAATAGCCTAGAAAAGGTGAAAAGACTTGAAGAGATGCCCCTACATGTCCTTAGGCTAAAATAAAGTTGCAGGGACAGCAATAAAGCACAAAGCTCCTGAAGAATGGGACGGTGTCTTCATTTCATATCAGCAATATGCAGTACAGTGCAGAAACAGAAATTGTGAACAGATGCTTGAGGAACAGTTTGCATTTCTCTCAACAGCTTATTTATCATAAAGAGACTGGGGCAGGCAAGTCGTAAGCATTAGAAGCTATACTTCTACTGAAGAAGCATCAATAAATCTTATCATTTGGAAAGACTGCGTATTAACTTTCTTGAGTATACATTCTGGGTGAGAATATGCAGCCAAACAAAACAAACTTATAGAATTCAGTAAAACCCTATTTAATCATTTAAAGAGATGGTATCCTATCCATTTAATGTGAAAGTACCTCACTAGGACAGTTTCCACCATTTGAAGCAAGTTTTGTCATTTGCCGAATGACATTGTTTAGGAAATGATATCACCCTACAAATAATCTAAATGGACATAAATGATAAAATTGATACAAAGGACATCATTTGTATGTATCATTGCATAATGACAAATTAGAAGTTATACTTCGAAGCCTACTTCTAGACAAATTATGCAGTCTAGATGATAAAAGATGTAAAATCAAGGTAAAATCAACATAAATTTAACTGCTTAATTAGACTACTTTGAGTGCAATGCACTTGTCACTTTTTTCCCACCTGGGGAGAAAAGAATTCCTGGTCCACTATATCTGAAATTAATAAAATAGGAGTCTGTTAAACTGTGATCTCATTATAATACTAGGCTTTGTTTCCACCCCTGACATCTAATTTTTCCTTTGTTCTTTGGTAATTCTTCAAGCATCAACTTTCATTTCCTTTTCCTCTTTAGAACGTGAACACCAAATTCTACAACCCTGTGGGGCCAATCAATTCACAAATGTTTCTTTGCCTACATAACATCATAATATCACTAGAATAATGCTTGTTTTATTTGAAGCTCTTTAAGATGGAAGGAAAGAAAGAAAGAAAAAGAGAGCAAGGAAACCTGGACTGAGAATGTTTCAGCAAGGTATTGCCAAGAGAATAAAAGCTGAAGTGCAATTCAGGGGATGATTAAGTCTAAGCCTACTGGACTAATTTTGGGTGGTGAGTGTTTCCACAAAATATTACAAATTAGCTCCTCATAGCCTTATTAAAGGACTACAATTTTATATTTCAGCCCAGCTGGGAACTTCAAGATTTCTGACTGCAACTGCTTAGAAGATTGCAAACCTTTAAAACTCTTTTTCTTTCTTCCCGAGCATGCTGGAGCATCTTATGTGAGAATCATCAAAAGCTTGTGTTGATGAAACTGCCTGGCTCACTAGAAAGTGGTCATGATATTACTAAATCTGTGGTGAGTGAGAGGTGGACCTTCATGAACAAAAGAAGATGGGAAAGAAGGAGTTGCGTGGAGTGAGAAAAAAAGCAAAGCAGGTGGAAAGAAAACTAACTTGATATATTCGGGCAACTGGGGCCACTGGCACCTGTAACAACAGAAATCCCATTACTATTGCTGAAGGCAAAGATAAGGAATAAAAGATGGTCAAAAGGTAATACAAAAGTCCTCATCACCAACTTCAAAACCAAGTTTGAGGAAAACAATTTTAGCTCCACACATATGGAAGCTACACATATGGAAGCATAGTAGGTACAGTATTAAAACGGTATCAGTTACAACAATGATTATTTTACAGGTAATTTTATCACCAATGTTATTTTGTCTCAGGTAACAATAGTTAGGATTGTCTTAAATCTTAACGATAAATGATCTGGCCTTTTTTTCAAGACCATGCATACTTTGTTGCAGGAATCTTATGACCAAAGTGCAGTCAAAATTTATTCAATCATATAACAACAATATGTTACCAAATCTGCCTCAGCTGAAAAAGAAAAGGAGTATAAAGTAGTTGACAACTCATGTAAGAACTTTTTGCAAAGTAGAAACTATTAAGATAGAAAGCTTTATACTGAATTAGAGCAGTTTAATTCATTATATACTAAGCAAGACCTTTCTTACTTTAAGACTTGCTATCAAAGATAATAACTACCAGACTGCTGACAGTTAGTGGCCATCTGGTTCCAGAAAGTAACTATTCAACTCAACCTAAGGCAGTGGTCCCCAATCTTTTGGGCACCAAGGACTGGTTCCATGGGGAGAGGTTTTTCCATGGACCAGAGGGGGCGTGGTTTCCCATGCTACCTGTATCCTGTGGATGGGGGCTTTGCTTGTTTGCGTGGCCCGGTTTCTGGCATGCCACAGCCCAGTACTGGTCCATGGACCGGGGGTTGGGGACCCCTGACCTAAGGTGAGATTAGATGGAGGCAACTAATAGTTCAGACTGCAACAAACGTATCAGTCTTGAAAATCAACTAATAAAATAAAGTGGTGCAAAGAATGAGAGCAGGGGCTCATAAATTCTGGTCTAGAGTGAACATAAAAACTAATCTGCCTTCCTCAAGCTGTATCTTTTAACACAGACCTGGGCATTTTATGGACTCCGTGACACATTTGTCCAGTCTGCCTGAGGTTGATCAGAGATCAGAAATCAAATGTAGATAAGTGTACATCATGCACACAGTACAACTGCATTACTTCTATTTTGAAGGCGACTGCTACTGTTTTCAATTTATGTTATCTGTGTGTGAGTGCATGTCTACGCACCTTCATAGCCTTATTGGTCCAGCCTCTCTACAACAGTCCCAGTTTTCATGTGGCCCCTTGGGAAAATTAATTGCCCACCCTTGTTTTAACATGTCCTTTTTGTTATGTTTATGCCATTTTTCATCTTTATGATGAGCTTCAGCTATGCAAACTATATGTTGAAACAATAACTAAACTGCACTTGTTCATATTCTGTAGTTATAAAATTTGTATCTATATAACTTGAATAACCCTAACTTCTACTCTGTTTCTAAGATGACCTGAGTGGAGTAATCATGCCCAGCTGTAGAGAAAGAAAAGGCTACATGCAGCCATAAACAAACTTGCAGATCTACCCCCCCACACACACATAATATCATTTAGGGGGAAAAATGCCCCAACTTGGTGTGTAGAGCTTGGAAACCAAATATGTCCTTTTTTAATTATTAAAATGGCTTGAATGCTTTATGGATTCCACCACCTAAGGAAGGAAGGATGGCAATTTACTTTGCATGAACAAGTGAGAAAACAAATAAAAACAGCTCAGATGAGAGTGAAAATAACTTCCAAAAAGCAATAAATCTAGAAAATGCTGCCTTATGAAGAGGCTCTGCTTTGCTGAGGGTCAGCAGCAACTAATAATATAACATGTTATAAGAACCAGAAGGTAGGGAGCACTTCAGGAACCCAATCAGGAGCCAGCCTACTAAAACCGCCAATCTGATGTCTGATCTATCAGTAGGTTGGACTTTCATTTGGCTCATTAATTTGAATCTAGTATGATAGGTACATCCAGTGAAGAGATACACATAATATGAGGGATAAGTATCTTTACAGTAATTGGGACAATATAACTATAGCCCACCTGGTGTTTGGTAGTTAAGTCGCCTCATTTCAACAGGGTCAGAGGAGTGAGCCAGCAAGGAGTCCTTCAGGCCAATGGAATGTTCATCCTTGGATGAGGGTGAATTGGCCCTTTTCCTAAAGAAAAAGAAAGAGAAGCTTATACAAGATAAATTTGGGAAACAATAAAAAGATCCTGGCAACAGTCTCAACAACATACATAGCAACAAGCAAAAGGACTATTAAAGCCTTCTATCTGACAGGAACACAATGACAAAAACTTGGTATTCCTCTTTCTCTTCACATTCCTTTGTAAGGGACTTTTTCCTGTGGTGGAAGAATACAGAAGATTCTTTGTATTAAAAATTATTTAAAATGTGAAGAGTTGTAACGTACAAGGATAAAGGGTCTTTAGGGTAAACTTTATTGGCCCCTTAATATTGTCTTGAATGGCTGAAGCCCCCCCCCCAGGCATTTGTTAATAGCTTTAATAAAATACACTGTTGTCTCTTTGTGTTATATTTATGTCCATAGTTCTGCCACCCTAGGCTCTTATCCTAGTAGATTTCACTAACTAAGCAGGGAAGAACCTGTCCAGTAATTAAAGGGGATAGATCTGCAGGAAATTTTAGGATGGCAAGAAATAATATTGGTGGGGGTCACTGATTTCCATTAAACCACATGACTCCATATGGTGCTGTTGCTTCTTAGTATTCACGAAATCCATGTTACAAAAGTTTCTTTTTCAGCCAGTCCAACTCTTACGTGTGTGTGTGTGTGTGTGTGTGTGTGTGTGTGTGTGTGTGTTAGTGGGCATAGGCACGCATGCAAGCAAGTGCACATGACTGGCTGTTCAAATCTCTTGACTATAGTAAAGACATTCTGATGCACTCTTAGACAAAGTAAATGGGACATTTTGGTGAGTGAATGTCTTCCTGGTGATAAAAGCCCGTTTTTTTAAAAAAGGAAAAAAATATCACAAAATTGCATGATAGGAAACTACTTGCAACTTATAGGAATTAGTGAGAGTCAGGTTGCATCAGGCAGATGCATTGCTGTTAATATTTTTTAAAATCACTTTCTATGACATAATAGGGATGAAATCTGTTCAACACATTTATTATATATGTTTATATATTTGTCGTGTAGGTTGGGAGGAGATAATTTATAAAGCAGCCACCTGTCAGAAAAAAAGTATTTCATCAATCTGAATTCATTATCCAAAGAAAAGTATATACAAAAATGCCAAGATGCTTTGTTCTGGTCTCTAATTTTTGTTAAAAGTCAATTCAGCTCTATAATAGAATTACTCTGTTTTACGAATGATCAATCAGGTAACAAAGTTAGCAGTCAAGTTAGAAGAAATTTGGTTGATAATAAGAAAACGGAATCATTCAGAGCAAGGCTTATTGAACTGATTAATAAAACATGCCACATTCTTAGCCAAACTTTCTCATTGTGGACATGTATATAAGTAAACAGACAAATTTTAGGATACCCATTCTTCCCTAAACATGGTCATCTTATTTGTGAAGTTATTTATTTACTCTAACAATGACACAAAGTAGGTAAAGGATGAGGAAGTATGGCACAATGGCAAGAAAGGCAGAGAAATACCATAAACCAGGCTGGTTTGAGCAGCACATATTTTGGTTTTAGCAAGATGAAATTTTGGATCTCAACATATATAACAAAAAGAGAAAGATGCTAACTACCTTTCCTGTTTGCTAGATCCATGGAGAGCAGAAATAAAAGAGAAAACCAGGATTATTCAAAGACACTAACCATACATACAATAACCCAAAGTCACTTTCTTTCCGTCCACCTTGGAAGCATGCATATTTATTTACATCAAAATTAAGGTAGGATCGATCCACTGTGGGTCAGTCACTGGGACCACAGGTTTTGTTTTTGTTTGGACTTATGCTGGAACTCATCTTCAGCCCAACTTCTCTCTAGTTCCCTGAAGATGGACTCCAGCACGAATTCATGAAAATTATGGTAGATTGCTTAAAAAAGGGATGGAAGATTTTGCATTTGCTGTAAATGAATAAGTTATTGCTACTTTACCATCACAAGCAGATAACACTGGACTTTCTTGCCAAGAACATGGTCACAACTAACCATGATAGGGCCTTCTGCTTTTCCACACAAAATTCTGTATTTTCCTAGATTAAAGCACCAAGCCTTTCAATAAATTAATGGGGGGGGGGAAGACACTTCTTGGCGATATATAATTTAAGCAATAACAATCCATGAAATTTAACCAAGCGCTTATATGAAGTTGCTCATTGCTATTATAGTCCTCAACTTACAACCATTTGTTTAGCTACTGTTCAAAATTACAACAGTACTGAAAAAAGTGATTTATGATTGGTCCTTGCACTAATAAATGCTGCAGCATCTCCATAAACATGAGTCGTGGTGGCAGTGGTTAGAATGCAGTACTGCAGGCTACTTCTGCTGACTACTGGCTGTCTGCAGTTTGGTAATTCGATTCTCACTGGCTCAAGCCTTCCATCTTTCCGAGGTCGGTAAAAAGAAGACCCAGATTGTTGGGGGCAATATGCTGACTTTATAAACTGTTTAGAGAGGGCTATAAAACACTGTGAAGCGGTATATAAGTCTAAGTGCTATTGCTATCATATCGTCAAAATATAGGTGCTTGGCAAATGGTATATATTTACAAAGGTTGTAGCATAACAGGATCATGTGATTGCAATTTGTAACCTTCCCAGTCAGTTTCTGAAAAAACATAGTCAATGGGGGGGGGGGGAGAATCTGGATTTGCATAACAACTGCATGATTCACTCAACTGCAGTGATTCATTTAACAACTTTTGCATGACTCATTTAACAACCACCTTGTCTAACAACAAAAAAATCTGATCCTAATTGTGGTCATAACTTGAGAACTACTTGTATACACAAAAAGTTCATTCATTCCATTCCAAAATGAAATGCATGGACTGTTATCTCCCTTCCACTCTTGCCCTAAAAGTGAGCAAAGAATTAAACTATCTGCTTAGAGATGGCTGACTTTCATGTCAACGCTGCTAACATCGGATGTTCTTGCTTTGACAACAGATGGAAATGTAGCCATCTTTTCTCTTTCGCTTTTAGAGTTAGATGATGCTGGGAGGGGGGATGTGGATGAGAGTCCAGTTAGTCCAGGGGTTCTCAACCTTGGCAACTTTAAGACTTGTGGACTTCAACTCCCAGAATTCCTCAGCCAGCTTTGCTGGCTGAGGAATTCTGGGAATTGAAGTCCACAAGTCTTAAAGTTGCCAAGGTTGAGAACCCCTGAGTTAGTCATAACAACAATAACTCAGCCTTGCGCCCAGAGCTGATAAAGATTTGGTGGGCTGGAGAGCTGGGGAGAAAGCCGGTGCTTCAAGCTAATTGGGGAATGTGATTTATGACTGTTAATTGGAGGAGGGAATTGTGCTTTGCTACTTTGTGCCCAGGAGGGGGGAATTCAGTTTTTGGCTTTAACTATGTAGTGATGATGCTTTGTTTCTCGAATAAAAGATTATTTAAGGTAAACAATGCCTCGAAGTTCTTTTAAAGAGTTTCATCTGTCAGAACCATGACACTTGGATTTAACATTATATTAGTTTCTGTGCAGAACTTAAGCCCATTTAAGCTGCCATAATATGGCAGCATAGACACTATGAGTATATGTTGCTGCTTACCTTTTGAAGAGTAGGATAGCAATAACGATAATGATAATCAAGATGACCGCAAGGACAGGCCCCATCACCCACAGCATCTCTGGTTCATCTTGCTGCTTTGGTGATACTTCCATCACAATCTCATCTGAATAGGGACTGGCTGCATACTTCTTCTAGAGAATGGGAGAGAAGAGTAGACACAGACAATGAAAGTAAAGAACTTCTCTTTTGTTATCTTTTGTTATCCTCTGCCCCATAATTCCAGGAGGTCCACCTGTAATTTTCTTGAGCAACAACCATGGAACCATTGGATACTAAAACCAAAATCAATTGTCTCCCCTTTAGTAAGCAAAAAATCTGAAGTACAACAGCCAGGAAGTATCTTCCCTCAATTCCAGAATGAAATGGTCTGGTTTACAGCAAGCTGACAGTCTCAAATACACAAGAGTCAAATTACAATCTTTATTGAAGCAAAGCGAACACTATTGCTGACGTAACAACTAAGTAGTTTATTTTATTAGCAGTTTGAAAGCAAATGCAAGTAGATAAACAGGTATCACTTCGGTGGGAAGATAACAGCATTCTGTGTGCCTTAGCATATACTCATGCTGACTACATGATCATTGGAAATGTCTTCAGACAATGCTGGCTCCCTCGGCTAAGAAATGGAGATGAGCACAGCCCCCTAGAGTTGGACACAACTGGACAGGGGAAACTTTTACCTTTGTAAACAGACCCCTGGACTTGATAAGTTAGAGAACACCCCCGGGCAAACTACTACATGTGAAAAGTCATGGGCATTCCTCAGGCAACACTAGAGATGCCCTTGCCTGATGTATTCACAGATCAGCACTTAGGTATGCTATTCTCAAGTCAAAGTAGAAATCATCTATACACTGCCATTTCAGATTTACCTTACGGGTCAGGGAGAGACACAAGAACGAACACAAATTACCCTTTTTATAGACTGTACTAATTGCTGTGACCAAGGAAGCAGCATACAGTGACCTCTGCCTAACGTCCAAGCAGCCCAGGTTCGAATCTCAGAAAGGTGTAGCTGGCTGATGAGAGCAAAGGAGCTTGAAATTACCAGCTTCCCTTTAACTCTTTGTTAGCAATCAAATGTAACACACACACACACACACACAAAACCACACACACAAAACCACACACACACACACACACACACACACGGCAAGGATGCATATATAGGGCTTAATTTGAGCCATATTTCAACTCTGGATCCTTAATGCAAGAACTTGAGAAACAGCAATCAATACTTAAGAGTCCATTTTAATACTATGGAGAATAAATTTCAAACATTCTGGGACTGAAGGAAGGAGCTGCAGAGATTTTGACTCCTGACAATTCTCACTTTAGAAAGAACATATGCTAAATGACAATATCATCTGTAATGTTTGCATGGTTCTTCAGCCAACAGTACTTAATATAATGAGAATCAAAAGGGAAACTTTAGTTTATAGCAAGTAAGATTAACCAAGCTCAACATTAGAAGTACCGGTAGTAAGCAGGTACCAGAGCTTGGAGTAGCCAAGAAGAGCATTGGAGCTTAGCTACAGAACAGCTGTAGCTGGATCATTTCCAGGGAAGAATGGAAGACTGAAAATTTGGAGCTGATAATGTATTAAGAATAGGGAGTTGACAAGCAGATTGGTTCCTCTGACCCTCTCTGGACAAGGAGAAGATGCAATATTGCCTAAGTTGTACTTGATATAGCTGCCCCTCACAAGGAGGGGGGGGAAACTGGGAGCCAAGAGAACTTGTCATACTTGATCCAGCCACAGTCAGAGTTTTGCAAAGGACACTAATTTCACACTTTTTTTTTTTTGCTAATCACTGCTTTAGAAATTGCCTGTTAACTACTTTAAAGAGATTAGACCCCCCCCCAAATGACAAGGCTGGAAACACCAGGCATCAATGTCTTCGATCCTTAATATAAGAAACTGAAACTTTTTTTTAAAAAAAGCTTTCAAAATTCAAAAGGAACAGCAAAAAGGAACACAGGGTTTTGAATATAGAAAGATTTAAATGGATTAAAGAGTCTGAAAACATTACAACATTTGATCTCAAATATTAAGACTCCGAATTTAATTCAGAGTACACATTTTTGTGGAAATATATTTTAGATATTGAAGACATAACAAGAGATATAACAAGCTAAGCAACTTATTTATTTATTTATTTAGGTTTGTATGCCGCTCCTCTCCGGGGACTCGGAGCGGCTAACAACATATATATAACAATGAATTACGATAAAAAACTCAAACAAAGGTATCTAAAAAATCAATAAAAGACACACATTCAATTCAACAATCAACCACAATCATCTCCAGGCCTGCCAGCAAAGATGAGTTTTTAGATTTTTCCGGAAGGCCAGGAGAGTCAGAGAAACACGGACTTCAGGAGGCAGTTGGTTCCAAAGGGCGGGCGCCACAACAGAGAAAGCCCTCCCCCTAGGGCCCGCCAGACGACATTGTTTCGCTGACGGGACCCGGAGGAGGCCAACCCTGTGCGCTCTCACCGGTCTTAGAGAAGTATGTGGCAGAAGGCGATCCCGTAAGTATCCTGGTCCCATGCCATGAAGGGCTTTATAGGTAATAACCAACACTTTGAATTGGGCTCGGAGACCAATAGGCAACCAATGCAGCATGCGGAGAGTTGGTGAAATGTGGGCACAACGCGGAAGGCCCACAACAGCTCGCGCAGCTGCATTTTGCACTAATTGTAATCTCCAAACACTCTTCAAGGGTAGCCCCATGTAGAGAGCGTTGCAGTAGTCGATCCTTGAGATGACAAGGGCATGTGTGACTGTGAGGAGGGACTCCTGATCCAAGTAAGGACGCAACTGGTGCACCAGGCATTCAGAGACATTTTTAAAAATGCAAAAAATTAGAAAATCAGCTGAAGTTTTAAAAATTAAGAAGAAAATAAGAATGCCAATTTGAGAAAGTAATTGGAATAATTTTCTCTTGCTGGACTTTCAAAAGAGGCTTTTAAAAGTTTTTAAGAAATTAGAGACAAGGATCAATAATAATCTAAATGGGTTAAAGAGCAAGATTATTTTACCTCAAAGGAAGGAGCACAAGTTGATTTATTCAATCAATGACACCCAGACTGGAAAAATGTTTTGATTGGATTTGCTTACAGTTAACATTATGTTTAAGACTTTTTTTCCCTGTACAGTCACTTTATGTATCCTAATTGGACAGCATTTAAATTAGCTTTGTGTCTAATTGTCTTTTTATTTAAAGTACAGGAGCTTTGTGAATTTGCTCTTTTTATAGGACATAGTGTCCCTTTTTTGTCATGTTAAATTTCAGCCTTTTGTTTATACCAGGATACTGGGACCACTTTATGCCTTCTAAATGTGGACTTGCTTACAGTTGAGAGTTGAGATATGGAATAATGAATTTTACATTTGCTAATCAATGTACTTATTTTAGGGATCTATTTGGACTTTTTGATGATACCTGGATTGGAGAAGACATCACTTATTATAGTGTTTCTCAACCTTGGGAACTTTAAGATGAATGGACTTTGACTCCCAAAATTCTGGAAGTTGAAGTCCACCCATCTTAAAGTTGTCAAGATTGAGAAACACTGACTTTTTAGATTTACTTTAAGTTTAAGAGTTGAGTTATGGGATGAAGAATTTTATCTCTGTTAAGGGAAGAAAAAAATAGTGAAATTTTGTATTATGATGAAGTGTGAAATCACATTCTTAGGTTGTTTTTTTTCTTTTATGTTTTGCACTTCTTGCACTTTTATTCTCTTTATTTTTTCCTTTCCTTTTTTTGTATTGTATTTTAATTATGTATTATAATTAAAACTTTTAATAAAATTATTAAAAAACCGGTATAGCTGTAGCTCAAACCATACCAAACACCTGGAAAGTGCGCTCAGCTAGTCAAGAGTGCCTTAATACATTCACTCTTGTATACAGTAATACACAACTTGTCCTTAGCTGGCAGCTCAGAGCCCTCACCCTCCCAACTTGGTTGCACATTTGCTATGTCCGTCACTGAAGTGTTCAGACTGGGTGAGTAATGGTGCATTTGACCAGCTCTAATGAGCCATTACAAGTAAATGTACCGGTAGCTGAAAGTAAGAACCATAGCATGGGACAGAACAGAAAGACCCAAATATCTTCATTATGTTGGACATTACTTACACATTTCATGCAGAAGCAGCACTCTATTACTTTTCCTTTCCTCTTGCTTATCCACACCGGTGTGCAACAAAATATAATGTAAATGTTTATATGGACAGGCAAGTGGAAGAAAAAACTACAATCTCTACTAAGCCAATAATCCAACAATGCTAACTCTGTAACAGTCTTTTTCTTCTTTCAAGGTTCTTACCGTATCACCATCCTCCAGTGAAGCCAGCACAAAACAACGGTAGCTCAAATCTTCTGAAAGTGGCTTATTAAAGAAGCCTTTATAATTCTTTTCATCTCCCAAAACAAATGTCTCTGGCAGTTCATCCACTTGGGCCGCAATGTAAGGCTTGAGGTGTTCTGCTTGTCGACGTTGGCGCCTTTCTGTGGCCCCTTGGTTTATGGCCTCAAGTAGCTAGATAGTCAAAGAAAGCTTATGTAAGAAAAATTTCTGCCAGATACCTTTGTGAACTTCACAAAAGCGTATGCTTTTAATAACATTTGTTACTCGAAAAAGGTGCTCCTGACTTTGTGCCACCACAGACTAACATGGCTCTCCTCCTACATAGGACAAGGTAATCTTTTATTGTATGAAGAAAAAAGGAAAATGAATAGGTGAAAAGAGCTTAGGGCAGTAAGCAAATTGATAATACCCAATGCAAATATTTATTTATTGGATTTCAAGGCCATTCCACTCCAAAAAAGATTCTGGAGAGCTTACAATATTTAAAAGAATTATTTAGAGAAACATACTGCCTGTAGAAAATTACATGTTTTCCAGAAAAAAAAAATGGCCTGGAGCCAAAGCCAGGTTTTAAAGGGACTTGTAGAAGACTTGAAGAATGAGAGCTGTTATGTATGTTAAGGGGGAAGGATTGCTATTCCAGTGGGCATGGACTGTGACAAAGAAGGCATGCTTCCTCAGTCTTGCAAGATGGCAATGTTGCATTGAAGGGACATGGAAAGTACCCACTCTGCTTGTTTGTATCAAACGAGTAGAAACAATTGAAGACAGATGAGCCCTCAATTAATTATGCCCTATGCCAGGGGTAGGGAACCTTGGCTCTTTTATGACTTCTGGACTTCAATACCCAGAATTCCTGAACCAGCCATACTGATTCGGGAATTCTGGGAGTTGAAGTCCAGAAGTCATAAAAGAGCCAAGGTTCCCTACCCCTGCCCTATGCTACGAAGGGTTTTATAGATAATAACTAGCATTTTGACTTGCACCTGAAATCTGACTGTCCACCAATGCAGCTTCTGAAACAACCATGACAAATCAGCATAACAAGAAATGCCTGTTATTACCCATTATACTTCATTTTGAACCAGCTATAGCTTTTAGATAATATTCAAGAGTAGCCTCACACAGAACACATTGTATTAGTCCAAATGTGAAGCAAGTAGGTTATGAATGACTTCTGAAGTTCCTTCTGATTGAGGAAAAGGTGCAATTGGAACACAAGGTGCACTTGTGCAAAGGCCCTCATGAATACAACTACTATTTACTGATTGAGCACTATTTGTGATTCCTAGAGGATTTCCAAACTGCATACTAGTTTCAAATGGGAAGTACAACCCCACACAAGACCAAAGATGAAAATATCTGAGATAGGTGTGTGTGTCAGGATGCTAAAGAGGCACATTGACTTTGTTTTTTTCAATCTTGAATCTGATAAGATGCCTCAACCAACGATTTCATGTGCATATTAACAGGAGGGGCGAAATCATCGAGCTTTGAGGGACCCTGCTTTCAACACCAAATGGTACTGACCACCGAGGAAGGAGGTGAACTACCGTAGCATAGCACCCCCACTTCTAATCTACGTAGCTAATCCAGTGTTGGGGGTCAAGGGAAAGGGAGGATTTTGCCTTCTCTTTATGCTCAAGATCCCCATGTACAATTGGTGGGCCACTGTGTGACACAGAATGCTGGACTCGATGGGCTTTGGCCTGATTCAGCATGGCTCTTCTTATGTTCTTATGTTCTTATAGAAGGGTTCTGGTAAACAGTACTGAAAATTGCCAAGAAATCAATGCACATGAGCTTGGATGCAGCACTTCTACCCCAAATCTGCCAAAGGCCAATGACTAGTATAACCAGTGCTACCTCAGTACTGTATCCTGGCCTGAAACCCCATTAAAATTGGTCCAGATAACTACTTCTTCCAAGACCCTTTATAACTCCTAGCCAACCACTTTACCCACAAAGGGGAGGCTGGAAACTAGTTAATAGCCTCCAAAATATCTATCGCGGAAGCCCATGAATTTGAACTTTCAGAGAAAAATAATAGTTTGAGAGGCTTTGAGATGGATTTATCTTATCCAATAAGCATACTTTGCAGTCTGGAGTACTGTTGGACATGTCATATTTTTCTATGTTGTACTATCCATATTGTAGCAAAGTTTCTTTTTATAAAATCCCACATTTTATACAACAGATTTCATAGGGGATCCAGATAAAAAAACGAAGATCATAGTCACCCATAAATTCAGAAGAATGATTTAAACATACCAAGAATTTAATTACATTTCTTGGAGAGGCTCTCATATAAATATATTGTGTGCTTTTCTAATGAGTACAAATAAATGCCAGGGTTTGAAACTAATTTAAAGTGAAGGAAGGCATAACATATATTTCACACAAAATGGTAAAAACAAACATGCAACAGCAGAGAAAATATGATGCCAGAAAGACATAAAATCATGATATTATACAATATTAGGGACAGAGCCTGTTGACTTTTGCTCTCTAGAATGATATTGTTTTACATCTACCGTATACACTGGATCTTCAAGTCCTATCTCTTTGAGGTCAAATACACATACATCCATAACACAATATCCTTTTGCTTTAAAGAGAGATAGTGAAATAGAATGCAGAAGGAAATGAAGTGTGATCCATAAATGTAGTAACACCTCTGGGAATTCTAGCATAATGACTTCTTTCAAGTTAAAATTGCAGGCAATTTTTAGATTTAGTTGGAGTTAATGGGCATTTGAGGAAGTTAATGCTTCTAAGAACGTTAAGAGGTGGTGATAAACCCTGCTGTCCTAGGGGAATAATCTCACACATGCAAAAACAAGAATATCCAGCTTCAGAAAATGCCAAACACTACTATCCCCAGCACCACAGGGCTGGTGAATATGACTGATATAATCTTCTGTTTAGTATAAATACTGTGGATAATGCTGAAAGGCCCTTTGGAAAACATGGGTCTTTTTAAGTTTGTAGAAGGTCACTGGAATAGGAAATACTTTTACCTTAGAAGGTAGGCTATTCCATATGATTGGGCTCCCAACCTTTGAGGTCTTGAGCAGATATTCTCTAATTGTCAATTGTGTTGTATGGGTAGCTTTTATCAGGCAAAAGTGGCTTTTTTTAGATATCCTCATGCCATTAAGGGTTTTAAAGGTATTAACAGCATTTTGAATTGTACTCAGAAACCGACTCCTAACTAATGCAGTTATTCAATTATTGTGTTGTTTTATTCATGAGAGGAATCACATATTTATCAATTAGGACATAATTGCCCAACCTTTTGGTTTGCCTGGGCTGCACTGAGTGAAGAGAAATTGTCCTGGGCCGTATATAAAATATATAATATAGTTAATGCATATAAGTTACAACTTCCTTTTAAAAAATATTGTTTTAAAAGACTGCATCACTAGGACTGCCTGTGGCCAATGGGTCATGGGTTCAACACACTTTATTCAAGGGATCACAGATTCACCTTTCAACCAAGAAGTCTGAGAACAATAGCATATTTCTTTCTTCTCATACCTGGTCCAGTTCCATCTCATCCGGACTGTTCACTCTGGAGGCAAGTATACTGCTTGTGTGCTCTATTGATACTACCACAATGTAGTATGACCTGTGGAGGAAGAAGAGGGAAAAAGTGAGTTCTCCTAGAAATAATGGAATGCCCTCACAAAATCCCTGCAACTGTCACTCACTGCTTCACTTTCTTTCCATTCTTCAGACTGTCATGAATAAGAGAAATAATGTTGTAAAGCTTATTTTATAACCGAGTACCAATTACGGTGGTATGTTATGGAACCATAAACACAAATGAGACTTCAACAAGCTTTGTAAGGGATTTACATACATTAGTCAGAGTAATTGGGCAGGATAAGGTCATCTTGGGTCCTTTAAGAGGAAAGAAAGGGAGATTATGGCTATATGGCCTTAATTACCATAAAGAATATATAACTCAAAGAAGCAATATGCAGTATTGAAAAATAATTGTCCAAAATCAGAATCCTAATAGGTTGCTGCTTCAAATTTTATACACTAATCTCTTGCATTTTGTCCTCGCTATTGTAATATATTTTAAAGAATTTTGTAGTTGAACTCACACAATTAATCAAAATCTGTGAAATCTGACATGATTCCCAGTAATACCATTTCACTGCCCATACAAAAATCTGTCTACCCCACAGGGATTTCCTAATTTGAGTAGGAAGATACAGTACTAATTTCTAATACATTGTACTTCTTGGAGGATCATAGTGCCAGGTCAGTATCAGTACGGAATCAGAGATGTGGAGAGAGTATACCTGACTGGCACAGAAGTCTTCACTTTGGGGAGAGTGAGGGTGAACTGTCCATTATGGATATATTTGTAGGTGGAAACAGGCTTTGTCTGGAGAACATCAGGTGCTGTCCGGATGAAGACCCGGTGTTGCAATGCACCTGCACTACTTCCCCGGTTTGTAAGTGCAAAGGAATAATTTGTGTCTGGTGCCAAGTCATTTATTAGCTTCTTCATAGAATGTCCATCTACCTCCACAGTCTGCCCATTGTATAGAATCTGAAAGCAAAGTAAATAAAGCATTGCATGTCATACTTAGATATTTTCTCCTAGGAAAGAAATGAATGTTGTCACCAAATTTCTACCTCCGAGCTGGGTCTTTGCTTTGATCTTCTGATAATACGTGAAAACTGATTTTAACTGTAACCACTACTAAAATGAGGTATTTATCTTGGGAATTTCTCAATATACAGAATGCACTGATTTTCTAAGTCCACTTCAACTGAGTTCTAGGTCTGGTTCTGAAACTGAAAATACCTTGATTCTGTGGGAACGTTGCTGTCCAAAATGATACCTTGTGGATTATATTGGAACTTAAAGCACGTTTTGTTTCCACAGACTGCAATACACTCCAGTGATTCCTATTCGAACGGATGATTTCAGAAAGTGGCACTCAGAATCTTCACTGTGCTAGTCTTTGGAAGAAACAGCAGTTCATGCTGCCTCATTGGCTTTGTTACCGATTTTTAAATATAATTTTTATTGCAGAAAATCTTAAGGTTAAAAGCAACAGAAGTATTAGAAAAGAAACAAAAAATAAGGGTTAAATAAGAAACAGAAAAATAAAAAAAATAAAATATAAAGGTTTTGTTACTGATTTTTTCATGTTTTAATTATATTGTTAAGAGAAAGACAGATGTGGAGAGACAATAAAAATTCCTTTCCTCTCATGACTGATGCAGACTTGCCCAGATAATTCCAGAAATCTACAATATAGCGAGCCATCTCTGCTTTAACAGCCAAACTTTGGTTCCATCTTTAATTATACTCTAGCTATGGCAAAGCAACAAAAGCAATAAAAAACCCTCTTCTGTTTCTTAAATAAATATCTAATACTTGCTAAAAACTAAGATTGTGGGTGGTGAGCCGATACTCTATAACAGGAGTCCCCAACCCCTGATCTGTGGACCAGCACTGGGCTGCAGCATGCCAGCAACTGGGCCGTGCAAACAAGCAAAGCTCCATCCACAGATGCAGGTAACATGCAAAACCACGCCCCCTCCAGTCCGTGGAAAAAACTTTCCCCACGGAACCGGTCCCTGGTGCCCAAAAGGTTGAGGGCCACTGCTCTACATATCCAAGAATATTCTATTTACAATCTCACGAACATGTGTAAAATCAGTCACATTTCACAAGAAAGCATACATCTAACACTCCTTTAAGAAATAGGGAAGAAGCATTCTTATATCAGGGACATCAGGTTCTGACTGCAACAGATATCATAATGCCACTACTCCCTCACTCCAGCAGACCAGTCATTTTTTTTTTTTTGCAGGGAATTTATCTCCTGGTCCAGATGAAATAATGATTGTTGCTGGAGGAAACTGAAAACCTCACTATTGATTTTCAGTAAAGAATTTCCAAAGGTCTCAGTTCTCCCCCATTAAAAGAAAGAAAAAAATCATGAGATTTATCGTACACCTCCATGTTATAATCTGGACAATATATGCTTTAGTTAAATCTGTTAAAGAGAAAGAGGACACTCTTTGGGATATAGATTTAGTGTGCAACTGTTTATGAAGTGGAGATAATGCTAATTGTTCCCGTGGAGATTTATCAGCAGTGCTTATTAGATTATTAGGCTTTGGTATGGCATTCTGCATGTGTGAATTAAACAGTTGGACACACAGGGAGCCTTGTTTGGAATATTCTTGCTTCACAGATTATATCCAGGCCAGTTATTCCTTCGGCATCTAACCATGCACATAACCTGCATAATCTAGAATCAGCAATAGGTATTAGGAAGCTCATTTAAACTTCTTATAATTGCATGGCTGCTCTATAGTTAGCAACCCACTAGAATCATCTGCTTCCAAGCCTCCATATGGCCAGCTTGTCGAGGAAATGGCTGTCAACTCTAACTTAACCCTCATCAGCAGCCTAGGCTATATTAACCTGGCCAGACCTTCTGAACTTTACATATTGTAGTATCTTGATAATTCATTAGTTCTTTTTTTAATAATATTTTTATTAATTTTCTAATTTTACATTTAAGTATTTAAAAAGTAACGTGGTGGCTGGTTTAATCAATAGTTCAGTATCTTTAGTACAAATCTCAAACTACAACCTCAAATATTTTCTCTCTTTTCCCCTTAATATCTACTATCTCATATTTAAGCTAATACAGTTCTTATTATATCAACTAAATAAAAACATCATTATTACATTGATCAATAAATGTTTAGCTTATACACATCTTAATTACTTTTACATTCAATCTTTACATTCAATAAAGGTCCTGTTATTGGTTTTTCCCAATTTTTAGTTTCCCATCAATATTCAAATTTAACATTAAGTATTTATAATTTCCAAGTTTTACGTAACCAAAGTTTCCTTTATCTCAATTCATTAACAGAATCTAATATTCAAAATACAAAATCTTATCTGTTTGGATATCATCTTGTTCTATTTCCTAAAAGTTATTCATTAGTTCTATTAAGAACACACTGGATCTGTGGAATGGGACATGAGGAAATCCCAGTACAGAAACGACTAGTGTCAGGTTTCTGAGTCCAGGACTCAGCTGTAAATCTTTAAATCCTGATTTTAACAGGCTTGGCTAGGCAAGAGAGGTTACATATCTCTGTCAAGGTCATCTTCCTTACTCCCTCCAGGAAGCTTAATCTACAGAGGGGTTCTCTGTACATTCAACACAGTGTGACTAAATACAAATCTTTATTGTAAACTAGAAGTCTTATTAAACAGTTGATTCTTGTCTGTCACAGTGAAGGTACAGTTCCCTTCTTATACCCCTGGGAATTTACAGACTTTGCTGCTTCTTTGTGCCTTTTCCATGCTTCAGTGGATTCTTTGCTCTGTACTTCATGGCCCTGAACCTGAGTATTGCTGAACTGTTGACATAATTTGCACCTCTGTTCTGAGAACCTTTTGGCTTAGCTCTCACATTATATCCACCCACTGCTAGCAAGGTCAGCAGACACAACTTCATACTAAGATGCTCTTAGCTTGCTCTAAGTGGTCAGATGTCCAGCCTTATTCAAGACAGTGTAGATTTTGTAAATATTGGGCTCCCGTTTTGCCTGCTATTTTTATGGGACCATGTCTGCTTTCCTGTAAGATTAACATATTTGGATTGTAAAACTCCAGGTACCCCTAAAAACAGCATCTCTTTGCTGCCATCCCATGAAAGTCCAGATTTTTGCAGTCCAGATATGATAGTTCTGCTCTGATTTCTTGCAGGAAATTTGGAGGCAGTAAAAGTACATCCAGGCATGAGACTGACTTGGCTGTCCTCCCAGGAGTGTGCAGAATAATGGCGGTGGAAAGGAAGTGGGAGACATAAATACAAAATCTGATGCAAGATTCTGACTTTTTTATCTTTTTCTTGGAGGTGTCAATACAAAATTAAATAGTTTGCTATACAGGCAGCTAACGCTGCTAGGGCAGTGGTGGCGAACCTATGGCACGGGTGCCAGAGGCGGCACTCAGAGCCCTCTCTGTGGCCATGCGCGCCATTGCCCCAGTCCTAGGCCTTCAGCTGGGTTTTATAAAACCTTTTTGCTTTAGACCTCCGCCGCCGTGTGCAAAAAAAAAAAGGTTCAATAAATCAGTCAATTTCAACCTTGCGGGGGAAAAAACAATCTTGCAAAGTTGGCATTGATTGATTGAACTTTTTAGTCCCACCCAGTCTGCCGTTACCACCACAGCCACGCCCACCCAATGGGCCACACCATGCCAAGGGCCACATCCACCTGGCACCCGACGATGCATAAGTGGGTTTTAGGTTGCTGTTTGGGCACTCAGTCTCTAAAAGGTTCGCCATCACTGTGCTAGGGTCTGCTAGTTATAAAGGCAACTTCCATCCCAGGTTTGCTTGTGTGTATCAGTAAGAGAGGGAAAGCATGGAAATGTGTGCAAGTATCTGGCAGGGTAGAGTTATCTGTATCAGGCCTAATAGGTACTCATGTAATATTTTTGTCTATTGTTACATTTTTTTTAAGTTGGAGGTACAGTGTCTCATCACTATCTTTCTTTTGCTTATCATTTTATAGGGTTACTGTCTTCGTTTTTAAAAAGTATTTTAACAGGCATCTTCTGTTTAAACATTAGCTAAATGAGTTACTCTGAATAAACTCCCATGGTACTAAGTTTATGTTTCCACGCCCTTTACTAATTCAGCCTAATTATTCGGAAGCATTTTCAAACAATTAGGAATACATTTTAAAAAATAGAACTTGAAATTTTCAAAATAAAGAAATGTTTACTGGGTAATGCAAGGAGTTTGGGAGGGTCTGCCTAGCTGCTGATTGCTACACTTTAGTGACTGAGTCTTAAAGAGATAGGAATGAGAAAGTGTAAGTACTCTGCAGCAGCCAAGGCAAAGCATTCTGCTGCCAAAATATCGTCTCTCTAGGTTTATATGCTTAAGCAGTTTCAACAAATACTGTCCTAATGGCAGCAAAACAACTGGTTTCAGATAAATAGTCTGATCCCTTATCACTTTTATTGAATCAAAGTCAGATTTAGGACTACCTGGAAGACTCTACAGTAATTACTACACTTAGATAAGGTTTCCATCCTGGATGTTGATAGTTCCTTACCTTGAAGGGTACTGCTGATTTATAAGAATCAGGCACTTCCCAACTAAGTAGCACTGAAGTTTTCATCACAGCACTGACACGGAAGTTCTTTGCGAACACTGCAATTAAAAAGACTTCTCTTGAGCATTCTCTGGGGAAACAACTATAGGCAACCCTTATCAAATCCTCTCCTTTCACATTTTAGATTTAAACTAATGCAGATATTTCATGTTCTCCTTTGGCTCTTCATCACAAATGTCAAAAGAGAATAGTTACTGGTTCCTTAAAGAAATTCCTTTTTGACGTTTACATGACATCAGTTGTGATACAATGTTCATGCACACAAAAACAACGGAATCTGTGTTTTGATCTGCAAGATCAATCATGCAACCCTCATGCCTGTTTCTCCCCTCTACTATTATAAGGTATATTAAGACTGAATAAGAATGCATTTGGGTCAATATAAAAGGGAGAAAAAAATGACATTGCCATAGGTGTATATTATAGGCCACCCAACCAAACAGAGGAAATAGATGAACTTTTTGCTAGTCAGCTAACTAAGGTATGTAGGAAGCACATCACCATAGTAATGGGGGACTTTAATTATCTTGACATCAACTGGGAGACAAACTCTGCACCAAGTGGAAGATCAAACAGATTCCTGACAAACCTAGCAGACAACTTTGTCTCCCAAAAAGTAGAGAAGGGAACTAGGGGATTAGCCATTTTGGATCTAATTCTCACTAACAGAGATGAAATGACAGAAGGTGTTGAAGCCACAGGAACCTTGGGAGGTAGTGATCATGCAATATTGGAATTCAACGTTATGGAAACACAAGCAGTAGAACATAGTCAAACTAGAGTCTTGAACTTCAAGAGAGCTAATTTCAATAAACTTAGAGAGGGCTTGGGAAGGATTCCATGGATGAGAATCCTCCAGGGGAAAACAACGCAAGAAGCTTGGGAAATTTTGAAAAGCAAGATAATAGAAGCCCAGTCTAGCTCAATACCAACAAAGAGGAAAAATAACAGCTCTCAAAAGAAACCAGCATGGCTGCATAAAGAACTCTCTGACAAATTGAAAAATAAAAAAGACAAGTATAGAAAGTGGAAAGAGGGGCGCATAACTAAATCAGAATATCAACAAATAGCCCAAGCCTGCAAAGATGAAGTGAGGAAAGCCAAGGCTCAAAATGAATTAAGGCTTGTGACCAAAGTCAAAAATAACAAAAAAAGTGAAGGAAACGATTGGTCCATTAGTGGGTGAAAGTGGTAAGAAGGTGACTAGCAATAGGGAGAAAGCAGAACTATTTAACTCATTTTTTGCATGTGTCTTCACACAAAGGGAAAAAACAGACCAACCTATCAAAAATAGTGCCATAAAAAACAGTATAGAAATGCAAATTAAGATAGGCAAGAAAATGATAAGTGAGCACCTGTCCAGCCTAGATGAGTTCAAGTCACCAGGACCAGATGGATTACACCCCAAGGTTCTCAAGGAACTGGCAGATGTGATCTCAGAACCACTGAATTATATTTTTCAAAGATCTTGAAGCACTGGGGAACTACCAGAGGACTGGAAAAGATCTGATGTAGTTCCCATCTTCAAAAAAGGAAAAAAAAATGGATCCAGGAAATTACAGACTTATCAGCCTGACCTCAATACCTGAGAAGATTCTGGAAAAGATAATCAAACAACGAATCAGCTAATACCTAGAGGCAAACGAAGTCATTACTAAAAGCCAGCATGGGTTTGTCAAAAACAGATCATGCCAGACAAATCTTATTGCATTCTTTGATCAAGTGACAAAATTAGTGGATCAGAGGAATGCTGTGGATATAATTTACTTGGACTTCAGTAAGGCATTTGATAAAGTACATCACAACCTATTACACCATCACCACCAGATGGATTCGTAGCTGGCTGACCAGCCGTACTCAGCATGTAGTCCTCAATGGAACTGCATCTACATGGAAGGAAGTGTGTAGTGGGGTGGCCCAGGGCTCTGTTCTAGGCCCAGTGCTCTTCAACATCTTCATCAATGATTTGGATGAGGGGGTAGATGGGGAACTCATCAAATTTGCAGATGACACCAAGCTGGCAGGAATAGCCAACACTCCAGAAGACAGACTTAAGATACAGGAGGACCTGGACAGACTTGAACACTGGGCGCTATCTAACAAAATGAAATTCAATGGTGAAAAAAGTAAGGTTCTACATTTAGGCAAGAAAAACCAAATGTACAGGTATAGTATAGGGGGTACCTTGCTCAATAGTAGTAACTGTGAGAGGGATGTCGGAGTCCTAGTAGACAATCACTTAAATATGAGCCAGCAGTGTGCTGCAGCTGCCAAAAAAGCCAACGCAGTGCTGGGCTGCATTAACAGAGGGATAGAATTAAGATCACGTCAAGTATTAATACCACTTTACAATGCCTTGGTAAGGCCACACTTGGAATACTGCATCCAGTTTTGGTCATCACGATGTAAAAAAGATGCTGAGACTCTAGAAAGAGTACAGAAAAGAGCAACAAAGATGATTAAGGGACTGGAGGTTAAAACATATAAGGAACGGCTGCTGGAATTGGGTATGTCTAGTTTAACGAAGAGAAGGACGAGGGGGGACATGATAGCAGTGTTCCAATATCTCAGGGGCTGCCACAAAGAAGAAGGAGTCAAGCTATTCTCCAAGGCTCCTGAAGGCAGGATGAGAAGCAACGGATGGAAACTGATCAAGGAGAGAAGCAACTTAGAACTAAGGAGAAACTTCCTGACAGTTAGAACAATTAACCAATGGAACAACCTGCCTCCAGAAGCTGTGAATACTCCAACACTGGAAGTTTTTAAGAAGAGACTGGACAGCCATTTGTCTGAAATGGTGTAGGGTTCCTGCTTGAGCAGGGGGTTGGACTAGATGATCTCCAAGGTCCCTTCCAACTTTACTACTACTACTACTACTACTACTACTACTACTACTACTACTACTACTACTACTACTACTACTACTATATAAGATAAGGTAAGACTAAATGAGACATTTTTCACCCATTTTCTATAATGGGAATTCAGAATCTGACCACAGCAAGATGCGCCTACCTTGTTCCATTGGCATTGTTCTTGATTGAATGCTGGGGCTGAGAGGTCCCGCTCCCTTGCTAGTGTGGGCTCTCACTTTGATGTCATAAGTTGTGTCAGATTTGAGATTGGTCAGAGTGATACTTTGTTCCTTAGTAACATTGGTCAGGTTTTGCTGGCTGTTTATGTCTCTGTATACAACTGTATAGTTGGTAATTTTTCCATTCCTCTCAGCCAGCAGTGGTGGATTCCAGGCCACTTTGGTGGTAGAGGTGGTAAGCCCAACCACCTCCAGGTTCTGGGGGAAGCCAGTTGGTGCCTCCTCTGGAGTAGTTATTTCCTTCTCAAACTCTTCCCCAGGACCTGCCCTATTCTTTGCAGACAATTTGAAGATATAAGTGGCACCCTTGTAAAGTTTGGTCACAGTGTAGTGATCGTCATCTTTTCCAAACTGTATTACTATCATCTTCTCTTCATCAGCACATTTGTATCGCAGCATGTAGCCCAAGAGCTCTCCAACCATCTCTTTGGGCGGGAGCCAATTGATTAAGGCGGTGTTCATAGATGTTGTACTGATCATCATAGTGGGTTTGCCTGGGACTGTGGAACAAAAAGAGGGTATTAGGCTACGAATGGAAGCAAAATTTAGATCTTGAAGCAGTCAAACAGCATTAGAGCTGAACTACAAATTGAATAACAGCATCTACATGGATTTTCCAGGATCATGCTGCATCAGATTGCAGAAAAATGATTCCACATCTAAAAGAATGTTAGAAGCATTTTGCACATCCAGGATGGCACATGTGGAGAAAAATCTTCCCAACTTCCAAAGTGCCCTGAAGTGGTTCAGCCCAGGAAGAGCTGTTCTTCATTGTAATTCTGAATGGGTAGTCAGTTTTTACTACTCTGTGTATCCCATAATTAAATAAATAAAAATAAATAAATTGTCAAAGGCTTTATTTTATGGAGTGGGTATCCTTTCGCTCCAAAAATAAAGAATAATTGTTAATCTAACACACAAGTGTCAAACTCAATTGTGTCATTTTACGTATCGTGACGTATTTTGCCTTTACAGAATGGCCTGCCCATGACGCATCCTGCCCGCAGGCCGCAAGTTTGACACCCCTGATCAAGCATGTCATTAAGTGATGTAGCAACATGCAGGAGAAACCAAAATTGTATGACAAATCATTTAAAATGCAGAAGATACAAGTTTGGTTTTTAGCTTCATAAATATATCCCAATTCAACAATTATCCATATTGCAACCAAAATCAGTCTCTATGGATTGCTTATCCAGTTCTATCTTAAATCTCAATGTATCTATCCAAGCATTCCTTGAACCCCAACATTTTTCAAAATGTCAGATAATGCAGTTTTGGATAGTTTGAACAAGGTGAAAAGTATCATTGTAATATAGCTATTTGGCTAGTAGCATAAGTTACTGAGGACATGTCCAGACTCAGCTTTGGAATCCCTGCTAGTTTGATGCAGACAAATTTCATAGTAGCAGTTATAATTTCACCACCTGCGTGAGCTCCTGAGAGAATGAGGCATGCTGCTTGCAATCAAAATACACTGCATTTAAGCTGATGAACTGGTTCCTGCCAGGAATGTTGATGTGATGGCTGTACAGCAACCTAATTCCAAATTTTGTATGTGCAGTACAAATTAAGGGCTGCTCCCATCAAAGCTTAACACCTGCTGTATAAAATGAATGGTTTCATACCTTAGTTACACCCACAATAGACACCTCTCTTTCCCCCACATCAGGTGAAATTGATGTGTAAATCCAACTGCAAGCATAACTATTCAGAGCCTGTTTACTGCCAAAATAAGCATTAGCCTGTGTTGGATTGGGGCACCCAGAGACAAATCACAACAGCACAATAATATTCCACATATGGTTTCAGTAGGTTTAGCTAAGTTATGATGATGATGCTCCTCTGTGAAAGCCATTTAGATTATGGGAAATGTTTTAACAAACTTTGCTTGTTTCATTGGATACTGTGGTGGTAGGTGAACAGAACTGATATGAGAGAGAAGCTAAGAGATGGCAGCACTAAGAATGGCACAAGGAGGAATTTTAAAAAGTTTCTATGATTTTGTAGAACTTGGAACTCATCTAAAATTTTGCCAGACTAACTGGTATATATATTAGATCAGAACAGACTAACCCACACCTTTTATATGACAGCAATGCTCCAAAAATACTTTCCATCTCACTTGTTCTTCAGATACCTGGCTTCTCTTTCTATCAATATATTAACATTTCTAGAACTAATATATTCTTCAATGGAAAGAAGTTTTAAGAATGCCTGTTGAAATTTGGCAAATACCAAGACTGGGATAGATAATGTTTTCATTCACTGTTTTTAATCTGCCGAGTTTAAAATATGACAAAATCTGAAGCCAACAGAAATTAGCATACTGTAAACAACCAGGCATCATTCCAAAACAAGAGATTACTACAGAAAATCCTATAAAAAGCTCTGCATTATCTCATTTGATATACTTGGATAAGACTGTAACCACAAATCCTGAATACAGCAGGCAGTTCCAACTGAATCCTAGTGTGCTTTGTATTGTGGACCTCTGTGTGTCCCTGAATCCATTTCCATCATCTGTTTGTTTGTTCTTATTTAGGCAGGAAGAAGGAACAGGCATAAGAAATGCAGTATTTTCTTAACCAAGAATGCCTGTACTGCAACAAATTTTAATGTTGTCCTGTGTTTGTAGTTTTATCTTCATTTCAAATATCATTTCCAAACAGATCAATAGAGTTAAGTAATTATTCAAAAACACAGCTCAGAAAATATGATTGAGTCCCAGACATCATTTAACTCATTACAATTGTATACTTCAGTGGTTTCCAATTTAAGGCATCACTGAGGGATTGAGAGTCTAATATGTGTAGTTATTGATACAGATACTAAAAGATATTTTTAAAATTAAAGTCTCAGGAAGTCAC
Organism: Bothrops alternatus; assembly: GCA_034064705.1. Lineage (NCBI taxonomy): Eukaryota > Metazoa > Chordata > Lepidosauria > Squamata > Viperidae > Bothrops > Bothrops alternatus. Next base: position 4,161,833 of record JARGCV010000589.1, read on the forward strand.
TAAATCTGATACAATTTTATTATTCATGCTTGATATTGGCAATTTCAGTATTTTTTAAAAGTTAGTGGTTTTTTAAATTTTTATTTTGGGTATTTGAAGTATGGCATCAGGCAAAAATTATCTCTGCTACATGGTGTATATGAACACAGTGTTGTCGACTCTTGGTCATATTGTGTTGATTAAAAGCTGTTGTGGTGATCCAGATAAACTAGGAAAGGTTAGGAATAACAGACACAAACAAAGGCATCTGAATGAAAATATATGTTTATCACCATGTACCTTGTAAGGACATATAATTTCTTCTCTCTGTTTGGTATAATAAAGTTGAGATAATTCAATGAATTATAAATAGGATCAGAACAGACAAAACTGTGCAAAGGACCATCAGTGTCACCTGATGACCGTGTGCCTGAGATAGACAACTTAAAGCCTATCCTTGCCATGAAATGTGCTAATGGCAAACCACTATAGATGGTTTTTGAAACAAAGGGAATTCATGGCAAATAAATCTACAAAAAACTGTTAACCATAAGAGCTAGTAAGAGATGAGGGATACAGTATCAAACACCAATAATTAACGTAACAATATCATTGTATTCTGGTTCTGCTTGAGACATCTCCTGGCTGCTAATACCTGTAGACTGATTACAAAGGATGAAGGGAGGTCTATATTTGCGTTGTCTGTATTTAGTTTAGTTCCATTCACTACCACCTGCAAACAGTTTAGAGACCAGGCAAAAAGGGTAGAATTTTTGAATATTCCCAATTTCTCTGAAGTTTAACATTTCTGCCATGACTCCAACTATATCAATGATTCAGCAGCTCAAAAAAGATAGTAAAGTAGGCCTGTCCATCAAGTGATTATTGTAGGACAAATGGCTTACCTGCTCCAGTTGTAGCAATCACTTTGGCCTTGCTGCGGGCTCCGTCCCCTTTAGTGGTATAGGCTGCAATGCTGACAGAATAGGTAGTTTCTGGTAAAAGACCCCCTATGATGGTTTCCTGTAGGGAGAAAAAAGATATCATTATATCAAGCAAATTGAAAAGGAAATGATTACCAGAACATTTCTGACTCTCAGATATATTCTGGAGTTTTCCTCTAACCAATTTAAAAGTTTGCTTGGTTTCAAGCTCTTTTAGCTCTCACAGCTAATACATGTATCTCTTTACTGAAGCTATAGAGTTAAAATTACAAATTGGAAAGGCAAGTTTTTTTACATTACAAATACAGGTCAAGAAACCTCTCTTTTATCAAATCAGGTATACAGATATTCAACTTTTTTCTCCTAATTTGAGCAGAAAGCTGAAAAGAACCTGGAGAAATTTGTAGAACCTTACAATTATAATGCAATATGATACAAGTTACTTGTGGTCTGATTGTTAAATGTATAATGTAACTCAGCCAACAAATCACAAAATAATATTTCTTAATTGAATGTCACCAGTGAAGAACCAAATGCTGTTGAGTAGCTAATACAAATAACCATCCCTTAGTGAGGCACTACCTTGACATGGTTGTGCTGCTAACATGCTCTGAGAAATATGAGACCTATGCCAGGGGTTTAACCATCCTGGACAGAGGTCCTCAGAGGAACCAGATAAAGAGTGTCTCTCCCATAAACAATATGGTGAGACATAACTCACAGAAACCTATACTGGATCAGATTTTACTTGGGTCAACAAGACCATGCTAGGTGTTGGAGTTTCTGGACATCTGGTGACAAGTGCTGAGCAACCAGTGCCAGAAGCTGCAGAACCCCTGGAAGAAAAAATTCTTACCCACTGCAAACATAAAAAGACTGAAAACAAAGAAATAATGATTGCTATTACAAATCCAATAAAAAGAGGATATCTGAAAAAGGTTCCACCAGTTCTGAAAAGAACAACATCAGAATCAGAAACAACAGAACGGCAGCTAGCAGATCAGAATCAATTTATAATATGAAATAAAATATTCAGAAAAGTAGAATTAGTAGAACTGCAAAGGTCTACCCAGGCCAAAGAAACCTAAGCCTTGCCAGAAGTAGCTCAGACAACAGAGACAAACCAGGGAGAAGGAAGCCAACATAGTTAATAAATCATTCTCATTTCCAAACCAGGTGCCTTCTCCTCTTAACTTCTCTAACTGAAAAAACAGGAGGAACTGAAATGAAGAATAACTGAACATCTAGAATAGCACAAAAAGAACAGAAAAAGGTTGCCTGAATGAAGCTTGTTAAAAAAAAATGTTAAAAAAGCAGCTTTGGCAAGCATTAAAAGATGCCAATACCGTAAATATCAAATGAAAGCACCAGCTCACTGCAAGAAATAAACTAACTGATGTACAGCATGGTTGCAATTATAACTGAACACCTGTGATGCAAAATCAACAAAGAAGAAAAAAAGTCAAACAGTGCACCACCAAAATAGAAGGTTAGACTGGAAAACAAGATCAGCACACTAAAATCAGACAGAATAGATGAAAAAAAAGAAGCTGAAGAACAAAAAGACCTAATCAAGAAACATCTCCTAGAAACAAAGGAAATAATAAAGCCGCAAGTAACAGCTATAGCCAGGATGATCAGCATATATGCTCAAATTGCACATTAACAGAATTTCCAATTTCAATTGAATCCGAAAGGTTTCTACCAATCCATCAATGGAGAGACTGCAGTAAACCAATCAAAATCTGACAAAGTAAAACCAGCTCAGTTCCAGGAGCAGCTATGGAACGGTCCAAAGAAATACAACTTGTATGCACCTTAGACAAAGGGAGGTGGATAAGAATAAAAAAGAAGCTGAAGTGAAATAACTTGTAGAAAATAGTAGAGAAAAGAGCAAGGAAGATCAAGAAATGGTCAGCACCAGGTAAAGATGAATTGCAGAGTTTTTGGTTGAAACATCTGATTGGTCTACAGTGACTCATTGCCAAGCAGTTTAACAATATACTGCAAGGATATGAAATGGTAGCTTGGTTAATATCTGGCAGAACCTATCTGATAATGAAAGATCTAACAAAAGGGGTAGCACCAAGCAACTAGAGGCCAATTACCTGCTTACCAACAACTTTCAAATTGCTAACCAGTGTGATAGCTGATGCAGTCCAACAGCATCTAGTTGAAAACAAGCTCACTCCACCTTGGCAGAAAGGAAACTGCCCAAACAGCAAAGGAATAAAAGATCAGTTCCTAATTGACAAGATGGTACTGGAAAACTGTAAGATAATGAAGACCAACTTAAATGTAGCTTGGATTGATTACATGAAGGCATTTGACTCCTTGCCACATGACTGGATATTCAAGTGCATAAAAATAACAGGATCAGTAGAAACATCAGCAGCTTTGTGCAAAGAGCAATGGCACAATGGAAGATATAGTTAATATCCAGAGAGGAATCTTTCACAGAGACTGGCTATCACCACTACTGTTTGCCATTGCACTGATTCCTCTGTCAACAATACTGAATAGGTTAGGTTATGGCTATCAAATGTTAAAAACAAGTGCCAGACTATCCCACCTCCTTTACATGGATGTGGAAAAACACCATTTGAAATAGAATTGCTACTTAACAGTGATCAGTTAAAATACTGCAAGAAAGTTTGGACTGGACATATATGCCATCCTCTTCATCAACAGAAGGTAGCAGAAACTAAGGAATCAAGATGCCCTATGGAAATAACATTAAGAGTCTGGATAAAGACCATGACTTCAAGCTGACAACACAAGCATGCTGAAGTCAAGAAGAAGGTTAGAAGTGAATATAACATGAGAGTGAAGAGGATCTCAAAGTCCAAACTCAGAGGCAGAAATACCATCAAGGCAATTAACACTTTGGCAATTTCAGTGATTAGATACATAGCTGGAATAATTGACTGGACTCAACCAAAACTAAAAGCCCAGGACAGAAGCCCCAAAAATAATGACAATGAATCATGCCCTTCATCCAGCAACAAATTCTACTAACCAAGAAAAAATAAGCAGTCGTGGAAGATTGTAGGTACATTGAGACAGGAGAAGAAGAAAAAAGAGTACTGAAAGAATATTTGAAGGATAGTGAAGAAGATGCACTGAAGCTAGCATACCATGAAGGCTTACTATCTCCTTCCAAGACCGAACTGTCCTACAAGAAAGACCAAATGAAGAACAGAAAAGCAACATGGCAAGGTAAAGTATTACATAGTCAATTCAATAAAAGAAATGGCAATCAAAGCAGATAACAACAAGACCTGTCAATGGCTCAGAGCAGGAAAATTGAAGAAACAGATTAGAAGGGAGTAATTCTGACTGCACAAGATCATGCCTGAAGAACAAATGCATACAAAGCCAAAACTGAAAAAAGAGCAACAGACAGTGAATGCCGCCTCTGCAAAAGTGCTGAAGAACTAATGGACCACCTACGCTAGTTAGTTGCTGCAAGAAGATTGCACATGCTAATTACAAACAGGATGACAAAATAGCAAGAATAGTGCCTTGGAATATCTGCAAGAAATACCATTTGTCTGCAAGCAAGAACTAGTGGGACCACAAAATAGAAAAAGTCACGGAAAATGAAAATGCTAAAGTGTCTTGGGCCTTTAGAATTCAAACAGACAGGCACCTGCCACATAACCCTCCCAAACTTAACAATTGTCAATAAGAAAGACAAAAAAAAGTCTGGATTGTGGATGTTGCAGTATCTAGAGATAGCAGAATAGAAGAGAAAGAATTGGAGAAACACAAGCAAGACGTAGAATGACTATGGCAAAAGGAAGCAATGATAATAATACTAAATGCCTTGGGTGCAATCCCAAAACATCTGGAGCACCACTTGAACATCACTGGCATTGGCAAAAATCACCACTGGTCAATTTGAAAAGGCAACTTTACTTGAAGCATCTTGGGATGATACCTTCAATACCATCAAACATCTACCTATTCCAGATCCTTGCGAAAGATTTGATAGGTAAATAATATGCCAAATCCAGTCTAAACATCTGGCTGACTATATTACCAACCATAACTTGTTATGGCCGTACATTCCAGTAAACCTTGGGCAGTCTACATAATGCAAATGCAGAGTTAAAACAATTAAAAATATAAAACAAAATGGATAGCCCAAATTAACAATTAATAACAATAAAGCTGGGGACTGGGTATCATCCTTATCTCTTGAAGGATGCTACCTTAGAGGATAGAGGGAGCGACAGAGATGGCACACTTCCTGTGTCCCACAATATAACCATGTTTAATTGAGCATAGTCTTTCTGACCAAAGTATTGGACAGGCAGAAACAATTGAAGTGGCAATAAGGAGAGATTAGTTTGGCTCCATCTAATTAGTAATTTATCTTTTGGGGTCTGAAATGGTTAAATTAAACTCTCATCTTTATCTTTCCAGTTTACTTGCTTTAACTTGCAAAGTTTTTCTTTCAGTTTATATGTCTAAATTTTACTATGTCTTACTTTCATGTATATATAAAATGCCTTCCAGCATCACTATGAAACACTTATGGGCAACATTTTTTTATTTTTAGAAGTGGAATCAAAATTTAACAAAAAGGTTCCTCAAATCAACAGATCATGCTAATATTATATGCATGAGATGATGGGAAAAATTTCTATATTGCTATGTATCTCTTGGATACATGGCAAAAACAAAAAACAAAGAACTCCACCATCAGACCCCAGGGCAGGGCAGGAAGCTAATATGGCTATGATTACAAAGAAAGCAGTAGTTCTAATTGGCAAGAAAATTTTCCTACAGATGTCTGCAACACATACCAAGCTTACTAAAAGAAAGCACCAGGATGGGCAATAAGATAGAGGATGAGGCTGCCAAGGTAAATCATTTGCCGTTATATGCCCAGGTGTTCAATAAAGTACCCATCCCATAAATGGAGAAAATAGGTTGTAACAATAACCAAAGGGAGATACAAACTCCACAGAAAAGAAAGGCACAGGATGCTAGTTTTCCTTTCTCACTGATGTATTCACAGTTTTAAAGAAGTGTCTAACCGCATTTGAGTAGGTGGGATTGGTTTATAGACTGTGACTAGGGAAAACTATTTCTGAAGTAGTTCATGTCTTTTCTAAACTCAAGCTTTGTTTTGTCCTTGAATAAAAAAGTTAATGAGAAGTCTGCAGCATGATTAATCAAAACTCAGTTGATGTGTGAATGCGAGACCCTTGCTTAATTCATCCTAAGAATAAAGGCATTCATAAACCAAAGCAAATTTCCCTTTTTTTTCTGCATGAAGCCTGCGTGTGCTCACATAGCAGGCTAACCAAACCCCAGATACCTTATTAGTTGCACCTGTTTGCAGGTAAAGCCCCTGTGTGAAATAGAGTTCATTTGCCAATCAACAAGGTGTATGGTTCAGTATGCTATGCAAAAACATATTTATTCTGTGGCTAAACTGAGATTCTGTCACAGAATTCTATTGGGAGCAACCTGTTTAAAAATGGTCAAGATGTTTTCAGGCAGAATTTAAAAATATTAACTCTGTACATGAGAACTCTGTACAATTGAACATCCAGGCACAGAATTCCACCAAATCTGTACTATAGGGGATAGAACAGGACACTTCCTTGATTTCTCAAAGTTAAACAATGTTCTTCATTGTTTTCATTTAGAAACCCAAATTAAGAAACACCAATCAGAATGACACAGGAATTAGAGTAGGAAAAGATTCCCCTTTCCCTGGAAGTTTGCATGAGTGACCCGAATCAATCAACCCACATTAATTAAAATAAGATGGAAAGAGAAACTAAAATATATAGCACTACAGGCTATAAACATTACCCAAAGAAATAGTGAATACCACAGTGCACACAAAAGAGATATCCTTACATGCTATTGGAGAATGTAGGAAGAGGGAGGAAAGAATGAAAAAAAAAAAACACGGACTGGGAGAAATGATTGTAGACATAAGGCTGTCACTGCAAACCCCTTCTAACATAGTCCTTCTGTTTAGGAAGGCATGGAAGTCACACCAGCTAGTTTAAGCATTCTCTTTCTCTCTTAGTTCCTCTGTCCCCAAAGACAATGTTTGAACTTCTTCTTTCAAATTTATATTTCAAAATTACTTCCAAAAAATTGAATTTGATTGTTTGAATATGATTGTTTTCTTATTGTAGCCTGTGTTTCTACCAAAGGTCATAGCTGAGAGAGCAAAGTATATTTCATGATTGGGAGCAATGAAGTTTAAAGATTATATAGAACTGATTCTGCCATGTAACCAGTTGGGCAAGGGGAGTAAAGAGGGGCTGCTCCCCCTTCAACTGACTTAAATTGCATTGCAACAAACAGGAAATAAAGATGACAGAAATGTCAATTGTTTTTCTGCATTATTTCCAATCTAAATGCCAATTTGTTCAGGATTTGTAGCTGGCTGAAGCTTCAGAGTAACTCCTCAAAATATCTGAGAATTGACAGGGATGTTTTGACAGCACTATGCACAAAGATTTCACAAGTTGATCCTCAGAACCTTTTGATCCAAGCAGACACACTACACTCATAAATGGTACTTACGTGGTCAGCAGAGTCCTTAAGCCTCAACTGATGGAGATGAGAAGGAGGAAAGAAAATGGAGATAGAATAAAGGAATAGTGATGCAGATTAACACATTCATACATGAGGTTTGGCACTAGCAAGATCTCAATAATATATACCATTCTTCACAAACACATCTCTAAAAATGTAAAAAGCATGATTAGAACCTGATATTTCACTTGCTTTTAAGTGTCTTAATTCTCATCACAAAACTAAGCAAGAGAGGTTGTCTTTTCAACTTGTGCAGAATGACTACAACTGCAAACCTAAATATACCTAGGCATGGGGGGGGGAGATGAAATGGATGAAGAGATGCGGCCTTGTTTAGGACAGCCCTCTTGAATAGAGCAGGCTCAGAGGTCCACCTGTAGGGCTATTTGGAGAAATATGCTGGGCATCTATCTGACAAAATCCCTCAGATCTGCTCCAGTTAGATGTCAGCCTTGGAGCAGTTCCCATGGAGGTAACTGGGGTACAGTTTTGCTTTGTTACCTGAGAGAGGTCTGATCCCATTGGAGCTGAAGAAATGATGACTGAGCCTGCCCACATATATATTAAATCCATGTCTATATGCAAACTTCTTATCCTGTTTCTTCCTTTCTAGCAAAATGTATTTATCTTTATACATTTCCATTCCTAAATCAAAGAGGTAAGGACTGCTGGTTTTCAGCTGCTATATTATAATAATGATGATTTTTAGTTTCGATATTCTTTAGTTTATTACATTTCCAAAAAGTGGGTTTTAGGATAATGACATTGCTAAACAATAACAATCCTCCCCCAAAGAATAATATGGACTAAATATATTAAAATATGACATATTCATCAGCACTATTAAAGACAATGTATATCGGGGACTAAAACATTCACAACATCTCACAATTATACAATTATTGTATTTCTTAAAAGAACAGGGTAGAAATATGTAAAATGAGTCAGAAAAATGGTGATGCATATTCAATTTTAAGTTTGGTTTTTTTAAATGGTTATATTGACAACTTAAAAATACTACAACCTTTCCCTTTCATCAGAGGAACTCTGTTTTAGGAGCATCTCTGTGATGAAATCAACTACAGTTAAATGTTTGAATTTATAAATCTGCTTCCTATCAGATAAAGCAGTTCTCTGCTGAACAGCCCAATTGCTTTGTAAGTATTTAGTGTCACTGAGTAAGATAAATGGCTTTTAGGAAACCAAAGGTCTTAATAAAAAAAAATTAGCTGCTGTTACTGCTTAGAGAGATGTAACCAATGCAAGCACAGCTAATGTTGGCAGTTGATATCACCAAATCTACAGTTCTAGTAAGAGCATCAAATAGATGAGTTTGACCAAGACTAGTCTCAGATTTATTTTTTGCCCTGTTTACAAACTATTGCAAAGAAGGCCTGCCCTACCACTATACACGATTGTTGAATGCACATTCTTTACTTTAGCTGTCTGATTAAAGAATTACCGTGTGTGAGTTGGGCAGCCATAGAAATCTACTTAATAAATAAAATTCTTTTAAGAGCGGTGAATCTCGTGTGGATCTTGTTAATGAAGCCAAACTGAATATTCAAATAACTCTCCAGAAGAATAGTTGCTACCCAGGACTTGTTTTTCAAGAGGGTAACAGCTATTTTAAAGTCTTATTTCTGTGTTTATCTTATAAGTTGTCGTCAATCAGTGTAGACACAAGGTAGACAATTAAATATCCTCCAGATTTCTTGGGCAATTCTCATAAGTTTCAGTCAATCTGATTAACTGCGAGAGTTGTGGAAGTCATATTCTGAATCAGGAGCATGCACCATATTGCCTACTGTATGTTCTTATTTTATCCTAAGTAAAATGCTTTTTTAACCTGACAGTTAAAATGAATACAGTAGGCTCAAGTATCAAAATATTCTGTGTCTTGGAATCTTGAATACAAATCAAAATATTCAAATATGACTGAAAATCACAGAATATATTGACACACAAAGCCCAGAGTAGAATTTAAATGTGTATGTACAGGATGGAACATAGCAGTGTGATTTTTCTGATATTGGGAATCCAAAGTTACTGTCAGATTAGTACATTTAATTATTGAATTAGAAAAGGGCTGTTGCAGCTTTGTACTTAGAAAAGCAGAATATGTTTATGTGGTAAACTATACAGTGGAGAGTACTGTCTCCTGAACTCTGCTAAAGTAATACATACAGGAAAATTCCTGAGATAAAAGTCAGGCTTGTCTGTCCATGTAGGACAGAATGATTGACACTGCCCTGCTAGTTACTTATCAGTTGGAGGCAGAGACACAGCAGAGAAATTTTCTTTAAGTATAAAGTTTCTCTTACAGAGCAATCAGTTGCTAAATTCAAATGAAAGGAATATATAGCACATGTTAACTTTCCCTTCTATTAGTTTTAAATACAAAATGAAGAAAAATATTGTATATATGGCAAAATATTCCTCTAAATATTCTTGACCAATGTGTAACAGGGAGATGAAGTATAAGAGGAACTGAATGATGGAACAGTATTATTTATCAACACATTGCAAAAGCTGGGTGCATTTCTGATAATTTCAAAATGTTAGAAGGCCATATTATCTCAATACGGAAAGCTGACTGTATCTCTGATGACAAAGTTCCCAACATTTTAGAAGGTGGTATTATCTGAATGGTTTTCTGGCTTTATGACTGTTCTGAGGCAGCTGGATCATGTACATGATACGTTGCTACACCTTTAGCCTTCAAGCCTTTCACCTGACTGTGTTTGCAGCTTTTCCACCTGTCTGGTTATCATCCAAGAACACCACCCATATAAAAAAAATGGCAAGTGCCTTCAGGATGGACAGCTTATTGTAATTCCCATTCACACTGACTGATTCCTTGGATGAGATCGAGAATTAGCCTGCAAACGTAGCTGACTTATTAATTTGCTAGGAATCTCTTGCTGTTTAAATGTATCCCCAGTTTAGCGCTTATATTTCTACAAGAAATAATGACTGGAGACAAATTGAAAAATTGAAACCTCTTTCTAGCAGAGAATTAAGACAAATCGCATCTGGCAAATAAGACAAATAGAAAGCTTTACAAAGCATGGTCTTAGACTATTATACTATGCCTCCATCTGTTGAAAGATAGGTATATACGGATTCCATTTTTTTTTCAAGAAATAAAAGGCAAGTCATATCCATGAAGGATAATCAGAGGAATATATATAGTGTTTTACATCAAAGTTAAAGACATCTGTTCTATTGCTGCTGTTTCTGCATAGATTCTTTTACTTTCTTATACAAAAATCTGGTGGTTCAATGGGTTTAATTAAATTATTTCATCTATAGGAGATTAACCATATAGCTTTTTGAGGACTAAATCTTTAGCCCTAGAGAAAGATAGAAAAGCTATGCATTTTACCAGCTAAAGGGACAACTTTCTCAGAGAAAAACCACTGGGTATCTTCCCAAATATGAACATTTTGAAAAGATTCATAGAAATTCCGATGATCTAATCCAAGAAATGTAATCCTGTGCGAATAGGTTATTTTATTTCTCCTTAATTCTTAGGCTAGGCTTTATTTTCTAGTGTATGAAAGGTGTGTGTGATTTATTTTATTTTCTTATTTTTTGCTGTGCTTTGTTCCCTGTTGAGAGAGAGATAAATAATTCAACTATACTTAGGAAGCAAATCAATTAGTCTGTGCAGTTCTCTCGTAATTTTACTGGGTGCCATTAAAAAATCTAGCTCACAACTGATCACCCCCAACTTGCAACTGTAGAAACCTCAGGAACTACAGATTTTTTCCCCAGCATGAACCCTTCCCCCCATCCCTCCTGAATCCAAAAGGTATTCTGTCTTAGTAAGTAGAAAAATTACAACAAATAGTTCAAAATTAAGACTTTGTTTCTTCTTTATTTCAGTGACATTATGAGTATAGTACTTACACTAAGCAAGTCCTGACAAGATACTTAGTTCCAAAGAGATAGCAGGCAATGCTTATATTATCCACCTCCCTGGAGTGCTGGATTACATTAAGAAAGACCTTAAATTTCTCAAAAACTATTTCACTCTAGTCAACCTTTTCCCTTCTGCTTTCATTTCAGGAAGTTCTTTGATCTGACAAGTCATGTCACTCAAATATGACAAAGCCTTATTAACACTTGTAGTAAAATACAGAACCATCAATAAAGCATACATTTATTTCCAGCATACTACTGATGAATCCCAGACTTTCCATTTAGGATGACTTAATTGACGGTTAGAAGGCAATTTTGAAACTCATTTAATCCATTTTTAGCAAAATTAGCAACATTTAATAACATTTAATAACACTTAACCTTTTGGATGTGTTATCCAAAAAGCCCATTTTCCTTAAACTTATTCCAACAAATTGATTTCTTTCTTTAGATTAATCCTATCTTTTCATTCTTTACTTGAATTTCATTATTTGAGTTTATACTTGCAATCTCTAATTACATGGTGTTGTATACCACATACTGTGCAGTTGGCCTTAAATTCTAAATTTATTTATTTAAACATAATGAATTTGGGATCCTCTAGATCAGACATGTCAAACTTGCAACGTCACGTGACGTCGCGCAATGTATCGGAGCATTTTCTCCACCAATGGGGTGGGCGCGGTTTGTCATGATGCGTCCAGCCTGCAGGCTGGCAGTTTGACACCCCTGTTCTAGATGTATTTGGACTGTAGCTTCCATTATCCATGACGAATAACTCTATGGATTAATTCAGACAGGATCTAACAGTTCAACACCATTTGGGACCATAGATTTCACATCTGTGTTAGAATTTTAACCAGTCCTATGAACCAAAAAAACCCCCCCATCGACATGGAGGTAATTCTGCAAATAAGTATGCATATTCATCAATAGCGGGCTATACCTGGGATTCCGCTACCATGACATCTTTGATGACATGTGGTCCAACTGGTTCATTGTTCTCCATTTTTACATAGGTGACTTGGTAACCTCGAATTTGGCCATGCTGTTTGTTGGAGATGGGTGATTTCCAGGAAACACGAATTGCTGTTGAGTTCACTGACTCTACCTCGACTTTCCGTGGGGGAGCACTGGGCACTGCAATATACATAGGCAAACGTAGTTAGAGAAAAATCATCAAGCATCTAACATTGGTACCTTAATTGTGAATGCTTTCTCTAATCCTCACTCTTCAACACTGTTCCCAGGAACAAGTATTTCGGTACATGCATGTCTGTATATATGGACATGTCAGATTTCAAAGATTAACAGTATATGGCACATATGTACAGCATTTTCAATGGCCTAAGCCAGTGATGGTGAACCTTTTACAGACTGAGTGCCCAAACTGCAACCCAAAACCCACTTATTTATCGCAAAGTGCCAGGGCCGCATCAGCATTGTGGTGCTCTCAGGGGGAGAGGGGTGTGTGTGTGTCTCACTGGGTCGGTGTGGCCACTGGGTGGACATAGCTGCGGTGGTCACGGCAGACTGGGTGGGCGTGAACGGGCCAGGACCAGGGCGGTGGGGACCAGTCCCTCGCTATCTCTGGAGCATCCCCAGGGGGCTAACGCTGCTTGCTCGCTCACTTCCTGCCCCATCACTTCCAAACACTCACTACTCTGGTGAACTCTGCTGGGGCGATGGCATGCGTGCCCACCGAGAGGGCTCTGAGTGCCGCCTCTGGCACATGTGCCATAGGTTCACCACCACTGGCCTAAGCTATCCTGTTATTAGAAGAAGATGCAAAGCTTTCCTCAAAAATCTAAGGATTTCCCTCCCATCCTCACTCTGCATTAAAGAGTGAGCAGAGAACAGAAGCAGATTTTTTTTAAGAGAAAAGAGGTATTTAGAACAATAGCTTGCGGTCAGTTGCTCCACTGCTCCAGCAAAAGGCAGTTCTGAAGATTGAGATGCCTGCTTATGCTTCTAGGTTATAGGGTGCTTTTTAATAAAAAGTGAAAAATGGCAGTTGCCTGAAAAATGTCAATTTTCTTACAAGGAGGTACTTTCTCATAAGGCAGTGTACAACTTATTTACCATTTGGCAAAATCACATTCTTATTATACTGGATTCTTACACAGAAAGACAAAAATATCAATGCAAATTAAAAAAGAGCAGAGGGAAGGGATGGAGGAATGTTCTCTCAAAGAAGCTTCTCCTTCTGCATATGAATGGGGCAATCTATTCATCCCCCTTGCCATACTGCTATTCAGCCTTAGCTTGGAAGGCTAAAACAGCATTCAGCTTTTGCAAAAGCAATCCATGGCATCCAAAAGCACACAGTGCCCCAACTGTCAGAATAAGAGAAGGTTAATTGGAGACTGGAAAGTGGGTGAAATCTCTAAGAATGATTCCAGAAAAAGATATGGCATTTACTAAATTTTAGGCAACACATTATTTTCCATAGATCTCGCTCCTAACTGTTAAAACGTTACTTGAAGAGGAGCATCAAGGGAAATAATGATTTACCAAAGGAAAAGAGGAGGGCAGAATGGGGAATGATTTATGTCCTTCAGGTTTTCCAAAAAGCAAATGGAAAGTAAATGAAACAGTGTTTTAACAAATTGATCCCTTTTCTTATTAGTCGGTTATAACTTGAATATTGATTGTGACAGCTCTGCAGGGCCCAGCTATCATGAATCTTACCTACAGAGCCTTATGCTAATAGCAACTATCCAGGGATTGACTTATGTTGGGTTACTACATGTCATTCGATTATAAAAAAGAGTGTATTAACTACCAAATAAATCTCAAGATACAAAAAGGATTTCATCCACCTTACCTACTATTTATGAAACTTCAGTGTTATTGAAAGCTTTCAAAATCATGCCTGACAAAGCCTACCTGGGAGAGCCAACTATGCAGTCCTCAGACTAATGTTTCAAGTTTGCTAAGACATTTCTAGGTTAGTAGCTTCCCTCTAGCTAAGGCTTTGCTAAATGAGAACTAAAGCAAACAAATCAAGCAGCAAAACCCGCAGACGTGTTTCTTTTTCTGGGAAACAGTTTCTGAACTTAGCTATGCATCACTTCCTACAATTTCAGCAATGCAAGGAGTAATACAGCAAAGACAATAAAACCAATGCATTGTCTGCTCTCAGTTTAAGACTGGCTCTCTTGCTCCTATGTTTGCTTATGGCCTCTCCAGTATTTTGAGGCCAGAATGTAACATAACAAGTGCCAGTCACTCTGAGTACTGTCAATTTCTAGACAGGAAACTTAAGTCGAGACCTAACTGACCTGTCTACCTAATGCAATGCAATGTTTGGCATTGATGTGCCCCTGATAGAGACTTAAGAAGCAGATCTGTATAGGAAGCAGCATTCTACCCAACTGAACCTATCTATGAACTCCACCTGGACAAGACTTTTATTACTTATTTTTGTTTTACTTACCAAATAAACTCTGGCTTCATATTCTAACTGAATATAATTACAAAGGAGCTGTCCTATTTTTTAAAAAATTGAGCATTTTTGTTTCTATATCATACAGTTGAAATCCACAGTGCATTCCTAAGAAATAAAACTATAACAATCAATAGATGTTACCTTTGACCATGCGTCAGAACCTACCGTCTTCATCAGTGCGAACAGAGACAGGGATGCTCTCTGGTCCAGGACCAACATCTGTGTGAGCCCTCACCCACACTTTGTACTCTCTCCATTTCTCCAAGTTGCTGATCTCCCAGCTGGAGTGGTCATGTCCAATGCCCTCAACCACATGCTTGGTGCTGTCCTCTCCTTCCACTGCCTGGTATGCGACGGAATATTGCGTGATGACTCCATTGCGGCTCTGAGCCGGTGGTGGTACCCAACTTACCCGGATGGTGGTAGAGCTGATGCTTACACATGCGACCTCTTGGGGTGGGGCAGAAGGGGCTAGGTATGAATAAATGAAGTGGGAAGATGTAGGGAAATGGTTGGGCAAAACATACCAAGTACAGTGAGATCTTACCCAGCCAACAAAGATTCTCTTAATAGAGAACAAAGTTTGCATTTCTTTGTTATTTAAAATTGTACATGCACAGGAATTAGGTCTATGTGTGCCATTCACAAGATCACTGGTTGTGGTTACCATAGTGAAAAGAAAATTGGAAATTGAAAATCTTAGAAAATACTTAGAAGAGAATAGAAGAACAGAAGTCCCCAAGACAGAACCTGAGATCTAAAAAAGATAACAAGCCAACTAAGAATCATGTGTCACCTTTAAAAAATTCAGTGATATTCTTCCTGAGGCGTGGTATTTAAGCAGTAGTTTGCATGGATACTTTTGCTTAAACTGCTTAGTACATAATCTCAGAATACAAGGTCTACTGAATCTGATAAAATTCCTGAGTAGAAGCTGAAACAAAAATCATAAAGACCACAAAGAAAGTTTTTAAAGATATAAAAACATGATTTGCAGGATGGAACTATCACTAAGTAGTGATGGAAACTTAAAATATCATTTTTTATTTGGTAAGCAGAACAACAACAACAACAACAAAACCTGGCGAATACCAGAACAGGAATGTTTCATATATTCTATTGGAGGAAAGTCAGATCAAGACAGTTATTAGGAAACACATAAGAATTATGTGAAAATTAAACTTAAAGCTACACTTTGGATTGCAAGGACCAACATCAAACTCGGATTACTTGAGGATGCTAAAGATATATGAATGGCATTTAAGCAAAAGTAGCGAAAGGAGAGACAGAAACCAGCAAGGCAATATTGAAAAAAATAGCAGAAGAATATAAGCAATTCCTCAAAAACCTGACAAACAATAAAGACACTTGAGTGTAAAAATTCTGATCTACTCACAATATTAACAAACAATATTGAACAATAGATGAACTCTTAATAGAGCAGGAAAAAAAAACAACACCAGGTCCAGGGGAACATTTCAGAGAACTGGAAAAAAAAGAAATACTAGCTCTCATAGAAGAATGGCTAATTTACACCAGGAAGTCAAACTAAGAAAACAAATGCATTTCAACAAAAGAAGGGATTTTAAAACTCTTACTATAAGTACTACTACCTGTTTAAATGTCAACTACCTGAAATAATTTCTGAGTTGCCAGATTGTAAATGTATATGTGTGAAATAGGAGTTAGATATAAAACAGGTGCTATTCACCATTCTCTTCTCAAACAGATCAAATTATGGGAATCCTTTTATGATGACTTGTTTCTGTTTATTAACTCATCATGTTGAGTCCACTATTGATATTGTCATTGTAAAAAAGTAATTAAAATGACAGAGTAAATGATCATAAAATTCTCTTAGGAATCTCACAAAAAGGCCGAAAGTATCCATATTAAAAGATTAAGACCTGCCACAGCAGACAGATGACAAAAGGTTTAAAATACCATTTTATAGTGCAGATATTGCCTAAATCATGGGAGGTTATGCTAATTTTGATGATCAGAGGGCAGGTAAAGATATGAAACTCACCTCCTTTGAACTTCTAGTATTAATTATAAGCAAAAACTGATTAACATCATAGCTTTATTGAATACACACTACTATATTTGAGACTAAAGAAGTATAAAAGAGATTTTTGAAAGGATGTGTATGTACAGAAAACTGAAGAACTATAGTAAATCAATGCTTGAAACATCAAAGTGCAATTCCATCAAAAGTAATTTATTTCTGATACTCCTGTCCTCTCAAAATGGCTGTTATCTACAATATATCTTCACCAGTCTACCAGGTGTAATGATGCTGGCACATATATGTAGATATGCTAGGAATATCCAGCAGTAGAAACTTTCTGGAAACAAGAATAAATTGAGTATATTTCATTTTTTTTCTTTTTAAAAAAACTGAACATCAATAAAAGCTGAATTTACAGATCAGCCTGTGCACTGATTCCAATAGAGATATATTGTTCCTAATTATTTACTTATTGTGGGCACCCGAAAAAAAATAACCAATCTTGCAAAAAACATGGGATCTTGTCACTAGACCTATGTTACCATGATAATTCTGTTTCACTAGATGAAAAATAAATGCAGATACATCTTATGTGCTTTCTGGAACATATTTATTGCTTGGATTTTTAAACTAAAAAAGGATGCCAACTTCTTTAAGAATTATATTAACTTTAAAGAGTGAGGTCCTTAAAGCAAAGTCATCTTTTATTCAGACTCACATGGAATCCTGAATAAAGTTGCACACCTATTATTTATTGAAAACAAACATACAAATAAAGAATAGCCAAGAGGTGCTGTGCCTGTGCAAATTTGCAAGCACTTTTTCCTAACCATTTTGAAACATGCACATCATACTACCTATTGTTTATACAACAAAAAGAAGAAAAAAGGAAGAATCTTCCATAATCATAATCCTCCATGTGACTGAATGATACTCTCTGCTATAGTATTTTCCACTGTAAGATGGGAGAAATATTCATTTCATTATCTCTGTTCATAGTAGGTTGTTTTGTATGCTGTTTGATGTCCTGGGATTCCAAGTTATGATATTTCCCTTTTGTTTTTTCTTGTGTTATGCATGTTAAATAAAAATATTTTAAAATGATAAAGCAGGCTTGAAAACTCAATTTGCCTAGAAATTTGGCTAGTAAAAGAAGAAGGTCAAGACTGCGAAAGTCAAAGCCAAAGAAAGAAACATGAGATACCAAGAAACAGGTAGTCAACATGCAGGTTCCCTGAGTACAGGCAGCTAAGCAGTTCCTTCCACACTTGACTCATAAACACTTTGGAAACTGGGATTCATTGAGACAATTTTTTGCTTGATGCTACTTGATAAAACTCATGGCAATTAGAAAAAAGGGAAATGAAAGCTGTTTAACAAAGTACAGTAACTGAACCAAGTGAGGCACAAAATTACTTTTGGCTGCTGATAGCTAATGGCTGCGTAAGAATCTCATCTGTGAAAGTGCCAATACACAAACAGCAAATTAACATTAGAAGAAGTTAAAATAAAATGAAACAATGGAAGCATAAAAAAAACCTGAATGAGATAAAAATATATATCAACATGTACCTACATATTATGCACAGTCAATGTCACGTTTACAATGTTCATACAGGCCACATGATTACATTTGCAATACCTTAAGATTTCCTTGCAATGTACAAAGGCCAGTAGTTCATGATGATATGATGAATACCAGGTCCTTAACAATGTAATTCAAATGTATTTTTAAAGGATTGAACGAATAGATTATTCTCATAATGCTAAAAGCAGTATCACTTTGTACATTCAGAATTAAGAGAATGTTTGGCAAGCTGTTTTCTTTGTAATATTTACATATTTACATATATCTAAGTTCTAGACATTGTCTTTTAACTTTCCATTTGAACCAGGCTTGTTCTGAAGTTGGTATACAGGTTTGTAATGTCAGTTCCTCAAAATGACTGCCTAGTTTTAAGAGCATAATCTTTCTCATCACATTCCACTGCTTTTCTCCTGCAAGATTCCTGATAATTTAATTATTCAAATCTTTGTTTATAACCTTGAATCCCATGGATCAGCTACTGGAAGAAGAATAAAACATCTACTTCCTCTACCAGTTCTCCATTCGGAAGGACCCTCTATAGCAGTGGTTCTCAACCTTTCTGAGGTTGAGACCCCACTTGCCACGCCCATGCGCGCCACGACCCCGACCCGGGGGCGCGCGCGTGTGCGTGCGCGCAAAAGAAAAATATTTAAAAAAATTTAAAAAAATAAAAAAAAACAAAACAAAATGGCGGCCGCGACGGGCGGATCTGCGCATGCACGGATCGGCCCGTCGCACGCGCCACGCATAAGTGCATCCGCCCGTCGCGGGCCGCCATTTTGTTTTTTTTATTTTTTTAAAAAAATTTTTTTTTAAAAAATAAAAATAAAAAAAACAAAATGGCGCCCGGCGGTGCCTGGCGACCCCCGCAAAATGGTCGTGCGACCCCAAATGGGGTCGCGACCCCAAGGTTGAGAACCACTGCTCTATAGTGAGTGCTTTACAGCGGTTGATGGGCCACTGGCTTAAGTATGTGGTATATGTATGTGTATATGTGTAAAATAATGTGCACCATTATGCAAAAACCAGCAACTTAAGTTTTTGTATCAGATGTTGGGATACAAGTGTAAATAACAGTCCTCATCATGACATTACTGCACATATGTCAACTAAGTTCAGGGACTTCTTCCCTATTTCTATCTTCAGTGCCAACTTAACATGCAACCTTAAGCTGCAGACTGGGATCTACAACTGCTTATAATACACTATCAGGATTATCTTCCCTTATTACGGGGTAGGCAAAATAGCTCCTCCACACACATTTCTTTCTGCTGCTAATTCTAGATGTATTTTAATTTGCAAGTGGATGGAAGTGTTTTTAAATGAAACAGTCTTGAGACGCCTAATCACTTTTTATTCCCTTGAGTGTTTCTAGGCCCAACTTCAATCCAGAAACAGTATTAGGAAGGTAATACAGCACGAAATAGCAGGCAGTGCTTCATTCTGCTGTTGACTCTAGTGGACCTGAAGAATGAGATGAACCTCTCTGCCATGTTTAGTAAGGCAGCCAAAAGAGGACTCTGAAGGATTCTAGGGAAAAGTTCATGAAATCACCAGGACTAGGATAAGAATGGTGTTTTGATAGGTTTGAAAAACCAAGTCAGAAATCTATAGACAATAAGCGAGACAGTGAGGCAACAATGGGAAGATAGGGTAAGGAAGGTCTGTTTACAAATATGTATGTTGAGTTTTTAAATACATATGTTATGTAAGAGAGAGTATAAGTTATCTGGAGGTATTCCATGAGGGAATCAAATGAATGTTCAAGAGTGGTATGTGTGATAGAAGTGTGAGGTAACAGAAAGAGTGGGGGGAAGTGGATTCTAAATTGGGGAAGCTGTAAGTTCAAAGGAGTGGCTGCATATTTTGATTTAAATAAATTATGTGATAAAGCTGGACCAATCACAGTTAGGTATTTAGAGAACGGACTACCCCATTATATATATTTGTGATAGCACCTATCACCCGCTCTCAAAATGCAAATGTGCTTAGCAAGCCAAAATATTGCACTCTAACTGCTAAGGCATCAAATATTGCTCAGTTAGTTACACATAGCCTTGCATCACAATTCCTATCTGTCATATTTCACATCTGTATTACTCTTTTTTTCTATGGTCTGTCTGTTCTTTTCGTTTAAGTACAATGACTGGGAAAGTACCAATTGCTCCCTATTAATTCATGCACTTGTTCAGTAGCTGCTGCCAGCTCTACAAATATCACCACCCAGTATGTTCTCCAATATCTAATATTTATAATATCTACATTTGGGTATCATTTGATCTAATCCATTGGTTTGACATCATACTTCCATAAACAGGGCTACTGGAGTCCTTATGAGTGACCTGCTACTGAGAAAATGAAAGGTAATCCCAATCACAAGTGGAGCAGTACCACCCTGAGCTGATTCTGCTTGGGAATACATTGGCTGCATGCAGACAGCTCTGTTGTTATTGGCATCATTTGTTGCCCCACGGAGTCCTTAAATTCTTGACAGATGGCACAAACAGAAATGTCTCACTTCCACCCTGAATGTTTTCATAAAAGCAAGCCCTCAAATCACCAGTGAAAGCAAGCTTATCTTAGAGCTCTTTGATAGCCTTAATCTGCTTACGTGCTACTTTCTGAGCTGCCAATAAGTGAACTGAGCTTATATTTCACTAGCACAAGGGCTGAGAAAAAAATAAAAAGCAATCTGGTGTCAGACATCTTTTTATCTGGCCATCTGATTAATTTTACTGTTGCCTGGTACTACATAGTCTGAACATGCAACATGGTGCATCACACTACTTAATTCAGCATTCATTCTCTGCAGAATGTGTTAATGATTTCCCCTATTTGAAGAGACTGGAGTTGCTCTTTTCCAAGTGAATTCATAGAAATTTGCAACAGCAACAACATAATGTATGTAGTGCATAGACAGCTGGATGTCCTGGGATGTGTGGAGGAAATATGAGCAAGGTTGTTTCTCAAAGGGATATAAGCACATGCAGAGCAGGGATATGCATGCACAAGGTTCAGAAATGGAATACCTTGTTTACAGCAGAATGGAAGGCAGGAGAGGATGCAGTAAAACTCAGAGAGACAGGGAATACATCTTGTCTATTTGCTTTCCCCTGTAAATCTGCGAGTCTACTTGTTGAAAGGGCATGAGCTGAAAGAGAAACAAGACTTACCCTGGCCAAATGGGCCCTGCTTCAGAACCACAGCTGGCTTGTCACTCCTCATTTTCTATAGACAATGGTTCTAATCCCCCATTAACTCACACAGTGGAAACAGCATTTCCCCTTGCTTACATTCCCATAGCCATATAGAGACACTTACTGGATTGCGCTGTTCGAGCTTCCAAAATTGGAGTAAGGACTCCTAGACCCTGCTCAGACCGGGCACCTAGTTGAAACTTGTAGAGTGTGTCTGGCTTGAGTCGATCAACTGCATAAGATGAAGTCTGGTCAAATACCACCTTATGCTAGAAAATATAAGAGTCGTTTTCTTTTTTATTTGGAGGGGAAATAAGGTCAGCCAACCTTTAATGCTTTTTTTGTTCTTAAATCATTCGCCCATCAATACTTACAGATTAATCAAGTCAATGATACAACCCAAATTAATGAACCCAAGTTACTGAATTTGCATATTGGTAGAAAAATCATGATCATCATATTGAGGACACTAACAAAGCCGTCTTGTGCTCTTCAGAAACAAAATATCTATTAAAAATGCAACCACAGCATTCTGTAACATGTCAGGAAAGCAAGAAGAATGGATTTTACCTCCCAGCGTTTTGTTATGTTAAGTAGCTTTTAAATCAGCGTTTGAGCAATTGTAATATAGAAACTTTACACACACACACACACACACACACACACACACACACACACACACACACACCATAGGAACCCAATACATGTAGTGTCCAGAAGGGATTTTGGATAGTACTGTGCATTCCACAATTTTGTACGGTCATAAAGTGACTTATGACCATTTTTCACACTTATGATCTTTGCAGCACCCCCATGGTCACGCAATTAAAATTCAAATGCTTGACAACTGACTCATACTTATGACGATTGCAGTGTCCATGGGTCATGTGATCCCCTTTTATGACCTTCTGACAAGCAAAGTTGATAGGGAAGCCAGATTCATTTAACAACTGTGTTGATAACTTAACACTACAGTGATTCACTTAACAACTGTGGCAAGGAAGGTCATAAAATGGGGCTAAACACTTAACAAATGCTTCACTTAGCAACTTAGAGCCTTAGTCTAGTACTATCCCACATAATCCTTAAAGCCATTATTTCAGATATTAGTTTATTGACAGATAAAAAGAACTTTCAAAAACTGAAGACCCTAAAATATTTCTTAATGCAAAACAGCCTATATATGAGACAAGCTATGGATAGTTTTCACCTCCAAACCATGGCTAAACATCATAAGGACTAGATGGACAATCTTTGAAACTTCATCTAAGCCAGGGGTTCTCAACCTTGGCAACTTTAAGACTTGTGGACTTCAACAAGTCTTAAAGTTGCCAAGGTTGAGAACCCCTGATCTAAGCATTCACGACAAAGGGAATGCTTTCAGTAATTATTGCTTATGGCCAGGAATCCAAGTGATTGCAGGAGTTCTTGATTCTCCCTCTCACACAGAAATATGTATAAAGGTTTACAACTACATGACACCTTGTTTTTTAGAAGCTGTTTTCAACAACAATCTTCTGCATGTACCTATGTTTTGACAAGAATCTAATTGTTACTATGGAAAAACCTGCCTCACTTCCATAGGGATTACAGTATAGCAATCAATTATTATGTTTCTTACCTGGATCCCATTTGTTCCTTCCCAGTATATCAGCTCATACTTGGTGATGCGCTCTTGAGAGGCTGGCAGCCAAGTCAACATGATCTGTGTATCTGACTCGGCCTCAGCTTGGAAGTCTGCTGGTTGGGCTGGAACTAGGAACCAATGAAATATGATTCAGTGGAGGTAAATCTGAGGAACCTTAGAAAGTGTCCAAGACACTGGTCTTATCACTAATCTAAAATTTTACAGCATTTTCATAATTCTGCTCAGTACCTTCTCTTTCTTTTATATTCCAAGTTAAACAGTTTCCTTATTAACCTTGTTAGCTAAGTAGATGTCCATTCTTGACAAACATACAGTGATGATAAAACAACATACTATTTATAATCTGAAAAAGAGCACATTTTCCTCAATCCTAATTAAGAAGCATAAGCTTGCTTCTCAATGAACAAACCCCATGTCTGGACCATACCACGATCATGATCTTTGCCTCAGATGTCTGGTTCCTGAAAGAATTAGAGCAAACCAAGACATGGAGGGGACAATTTTAATTCTTGCTTTTTCCAATCTATTTCTCTCTGAAAGTGTTGGGACTGTAACTGCCAGAATTCTGTATCATGCAATCTTAATACACTTGAAGGGTTATTAGACTGGGGGAAAGCTAACTTATACAACATATACTTACCACCCTGCTGGGTCTTGACTTGAATAACATCAGAAGGGGGGCCATCTCCTACTGAGGTGAATGCCAAGACACGGATACTATATGTAGTCTCAGTTATCAAACTGCCCACAGTGGTGAGATGACTGTCATCAGTGTTGTGCTTCTGCCACATGCTGAGTGGTAGATGGGGATCAGTGGTGTAGTACACCCGGTAGCCACGAATCAATCCATTAGGTTCTTCAGGTTGTTCCCACTGGACCAACATTGTGCTAGCACTCAGCATCCGTGCCTGCACTTTGAGAGGTGGGCTTGATGGAGCTTGTTCTCCTGTCCGTGCCTCAACCAGTTCACTAGGAAGGCTCCTTCCAATGTTGTTTACAGCAATAATGCGGAACTCATATTCTGAGAAAGGGCTTAGGCCACCAATACTATAGCGGGTGGTGGCCACACCATCCACTTCTTGGAACGTTCCCTCCAAAGATTTGGGCTTATATTGAATGACATAGTAGGAGATGGGGTCTGCATTTCCAGAGTCCCAGGTGAGAGTAACACTGGTGGCTGTTGTTTCAGTCACTAATGGCTCTGCTGGAGGCTTTGGCAGAGCTGAAAATATGGGGAAAAAATCATTCTATTAATGCAAATGATAGAAATGCATAAAAATATAAATGAGGTTCAAAATCTCCTTAACATTCTTCTTTAAAGGCAGAAATAATTTTACTGGAACATACATTTTATATTACACACTACCACGTTACTTGGAGTGCTCTTAATGAAAGGGTAAACATAGCAATCATATTATTAGATGTGTTCACAGAACTTGTTGGTGGCTGGTTAAATAACCATAATTTAAACAAGAATCCAAGTCAGCTTTCAAATGGAAAAAGAAGTTCTTCAGCTGGAGTACCCTTCAGAACTTTTGTTTAGGGCCAATTCACCAAATAATAGTACTTGCACTGTACTACTACTACTTCTACAATGTACTTACGGAATGCAAAAATTGGTGGGATGTGCATTTGGATGGCGGGATATTACAGCATCCTGGCCATGAAAACTCAAAGCATTAGCAGAAAAAGTCACAATCTTCCTGCACTATTAGATAAGAAAATCTAAGGCCAGGATTGTGATCTGGGATTCTTTTATATATTGATTTTATGACAGAATTGTAGATAAATAAATCAATATATAGGTACAAATAAGAGAAGAGTTACACCTGAGAAATTAATATAGAAAACATCTGTGAGCTTGTTGAGATTTGTTCTCCATTCTGATGTTTGAGTATCTGTTTTGTGAAGTAAAAAATAATTAGATAACCAAATGAGAAGAGACGTTACGTGTCTGGGATACAATCTGCTCTAATTCCACATTTTATATTATATATAAAGCATTATTTGGCCAGACTCCTTAATGAAAAAATAAGAATGTAAAATATAAATATAATCTAGGAAAAGATAGGTATAACTGTATATATTTTGTCATAATTTCTTTCGACATAATCTGGAACTTCTTACCTTTGACAGTAATCTGTGCTGTTGCATGGATTACTCCCAGTGAGGACATGGCTTCACATGTATAGTTGGCTGATTGTGTAATATTGATCAGTTCTAGAACATTCCTGCCCATTGGCATGTCATCTTCTTTTGTTAATTCCACATCTCCAACAATCCACTTCACATACGGCATTGGAGACCCCACTGCTACACATGTGAGGTTCACACTCCCTCCAGGCATCACCTCATGGTTGCTTGGAGGGATTGAAAATCGAGGAGATACTCGCCGCACTGAAATAAGGAACAGACAACTAGTAGGGTCACAGTTTCAACTTGCATGTCCATTTTTTATTTCAAAGTTGATGGGTAATGGGGACATCAACACTCATCCTATTGAAGTAGTAAATCACTCTAGAAAAAGAATATTCTGCGCAAGAAGTGTTTACTAAATTTCATGTCTATATGCTTCCTTTTTAAGTCACACTGGAATTATTTTCATCAGGAGGTCTGGCATGTCATGATGAATATTCATTTCCCCTGCATCCCGTAAATTAGAAAGTAAGTTCATTTTCCAATCCATAAGGTACACTAAAATTCTGCCACATGGGATTATTTAAGTAGTATCATTGCAAAGTGGTCTGCAGGCCAAATCTATGTTATAATGGGAGGTACAATTTTTTTTTCAAAATTATTCTGTATATTGTAACTAGCTAAAACAGCATTCCCAGAGAAAATGTAAAGAGCCCTAGGCCATATGCAAACCTAGTTAGCATTCCTTTTTTGGAAAGGAGTTCAAATCCATCTTGACAGAAGAGCACTTGGATAATGGATCCTTCCCGCCTTTGGAAAGCACTCCAAGGACGAATCACATTCACTCATGCAGTATTCTTCACTTGGTTTGGAGGCAAGCTTTGAGATGTACTAAAGCTTGCTGGCTATTAGCTGAACCACTTCATCTAGGGGAATGGTACATAAATGATGCTCTTCTCTAAGGCCAGTGTTACTGGCCAATTTAAACAAGGACAAAGAAATGTAACTGAGCAGAGTAAATCTTTGCTTCCTCTGGGCAAATTCATTCCAGGCTTTATTTAAAAAGGCTTGTGTTCTAGCTCCTCTGGGAAACCTGCTTCTCCAACATGAAGTCAGTGTTTATATATGTGGAATCCTCTCTTCCTTAATAGTACAGCCTCTCCAATTCATACCACCTGATTATCAAGCAAATAGCTAAAGGGCAGAGAATCTATAGAAAAGACCCATTGGGAGGGGGGTTACTGAGCAAAGCTTGCTCAAAGGGCTATGGTCTACTACTAGGTGTGTTTTATGCTGGGCTTCTTTCTGTGCTGCTTCCAGCACCACAAAATCATGTTAGAAAGGGGCAGCTACTAGTATAGTAGTACTAACAAAACTCAGTTCAGGTTGACAGGCTAACAGTACTCCTAATAAAGTTTTAGTTGAGTTCTTTTCGATGATTCATCAGTCCAGTGGATTCGCATAAAGAAAACTGGCACAGAAGGCCTCACAATACCATGAACAACAGAATGAAGATTTGAGGATAAATGAAACAATACTGTCAGCAATATGCATACTACACACCATCTTGGAGACAAAAAGGGGACACATTAGCTTCATAACAGCTGGAGAAATAATAATGTACATGTTTTCAAATGTGTAAAAACAGGTTGACTTTTTTAAAATCAATCTCAAATCAATAGTTACATGCATGGTTGCCAGTGAGAGACTTGTTACCCAACTGAAAGGAAGTACTTTATAAACACAAATTAAAGCAAATAAAATGGGGTCACGTTAGCTCTAACACAATTATCCAGATATTTGATGGACATGGCAATGGGTCAACATGATGGGGTGGTTGTCCAACATAGCCTGGATCTGATCGGCAAGAAGTAGGACTCTTCTCCTCCCCATCCCCCACCCAATGAACATGATGTTGAGCTAATAGAGGAACAGTTTGCTCATGTATTAGGATTTCAGTACAGTGGACCAACCAGCTTCCCACCCCTTCACCAACTAAACTGGTCTCAAACAAAAAGAAGCTTTAGGAATAATGCTACAAACTCGTGCAAGGCAATTATTCACTGACTTGACGTGCACCAGACAGACAAAAGACCCAAAAGGGAAAGGAACTAATATATAAAATTTGAACAAAAAATCCCCCAGCGGGAGTGGTGGAAGTGCACAAAAATGCAATTACTGGAAGTCAGAAATGAAACTGGGAGAAATTCATGCAGAAGAATCAAACACAATCAATAGCATGCCTTTACCATCTACTTCTGTGAAAACCAAGCAAGATAACTCCTACCTCCTGTTCAGGTTATTTAAACCACATTCCGACATATGCATGCATGCTCAGTAGTTAGTTTTGACAGAACAGAATTTCAAGTATCAGTCCTTGGTTATCTCCTTTGTTGCCATAAAAGAACCTGTCAGGACTACACTAGGAAGAAAGACTACAACCTGAGAATTTGCAGATAAGAGCTTAAGTTCATTCAGCAAAATACTATCTCGCCCTTTTTGAAAGTTGCTGTTTACTATTCTAGTAGAAGGGGATGAGAAAAGGTTATTTGACATTATATCAGACATGGGGCTCTTCTAGCCTAGTCCCAGGATAAATGGCAATGAAAATCATCCCCCCTTTCACTTTCTGCAAACAAAACAAAACAAGGAAAAAAAGAGAAAATTTAAAGAAAAGCCTGTAGGCAAGCCTTTACCCCATAGTTTTGTTACCCAAAGATAGGATCTAGTCACAGAAAAAAAACAACACCATTTCTCCAAACAACTCAGCCAAATGCCAATCTCGTGACTGAAAACAGGTACACACTTCCTTGTAATACTGACACTAAGCAGATAATCTCTTTCTTCTTGTTGTGGTGACCCAATTTTGTGGTAACAGTCTCACGTTTGGGACAGGGCTTAAAGGTACAGGAATAAGGTTGTCCCAGATTTTTTTTTTCATAGGCTATTCTGTTTTGAGCCTTTGGCTAAAGGAATACATTATTTTTTCCATTACACCATTAATGATCCATACGTTGGCCTCCATCCATCCTAACAGAGAGGGGAATGGTGCTTCTGTTGCCCAAAAGGAGAAAATGAGAGTGAGAGGAACTGCTAGGTAAAAAAATTCAAGATGTCAGATGTCAAGCTCTGCTGCCTTCCTTTGAATCTCCTGAGCATTTTTGTTCCTCCAAGTCTGATTATAAATAACCATTAAAAGTACAGTAAATCAAACTTCAGTTCTCATCGTGCACAAGGGAAGAACCGGGCAAAGCAATCAATAGAAGCTCAGATTCTTCTTATTAAATAAGGATCAGGGGAAAGCTATCCTTCTTTCCCTTCTTTTCCATTTTTAAATTTTATTTTAAACCTCACACTGAGGTCTTCAAGTCTATAAAAGAGCAAAAAATGGGCCCAGTGATGCTATGGATTGGATCAGAGATGCTACAGTCAGTCCAAGTTGAAATTCTCGAACTCAGAATATAACACTAGAGCAACTGGCAACTTTATTTCCCTGAGTTCAATGGGACATAAAGTAGGACTGTTGATCAGCTCTACAATTCTCTGGCACAGCATAGCAGAGCTGGGGAATGTCACTTATGCAACATCCATCCCCATGTGTGATGTTCTTCCAGGCTCTAATCTCTTGTTCTTCCCTGTTACTAGAGTGGGAAGTGAAGCAGAGCCGTCAATCAGTATTACAACATTTTGACAGAGAACAGTGCAGCTAACGAAAGTCACTTACACAATGTCCACATGTGCTTAATTCCTGCCAGGATTTAGTTCTTGGCCCTTCCTGCCAAAGAAATCAGTTACTTAAGGAAATTCCAACCTGCCAATTACAGAAATATTCATCCAATTGACAAGCAGGCACCATATTTTAAAAATACTTTTCCCTGACCTGTCAGGATTTGCTACGGGTTGGGGATTTTTTTTAAAAAATAAAAGCAAATAGCAATTTTACATTTTGCAAGAAGCACATTTGTGAAATGCTACTGTAGGATAATATTCAGGATTTCTTTTAGCAGATTTTCAGAGAAGAAATACACTGCCAGCCCTCCCAGGGTATGGAACAACATATAGATTGCAAAAGATGAACATTCCCTACTGAGCTGAACATGTAGCGTGGGCAATAATTTATCAAGTTATTAAGTAAGTGACATGGTCTATCCCAACCTACCACAAAGTAATATAGGTAGGAAGAATACCCCAACAGAGACCAGATTTCCATTGAGAGGTTGGGATGAAGCACACAGTACTACAGAGTATTAATAATTCAGCATGCAATAAATGTACACTTTTCCTGCATCCAGGGCCAATGAGCACGATGTCTTTCACATCACAGCACTGTAGTGGCTTCTCAAATTTAATCAAATACTAAGGTCATTCTATTAAAGTCCTTTTCCCAGCAGTTTCCAGCATCCTTTTGAGAATTTCCAGATACAAAGCAATTTCTTAATACTGGGATGTTGTAACAATAATTAAATTGTTACAACAAAACTAAAATAAGTAGAGTCGCTAGAAAAAAACAGTGAGGATGGCTGATTTGAACAGAATGTAAAGACCATTAGCAAGGCTACTTATGTATGCTAAGGTTAAATTCAGACAACTTTCCTGCAATGCTTATTTACTAATGCTATGAAAAACCAAAGTCTTATTTGCAGTATTATTTTCAAGATCAATTAAAAGCAGTTGATATCACTGCAGCAGAGGCACAACTTTTCTTATATCTTGGGCTTTAAATTTTGAATTATAAAGTTTGGTTCTGCAGGAAATATATTTACTGCTGCTATGTCTCCTAGTCCATAGCTTACTGGGGCAGAATTAAAGATTGTAAATTAAACCTCAAGCTACCATTCTTAAGCATCCTAGTTTTGGTAAAAAAAAAAAAAAAAGCCAGGATTATTCTAGATAGTCCAGAAAGAATGGCAAAATTGTTATCACCAGGACATCAAATGCAAATTTTAAACAAATCTTTGACTTTCACAAAACTATCATTTAATGAATTACTACTACAACCAAATTTTGAGGGGGGAATATTGCAAATTAATCCCCCATTCATTATTTAGGGTTAAAAATGGTAGAGCAGCTTTCAAGTTGAGCTTGACTTCAGGTGACTAACGTGTTTGGTTGTCTTCCAGATACATTTGCCATTAGCTTCTGAGGATTTATTTTTTTTTAGATTCCCGGTCTAGTCAAGAGTCATGGATTTCTCAGGAGGCTTTGTCTCCTATTACAGTAATCAAATTTGGCCATAATTAGTGTCCAACATTGATTAAGGCTGGTTAGCTCACTAAGCAAAGCTTACTTAGGAAGAATGGTTATATAAATCATCCACTGAAAATGTTATATGGTTATAACATTCTTGATATTTGTAAACACCCCCCTTTTACTTGTTTCAGCTTATATGTAGGACTTTTGCTTTATAAGAAAGCTGGGCTAGATTAAGAGAACTAGGATGTTTGCGATTTCCTTTTATTGTCTAATGCCCATTGCATTTACTTATTTTGTTCAATTGATTTGCTTTTGGAAGTTGGAGAAGGTATAGACCAGTGGTTCTCAACCTTTCTCAGGTTGAGACCCCACTTGCCCCGCCCATGCGTGCTGCGACCCCGACCCGGGCGCGTGCGCGCCTGCGCGCACCCCAAAATTTTTAAAAAAATTTTTTAAAAAAATAATTAAAAAAATGGCGGCCGCGACGGGCAGATGAAAAAAACAAAATGGCGCCCCGTGGTGTTCGGCGACCCCCGCGAAATGGTTGTGCGACCCCAAATGGGGTCGCGACCCCAAGGTTGAGAACCGCTGGTATAGACTGAAAATATTATGAACTTGGGTAATTCTTTTACTCCTTTCTCCTCCTTACCACAATGATCTTAAAACAAAATCTTCTTGTGGTATGGTGGTACCTGGGGCTTTTCCAGCTATTGACAGAATTATCAGCCGGAGAGAAAAATGAAAGAAGAAAAAACGCATTTATAGGTTTATCTTCTGCTCAAACGATGCTGTACTATTTATATTTTTAATGCATCCCTGAGTGCTGACATTTTATATTCCAATTTTCAAACCAGGGCCGAAACATTGTTGGATTATATTTCAGCTATAACTTTTAAAGCTAATTATTTGCACTAACAACTCCATATAACAGAGCATCTATCATTACAGCAGTACAATGCCAAGGACCCATCACAGTTCAGTTTGGTGACATGCTAATAGCAAAGAAAGAGAAAATCAGACTGCTGTTTCGAAATTTGTATTCATTTACTTTGAAAATAACACAGATTTAAAGATGTGGAGAGAGAGAGAGAGAGAGAGAGAGAGAGAGAGAGAGAGAGAGAGAGAGAGAGAGAAAGAGAGAGAGAGAGAGAGAGAGAGAGAGAGAGAGAGATATTTATGAACATTTAACTTTTTAATATATAACCTGGTAGCAATTGCAGAACAATAATTAAATGCATGGATGAACCCTTCATAACTGAAAATAAAGGACAAAAAAGTCTAAGATGTATTTAAATAAATAAATTTAGAAAGCTATTTTAATCCTAAATTTCTTTAGGTAGCTTACAAATTTAAACATTCAGTGCCAAACAAATTATAAAGCCAGGAAACATCCCACAGGGTTATTTAACACATTCTCTATTAAATAATTGAGCTGTAAAACATTTACGGGTGATGGACCTTAATGTGATCCATTCTTGTTTGGCTGTTACAAATTCAACATTTTTTTCTTCAAGGGTGATAAAATATATGCATTTGGGAATAACTTTACATATGAAATTACGATGTTTATTCTGGTTTCAAACATGTGCATTGGAAAAATAGACTACTGCTAAATAAACATTGTTCCTGCAGCTGAAACTGGAACATGGAATTACTTTCAAACATGAAATAGTTCTAAGTGTCCGTTCCTCAGGCTATTGGCACTGATATATATTTCTAAGAATTCATGGAAGAAATACTGCTGTTTGATCTTGCACAACAGAGCAGTAGGTATGAACTATCTATGCTGCTTTATGATCTTTCCCTTATTTCTCAATTTCCATTTCTGCCAGGATGTCATGGAATACTACCTTCAGTAAATTTCAGTTTAAGACTGAAAATAAGAAAACTTTATTTCACTGTTGGTTAAGGGAGTGTGTTAAAAAAAGACTATTGAGAAGTTCTGAGCTACTGCCTCAGGACAACTGCAACAGCAGCTCATTAAACATACTCTAATTATAATCTTAATGAAGTATGGCTTGAGGGGCCTCAGTTTAAAGCAAGTACAAACAGCAGCTTTACACAATTTAGGGCTATTATGCTATACATGGAGCGCAAGAAATGGAAGAAAGCAGGAGCCTTTTAGTGCAGACTATGAACATGAGATCATTATAAATATATCAAACAAGTCAGGGGACAATATAGGAAAAATATTGGGATGGGTGAACTGTAGGATGTACATGACTTCCCCTACAAAACTGATGTGTAAACATGCTGCAATTCCTAGTATGATTTGTTCTATTATAACCGAGGCATAAAAAGTAACAGATTTTGCTTATTCACAAAAGAAGAGATACCTTGAGTAAGAAAAAGTTGCTGTTATCTTAGAATTACAGCTGGCTGAGGCAATAGCAACTCAAAAACCATTTCTCTCTCATCCCAATGCATAGCACCATTTTGAACTATTATGGCTTGATATTGCACTGCAGCAAAAAATACTGGACTTGCTTATTTTTGTCATTCAAGTTACTCCTGTACCATGTAAAATACACAGATGCCCCAAAGCACCACCAGCAATAGATAAAAAAGTAAAACAGGGGCACATTTTTCTTTCTCTAGCACATACCAGAGTGGGAAAGACTAACACCCTGAGATTCAGAGATAGTGTACAAAATGAA
Source organism: Bothrops alternatus (assembly GCA_034064705.1). NCBI lineage: Eukaryota > Metazoa > Chordata > Lepidosauria > Squamata > Viperidae > Bothrops > Bothrops alternatus. Next base: position 4,195,140 of record JARGCV010000589.1, read on the forward strand.
AACACGAGGAAATTCATAATTACTTACAACTTTACAGTAGTACTGTAGATAAATTCAGTAATTGAAAGAGATGGACTGGGGCAAATGTGTTTTAGCTATGCTGCCCAAATTAAGTTACTTCTATTATTCTATCCAATGCTTTATAATGTATTATTTGGTCCCTCATACCACACGATGGTCTAACAAAGTCACATGATAAGACAATACCCTCTCTGCTACCTAATAGTATAATTGCATGCAATTCATTCCCTCCCCCCCAAAAAAACAAGGGAAAAATTGCAAAGGGATTACATGCAGATAAAGGTCTGTGCATATAAAAATCAAGCAACAAAGGCATGCAACTGTGGATTAATGCTATCAGCAAGGTCATAGCAAGTTGGAAGCAGATTCCATCAGTGCTGCAGGGCAGTGCCTGGCTTGGAGCCAATGGCCATCAGATCCCCTTTCTGCAGGGATGATTCTCAATCCCCTATTGGAAAAATCCCAGCTGAGGTGGCATACTGTAGGTGGATAATAAGTGAAAAGGACCAACCTTCTCGCTGATCTGACAGATGAAAGTTTGTTTTGTTTGATGACATTGTGCGATGAAGATGAGAAGGGAATAAAAAAAGACAAGGAAAAACACAGAGAGTAAAAACAGGCCAAGCTGCATGTGTCTTGCACAGCACTGAAACAAAACATGATGATTGAGACCGGCCAGGACTACCAATTCTGCAAATTCATATACAAATACCCTCCCACCCACATCCACGCACAGGTACACAAATTGGCCATTCTTGTTTCAAAACAGTAGATCCAGCTTCTCTTTGTTTTCCAGATCCACATAACTCTCAACATGCAGTAAGCAGCCTCAACCCTGGTCAAGCATAGATAAGGGTGTGCACACATTCAATCCAAAGGTACGTATGCACCAAATTTCATTCAACGCAGGATCTCAAGTCAACCATTGCTCTAATATCAGCAGAGGTACTTTAATCCCACCTATCCCACTCACAATTTAATAAGAGCATACCCTCTCCCCCCCATCATTGCAGGAAGAGTCTTGGTGAACAGTGGGTATTCTTCTAGCACGAAGAGCTTCTTGCTCTCTTTTCAATCTCAGCTAGAAACAGCAGAGAAACATTAGTGCAATATGAAACAAGAGCTGTATCAAAAATAAAAAATAAAAAAGGTGGGAAAAAAGTGAAAGTAACAGCCACCCAAATTTGGCAGGGAAATCCAGTACATTTCCTGCAGGAGAGACAGTAAGAGGTTAGTTCTGTTTTCCGGAAGGGCATGAAATATCTCATTTCATCGCAGGAATGATCTTACAGAAACTAGATACTTGTTGTGTGGTCTGTCTAAACCTGAACCTTTACTGAAAGAATGCAGAGGCTGCCCTGGTGATTAGAAACTGCTTGTTGAGTCACATTTTAAAACTGGAGAGAAGAGGGAAAAACGTGCATATCCACAGGCCATCCATTTTAAAAACAATTATGAGATAAGAAACATTGTAGGTGGCACCATAAATAAATAATTTCCAAAGATAAAATAGAATGGGGCTTCTACTACTTGGTCCATAATTAGACTGTATCCAGATTCCATGGAACCTTGGTAAAACAATTGATGGAATTTATCTTCAGTATTGACAATGTGAACTGAGAGAGAGGAATTATAGAGAGGGCCTTCTCTTTATAGAGAACAGAGACTTAACAGTCATCCAATGACCGGTCAACAGAAATATAATAGCCATTAATAATAGATATTAAAATGTGTTATGCTTTGGATTTGAGCTCAAAAGGGTATTTCAAAATGTCCATGGGCATGTAGATTGCACTTGCTTCTATCATCTTAAATAAGTGATTCCAGAAAAATAAATGCTTAAGTGGCAACAGTGTATGATCGAACGCTTTGGACTGGACATGGGTAGACTGGTACCTTCTTCAATCAAATGTTTATTTTCCTGGGATTGAGGTGTAATGGTGCAAGCCTATGAAAAGGCAGAGTTTGTTTAATGAGGTGCTGGCCAGTGAGGCATGTGCATTTATGCCCGTCCTTAAGCACCTTTTGGGTTTCAAATCTGAAGTATGGCATATTAATAAAGAACAATAGAAATATACTATTGTTCAGTTTAGGAATGAACGGAGTTGCCTTATTTGTTTTCTGATGTGAATGTATGTCTGGGCATGCAAGGAGGGGTACATAGGTTAAGATTATGCCCTTTCATTTTCACAGGACTACATCACTTTAAAATCTCAGTTGTTTCCAAGGCACTATGTGAAGGAACTGAATGATGAGCCTCTGAGTATATAGCCAAAGAAACCATTATTGAAATAAGCTCTGTTCTCATTGAGAGCAAGACAGCAACTGGGAATAAAGAGCAATTTAATCTCAAGTCCTCAACTGAAGTTTAATTATCACTAAGGTGACAACCCTGCATTTGGACTGTATAATTTCAGAGCACAAGTGATTCCTCATTTACACAAAAATAATCCCTAACCATAGAAATAAATCTGTCATTGAACTGTCGTTCTCACTGAACTGCAGTTTTCATACAGTTTGGGAGATATTTTATATTAAGATACAGTACATTCAATAACAGGAGGATAATATAAATTGATGTTATTGGGTATTTTACACAAAGAAATGGAATTATAAAATACCAGCTCACCTTTCTTTCTGTAGTTGAAGATTTTACCACTGGGAGTCATGGCTGGAGGACTATTGAAAAATTAGGGCTGCATATACAAGTTTACATTCTTAACTTTCTATTTTTTTCTCTTGTTAAGTAAACTGACTTCTATATTAATAATATATTGGCTATATAACATGACATGGATATATATTTAAAACTAGTTTTGTTTAAAACACTAGAGATGCATCTTTGTGATGCTTTTGTGCTCTGCTACCATTACTGTTATTCAAGAAATAAAATCAACCATTTTATTTGGTGCCACCCACAAACAAATTTATTATGAGAACTGGGCTTAAGGGTCTACTTTGTTCACAATTATCCACTTTTTATGAAAAGGACCTCTAGGACTGGGGTGAGAAATATAAAAAGGAAACTGTGGTGCTGAAAACATTACAGTGGGATAATACTGTTCAGTATTGAACTGCCTGGCTTCACCCTGGAGGCCAAACTGCTTTGGATTACAATAAGGAAGAGGTACTTATGAAACACACTAATATAAATAGTTACCTTTCTGGGCTGTCAGTCAAGAATAAGCTCCAGGCTTGTAATTTGCTACTGATGGATTATCTCTTAATCTCTTGCTGATACTAATGGACTATAGGGAATAAACATTAGAGCCGATTCTGCTCTGGAAAGACTGAAGAATGGGAGAAGCTATAACTTTTCGTATCTAATATTGAAATTGCCCCTGTTTTATCAGTAAATATTCCAGGACCTATTGAATTGGAATGCTTATTTTCTCTCTTCTCAGCCCATCATTTCATCCCTTATCTCTGGCACTTTCCTCTCTTTTTAGAATCCCGGGATACTAAGAACTGCAGTAAAGTACATTGGACATTGGAAGAACAGCATTAAGATGCAATGACCATATAAATAAATAAAAGCAACCATAATCTTTTGTCCTACTAGCAGCTACAAGACACAAAATTGGCTTTTATGGACACTATTTGCTAAAAATAGCCATTAAGTCTGCCTCACTTTATGAGGGCCAATAGCATCAGAATTGTAAAGGAAAAGCAATAACAGGACACTCTTCTCAGTAGAGAAAAAACAACAAAACAGAAGATGAATCAAATCAGAACGATGGATGGTTATTGTAAAATCCAACAACACGAATATTAAACTCATAATTTTAGGAACTATGCAAACAAATGCCAATCTTTCCATTTTTTTAAATCCTTTTCATAAAACATGGCTCAGCTGGCCTTAGATGTTTATTACAATTATTTCAAAGGGTGTTTCTTTCTTTCACATAATCATCTCCTTGGCTATATTTCTCTGATTTATTTAGAAGAAAGGTAGGCAATCATTTTGCCCTGAGGGATGCATCTGGTGCTGGGTTCAGTTTGTGGAGCAGTACTCTTTTCCACATTAAAAGTAAACAACTCAGTAGTAGATTGGCTATTACCAAAATTAGGAAGTGATGGAAATAATAACTCCTGCTCTAAAGAGAATTGCATTGGTGCATTCCAAAGCCAAATCCCCTCTATTTAAAACATTCATATCCTACATTTCTTCTTTTCAATAAATAGTTCTTTTATTACAAAGAGAACTGCAGCTTTTAAAAATTACATTTATAGACTGCTATAGTTCTGAAGGATTGCTAGAGTTTACAAAGACAAAATACACAATCAATCAATAGGCAGTTTAAGAAATGCAGCAATAAAAGATGCAGAAGTCAGTGAGGTTGGGAGCCAACTAGTTCTCCATTGGTAATGGTCATCACCAAAGTCCCCTGCACCTCTCTAATGTGGGGAACTATTATTAGCTTTGAAGTCCTAATAATGTATGCATATGTATTCAAAGATAAGCCAATAGCATTTATACCCCAAATAAGGCTAGATTTCCAGCCTGTGCTAAAGTTTTCCGCTGATTATGTGCCTACTGTGTATAAAGTCCTCTTTATTCATTATAAATCTGTAACACTATACAAAATGCATTTTATGCTACTCAACTGTGCAATTTAGTAATGTTTGTTTATAAGTTATATAAAAATGTTCCATTCAACATTATTTTATTTTTATTTCTGTCATTTTATCTTTAATTCATTAACTATACAATAATACATTTGGCATTAAAGGGAAAACAGAAGCTATAATTATTATGTGAAATTGATATTTTATTTCAATACAATTATTTTTCCAAATTTAATTTTGAAGATGAATAATTATTCTTCTAAGATCTCACTGCAAGTGCCTCAAAATGTTAAATCTCATTGAGATTTGAACTTACATTGTTTTTACTTGGTAGAATAGTTTCTAAGACATTGTGCATGGAGGTAGAATGTTGTTATTCTATTTACTTAGAGGTTCAGGTCATCATTAAAACTTTACTACTTAACAATAACAGCTCAACAGATAGAGTATAATATAAATTGTTTCCTTTTTGGAGACTGACCAATAAATCTATTCCTCCATGTTTAATTACTCTTTGACTTGTCATAAATTATTATAGTCTCTTTTTTCCCTTTTCTTTATTTTGTGCAATTGTCAACTCTCATTTATCTTACAGTTTCTTCCTCAAGGTTATCTTAACTTTCTGATTGCCTTCATTATAAATCAATTTATCCTGAAGTTGCCTTCTATAGAGTAACAAGCTACTTTTAAATCACATGTGCTATTTCAGGGAGTTGGCCAATAATATGAAATGGAAAGGAAGTGATTTAATTTCATATCATCTCATATTATCAATAATGGACATCTAAATGTAGCTTTAAGGTAAGGCCAGTTTCTAATTTTAAATATATGTTGGCTATGTGCTTTAAAATGTTTGTACAGGTAGTCCTTGACTTATGACAAATTTCTTAATGACTGTTCAAAGTTATGACGGATCTCCCCAATTATTTTTGACCCATTTTTGGAGTTAGGGTTGAGTCATACCACTAGGTACTATACATATATGGAAGAAAAGAACAAAAGGAAAACATATGGAAGAAATCGGTATCAAATGTCTTTGCAAGAAAAAAAAGTGGGGGCAATATGCTGATTCTGTAAACTGCTTGGGGGGAAGCATTATAAAGTGTTATGTAAGTCTAAGTATTATTGCTATCTTCAAATGTGTTTTTATCAAATTTCTCTTTGAGGAAGACATTTGATGCTGACCATGTAGGAGATAGGCCTACATGTGTATTTCAATACCCAAGGAACCAGTCCTCCTCCCACCCCATGGGTACAAGATTATAGCTTCTTGCAAGGGATGCCTGTTGAATCTGGTCCTGATGGGTTTGTTCATTTGGGAAATGGTTGTTTTGTTTCTCCAATGTGCAGATCTGTACATGTCTCACTGCACTGTACTGCATATAGTGCTCATTTTGTGTTGGGTGTTTTATCTTTTTGGATGAACAAGCTTCTGCCTTAGTGCATTTTGGAGTTTAAAACATGTATATTGTGAGGGTAAAGGTTCATTCTCTGAGCTTGTGAGTTGGTTTCCGAAAGTTTCATTACCAGACTAGGTAACATCTTCAGCGGAGTTTAGGGATGTCAGTGTCAGTGTTCTTCTGTTTATGAGGGCTTCAGGTGTGGGTGTATCGAATGAGGGTCTTGTGAACACTCGACATACCCAAACCTGAAGCCCTTATAAGCAGAAGAACACTGACACTGACATTCCCTAAACTCCACTGAAGATGTTATCTAGCCTGGTAATAAGAAGTTTGGAAACCAACCCAACAGCCTCGGAGAATGAACCTTCACCCTCATCCTACATCCAAGCTACAAATATTTGCCACTACTACAAAGATTATATTGTGTTGACTGAAAATTCTCCTGAGCTTTTCAGATATTCCTGCAACATATGGAATGACAACATTGTTTTGTTTGTTGTTCTTTACAGGTAACTCTGAGGGCACAGATAAAACCTCTGAGTGGCTTCAATGACTCTCAGAAAGAGTGCTAACGACCAGATCACTGCAAGGAATATAATTCCTTCCATCCTTCACCATTCAGTCAGAACTGAAGAAGCTTCTTAGATAAAGAAGCGAAAAGTCTTCAAGGAAATACAAAGTCCACTTGCCTTTTGAAAAAAAAAAGCAGCTTTGGGACTACCACTGGTTATTGGGTTTTTTGGGGAGAGAGGGGCTGTGCCTTTGAGTCAGTGTTGCCTACTGGCAACTCCCTATACAAGTCCCTGCAGTTTCCTTGTCAAGATGTTCAGAAGTGGATTACCACTGCCTCTGTCCTAGGGATGAGAAAGTGGTTGGCTCAAGATCACCGAGTTGGTTTTGTGACTAATGTGGAACTAGAACTAGGCCTTAAAATACTATATCAAACTTTATCACTGATATGCTACAGCACTATTCCTACTGCACATTATTAAACACCAGGCAATCTAATCATCAGAAATTAAATTTACCATATTGTAAATTTATTTTTCAAAAAAAAATATATAAAACCCCTCTCTGGATTGCAGTGTCAAAGGAGAGTTGAAAATGGTGGGCAATTTAGCAAAAGTAGTTTTTAAACGAGACAGGCATTTTTTTATATTACATTCCAGTACTAAAAAACTTTCCAAGGTAGCATTAAAGAATTATGTGATATAAAAACAAATAATATCAGAATTAAGCTACAATACTAGACCTTTCAGCTTCAAATTAAAAACATCATAAGCTAGTCAGAATAACAGTGCTTTTGCTACCCACCAAAATTTCATCTAGACACTCTTGGAGAAGAATTCCTTAAATCAGCTTCTTCTGCAAAAAAGGTTTAATCTTGCATTCTGATCAGCCTTTTTTTATTGATAAGAAAAACAGCAGGACCTCTGAAGAGGATTACACTCTACAAACAATTTCATGTATGAGAAAGCGGTGATACAGATTAGCGTTTAGATATCTTTACTTGTTGGAATATCAGGTTTTTGGGACAAAGGAGGCACAGAAACAAATATGTGTATATGTATACAGTATGTATAGGAATTGTAGGGGGAAATAAGCATTTCTTCCCCTCCCCTCCTCTTCTTTAATGCCAAACAGAAATCCACCACCATGGCAGCAGTATAATGTGCTCCCAAGCAATTAAATTATAATGTAATTATATGGCTTCACTAACGTGTACAATGATCGTACACATCCCTTATTTTGCTTACTCAGATGTAAGAAGCCAAGGAAAACAACTTCTTAGTTGTATATAAAAGAGGTATAAAGATGGTCTGGGAATTAGAGAATTGCAAAAATATATATATATATATTGGTCAACTGTTTAGGATACCTATTTGGTTTTGCAAAACAAAAGCATCTGCATAAATATTGTCTGGCTAACAGTACCTGTGGCAAACTTCCATAGGAAACAATTTTATATAGTAACCTGTCTTTTATGTACTATGGGCTTTATCTCAATTCTGCAGCTTGGAATCCAACCTTGTGCAGTAAAATGGAGTTTTATTCCAAAATTTATGCTTTAAAAGGACAATGGTTATTAGAAAATGAGCCATACATGCAGGGCTGAAAATTCTTCTTACCAGAAGCTGGGCTCATGTCAGCTTATCTGCAGACGCAGTCAACCAGTCAGCTAGCTGAACAGCCTGCTTTTCATATCAAGACTTGAGGTCACAATTTACTGCACTACTTAAAATCCAAAAGGACTTCTCTATCTAAATAAAGACTCAGCAAACAAGGAATCAGCTAGGTCTGTGAAGTTCCTTTGGCTTGGCAAGCTGGGCATTCAGGTGAAACATTAGCTTTCCCAAGTCTGTTTGCAAGGCTAGACAAAGAGAACGTGGCTGAAAACATGCAATTGCTTACCAACAGTGTAAGAATGGCATACCTTCAAATAAACATTTCTGCCTCTCCTGCTCTCTAGGACAGAGTATTTGTTTTACTAGATTTGGTCTGATTATTTTTTTATAATAATACAAAAAGTAGGTGGTCAAGCATAATCATATTACGGGTATGAAATGGTTATTTATACTCAATTCCAAGCATATTTTAAACATCAGCCTTTTGTAAGTTTATCAAAATTGTTGTATAAAATGCTGTAGAAAGTAACAACTGAGAAAGTTAAAAGCAATCCTCCAGCATGTCATCTTGGTCACTCCTTAGAATAACTATTCCTGGGCATGGTTAAGGCAGCTTTCTGTCATCAATGGTCTGTCTGTATCTGTATGTTCAGAAGTGGTTGGGAGTGAGAATGAGAATGAGAAGGGCAGGAGAGAGGGAGGAAGGGAGGGAGGGAGGGAGGAAGGAAAGGAAATGTTCCATTTAAATGAGCAGTTGTTAGAATGTAGACTCTGGGTAGAAAAAAATATGGTTTAACTGCCCATCAAAGGGTACTACATTGTGGGCTTCCTCTTTGTTCCCCACTTTTAGGCAAGAGTCAGATTTTTAACCATGAAGGATCACTTTTTCTCAGCTGATGCAAAATCTTATCTCCTTGTAAAACACCCCAGAAAAAAAAAGCATGTTCTTAATGAAGTATTATATTCTTTGATCTCCAAACAGATATCAAGGCTCTTCCTATTTTGAGTTCAGGAATGAAACAAAGATTTGTCTGGCTTTATGAAACAAACTGCAGCTAGATCACAGCAGGAATAGCAACTATTCTAATAGGTTCAGCAATTATCCCTGTTGTAGAGGAGGTGTTGATCAATAAAATACATGAAACCTACATCTATCCCTGGTCCAATGTAGTGTAGTGCTCACCTGCCAGAGAATAGATAAAATCTAGGAAAAGAAGCCCACTAATTTTACAGAGCTCTAAAGTCTTTCTTTCTTTCTTTTCTTTCTCTTTCTTTCTTTCCTTCTTTCCTTCCTTCCTTCCTTCTTCCCCCCCCCCCATGAATGAATGACGAAAGACAGATTCTGACACTGACTATTTTAATCTGACTATCACTCATATTACCCCAAAGAAAAAGAAGGATCTTCCAGGGCTTGGATTTTAGTTTCATCACTCACAAAACATCACTGAAATATTCTCTTGCTGCAATGTTGAATGGGTAATTTGAGAGGCAATGGAAGAGAAGGGGGAAAGGGACGGAAGCTTGCCTTCTCAAACTTTACCTCGCACATAAAGGTTTGCTGGAGCAGAGTAACGGGTTCCTGCACTGTTTGTAGCGACACATTCATATTTGCCTTGATCCGATTCCTCGCTGTTTTCAATTTGGAGAGCCCCTATGTAGAAACAAAACACAAACAACACTGGTTATAACAAGATGTATGTTACTGTTCTGTACCCTTATTCCAACATGAACACAAGAGGACAGATGATGCCTGTTGCTTCAGGGTATCCATGCTTGTTATTATAAAGCATCCATTGTGCTTAGTCTTCATAGCTTCATAGTCAAACAAATTATTGATACCTTTACAGTTGCTTCTTATGTACTGAATAAATTTCTCCCATATGGAGAAACTATCAAAAGAATCCAGGCTTAAAATAACTATGTTGAATATTTTTCCCATACCTAAATATTATACAATATTTTATATTGTTGTAAGTAGTTCTGTGTGTTATATGAACACAAAAACTAAAAACAACCCCAATAAACACACAGTAAACTAATAAATAAATACAAAGGAATCTAATTTTAGTTCATTACCTTCAACTATCTTAACCTACAAAATATGCTTCATTCCACAACAAAGTATCATTAATTTACCCTTAAGCCTAGCAATAGAAAGAACCACAACTTTTTCACCTTGAAAACCCCTTATTTTTCTTGTGTTTTATATATGATTATACTGTTCTGTCTACTAACAACATCAACAAGTAACAACATCAGTAGGTAGTACAACCAGAGTCTTTTTAACACTTTGAGAAGCCCTGATACAGAAAGTTCATCTGAAGATTTTCCAGGCATTCCACACATTTTGTACTCACTGTATCCTGTGCCACTGTTCTTTTTTTTTGTTCACTGTACTTAATAGTAGTAACATAGCTCTTGATATTTCATTGGTTCTGCTTCTTTGAATTTTGAGCTACTTCAAATGTTAAAATACATTTTGGATGAGACCCCTTCCATGCTACCACTCCCTTTCTTTAAAAAGGGCCCAAATAGCAATCTTATCAATCCAAGCAACCAGGCTGAATACAGTACTAAGCTCTGCCTAATTCACATTAGTTCACATTACAAATAAATAAGTCGAAACAGTATTGCTCTTCCTTCTTATCTTGCCACTATGGATGAACTGAGTCCTATTTTGTTGTCTTCCAGATTATGGGAGATGGAGGCTTAGATAAGGCAAAAATAAATAAGCAATGAACATTTTAAGCAGCCCTGATACTGCTATTCCAAGAATGGGACCTGGTACTGTTTGAGGAATAAATATTTCATTTGTGATTCCAGAAGTTGAGATTCCATAGATGGTAGAAGGCAGCTTTCACTCACAAAAATTATGTACACTCTTGAACCAAGAGAAACAGCATTAACATGTCTGCTTGTCAGAGTCTGAATCCATTTCTGTTTACCAAAGAAAACAACACCATGAACAGAAATTGCTGTTTCTGGACTCCCACTTCAAGGCATGCAGGTTAAATTTAGTTTTCATATTATTGGAAAAGAAGGAAAAATGATGTGAATCAATTACTGTCACCTAAATCATTTACAACAATAAAGTGAGACCTGCAATCTAAGTCTGTATCTCAGGAGAACTAATGAAGTTCATTATGTTCTGCTGTTTCATAAAAATGATATAAAGAGCCCTCTCTATTGTTGTATCAGATTTGGAAAATAAAAATAAATTGATTGGAGAAGTCTGGCTCCTGCTACCTTCTAGGTGACATTTCATCCTTTGTACTTTTAAGCAGTTTGAAAGTTTATACCTTGCTGTTTAGGTATTCAGACAAAATGTGGCCAAAAGAATTTTGTGACTTAAAAGATCTGGCCCAGACAACTGTTTCTGCATGTTATAACAGTGGACAGTGAAGATATACTGTTACTTTCTTGAGACTTGTGTTTAGCTTCCACTTTCTCTAAATTTGGAAAATCTGTAAATATATGGCCCCTCCACGAAACTTTTATAATTATTAATTTTAATATTAATTATATTTTATACTTTTTATATTTTAATTATTGTTAGACATTCTGAATATAAAACAAATATATTCTTTGAACAGTGGCTGATAACAATTGGAGGGAAAAGGACTCCTGATTGTTTGTTCCCTGATTGGGGATAGATCCGTATATCCAAGCTGTGGGTAGGTGAGTGCGTGCATGGGTAATTACAATAGTCCTCCCTCTAGCATACGTACATGTGCTCTACCCTACAGTGTAAATGGCAGATGAAAATCATTTGGGTGGCAATGAGGAAGGCTTTATAAAAGATTGTTAGAGGGAAAAAAATCTATGTATTTTCCCTTACTCTCTATTTTTCTAGGTAGGGTTAGGCTATAAATTAGAAATACCCTGGCTTTTACTGAATCTTGCTTCCATTTTAGCACAATATTTGGAAAATAAGAAGTCTGAATAGCACAATTTCGTTTTACATAGAGTGCAGGATTACAAGAAGCATGTACTAATTCTGGGCAAATTCTTTTATTTCTGAGTGGATCAAAATAGCAATTCTGTACAGAGTTATAGGAGGATAAAATTAGCTACACACAAATGAAAGCCATGTCTGTATTGCTCTGTAAATATACATTTATAATAATCACATGGACCTCATAGAATGGCAGCCAAATATCTCCAGGCCCAATTTATTGGCAATTAGGCAAGAAAGGGAATCAACCTAGTAATTTTCCTATTGAAGCTCATTACGATCCTGCTAAATTGTTTCTCCCTGAGGTTAATGATTGGTATGTCAGATCTGGAGGGAAACTGAGTTTCTGTGATTCATGCAAGGGCTGCAGTCACTGCAAGATCTTTGAACTGAGCAGTTCACAAGGCAAATACAGGAATACAGTTCAGATACCAATCTGTCTTCTTTAGGTATATCATACATCTAGACTTCAAACACCCTTTCTTTTTTATTCCACTTTAGAAAAAAGGGAAGGAGAGAGATTTGCAAGTTTTGCAGGAAGCAAAATTGCAAAACTGCCGAAAGGTTAAGCAGCATTAAATTTGTATAACATCGGAAGAATTAGATGAAAAATTAATCAGCTTTTCTCTGTCAGTTTTTAGGTATTTGTATTTTAAATTTGTGTTCCTTTTGCTTTGAACATATACAATTCATATTAGGGTAGAGAAAAGTGTTAAGTACTTATTTTAACTGTTTCCATATATCTGTTATGTCATAGCATCATAGAAACTTTATCACTGAGTCACTATAGAACGACAGTGGCATTTGGCTGTATCACCAATTTTGGAAAATAACACTACTATCCAATATTGAATGAGTGAATGCCCTGGTGACTACAGAAAAGCTTTTGGTGAGGAGGATGGGCTGCCTGCACCAAGTCTGACATGACAGCACTAACTGCTCCAAGAGAACAGAAGATCAGAATATCTAATTTTCCATTATGTTTATTTCATTCCACTTTGTGGCAATAGAGAAAGCAGCTTTTGATAAAAGAGAAACAAATCACTTCTTATAAAGATTCATTTGTTGCAATCTATTGATCATCCCTGAACGCCCATGTCCATTCATCTATCCTCTTCTCTAACCTGCCAGTCAGCAACTAGAGCCATATATCTCTGAACAATCTATCAAAACTCACCCTGACCTTTCAGCCTGGGTCTCACCTGAAAGGCAAAGGGGGAACGTTAAAAGTGACAACATGCCTCACAAATACAGAGCTCTTAGAAAAATGAAAGCATCTCTGCACAGGAAAAGTAAGACTCATGGCTGCAAGGCCAACAGAAAGGTTAGTTTTCAAAACAGAACACCCTGCTTCTCTGGCTACTTTATCGGATTTCCTTTACACCTTCACTCAAGAGAGATTGCCTGGCTTTCCCATCCAATGTACCTAGCAACTATGCATAATTGAAAATAAACATCCAACTAATTGCAGGCACAATAATCCATTAGTCTAATCTCATTTCGATCATCATGGAAATGTAGCAACTTACCTTTAGGAAGACCTCAAAACATATCATTATGTGAACATAATCTCCCTCCATAAAAATGCTTTCCTCTATCCCTGCTAGAGATTCAGTAGCCTGTATGTTTAACAAAAGGTGTCAGTCTGACAGAAATCCCGTATGAGATGCCAGGAGGTGGCTCTTGGCACTTAGAAAAATGTCGTCTTTGACATTCAAACATGACACATGCGTTTTAAATAATGTCAGGCAAACTCTTAAAATACCTCATTAGAACTCAGATAGAGAGATTTATGTTTTATGAGATGGATGATTCTCATTATAGCAGTAAGTCAATTCTCTCAAAAAGGATATACCGAACATATGGTGGTTCTGGTGCCAAGTTGTTAATGTTCTCACTTGTTGGTAAGAAGCACATGACAGTTAAATATAGGAAAAGCCTCAGTCTGGTATGAGAAAAGATGGGGCTAGAAACAGGCATAGCTTGGCTACTTGACATGTGGTTTATTGTTTTGATTTAAGATTTATTGTAGTTTTAGATAAATAGCTTAAGAACTTATAACATTACAACTGATAGTCTTGAATCATTCCAAAGACTACATGACAATTAGGCCTACACCACATGACTCAGATTTTCCACTAAATTCAATTCAAACATTTTTGGGAATAACAATTCACATTTGTTCCCAAAATATTAACACAACTGAAAACATTAACACCCAGAAACTGAACCAGAACCAAAGATTGCTTTATTAATTTGCAGCAATGATTTAATGAAGAAAGGGAGGGAAGAAAAAAAGAGTAGCATTGGACAATTGAGAGAGTACATTTTAGTAATGGTAATACATTTCAGAGAATTCAGGGATCAGTCAACAGCATCAGTTACTGAAATCACAAGAGATCAGGAACACTGTACATAGTACTGATTACAATCTTAGGATTATTTCCCAAAACCGCTTTAGTGTTCAAATTACAAAGATTACACTAGCAGATTTGGGACTATATAGCTGCTACTCTGGAGGTATGCTGAACAACAGTAAGATTTAAGATGACCAGATATATGTCGGATTCCTTTACTCTCAAGGAATCTTTGAGCCATAGCCACAATGCTGTATTAAGTTTCAGAGGGAATGGGGCTAGCTGATCGTATCTCTTCCCTCTGCCTTTATATTGAAAGGTCTGGCAAGCTGGACAGACGCACTTATAATTCTCAAAGAAAGTCCATGCTTACTTCAAGAATTATTTTAATTTTAGTTGTTCAGTTTCTGTCAGCAGTAGTACAGAAGAAAGAACATCACTGTTCTCTTGTGAAAATACTGACCCTTCAGACACATACCACAGTGGATACTTCAACCCTCCCTGGACTACTCCAGACAGTTACTCCAGACAGTAACTGAATTGGAAAGATCAAAGAACCCTCTGTGGCATGAGCCAGAATTGCACTTTCCAATTCACAAATGTTCCATTGACCTATGTATGCCTGCAATGGATGATTCTACAAGGTGCCAGACACTAAAAATAAACAAAATCAAACACGTGTGGGAGGGAATGGCAGATGAGCTTGTGTACTGACAAGAGTTTGGCATGAAAGAATAAGTGGAAATGGCATATTGCTGAAACGTGTCATGGCAAAAAGAAATGTAGTGATACGAACATTTGAGGCACAGTTTAGCATTCTTACCTCTAATTGGTGTACCACCTGGTGAGGTAATTTGAATGCAAATAAGATTAAAGAGAAGCGTTAGTACAATGAGAAAAGGGAGAAAATTGAAACTAAAAAGTTTTTCAAAGCTAGAATCTATATTAGAGAAACAGGAATAATACATAAAAAAAAGAATGTGCAGTAACATTGCCCTAGATTGGTTAGTAAAGCTCCACCAAGAACACAAAGCCTAATCTCAATTCACATATCCCTGGTCCTGCCCCCCCAAAGAGGATGTTGATTACTAGGCAAACCACTATCATTCATTCATTGTCTGAAATAGAGCAGCAACTGGAAAATGGGTGCCATGCCCTTTTATTCTGCCAGAAGATGGGGCTGTGGGAGCATCAGTATCAATGAAATACAATAACCATGTGTGTATGCACCTACGTGTTTGTGAGTAAAGAGAAAAAATATATATATGGTAGTAGTTGGCAGACTGATTCTTGGTTTAAGATTACCTGGACCACTGGGGACAAAAATCTGATTACATAACTGAAACTGGAAAACTAATCAATGAATGTAGATTAATTCCTGAAGCAGGTTCCTCCTGAGCATAAACTGTTGTTTTGCACCATTCAGTTTTAAAATATAAATGCAACGGTCATTCTTTTAGCTTTCACTTGGACTGCTGGCTGAGGCATACTCTTGCATAGTAGTACAGCAGGCCAAGGACAGAATTTACAAAGGAGTTGAAAATAGTTTCACATGCTATGAACATATTAAATAGAGGGTTTTTTAAAGAAGAGTTTGCTCAGTCTTGGCCCTTATCAACAGCATTGCCTAGAAGTGCAGAAAGAGAACTGCATATGTAAACTGACAGCAGCTCCCCTTTGATCCCTGATTTTGTCCCTTGGTCTTATTTTGTGCAAATGAAATCTGTTAGTAAGGACAGGGAAATTCATGCAGATCTAATTTCTAGGCAGTTTATGGTATGTGTTGGTTTAATGCAGATTTTGCGCATCTGAACACCAAGCACTTACCGAAGAAAACTGAGGAGTTTAAACAAACAGAAAGAGAGGGTTAAACAGGACATAGAGCCTCAAATCATGTTCCGTGTATTGATCAATAAATACCAGTAACCATAGAAGTGCTGTGTATCTGAGATTAACTGCTCCCCACATTCCATTATCCACAGCACTGATCACCCAATGGGTGACAAAGACACTCAAAGAATTTCTGTAAATACAAAGAAGGCAGATTTTAAGAACATTTAACTTGCTTTTAAAAGAATGGATAAATTATTTACACTTATTATTTCCTTCCCTTGCTCTTTTCTAGAGCCTTTTCCTCTAGGCAATATAGCTGCCGCTTTTAATCAGTGGAAACGGTTCCAGCTGCTTTGTCTGGCATTCTCTGCAGCCAAGATGATGTTATTCCATCTCCACTTTACAGCAAGATTGTTTTAGCCAATGCTTTTGTTCACAGATAGGTGAAAAAAAGGAAAAGGCCCGTATCAACCGCTGTAAAAGGTAGATAATCTCTTAGATAATAAATCTGCCTGTTTATCTGTTTCTCTACCATCCCATTCACCTCGAAGGAGCAATTCACATCACAGAAGCCTGCATGGCTTCCAAGTCCTATCAACAGGAAAAAGAGGATTATTGTTTCATTCATGCACAACAGAAAAACTGCTGAGTACTCACTTTTCTTCCCAATCTGCCAATTATTACTGTAATTAAACACTCTAAACTCTATTTTCTTCATACCTGCAGTTAACTGATACTGAGACATTCCACAACAGAGTCCAGTAATCAGCCTCCCAGTCAGTGAAATGGCACCTGTTTTAAGTTGCTTTCACTTGGATGTGACGCTGATCTTGGAATGCACTCACACAGCCACTGAAAAGTCTGGAATTAATTGTCTACACAAATTGAAGAATCCCATACACGTTCAAAATGGCCCCTAGGTGTAACAGCCTTGTTGTGGGAACCATATGGCTCTTGAGGAAATTTACTGAGAACCCGTGATCCTGGAGCAGCTTCACCACCAGCTTGAGGTCCACTAGGGCGACCTGGGTAGATGAAGACTGGATTAGGATGTCGTCCAGGTAGCATTGGACTCTGACTGGCACCATCCTTAGGTGAGCTGCTAGAACCGCCAAGATCTTGGTAAATACCGTGGGAGCCGATGACAGGCCAAACAGGAGCGCCCTGTATTGGAAGTGGCGCCCCTTGTGTGCGAACCTTAGAAACTGGCGGTGGCCGAGAGAGATGGGGATATGAAGGTACACTTCTGTGAGGTCGATAGACATCAGGAAATCCCCTTTTCTTATGCTTCCCAAGATGGAGCGGAGCGTTTGCATCTTGAATTTGCGGTATGCAAGATAATTCAAGCCGTTGAGGTCTAAAATGGCCCTCCATCCCCCTGACGCCTTGGGGACGACAAAGAGGATGGAGTAAAATTCCCGACCTCTCTGGTCCGCCGGTACCAGTTCTATGGCCCGTATGTTTAGTAGATGTTGAACGGCTTCATTCATTAGTCTTTTCTTTGTTCGATTCCGGAGGTATGGACAAGAGAGGAATCGATTTGGGGGGTTGGAGATGAACTCCAAGGACAGGCCTTGACGTACAGTGTTGAGTACCCATGTGTCCGTGGTGATGGCCTCCCACTGGTGAGCAAAGAGAGATAGTCTGCCTCCTATGGGAGGGACAGTTGGACAGTCACCTGGAACGGCGGAATGGACAACCGTTTCCCCAAAAGGGCAGCTTGCCCTGAGATTGCTGTGTAGGTCTGGCTGTCTGTCTGTCAGACTGTCTATCCTGCCTGTCCTGCCTTGCCGGGAAAGGGCGGAAGGTCTGGGTGTAGTTGTACCTAGCCCTGCACGAAAGGACTGTCTTCGTGGGTAAGAATTGGACCGTTTGTCCAATTTCTTAAGGAGATGATTAAGGACCTTGTGTTTGTCCTTATTTTCGGTAAGATAAGGATTCAAACGTCTCCACACAGCTTACCTCCCTGATATGGTGCAGCCAACAGACGCCACTTAGACTTGGCATCGGCGTGCCAGTGCTTGAACCAAAGCATACGGCGACCGGTGACGTTGGAAGCCATAGCCCTGGAGGAAAATCTGGCGGCCTGGAGAGTGGCATCTGACACATACTCAGTGGCTGTCACCATCTTGCTAAGATCCTGGTGGGTGCGGATATCCTCCGCTGGGATACGGGTCTGGAGCTGCCTGAGCCAGCGAAGGACGAATCTGTTAAAGAAAGATGAGGAGGTGGCCGCCCTAATGGCCCACGCAGCTGCTTGGTGCGTCCTACGATAGGTGAGCTCGCACTTGCAGTCTTCCGCTTTGAGAGCCTCAGAGACATCACCGGGAATGACGGCAGGTGATACTAGGCACCCTAATGGCTCATCTACCATGGGCACTTCCAGGACCTCCTCCAGATCCTTGGTGATCTTATATAGCTTTTTGTCAGAATTACCCGGGAGGGGAAGGGAGGCCGGAGCTGTCCACTGTTTTTGGACCGTATTCAGGAACATGGGAGGACAAGGAATGCGGTGTTGAGCTGTCACCAGTTCAGTGAAGTTTGGGTCCACCTCAGAGTCTCGGGGAACAGTGGTTGTTGCTGAGGAAGGATCAGACCCGAGATGGGCTGTTGATGTGGCCTTGCAGAGTAAGGGGACAAAGAAGGAAGGGTTGAAGAGGCTGGTAAATGAAGGAGCTTCGGGAGGAGGCTCCTCCTCCTCAGACATTGGAATCCCCTGTTCAATGTCATGTTCATGAAGGGATGAGCCCTCAGAACATGTGGACCCAGATGGGGAAGAAGGAGCGTAATAGGTTTTCAGGGACCAATTGCTGAATAGGAAGGTGAGCGACAGGCACTGGCCTAGGAGCTTGCGCTCTGGCCTCAAGGGCACGGTCTACGCTTGCACAATCAGCAGGGCTAGACGGTCCTCCGTGGGGAGGGGAGCAGGTTCACTTGGCCGAAGCCCGGCCGCAGTAGGGTGAAGGTAGCCTCGGGGGTCCCGTGATGAGCCCGTGTAGCCGTGGGTTGGGAAATGGGGAGAACTCCCTCCCGTCCCACACTGTGTAGGGGAATGTAAAGATTCCCACTTGGACCATATCCCCAGAGGAGAGGTTGGGGGCCCCAGGGGAAGGTCAAAAGTCAACCCTTCGGCTTGAGAGGTCTCCAACCTGGCTATTTTCTGTGCCTTTGAAAATTCCTTTTCTAGAGCTTGGTGTCTCCGGCTGGCCTGCTTTTCAGCTCTCTTAGAGGCCTTGGCGGTAGGTTTGGCCTTGGTTTTGGTCGCAGTCTTGTCTACGCCCACCAGACTGGGTGAATTAGGATTCATTGGAGCTGATGAAGATGGCAAAACGCCCTTTGTGGGAGGTATAGACTCCTCCATTCTCTGATACTACAGGAGCACGATAGGGGGGCCCTGATATGCAGAGAGTGTATACACTGGATAAGGACAGGCGCACTATAGGGGACACCTGGAATCCAGGTAAAGCTGCTGTGTGGATAAGAACAGGTGCACGATAGGGGGCTCCTGGAATCTGGATAGGGCTGTTATGGATACGAATAGGCGCACGATAGGAGACGCCTGGAATCCAGATAAAATTGTTGGTGATTTAGTAAGCTCAGAATCTCAGTGAGTCTGGTATGAGCAAGGTAGGGCCGGAAGACACCAAGTCTGAAGGGACCAATAACAATAATGAGCAAAACAGAGTGGGCCTCGATTGTTATGGAGACCTGTAACAAATGGCCTACTAGATCTTGAATTGATCGCAGGGGAACTCCAAATAAGATCTCAAACTGTGCCCTTGGAGGTATCAAGTGGGCTTATTTGTCTACCAAGATGGCGGCCATCCCCAAAATGGTGGCCTGTTGGACGACGGTGGAACCGAGAATGTGCTCTTCCCAGACTGCGTGTCTAAGTCCACCTGCCCCGATGTAAGCCCCTTCTCCAGTAACAAGGGAAAATGTTCGTAATAAGGAGGAAGGAGCCCCTTCCTCCAGAATTCCCCTTGTACAACGGAGCGGAGCTGTTAGGTGTCTGGGACCACGTGGTCCAAGGTGGCGGCCACACGTGAGAGAACGGCTAGGCCTGCCGCGGTCTGGGAGGCTCCGGGGGAAATGGCTGGCGCAGTACGAGCGATCCCTATTCCTGGGAAAGGTCTGTGCCCCCAACTGGTAAATTAGCGAAGAAGATGAGGAAAAACCGAGTTTTTCTGTCCCTCCGTCTGCCGCCTAACAGCTTATTGGCGGTGGCTGTTTGGCGCGTGGCGCGCCTGCGGCCTGAGAGGGACAATCGCAGATCCCAAACTACTGAAGGCAAAAGGGAGGCGATGGGCTTAAGTAAACGTCAGAGCTGCAGCTGCAGCTTCAAAGAACGGTTGGATATGTGGAATTCCTGAGAAAGATCCTGGGCGCGTCGCAACAAAAGACCTCCCCCCACCTACTCTTGTAACGAGGTACCGGAGCTGTAGCCGCAAGCTCCGGTAAAAAGGAGGCCGAGCTGGAATCAGTTGGGAACTAACAGCCATTAGTCCACAGATGAATTAAACAATTTAGGGACTTTGGGGAAGGTCTATTTGTCAGGGTGGGGAGAAGAGGAGTAAGGAAGGAGCCTCTTCCTTGGACACTCAGTTTCTGTCCCCCCCCCATCAGGAATTTTTGAATTGGAAAATTTAGAATGTTCCTGAATGGAGATCAAATTGTTAATAGAAAGCCAAATTCTGTGCTGAATACAGCACAGCTCAACAACTGGGGAATTGGAAAATCCACCAATGGATCTCTATGGTCCAGGACGGGTGTGGCAACTTTGGCTGACTTGATCTGATTGGGCAGAAATACAGTCTTAACCCATTGGTGGATTATCCATCTCCAGTGCTGGAGCATTATGTATGATGGGCTAAAAATCTAAAAATAAATATAAAATATGCAAAATATGCCATTTTTATTTATTAATTATTTTCCCCTACTAGAGACTACTGCCTGATCCATACAATATATTAGTTCTGTTTATTTAGTTTTAGCTTAGTACAAGGGCACAGCTAAAGCACTATGGTTTATAAAACATATTTATGGCTTAGTATATTAATACAAACATACTGCTTATTCTTATCTATTGCTATGTATAGGTGTTGTTCATATTTTCCAAATTCTATATTTATAAATTTATAAATTCTAATTTAGCTATCAGGTCATGAAGTATACAGTTTTGATTTGCAGCATTACCCCATGTCTTGTTTCCGGATTAGCACTTATTCTTATTTTGACATGATGTTGGAGAGCAATATCCCAGTAGGGAAGAGGGCTCTAGCAGGGAATTAGGCACTTGCTATGCAAACACAAGAGGGTAAGTTATAACCCTGCCCCCCCCCGATGCCTTTGAACCTTACCTAGTCTTTTCAGATAAAAGTTGCCAGGCTGGGGAGATTCCTGTACTATAGGCAGCGAACAATAAAGTAATTAGTTTGAACTTTACATTTATGGGTCTGATTGTTTACACCTGACACATTCATTTTTTAGCCAAGTTCAATGTGTTTCCTGTATCATGGTGGTTCATTAATATTATTACTGTGATATGGTATTGCCACAATTTTTCCCTTGGTATTAAAATGTTTTAATATGATTTTATTGTGCTTTAAAACATTATTTTATGAATAGCTTCAACACTGAATGATAGAGGCATGTGATAAAAACACAGTTATAATCACTGAAGTTTTATACCACCAATCAACTTGGAGCAGAGGGATACTATTGCTAGTCTTTTCTAAGCCCCTCTTCCAAGTTTATTTTATTTTATTTTCCTTGCATATCAAGAAATAAAATGGGAAACTATGCATATACAGCAATCCTTCCACAATTGTCCTACGTTTAGAAACCAACATCCCAAATAACTATTTAACCACATATCTATAATCAAATCTAAATTGAATGTACAAGTTCCTACCTTGTTTGAATGTTAAAATATATAGTCACTGTATTTAGGGAAGTAGGCTTCTTTTTCTTTAGCAAAGTTTTCCTCACGCGGAGGTTGGTCTTAGCTTGTAAGTCTGTCAGCCGACAGAGAAACGGCTCCTGGCTGGAGCTATCGTGAGCGCCCAGGGGGAGTCCTCTTTCTTTCTTCCCGAACTCTTTTCCAGGGAATTTTCAGAGGCTCTCGACCCCCACTCACAGCTCTTTGTTTGACCCCTTCTCCGACCGAGGAGAGGTTTTCTCTGCCGCGAAAAACAGCTGTTTTGCGCTGTTTTCGTGGCTTTTTGAGTTCCGGAGTTCGGAGCCTCACAGAAGCCGGCTGCTTCCATCGGAAGTAGGCTTCTTTTTAGTATTGTCCTGTTTGGATCTCTGTAATCCATACAAAACTGTAGGGGAGTTTTGGTCCAAACCAGCAGTAGTTTTAGAGAAATGTAAACTGAAAGCTTATCGAGATGATGCTTAAAATATAAATGTATTTCTAAGTACTCTGATACCATGTTCCTAGTTAAATCACAGTTATGGAATACAGATTGATTTACGACCAGTCACTTAGCAAATATTCAAAGTTACAATGAATCCCCCAAAGCTATTTATGACCTATTTTTGAAATTAGAACAGCTGTACCCTCTCCTGATTACATGATCACATTTATGGCTGTTTTCAGCATCCAGTGGTCACATGACCACATTGAGACTTTTTTTTGCTGATTTCTGGCAAAAAACACACATCAGGGGAAAATTGGTTTAAACCACATGATGTTTGTTAAACAACTACCGCATTTGCTTAATTTGAATAACACAAAAAGGTCAAAAAAATCAGATCTGATCATGTGATGCCTTGACTTACAATTGCAAAGACTTACAATTGTAATTCTAGGCTCAATTATGGTTGTAAATTGAGGATTACCTGTATGTTATCTTTGTGTATGATTATGGGAAGACGAACAGCTCTGTCCAAATGGAACAAACTGCTATTAACTAAAATTGTATTTATTACCTCATTTTAGACTAAATAATTCAATTGACAGCAGAATGATAGTCTATATAACATGCAGGATCCCAGACAGCTCTGCCCACTTTACCCCATAGACCAGTCATTTAACCATTAATTTGATGGTGAGAAAATTATTATTAAGAGTACTGGGCAGCAGCGTTGATCAGAATTATTATATGGTTCCTTGCATAGTCAGCCAGAGGTTCAGAATGGATTTGACATTTTTATCCACCTATCAGGTTTTTCTGAAGGACTTGAGATAGGCAGATGTTTATATTTGATGGTGTTAGAAGTATCATCGCAGGATGTCAGCTATTCTGAGCAAACCTGCCTTTTGTAACTGACTGATGGTGAATTTGTCAGTGCTGATGGTGTTCAAATGTTTTGGGATTGCACCCAAGGCACTTATTACTATTGGTATTATACCTTTGCTTTCTTTTGCCAATTGTTCTATTTCTATTTGCAGGTCTTTGCATTTTGTTATCTTCTCCAGTTCTTTTTCTTCTATTCTGCTGTTATGATTTTTTGCACAATCAACCAAATTTTTCAGACTGGATTTGGCATTTTTATCAACCATTTTTATCAAGTCTTTCCCAAGGACCTGGGACAAGCAGAGGTTGATATTTGATGGTTGTTGCAGGATGTAAGCTCTTCTGTGCAAAGCTGTCTTTTGCAGTTGGTTGATGGTGAATTTGTCAATGCTAATGGTGTTCAAGTGGTGCTCCACTTGTTTTGGGATATTATTATGGCCCATTCTATAGCCAGTTACATGTTCAGACTGGATTTGGCTTTTTTGTCCACCTATCAAATTATTATTTTGTTTATCTGTATCCCACCTTTACTATACTATTTTGCTGGAGGTAGAAACTGAATTCATATGAAGCAAAATCATTTGCTGACATAGATTCAGATGACACTCAAATCTATATGTCAATCAAGACTGAACAGATGATGCTCTCCAGGTATTGTCCAACTTCCTGGAGGATGTTAGATTTTGGATGAGGAGGAACAAGATAGTGTGACTTTGGAAATGATATGATTCCAGCAAGATACCATCTTTAGTTCTGGACAGGGTTGTTATGTTCCTGCTGTTTATGA
Organism: Bothrops alternatus; assembly: GCA_034064705.1. Taxonomy (NCBI): domain Eukaryota; kingdom Metazoa; phylum Chordata; class Lepidosauria; order Squamata; family Viperidae; genus Bothrops; species Bothrops alternatus. The sequence continues at coordinate 4,219,435 of JARGCV010000589.1, forward strand.
TGATCTACTGTGCACTGAGATGTTCTGATGTGTTTTTTTTATATAGTTAACTAGATTTACAAATCTCAGGTACCTATACTGCTCAGAATTATTAATAACTCTAGTGGCCTATTGGCCTAGTAAATAAATAAACTTTGTCAATAGTCCTGGGCCACTGAGATAAGTTTCCCTTTTGTTATTAGTGAACTTGAGGAGATCTGTTGAAGAGAGGCCAATACTGAAATCCAAACCTGATATACTGTGCTTCTGATAATCCTGTGTGCTGAAACATCTTTTCTTCCAAATAATCCCATGTGTGTGTGTGTGCATATGTGTGAACATGTGACTGAGGATGAGAAAGACAATATGGATATAATATGTATCCTTTCTAGGCCTATCCACACACAAAGAAAAGTGATGTCTAGGCACAGTCCACAGTTTTTTTGATGCTTAGAAAATATTACTCCATAGCGAAAATACTACTGATTTTGCAAACTGGAAAAGGAAACATATTTTTCCATTATGTCTGAAGAAGCCAGAGACTTCAGCAGTGAAGCAGGTATAATACTGCCACCTATATTACAAGCTTCAGACTTAGAAACTTGTAAAATAGGTGGCAATATTGTACCTCTTTCTTCCTGATGGGCTTCATGAGTGAAACTTAACATTGTCTGAAATTAAATTTTTAAAAATCTTAAGTTTCATTAGCATCCATTTATGATCTCCATGAATATACTATTTTTGCTTATCTGAATTCCTCTCTGTCCTTACAAATAATGACCTCAAACTCTCTTCTGAATTTGTAGCATCTATTAGGCTATATGTAAATATTGATTTAGCTTATAGTTAAATAAATTCTCTTAAGCCAGCTAATGTGTCCCTCAGAAATTAAATAACTAGAGAAAAATAGCCTAGTGTATGAATACCCAGTGAAATTCTCTGGAAATATGCTTGCAACATAGAATGAAAAAAAAAAAGACCAGTCCAAATTTAGGACATGATGGCAGTGTTAAACGTGCTTTGTTTTTAAACTCAGGTTTTCCTCTTAAGCTTGCTTAGCAGCAATGGAATTACGTGAAATGAATGCTGCTGAAAGCCTACCATGTGCTCAAGTGCTGCCCTACTCATCTGCAATTCCAGATACAGAAATATATTTAAAAGCATGGAAAATAAGTATCCAATGGCAGGCTTTCCTAATGCTGCCTGTGTACCACCTTTCAAATTAAATTAATGAGGGTGTTATTTCCTTTCAACACACACATCTTGAGAAGAAAGTAAAGGTCACTGTGAAATTACATAAAATGTAAATATATCAGTGTAATTATTGCTCACTGTTTTATATGGAAAGAGCTCGGAGTCTAACAGTTGTCATCAGGAGGCTAAATATAAACCTGTAACTGCGGAATATACTTTAGGATATAGGTTTGGATCACACTGGTTATGGGTATGCTTGATTTCTTGATTGAGGCAAACATTCCACTTACAACTGCAGCAGCCCTCCCCTTGCTGCTCTTCCTCCCTGGCATCACTGATATCGTTTTTCATTACAGTGGACAGAGCTTCAGGAGAAGATAATAGCATCCTTGAAACGTTTAATTCCTTTTAGTACAATCACGACTGAAATAGTTAAATTATTAATAATATACATAGCATGATTTTAAGGTGCTGTATGATTTACAACTCATTCTTGCAGAATCTCATAACGTCTCTCAGCTGAAGAAGATTGTCAATGCTGAGGATAAGATTTTATAGCCAGTGGGCATGGTTGTTCAGAATTTAAAACTGCAAGTTTCAGTGTCAAAGCTTAGTGTCCGAATCCAAAACACGTTTTAAAATTACAGTAAGTATTTCAAAACTGACTAGATGGTCTTAATTGCCTCTGTCCATGGACTCACTGAGCAAACTTTTTTTTTTCAACCTGTAATTTTAAGTGGCAATGTGTGTTCTGCTAGTAATGTGTGTTCTTCTTTCCTGAGAGCAGAATCCAATAATGGAGTCAGAGAGAGACACATAATATAATTCAGAGATAGCAGAGGTTCATGATATGAAAAACTTTTTACCTGAACGAAGCTGTTTGATCCTGCCATTGCTAGCAGCTATGTCCACCGGAAGGAAATCTTTGTACCAGGAGATTTCGGGGTCAGGGTTGCCGCTGGCAGCACAAAGCATTGTAGCTGTGCGGGCCTTCTCTACTACCTTGAGCTGGGGGCCCATATCTATAGTTGGGAAGCCAGGAGGAAGTTGATTCTCTATAAGAAAAACAAACAAACAAACAAATCCCATTAAAAGTCAATGAGGGGAAAACTGGAGTTGAGTTTCCCATACTCTGAGCACTAGACAATCGGTACTTTGACACAACCTTGTCTAGTTAATTGACAGAAGACATTTCCTCTACTTGGGATTCTGAACAGTAAACTGGTTATTAGTACAGAATAAAGCAATTCAACTGTTCTGTGTAGGTTTCTGGGTGAACCCTTACATAACACCCATGGATAAAATAGGCAAGTATCTTGTACTGAACTCTTCTGATTGATGTTCTATGTTCCAGCAACAGATATGATTATTTAAAAACCCAAAGAGCCAGTGAATACTAACAAACCAAAGTAACTGCAAGGCTGGATAGCCATCTCGCTTGGATGGCGTAGTGAATTCTGAAGGTGCATGGAGTTAGATTTGAATGTTTCTAGGATGCACACTAGGAAATCACCAAAAACTCTTCCAGACAGTTGAAGATACCCGAGGCATGCTGAAAATGTGTACTATGTCTCCTTGCTTTGTATCACAGCGGTAAACCATTTTTTATAAAACAAAACAAAACAAAATAAAATCTAGAATACACAGAGAAATAAATAATTCTGTTGATAGTGGCATTATATTCTCACAGATAAATATAGCTAAGTTTATTATGAAGCTTCTCTTAGAGAAAGTCCCCAAGTGCTTTAGAGCAGCTTTTGATAACAACTGCCAAAATCAGCTCATACTGCCAAGACAAGAGAACAATTCTCTTCTAAACATGAATAGCAATCAACATAGGCAAATATATGGGAAATGAGCCAGAACACAAGGGCTTTTTAAAATACTAACACTTCAAAATCTTTTTTTGAAAATGCTTAAGCAAAATAAGAGACAGTTTGCCTTTTTACCTTTAGCAGTTATGCTAATTTGAATAAAGACAAATATATGCTTCTATGGCAAAAGCCTTGGATTATTACAACTTCTGAATACAGCACTCCTTTCGAAATTTTCTAAAATAACAAAATATTCATTTATGTAATTGATTAATTGAATAAGGAAAAAAGTGCTTATAAACAGATATACCAAATGCTTAGCCACTACTTTTAGGTAACTGACTTCTCTAGTACCATCTGTAATTGAAAATGATGTATACAGGATTATTTACTTCTCTCTAGAGTCCCAACACCATACCATGAACAAGGATCTTAGCATTCTAAATGTAAAGATTCGACATTACTGAGATTAAGACTGGCTGAATATACTTCATTTGCATCAGTCTTTCATCCATATACATAAGGTGCATATATTTCAGTTAGTCAAAGCTTTGGTATTGGCCTTGTCTTGTATTTTCTAATGAATTTGCAGTACCAAATTGAATTATTCAAATATTAACACTTCCCCATGACATCTAACAAAAATCCAGACACAGTCTTCCTATTTCAGTGTTAGATTTTATAGCATAAGACAACAGAAATGGGTTGCAATCTGGCTTTGGTGTTCAGAAGGTAAGGGGTTTGGTGAAGAGCTACATTTTTTAAAAATACCAAAAAGTGATTGGAATTTAGTGAGAGCTTGAGCCATTTTGAATCTCACAGTCCACCTTCCCAGAAATCTCTTCTTTACTGGCAAACAAAAAAGTCTCTTTGTATAAAAGGTACCACTGAAAATGAAAGGTTTTTCTTCTTCTTTAAATGCTTTCTCTTTATTTTCAAAGACAAAAGGTACACACAGCTTAACTGGAAAGACATCAGAGCTAGCATTCACTGACAAGAAGAAGCACTGATTTAACCACAACACACATGCCTCAAATTTTAACAAAAGCAGGGATATACAAAAGTATCACAAGACACAGCTTAGCTTGCAAAGCAAGACACAAAGAGGAACAAACAAAAATTCTCTTCAAATTAGCCAACTGCGCCTGATTTACCTTGCTGCTGGCAATATAAAATAGGCGGTTAAGCCAGGGAGGACAAACACTCCAAGTGATCAAATGCAATCCCTAAACCTTCTATATTATTTCTTAGTTTTTGTGAGATAATATTCAAAGCAAAGAACCAGTCAATTCATGTTTCTCCCTGCCTCTACACAATTATTAATAAAAAAACACAATGTAAGTGTCCATTATTTACATATGATTATTTATTTGCATACTGTGCCTCACTGAAAAACCCACAAAGTAGTTTACAAACTCAATAAAACCATTATAAAAACAATCCAGTATATGAACTGGTAGAATTAATGGCAGGAAAAGCCATACTAAGTTTAGGGCCTGGAATAAACAGAAGAAAAGTCTTTCTGGAGGACAGATGCTATTGTCACCATCAAACTGAAGTCAGAGCAGATATGTCCTAAAAACTCACAAATCCCTGGGAGGCTGATATAAGTGGACTCATTCTATGAGGCTACTTTCTCCTGTGTTATTTAGAACAGTGGTTCCCAACACCCGGGCCACAGCCCACTACCAGGCCATGAGCTGTTTGGAATCAGGCCATGAAATCAGTTGGCAATTCAGTGCATGTGCATTTGTGTGAGAGGAGCAGCACATGTGCTTGCCCATTACTCACACGGAACCATCCCCCCTCTCCCTCCCGCCGCTCCTCAAAGCCGGAAAGGTTGGGGAACTCTGGATTTAGAGCTTGAACATTAAAACCAACATTTAATCTTGTTCAGTGGCAGCCAGCCAACCATTGCAGACCTTGTAGCTCAAGTTTAATCTATGTATGGTGCAGTTTCCCAGTCAGTACTCTAGCTGCCTACATTCAAGCAATTGGTGCTTTACCACTAACATCTGGCAAAGCACAACGTCAGTCCTAAGAGAAGTTTCATGTGGAGTTCAATATACTGCGCCACCACTACTATAGCCATAGTGGCACACTGATTGGAATGCAGTATTGAAGGCTAACTCTGCTGATTGCCAGCAGCTCGATTCTCACTGGCTCAAGGTTGACTCAGCTTTCCATCCTTCCGAGATCGGTAAAATGAGAACCTATCCTTTCTATAATCTAGACCTAGGAACTATTAATCCATCTTCTCAGAATTCATATGCAGCTTATTAGCCCTTATCCAGTTTATCACTGCAATCAAGCAATCTCAACAATGGCATCCACAGCTCCAGGAAAAAGTTTTGAAATATGCAGGTTTTATTTTTTATTTATTTATTTATTTTACGATTTTTATACCGCCCCCCCTCCCGAAGGACTCGGGGCGGTGTACAGCCCAATTAAAAACATTTACATACAAAAGGTAAAATTATTAAAAATAAATTAAATAATTTGGCCCAATCATTTAAAAACCCAATTACCTAAAAATAATTTACATAATGGTGACATAATGGTCACTGGCCTCATTTGAAATGTCAATGAACCGCCATATAGATGGGAGATTGAACAACTGGTCCTGTGGAGCAACCCAAACAATCATGGTTAAAACTGTAGACATGATAGTAGATGTTAGAAGAAGCTCTCTTATTCTACCCCCTCTTACTATATTTGACAGCACAGTATCAGCCGTACAATCCTTCAAGCTTTGAGGTTCTATAATCTCCCAAGACTTGAAATGGACACAACATTAGACCTATCATTAAAAAACACAACAAATAATGTTTTTCCTGCATCAACTCAGGAAGTTCAGACTGACCCAGGAGCTGTTGATACAGTTTTACAGAGGAATTATTGAGTCTTGTTATTTGTACTTTTATAACTGTCCATTTTGGAACAACAATCAAACAGGACAGGTACAGACTCTAATGGATACTAGAAGGTAACAATGCAGTGAGACTGATCACACTTTCCTCTTCCTTATCAGCTATTATATAAAAAATTAACAGCAGTGATCTTTGAGTCATCTTATTGTGACAACAACACAGATGTAGAGTAGAAGAACTTCTATTTGCTGACATTGTAAACAATTTAGCAGTACTCATATAAAAGGGGAGAAAATATTTCATGTTGTCTTCTGACATTCTCTACAACTACTCAGAGGTAATCCTCTTCCTTATACCAGGTCCCTGAAATAAATAGAAATAAAGAACTCCTAAAATAGCTTTTTAGGTTTTTTTGAAATGAGAAAGAAAAGGTAAGAGTTGGGTCTTTGACATGGCGCCAGAAGCATACATTTGCCAAAAGACATCTCCCGTGGTATTGTATAGGCTTTGTCCTATGACTTGTTTACATTTTAAAGGAATTATTGATATTTTTTAAAAAGCAAGACCTGGCCTACTCAAAATAAGATGTTAGCCTCCAGCATCATATCTCTTTCCAAGATCATTTCTGAGCCCACATGGGCCTCAGATATTTTTTAAAATAATAAACATTATGGTGGCTAAAGCCCAGTTGTTTACTTGGAAAGGTGCCCATTTGCTGTAAAACAAAACAAAAGGACAAAGGTAAGCAGGGTTAATGCTCAGCATTGTTCAGGAGGAGACGGTGGCGGAAGGTAATACTGTAAGTGCTAAATCAATTCTTTATCACTGGGTTTGTTCCCATAGCAGCCATTTTAGATTTATTAAGCACCCCAAGCAGGAATGTTTGAAATCTGTCTGCATTTCTCATAATTTCAAGTGCATCCATTTACTGGGGGATCCTAAATGTAGAAAGATTTGATTCATTTTTATCATTCACAACCAATACACTGAAAACAAACTTATTCTTAGTTTTAAATATTGATGTTTTGTTTAATTTTTACTTTCCCAAATAGAATGTTTTACAGTATTTTTCGACCTAGTCATAGATATACAGAATGAATAAGCATGAAATATTTGATGGATAGCAATTCTATACCATTACTCTGGTATTACAGAGCACAGAATCTGAGAAAAAGTATACTAAAAAGGAAATACGAAGGAAATTAATATGGCAACTAACAGACCCAAAAGTAGCAGGACTGTTACTTAAAAGAATACAGGTAGTCCTCGACTTACAACAGTTCATTTAGTGACTGTTCAAAGTTACAATAGCGCTGAAAAAAGTGACTTATGACCATTTTTCAGTTATGAACTTTGCAGCATCCCCATAATCATATGATCAAAATACAGATGCTTGGCAACTGGTTCATCATATTTATGACTGTTGCTGTGTCCCAAGGTCATGTGATCATCTTTTATGACCTTCTGACAAGGAAAGTCAATAGAGCAATCAGATTCACTTAACAACCAACTTACTAACTTATCAACTGCAGTGATTCACTTAACAACTATGACAGAAAGGTTGTAAAATGGGGGGGAAACTCAGTTAACAAATGTCTCACTTAACAACAGAAATTTTGGGCTCCATTGTGGTCATAAGTTGAGGACTACCTGTAAATATAAACAATTAAGACTGTCAAAGTTATAAAAATTTTAATGGTAAAAGTAAAGGTTTCCCCTGCCCAGTCATATCTGACTCTAGAGGGCAGGTGGTCATCTCTTTTTCTTAGCCAAGGGAGCCAGCGTTGTCTGAAGACACTTCCCTGGTCCTGTGGCCAGAATGACTATGAGCCAAGGAGCATGGAACGCCATTACCTTCCCACCGAAGTGGTTATCTATTTATCTACTCACATTTGTATGCTTTCAAACTGCTAGGTGGGCAGGAGCTGGGTCTGGAATGGGAGTTCACAGCATTGTGCCAGGCTCCGGACTCAAATCCAGACTGTGTGACAAAAATTAAAACAGCATTCCTCTCTGAAATTTCTGAGAGAAGAATATTTCCCATTTATAGAAGGGGAAAAAATCTCTACTATGATAGTTCAATTCACATTTAGTTAACAACAACAAAAAAATACCACTTATTATACCATCCATGTTACATCCATGCTGTAGCTCCCACAACCTACCCCAAACATGGAACATAAAGATTGCGACTTTACATTCTAGCAGTTTTCATTATCAGTGATTCCTAAAGGAGAAGGGAAGGATGCCAAAAAGATAAATATGGAAAGGGTTGCTAGCTAGCAAATGAAAATGCCATTGTGAAATGGCAGAAGATGTAGACAAAAGAATATGGATATTAACAAGCAGAATGGAGTAAGCCACAGTTAGGATTGCTATCTTTTTTTTTCTGTCACGCACTCCAGCCTTTTAACAACAGAACAACAGGCACTTGACAGTTGCACTTCTTCCCTTTTCATTCCATGCTGAGGAGATGGGGAGAACTGCCCTGTTTCTTTTTGCCTGGCACGCAGCTGTCAAGATATATTCCCTTAGGCACTGTCTATATACTTCAAAGTTCTTGAGTAATTCAATATTGTATTATATATCATATTGATCCCATAAGAATACGAAAACACAAGAAGAACCCTACCGAATCATAGTAAAGGACCATCTTGTCTGGCAATGGCACAGACATGCTGTCTCTAGATTTCTGAATTAACATTTGTATAATATACACTATCATGGATATTATTCTAACAAAATGTATATAATATAAACTATACATTATTATATTAATGTGCTGAACCTTGAAAGAAAATGTTGTCATCATACTGTAAGATCAGAGGCTTCTTAAACCTCATCTGATGATAGATCAAAACCAGAAAATACCCACAGACAGACAGACAGACAGACAGACAGACAGACACACACACACACACACACACACACAGACTCAAAGCCACAGACAGTGACAGAATGATGGACTATACAAAGCAGAAAACTTTTCAGGGCAAATACATTCTGGTAAATATTGCAAATTATATGTAGAGTCTTCTGACTCACCCAAAAGACTAGAAGTTTGAACTAAGTTGGCTGCTAGAATTTCAAAGATCTCAGAATGGCATTAATTTAGGATTCCTTTACAACAGTCCCCAACCTTTCTGGCACCAGGGACTGGTTTCGTGAAAGACATTTTTTCCATTGGGGGAGATGAATGGTTTCAAACACAACCTAGAGTCCACACATGCACAGATGAAGCTTTGCTCGTTCACCCGCCGCTTGCAAAATCTAGTTCCTAACTGGTCTGTGGCCCAGGGGTTGGGAACCCTTGCATTACAAGTTTCAACTTTATCTCCTATAAACACCTATTTATTTATTGTACGGCAACCTATAAACACATAAACACATGATACAGTATCACTGTAATAAAATAAGCTTGAGCTGCCTGACATAGAGCATATATTTGGAGACAGAAAGTCTTGTTACCTGTATGATCGGGGAAATCATGTTGAGAATGATTTGCATTGCTAGTGAGAGTTCGATAGCACTTTCCTCAAGAGAGAGAACCATCCCTCCAGGATTAGAAGCCATAATTAGAACACTAATGAGGAATGATTAATCACTAAAATTAAATAGACAACAAATTTGTTCTTTTTTGACTAAATAAATATTGATAGTTCAGTTCCAAGGATTTTCCAGATCAATCCCAGTCAGGATTTATGTTTCAGTTCAAAACAGAAATGATTTCAGTTGTTCTGGTGCATGATCTATGACTAGAAACAGCCACAGTAAGTATGGTTTTACTGATTTTTCTGGACATCTCAGCAGCTTTTGATATTACTGCATAGTTTGTCATCGAATTACCTCTTTTCAGTTACAGTTGACACCAAAGACCTCCCAGATCCCTTCCAACTCTGTTATTCTGATTGCCATTTAGTTCCTGAATCCAACATATCTTTATAGGAAAATTCACTCATAATCTATTTTGTCATCTTTTCCATTCATTTCATGCCACTTTCAACATTTTAATGAAAACACATTGCATTTTAAAAGTAAACTGTCAGATTTGGGTAAGAAGAAGCATTTTTAATGAAACATTTACTTTTCTGAGATTGCAACACATAACTAAAGCCAGTGATTCTGCTTTCTGAATATATATTTGTAACTGTTTTTGTGTTTTTAATTACCATGATATTGTTTGTTGCCCAGAGCAAATTGGACTGAGATGGGCAGCTAAAGAAACTGAATAAACCAACCAACAAAATAAACCTTTTATCTAGTAACATGATGCTGGAGTTCAATTAAGGTTATATTATCAAGAGTGGAAGAACAATTCAAGAGCCAGAGGAAAAGCTGTGGTTTATGTTAAATCATTTAGGTGTAACTACAACTCCAGTATAAGTTATACATGAGCAACTGTCTTTGTATGTGTGCATTTACAAAACACATTCTTAAAACATATTTCCAAAAAAGGGAATAAATTGAACACTTTGTGGAGAGTGATCTAATAACTATGGTGGAACAAGTGATGACCTGCATATCCCAACAGAAACTATGAGCCAGGTACACAAAGAAAGCCATTTGGCATGTATGATAAAGAAAGCAAAGGATTCAGGTTACTGTTAGCAACAGAAAACAACACAAATAGGTAGTAGTTTATAACAGCCCTGCCAGCAGACTGTGGTGTGGCACTTTGAAGAGACATACTGAAAGTGCACTTTTAAAATGCTCTATTCTGAGTGGAAGGCTTTTAAGAGGCTATTCTCTAAGGACATGAAACAACAGACAATAGCAAAACATAAGCAAAGTGTTCACAGAGACATGCATGATCCTTACTCAAATATCTAAGCCTATCTGATTTTTTTTTTTAAAAAAAGAGGGAAAAGACAAGCAACCCTATTCTTTGGAGCACAATTTGCTAGATGAATTATTCAAGATGATTCACATTATAATACTTCTGTGCTTTCTGCTATATGCAGTCCTATCCATATTATAAGAGTAAGTTAATTGAAAAGTTAGATTGTTGGTGGCTCTGACATGGAACTCATTCATATATTATATACATTGACTCAAAAAGAACGGATTAAGAAGATTGAGATATATCCAAATGAAGTTGTTTGACAGAATGAATAATTATAAGCTCTACATAAAGAGCAAAAATAAGTAGTTGAATTTATGTACCCTGGTGGAATATTTTAGAAAACTAGGAAAACTGATGGAATAATGGCAAGACATGTTAATGTCACACTTCCTAATCAAATAAATTACTAGTAATTACTGAAAGGAATTATTTTTCTTTCAAGATTTCAAGTGGAAAGTCCTGTACATGTGGTATTTGGTGTGATTTTGAATACAGTATTTTTATTTATTTATTAAAATTTATTTTGTGGTTTCATGGATGCCATGAGGATGCCATGCTGCCTAAAAGTGACATATTACCATTCTTGGCTTATATGAGTACTTCAAAGTACTCACTGATATAAATTGGTTAAATCAATCAATCAATCAATCATATAGTGGTCTGCATAAAGGAAGAGACTGAGAACTGGTAAGAACATTAATTGATGTATCCAATATTTCAGCTGGCTATTTAAGCAAAAACTAGGTAGATCTAAATCTTGTTCCAGTCCTTGGAGATATCTTTTCAAAAAGAAACATCTGGCATTCTACAGAACCACCCCTCAACTCTGTAACTGACAATCGGAAGAAGCCTTTGGCAGACCAAGTATAGCCTGTAATTCTGTCTTAAGTCTTGCCGTGATCCTTGATTTTCTGCCTTCCTCGCTTGGCTGTTAAGAGCCAATTCAGAGACAGGAATAATTTCTGTTGAAGTATCCATCAGATGTATTCTCCAGAAACTTATTCATCAGAAACGTTCTACTTGTAAAGCAAAAAAATATTCAGCTACAACAAGCAGTAGACAATTAGAAAGAGGAGGAGCTAACAGGATACATATACCATCCTAAAACACATCTGCTCTCTATGGGTTAATAACTCCTTTTTTGAATCCACTTAGTTTTAAATCCTTGTTCCGATCAGGATTCAGCTTACTTACCATGAATGAGCTATTTAATCATCATAATGGACTGTAAAATGTTGCAATCTAGTTTCTGGAAAAACTAATACTATAAACCTGGCAGTTAGAGCTTTATAAAAAAAAACTTTTAAAAAAAAATCAAATAAAAGTAAGCTCTCAGGAAATCACTCCATAGCCTTGGGATCAGAATATTTATATTTCTTTTTCTGTGTTTGCATCAATATAAACTCAATACAGTATATTAGCAAAGTACCTGTTCCTGAAACTGAGGAGATGAATGTGTGAAGAGCCCGTTTTTTGGCTGTACTGCTAACTGGTCAGGTTGGTTGCTATGGATATTTAGTTTGAATGTTTTTATTGTGTTAAAAAGTTTTTAGTGCTTTAATTGTAATATATTTTTGGAATTGTACGCTGCCCAGAGTCATTGACTTAAATGGGTGGCCAGAGAAATATAAACAAACAAATAAATGAATAACTATGTAAAACTGGATTATTTTATTTTTGCATATATGCAAATGTTGCACATACTTATTATTCATGGAAGAAAAATATATAATTCTTACACATATATATTCAATGAATGATATAACATTATTGGCATCAGCAAAGCCCTGGACCCTGCTCATATTAATGCCCACACAGTTACATGGTTTATTTGTTATTGGAGAGACTTCTGAGGCATCATTCATTAATAAAATGGCTCCTAAGTTTTAAAATGTAGTAGGTATACTTGGAAAGGATCTGCAAGCTCCAGTAATAAAAGTTAACCCAATGAAAAACTGGGACTAAATTAAACATAAAAATCACCAAACTAATCACAACAGATAAAACAATCAGTTGTAGAACTAACAATGAAGACCAATAGTCTTTGGGTTATGACTATTTATTTGTCAGCAATCATTCAAAGTTATGACAGCACTGAACAAATACTACTTAAGATACAAAGATACAATGATTAGATGGGCAAAAAATTTCGGATATAATATAGAATTGGAGAAATGGGAAAAAATATGGGAAATAAACATAAAATTGACTATGTCAGTGGCATTCAAGGAAAACCAGTTGAAGATGTTTTACAGATGGCATCTTCCACCAGCAAAGCTTGCCAAGATGTTCCAGAACAATTCGCCAACATGTTGGAAATGTAAAAAAAGTACATGGAACATATTATCATTTATGGTGGACATGCCCAGTTGCGAAAAAAATACTGGACTAAAATAAGAAGATGGATCAAAGAAATAATAGACCAACCCGTAGACTGGAAACCAGAGATTTTTTTGCTGGGTATTTTAAAAAGAAAATATAGTAAAGAAATACGGTACTTAATTCTACATATAATAACGGCAGCAAGAATAGCATACGCACAGTTCTGGAAAAATTTGAGAATATACCATCAGAGGAAGAAGTGATAAGGAAAATCCTGGACTGTGCTGAGATGGATAAATTAACAAAAGCGATAAAAGAAAAGGAAGACACAGAGTACTATTTAATATGGAGTAAGTGGTACGACTGGTTGGAGACTAGAAATAATAGAGGAGAATAAATGTGGAAAGGTCAAAAGTGGAAAACGTGTGTATAATAATGTATAGTAATAATAATATGTATTATTTTTAGTATGAAGTATAGTATGAAGGAAGAAAAATGCAAGCAAGAAACAACGGGACAACAAAGACAAATATATCTAAAGAAGAATAAGGGGAAAAAATGTAAATAATAGAAGATTACCGGTACGAAATTGCTGTTTAAAAAAAGGAGTATACACTGTGTGTGTATGTGTGTTATGCTGTGTTTTGTCTTGTTTTGTTGGTTTAAAAAATAAAAATTTATAAAGATGGGTCCTCATATTTCTGGCCATTGCAGTTTCTCTGCAGTGATGCGATTGCGATGTTTGATGTTCCCTGCTTGGCTTCCCGTAAACGAAGTCAATAATGAGGCAAGCAGTCAGAAGTCATGATTACAAGTCCTTGCTTAATGTCATGTGCGATATTTGCTTAATGATGGCAACTGGGGCTGCTGGAAATGCTGTTGCTAAGTTGTAAGATCATGCTTTACAACTAAGTCATTTAGTGACAGTAATTGTTCATAAGCCAAGGACTACCTCTAGTACCATTGCTAGATCTGAAGGATCAGGTTAGGGACAGATTATCATGGAAAAAAATCTACCTTTGTGGTTGCTAAGAGACCACAGTAATTTGATGGCATATAATCAAATTAATAAAATGTATCCTCGGCTCCACCAAGGGGAAAGAAATATGACCCCTTAGCCTTAGAATACTGTTTAATATACAATTTCCAGAAATAAACCTAGCAGTAAATCTTGGACATTATCAAGGCTTTTGGAATACAGGTAGTCCTCTATTTATGACCACAATTGAGACCAGAACTTCCATTAAGTGAGGCAGTTGTTAACTAAGTCACACTCAATTTTACCTTTTTTGCCATAGTTGTTAAGTGAATCATTAGGTCATTAAGTGAATCCAGCTTCCACCATGGACCTTGCTTGTCAGAAGCCAGCAGATGGTGAGCACATGATCCCAGAATGCTGCTACTTTCCTAAATACAGTTTTGTTGCCAAGTGCCCAAATTTTGATCATGTGACCATGGAGATGCTGCAATGGTTTAAATGTAAGGATCAGTCTTAAGTCACATTTTCAGTGTTGTTGTAACTTTGACGGTTGCTAAATGAATGATTATAAATTGAGGATACCTGAACAAGGTTACACAGGTATGCATATTGTTTCCGTAATTTGTTTGCCAAGTAGATGAAGGTTGGGAAGACAAATAGAAATATTATTTCGGATATGAGTTCCTTTAACATACTATATCATGCTAACTATATATAACTATTTCTCAGACAACTGTTTCACTGCTCAGAAAAATGCTATTGCATAAATAAGTATGCTTAGAATTTTTATGTTATGGTTAAATGTAGCTACCTGCTTCAGCAACAGATGAAATTGTTCTAAGCAACAACATTTAATGTTTACAAGTAAATGTAAATATACTGTTAATTTTGCCCAATATTTTCCCACATTCCTCTCAAAAAATTAAGATAAAGTTTAAGGCTGCCTACAGATATTTCCTTATTTTCTGTCTCAGCATCATAGACATACAAGACCATTAGTATTATTAATATTATAATATTAATATTCTGCCTATTTTCAAAAAACCATTCTAGTAACAGTAAATCCTCAATTTAATAAACCATCAAGAAGAAGAGGCATCTGTTCCACATGGGTAAAATGGAAATGGGATTACATATATGAATTTTTGCAATTTTATGCCCTTTATATATATGTGTAAAACAGTGGATGCAATTTTATGCATGTGTAGAAAAACATAGTATAAAGGCAATTTTTTGCATCCAAAGTCTGCTAAATTGAAGTTCTTAAATCTGGATTCATTGTAACAATTTCTCTGTTTCATCTTCATATTTCTTAGAAAATAGCCAAAAGTGTTCCTACAGAGAATTCACTGTCCATCATTTCATGATGAATAAATAAGCTGAAAAACATTTTCTTAAAATGTTTAGGCTGAATCTTCTGACTGCCACAAAGCCATAAATGTTTCCTTTCTTGATATAGCTGAAATCCCAACTCCTAACAAGTATTATCTTGTGCTGCTGTATTTAGAGTAACTAGATTTTGGTTAAGCAATTTGCTCAGTTACTATGTTTACATTCAGCACAGCTACAGTAGCAAACTGGAAAGCCACTTCTACTATTAGGTAGTATCAATACTGGATCTATAAATAAGTCATAGTTATCATCATGTCCAAAGTGATTGACCATTTTGGGCTTCAATCTCTTAAAACAAGTTAACACCAACTGAGTACTGCGAGGAAGTAATACTGTATCATTCACTGGTAGTATATGTTGGTCCCAAAGCATTCAACCTAGTTTTATTTATTTATTTATTTATCAAATTTCTATACCGCCCCTCTCCCAAAGGACTCGGGGCGGTGTACAGCCTAAAATTAAAAAAAAACATATAAATATACAAAATTTAAAATAATTAAAAATGAATTAAACAATTTGGCCGAAATCCCCATTTAAAACCCAAGACATACAAAGCTTAAAATCTTAAAAATACTCAGTCCCCCTAAAACATTTTGACCCTATTGGAACCGAAGCTTCTATGCCAGGCCGGCCTGTCGAAAAAGGAATGTTTTTAGTTCCCGACGGAAGGTGCGTAAATCTGTTATTGTACGGAGTTCGGGGGGGAGCTCGTTCCATAACGTGGGAGCTCCCACAGAGAAGGCTCTCCCCCTGGGGGTCACCAGCCGGCACTGTCTGGCCGACGGCTCCCTGAGGAGGCCCTCTCTATGGGAGCGTACCGGACGGCGGGAGGTATTTGCTGGCAGTAGACGGTCCTGTAAGTATCCGGGTCCGATGCCATGGAGCGCTTTAAAAGTGGTCACTAACACCTTGAACCGCACCCGAAAGACCACCGGCAACCAGTGCAACTCACACAGGAGCGGTGTTACGTGGGAGCGCCACGACGCTCCCGTCACTACCCGCGCGGCCGCATTTTGGGCAAGTTGGAGCTTCCGGGTGCACCTCAAGGGGAGCCCCATGTAGAGAGCATTACAGTAGTCCAGCCTGGAGGTCACGAGGGCATGAGTGACTGTGCATAGCGAGTCCCGGTCTAGGAAGGGACGCAACTGGCGCAGCAGGCGAACCTGGTAGAACATCCTCCCGGCTACGGCCGTCAGATGGTCCTCTAAGGACAGCCGTGAGTCCAGGAGAATTCCCAAATTGCGAACCCTTCCTGTGGGAGCCACTGTTTCGCCCCCAATACACAGCGATGGAATCAGCTGGCTGTACCGGGACGACGGTAACCACAGCCACTCGGTCTTGGAGGGGTTGAGCTTGAGTCCGTTTCTCCCCATCCATACCCGCATGGCCTCCAGGCACTGGGTCAGCACGGCAAGGGCATCGTTGGGGTGGTTCGGCGTGGAAATGTACAGCTGGGTATCATCAGCGTACTGGTGGTACTCCACGCCAAAACCACGGATGATCTCACCCAGCGGCTTTACATAAATGTTGAACAGTAGAGGCGAGAGGACCGACCCCTGAGGTACCCCACATACGAGGGGTCTCGGGGTCGACCTCTGGCCCCCTGTCAACACAGACTGCATCTGGACAGAGAGGAAGGAGGAGAACCACTGCAAAACAGTGCCTCCTATGCCCAGCCCCTCCAACCGTTGCAGCATGATACCATGATCGATGGTATCAAAAGCCGCCGAGAGGTCCAATAGCACCAGAACAGAGGAGCAACCCCTGTCTTGGGCCCGCCAGAGATCATCCACCAACGCGACCAATGCTGTTTCCGTGCTGTAGCCAGGCCTGAAGCCCGACTGGAACGGATCAAGATATGATTTTTGGTTGGTAAAAATGTGTTTTTCTATTTGGCTGCATCATTCATGCAAAAAACATGGAACCTCTCTGGAAATTAGTGTATTCTAAGGTCTTGCTAATTATAAATAGGTGCATAATTCCTAATTACCAAAGCAGCAGGGATTTATGCCAAATTAAAGATAATTAATTTTCTCTTTCAATTATTTCATAGTTTAATTGCTCTGTCTGTGGCTTAAGTTCATCCTTCATGCGTATAGCCATTTATGGTATATTCCAAACTTAATTATTACATACCTTAATAGTTCTTTCCTTTTTTTTTAGCTTAATCTGTGATGTGCACAGCAATTGCAGGTGAAATGTAAACTTTGATGTGCAGGAAGAACAGTTAATAATAAAGTTCTGAATCAAAACCAAACTGCCTGTAGAGTTAAGTAATCAGATCCTCAGCTGGTTCCAGGTCTCAGATTAGAGGGGAGACTGTCTCACATCCTTTTTTCCCCTAGTATTTAAAGGCATGAATCACTACCAATCTTCCATTTCAGATATTTATTTGATATAGCACAGCAGAATACAGATAATCATGGTAGCTTTCATTAGCACTCTGAGTGAAGTTTGTTAGTACTGATATATAAAAGACTATTTGAACTGCTACTGAACTAGTGCAGTGAAATGTGTAAGAGCCACACATTCAAAAGATTTTCCCAATGATAACACAGCAAGAGGGAATAGTGTTCTCTGTCACAAAAGGTATATCATAATGTATGAGAAAATTACTTTAGAATATCTGTACTTCTATTTAAAAGAAATAGCTTTGTTGAGATGATTTGCCAACAGCTACTCCTGAAAAAATTGACTAACTTAAGCACTAATAAAATAAATTTTATATATAGCAACAACAGTTATTGTAGAATATCTCGAAAAATACTACAAACTAGAATCACTGGGATGGTACAACACATTGAACATAGTCTATACCAAGCCAGCACAACTCATAGAGGAGAAAGGGCCATATAGATACTTTGAAAATAGCTGTGGGTTGCAAAGGAATAGTTGGTGTGTTGAACTGCCATTTGGCGGCTAACAGTGCAGCAGCAGTGCTGGAGCTGGCAGTGTCGGTGAGGCTTGAAAGTACTGGAAATACTTGGCAGTATGTCTTTCAAGGAGAAAGTGGCTACGAAAAAAAATAGGTGATGTTGAATTCTTCCTGGCTGTCAGGATTTAAGTTTTTTTTAAAAAAAACAAACAAACCCAACAACGCTGATGGGCTGCTTGGTGGATCACATGCTGGTGGGCCATATGCTGTGCAAATCTCATAAAGTAGCTCAGATGGTTGCCCTACTCTGTTTTTCAAAATTCGATCCACTTTCCTGATAATATCTAAAGCATTCATATTTTGCAGTATATGTGAAAGCCCTCAAAAAAAAATTTTTTAAACCCAGATTTTAAAAATCCTGAGATTACATCTATATCTACTATTTGGGACCAAGAGAAAAATCTCCAGCACAGAACAACAGCTATCACATCTTTCAAACTATGCCTGGAATAGCATAGGAAGACTAGATAGTATTTGCTACTGTTAGGTCTATGATAGCACTTTTCTACCTGATCTGAACTTTCTATCTGATTTGTTGCAGTAGTAGCAGCATTGCTGTATGTGAATCATAACTTCAGTAACTGTGCACTGAAGCAACCAAGCTGGTGCCTTCAGAGAGCAACAAGGACCCCACATAACTTCAGTTCTTGACAAACTTCCTGACAGTTAGAACAATTAACCAATGGAACAACCTGCCTCCAGAAGCGGTAAATGCTCCAACACTGGAAGTTTTTAAGAAGAGACTGGACAGCCATTTGTCCGAAATGGTATAGGGTTTCCTGCCTGAGCAGGGGGTTGGACTCGATGACCTCCAAGGTCCCTTCCAACATCATCATCATCATCATCATTTAAAAAAACTGCTGTCCATTTAAGAAAGGGGGAAGAATTTTAAAAAAGAAAAGACTGAATAGAGGAAAACCTAGAAGACTAAGGAAAATGCAATGATCAGGACCTAGGAACAGATAAAACTAAGTTACAAGAGGAAGGATTCAGCTCCCAAACACTGATTGGAATCTACAATCAGTTATGGCCTTGATCAGGCTTTGGAATTTTTTCATTCATTGAAACAGATTCTAATAAACTCCAGAGAATGTCTGAATAACAAAACTTGTACATTGAGATTGTCCATAGCTACTTTTTTAAAAAAGCATTGTAGAAAAGTATTAGATGTTAATCAGAAATGTATCCATCCAGAAAATAGAAACATAGCCCAAAGGTGCATGGATCAGTGACCTGCTGAGGAATGAACACATCTCTATTAACTTCACTCCCTAAGCTGACTTCCCAAATACTTTGGAAGAGATGAACATACATCCAACTTAAAAGATAACATCACAGAGCTCAGCTGATTGCCTTAGAACATTTTTTGCTTTTTAAACTCATAACAGTAGATCTACAAAAACAGAAAAATTATCAGCAAAAGCCAAAGGAAACATAAAGTCATCAATATTGAGACAAGTATATTGAGCAAAGGAGCTTTAATCTTCCCTGCAAAAGATCTGAATAAAGAATCAGGTTTTTAAGGCTCTTGTAAACAACAGAAGGGCAAAGGCCATCTAGAGCTTGGGGGTGGGGGGATCTCAATCCAGAAGGCAGGCACTGGTACTGAAAAGACATGCTTCCAGAGTCTTGATCAATGGCACTGTATAATCAAGGGAGCAGGAGTAAACCAATGCTCTAAGATTGGTTGGGAAAATACTATGGGAATCAGATGTCCTTCCCTCAGGTACCAAGTCCTATGCTTTGCAGGACTTAATAGGTAACAACCAGAACTTGAATTGCACTCAGAAGCAAACTGCCAACCAGTACAGGTTGAGAAGCAAATGTGTTACAGGAGCATACTTAGGCATGCCCATAATTACTCAAGCTGAATCAATTGACTTTCCAGTTGGTTTTCAAGGGGAGAACATATAAAGTGCATTGCAGTAGTCAAGTTGTTAGATGAGTAGGGCATGGGTAACTGTTTGAAGGATCCCAATCTGGAAATGAGTGCAATGATAAACAAAATGAAATTTTGCAAAAACCTTCCTGGCCACTGCTGTCACCAGTTATTTTAGAAGAAGTTGTAAATCCAGGAAGACCCTCAGATAGTGCACCACCCTGGAATGGGAAGTGCAATTACTTCCAAAGTCAAAAAAGGAATTATCCCTAGATCTGAAGCAAAATAACCAAGAAAGTGACTCTTTGGAAATTTATCAAAATGTTTGCATTAATTATACATGCAAATTGAACATACACTCAGAATAAAATTACAAGGGAAAAGAATGCAAAACGATGGATGGAGAAATAGTACTGTAAATTCAATGAAGATGTAGGTTTTCATCAATAAGATTTAAAGAAAAAAGACCTGGCCAGTTCTATTTCCCCTTAAAATTAGCCACACGGACATCATTTTATTTATTTTCAAGATAAATACATTGATGGATATGTACTTTAGTTTCCTGAGATAAGATTTTTTTTTCTTTATAAATTGGCAGATTGAGATAAACACTGTAGCTGGATTAAAAAGGACTGGATAATTTTATGATATTTAATAACATTTGTAGCTGTAAAAGTTAAAAACAATAAGGACAATAAAATCATATGCTGTAGGGCATAAGCAATTCTCCTATTCCCCTCCCACATAAAGAAATATTTGCTAGCCAACAACAGCTAACGAAAGTAAACATTTCTCCAAGTCATACAAAAGGCTGTTTCTTGTACATACAGACCCTATCTCTCATGTAAATAAATGCACCTACTTCACAAGCAATTCTTCTTAATATTACAATTGAGAGAGTCAGCTTTCACCGTTTCTCTTAATCACATTGCAATTGCCAGTTTCAGTGCTTTCTATACATATTCACTAGGTTTGCTTGTTCTTTTCTACTGTTGGGTCAACCATGATATCAAATAGGCCCATACTGAATATCAGATTAATTTTACAACCTTTACTCTTGAAATAGAAGTAGCGTATGTAGAACTCTATTTTCCCAGTTGGGCCCTTTGTATAACATATGAAAAAATGACACTGCTCATAGCGTATCCCCAGAATAGAACCTGCAGCTTTAAATCCAACATGGAGGAAACTGTTGATTCCAGAAGCTGACTGAACAATGTACTTTTTATGGCAGTTATAATTTTGAAATACTGAACCATGTAGTAGCTTGGCAGGAAAGTAACTCATAGTTACAGTTTTACACACTAGCTTTCTGCAATGAAAAAAGAATCTGTAGCAGTAAGTTTGCCCTAGGGCTGTCCCTGTGCAAGTCTTGGCTATCTACTTCACATAAATTACACTTCAGAAGGTGGGGTAGGAGGGGAAAGCAGAGGAATGGCTTTCTTGTAGAAAAAGGAGGGGGAGGGAAAGGCTAGGCTGTCCTCAGGTTATGACCATTCATTTAATGATGGTCTGGAATTATGACTGCCACAGAATTGGTGCTTTATGGGGCCATAAAGTATTTCTGGCCACCACAAAACATTGCATTCAACCCCCACAGTCACCATTGTGATCTGAGTGCTTGGCAACCTGTTTGCACTTACGATTGGTTGGCAATTGTCCCATGTCCATGTGACTGCCATTTGTGATTTTCTCTGCTGGCTTCCCCAGAAAGTCAATGGGGAAGCCAGTAGGGAAGATTAAAAGCTGCTGTGGCCATCTACCGGTATCATAGAGCTGGGATTCCCTCCTGGCAGACAGCTCCATGAGAGCAAAAGGGCTACCAGCTGAAGGGAGGAGAAATCCTCTGGCATGCTGCAGAAACTCAGCTGAGAACTCAAAGATCTGAACTATGTTCCTGTAATTCTCCAGAAAAGTTCTCTTCCATGCATGGAGGGGAGCTGAACTCAGCAAGCAGTTCTTTCACTCTATCTGCTAAACAACCTGGAAGATTGCCTAATAACTGAAACCAGGAATGCCAGGATTGCAATCATTAAACAAAACAGTCACATGGTCAAGTTGCTTAACAACTGAGATTTGGATCCCAATTGTGGTCAAGGACTACCTGAATCCTGGAAAATCGTTTCTGATCTTTAAGGTCCATTCATTTACTTTGTAGCTTTTTATCCGTAACTCAATAGCTGGATTGCAATAACTTGTGCATTCTGAAGGCTTCCTACAAACTGTCTATAACAGGGGAGTCAAACTCACAACATCACATGACGTGTCACAACATATCGTGACTTTTTTTCCATTGCTGGCAATGGGGTGAGCGCAGTTTCACCATGACGCATCTGGCCTATGGGCCGGCAGTTTGACACCCCTGTTCTATAACATGCTCTAATAAGCAGAATGTTTTCTTCTCCCACAAAACATGTTGATCCCTTCTCCTGATCTTACTGATGGATGAAGGACAGTTATGTTGAAGTGCATTTATAGTTTTGTAGAATCTGTGCAAAACACAAGTATATAAAGTATAAAGACGGAGTTTCTGAAATTTTAGGCTTGAAGTTTGCAAGCAAACTTGAGAGGGACTGATTCTCCCCCCCTTCCTGATATGCACACTCAAATGCTTATTCAGGCAGAGTGGAAAAGTGGTCTGACAGGACTGTAACTCTACTCAACCTGCTTGCTACACTTGATCAATCTGGGCCTTCAACAGCTGACACATGCTTCATTCACAACCTTTACTTTCAAGAACAGTTTTCTGTGGGAGGGGGTCTATAGGTAGGCAGGGATCAGGTGCAAGAAGAGAGGCAGTCTGAATGAAAGAGACCCTGATAGAGCTTGGCTGGTTTCCATGACAGGCAAAGCTGTTCCTGCAAGAGAAGTTCTGGAAAAAAAAACATTTTGGGGCCATCAGTGGGACTAAGGAGGAAAAGGAGCAAACTGCAACAATCAGGCTATGTTTTGTTTTGGTTTTTTTCTGTCAAAACCTGGGTGAGGGGCTGAATCCTACATTCAGTTCTCCTTTGCCTCCAGTAGCAAATAGCTGGGAAACTGACCAGAGGTATTTGTGCTGGTGGAAATATATATTTTCCTTGGGAATTTAAGATAGTCTGCCTACACAGCCCAGCAACCCTATAACTTTTCACCAGTCACTGAGAGCTGTAATTCAGTGATATTTGGAGGCTGCATGCTACAATTAAAAGTTGATTATTAGTTGTATTTTTATTTCTTGCCTATCCTAATACCAATGAAGTAATTAAGTTTTGTTCATGAGGGGTGGGAATCACACACATTGATTTGTAATTGTAAGAGTTCATAGTATCATAAAATTTGAGAATCCCTGAATTAGAATCTTCAATGCTGCCTCTTAATGGTGATTTATGGAAGAAGACAACAATCTGACCAATAGAAACCAACCTTAAAATGTTCCATAAAAGAGTTCTCAGCTTGCTCTTAGTACTAGCTTGGCTACTGGCTTTCAGTGCTTTTTCTTCTTACCATTATTTCTGCAGTTGTTATTTTATGAAGATCATGTCTGATATATGAGACATTGCCCTATACAAATAAATCACTTATTTTAATATTAAACAATTATTCAAAAAATTATTAAAATTTGATAAGAAATCACATGTTGCTGAGGTTTTCTCTCTCCCACTTTGTGTTAAAAGGAAAATGTGAGAATAGTTACTTACACAATAATAAATTATGCGAGCAACATACATTAATATGATGCAAGTAAAACCAAGAATAAAAATAAATAAGATACTAATATATGTAACTCTAAGTTACATATATTCTCTTCTATTGGGGATGCAACACTGTCATCTTTCAAGTTAAAAAAAATGAATTCAGGTAAAGGCTTCCAAATATTAGATACATTTGTATTATATTTATTCAGCAGCCAGAAAAGAAGTGGGTATATGAAAGGAGCCCCTCTTTTCCTACTTTAACCTCAATATGAAATAGTTATTTATTATTTACATTTCATTTCTAGTTTTGACATCACTGACAGTCAAGTGTATTCAGTCATTATTATCAAACATTCATTTCCTGAAATTCAAAGAATAGTGATCACTGTTATACCAAACTGACAGCATCAACCCAAAAGAGGCAGAAAGTTAAGAAAACTAGGGATATGCTCCAAAGAGATTATAAAGTATAGAATCTGTGCATGTGCATATATGTGGGTACAGTCTATTTACCTATCTATCAATGGACTGATGGAAGAAAAAAATGCACAGTAGAGGTACTCCGTGACTTATGACTGTTTGCATAACAACAGTTTTGAGTTAATGACGATCTCAAAAAGGTGCTATCCTGTCAAGGACAGCTTCTTTCAGTTGTTGGATGTTCATCTTTGTATCAGTTTTGATTGGTGCTTTACAGTCTATAAAGTGCTTCCAACCACTACAAATTGTAATGCATGAACATACGCCATCCTCTGTGGTCATGTGATTGCGATCTAGGTGCTTGACAATCTGTTTGCACTTATGACCAGTTGCCCTGTGATCATGTGATTGTCATTTTCAATCTTGTTTGCTGGCTTCCCGAGAAAATCAGTGGGGAAGCTCGCAGGGAAGATTGCAAGCTGTTGCCACCATCTGAAAACTCTTTCTTGTCTCTGGGTGCTAGCTAAAAGAGCTCCCTGCCAAAGCTGCATGAAAGCAGGCATGAAGGATTACAGCTCTCTGCAAGTAGGCATGGAGCTGAAATCCTTCAGCAGGGTGCTCTTTCAGCCAGTTCCCAGAGATGATAGGGGGCCAAAATCTAAGGAGGATTTTCTGAGAGGAGAGGCAGTGCAATAAGGTATGGAGCATGAGGGGGGGGAGGAGTAAGGGATGGGGGAGGTTCTGGGAGGTTCACGGAAATTCCCCCACTTAGGCACTGAAAAATGTGTTTGAATTTTGGCAGGAACATTTTCAGTTCCTGAGCATACAGGCAACACAATTAAGATAAGAAGGACACACTGCCTTGAGGGAGGACATCTTTCCACTTAAAATTCTTTGTGTCTCCCCCAACCCTGTGAGGCACCCCATGCTTCTTATCGAGGACTCCATTGCTTAACAACTGCAATTAGGAGTGCTGAGATTGCAGTGGTTGAGCAAAGCAGTCGTTACATTTAATGATTGCCTTGCCCAATGACAGAGATTCTGGTCCTAAACTGAGGACTACTTTAAATCATCTTGGCAAAAAAAATGGATATATGGAAAAGTACGCAGAAGATACAATAAAAATAAAAATCATAATGCATTATGTCATTATTTGGAGACATGGTTTCCTGGTTTTCATTTGAAAAGCAATTTTAAAATGTTTGGGAGAATAAATCTGAGAACTGCCCTAAAAATCAGTGGAGAAGGCCTTTAGAGCTAGTCCTCATTTAGCAACTGCTTCAGGTAGTGACTGTTCAATGAAAAACATTTATTATTTTTGCAGCACCTTTCTCAGTGTTCACAATTACAGCCAGTTAGTACAAATTGCTATATGCCTAATCTGGCTAGAGAGTATTCTGACATCATGGGATAGTTAAAATAAAGATCTACCCTAGTTCCCAGGTTACAACAATGTCAAGTTATTGATATTTACTAATTACTTTGATTTATTTGTAAGATTTACATGTCCATTTTATGTTTTTGAACAACTTCATAGAGTATGTTAAGGCAGCCATGAGCCTTCAGAACAATAATTAAAAGAATTGAAAATAAAATAGAAAAACAATGACAAAAACATTAAATGGCTTGGGCCAATTGTTGTTTTAATCATTCAGTAATGTCCGACTCTTGACAACTTTGTAGGCAACTGCTGTCCATGCTACCCTTTCAAGAATAGCTTCTTTCAGTTGTTGGATATTCATGTTCTGATATTATCAAGCCAGCATGTTCTTTGCTTGCTCCTTCTTCTTGTGTCACTAACCATTCCTAGCATTGCTGACTTCACCAATGAATTTGCACGTGACATGGCCAAAATAAATCAGACGTAATCTGGTTTTATACAATTCAGCACCTCTCTGTTGGTTACCTTGCCTGTCCACAATATACACAATAATTTACGCCAGCGCTACAGTTCAAAGGCATCAATTCTTCAATCAGCCATCCTTAGTGTCCAACTCCCACACTTATACATCATTATAGGGGAGACTATTGCTCTAATTAGCCTGCTTTTTGTATTCATATTGATATCTTTGCTTTTCAGATAGATTAGATTAGATTAGATAACCTATATTGTCATTTTTTCCTATGGGCACAATGGCACACATTAAAAATGAAATTTAATTGCTTCCTCTCTAAGTGTACACATACATAACATACATTTAAAACATACTATATACAGCATATGTATAGACCTACACCTTTACATATAAGTAACATTAATCACTGTCCATCTTGAATACATAATGGAAGGAGGAAGCTTTAGAGTTCACAAGGTTAATACTGTACGGAACAAAGCTGTGACTGATCTGGATGTTCTGTTTCAGATACCACGGAGCCTCTTCCCAGAAGGTAACAAGGAAACCATTGCAGTGGGATGTAAGGTTATCTGGTGTTTAATTTTAAGAGTAGAACTGAACAGTTTTTGATCCAAGGAAGATAAATTCTCAAACTAATTCAATTTCCATCTCGCTGATTTTAGACATCCCATCTCCATCTGCAGCTGTTGCCATTGTTTTCTTGATGTTAAGACTCAATTCTACTTTTTCACTTTTGTTCTTGATTTTCCAGATCATTTTTTTCCAGGTTTTCCTTTTTTTCAGCCAATAGTAATCTGTGTACCTCAAATTATTTATGGTTATTATTCATTGCCTGGACAAATAAATAGGTTATAAATTTTATCCTAAAATGTAGTGAGGAAAGAGGTGGCTTCAGTATCAGTGGCAATTTATTCTATAGCATAAGCCCCATTGGGAAAAGCAAGTTCATTTGTGAGGTAACAGACAGACATATGCAGCAGATGTCTTTTGCTAACTTGACAGTAAATGTTAAGGAGTAGGGATGGTTTAGGCCTAAGCTTCTAAGGTTTTAAACACTATTGTAATCATCTTGAATTGGGTCCTGAAAACAAAAGGAACTACTGAAATCTTTCAGCATGGAGATAGCACTTTTAGACTGTATCAAAAGTTGCCCTGAAAATATTCCAATCTTGTGATTACCAGCACAGGATTCACTGAAGCCAGGGCTCCTCCTCTAGTTAGACTACTACCAGATTTTTGCTCAGATCAAATCAAGCCACAAATTGTCCAATGAACTGCATACTGACTGAATATGTATATTAGTTAATTAATGCACTCATGCATTCAATTTGAATGGCCACACATATAATCAACTGACTCTAGCTGGTGTGAAAAAGAAAACTAAAATATTCAAAAATGAATATTTGTCAAAGTCTGGGTGAAGAACAACATGGGAGGTTGGGGGCCATTCACATCTCAGGGGAAACCTCATTCCAGAAGACAGGCATTGCTACAGAGAAGGTGTACTTCCAGGTTCCCAATAAATGGTATTATTTAATCAAAGTATTTAGAAAGCACCCTGCCAGATCAAATCAGCTATGCTGATACTATAGGAAACTAAGATTTTTTTTACTAATTTTCTCAAACATAGGCTAAGATAAATATAGTCACAATGGATAAGCTGCATCATTTTCTTGTTGCAAATACGTGAAGATACACAAATAGAATATATGTTCTCAGAGTAATTTCAATAGCCATATATTTTATTTAATAAATAATAATTGTATTTGTTGCTGCCACAGAGGTGGGGGAGGTGGGATGATATGGGTTTAATGCTTC
Organism: Bothrops alternatus; assembly: GCA_034064705.1. Classification (NCBI taxonomy): domain Eukaryota; kingdom Metazoa; phylum Chordata; class Lepidosauria; order Squamata; family Viperidae; genus Bothrops; species Bothrops alternatus. Next base: position 4,247,413 of record JARGCV010000589.1, read on the forward strand.
GGATGTTCTAATATTGTAATCTGCCCAGTCATCATGTGTGAGTTGGGCAGTCATATAAAAGGCAGATCCTAAAAAGAAGGTAAATAATGTATTTCATCCAATAACATGATCTCCCTAACAAGTACCATAAGCCAGGGGTCCCCAACCCCCGGTCTGTGGACCAGTACCAGGCTGTGGCATGCCAGCAACCAGTCCGCACAAAATAGCAAAGCCCCATCCGCAGGATGCAGGCAGCACACAAAACCACCCCCCTCTGGTCCATGGAAAAACCTCTCTCCACGGAACCAGTCCCTGGTGCCCAAAAGGTTGGGGACCTCTGCCATAAGAAATAGTACTTACAGTAATAATCTGAAGTTGAGATTGAATGGAGAAATGAAACATAGTTTTTCATACACCCAGAGTTTCTCACAATAAAGAGAAATTACAATGCATTAACAAGCTGGCAGGTGTTAGAGGTGGACTCAGTTAGTTAGCAGTGTTAGAGGTAGACTCAGGGCTGAAGAAAAAGAAAAGAAGGTTGGCAAAAAAGTTCAGGTTGTTAAGGAAGGCAGGATGCAGGATGACTTAAGATCACCAAACAGGAAGGTGACACAGAGAATCATCTGTGGACCCAGGATATATATTCAGAGGGAGAGGAACTAAAGATAGTACGGTAGAAAGAAGCCCAAATTTTGCTAACTGTAAAAGGTTGCCAGCTAAGCTTAACAAAAAGCCTGTGATTAACTCTTTGGGGAATTTAAGAACAACTATATTATCATTTTAGCAGAAGCCATACTATTGCTAGCAAAGAGATAATTTATCTCAGTATGGTGGATCAATTAGACCATAAAGTAATTTAATAGTTTCCTTTGAAAGCATAAAGGAGGGGGGAACTGAAGCTCTCTATGCATTAGTTGAATGTCAGTTGCATAATTAACCAACTGAAATTCAATCTTGTACAGAAACTAATGTCTTTCCCTTCTTTTTATTCTAAAACTAAAGCAAAAACAATCCAAACAGTTCACAAGAAAGATCTGGCAAGCTGGGTCATGTCTGAACAAAAGGCAATGTTTCTATATATTTTACATAATAAATGTATCTCAGCCTGCATGCTGCATTAATATCTTTTATATGATTTTGTAAGGAACACAAAGGCATTATTGAAAATATTTTTTTAAATGTAGTGTTGCATCTAACAAGCCTGAATAGAAGGACTAAGTTAAAAAGATTTCACGAAGCTCTACAATGCACTAGGTATGAATTGTGAACATCTGAATGAAACCTGGCTGCTTCCTTTACAGTCTTCTTTTCCTTCTAGAAATTTCCTTCTAGAACAGGGGTAGGCAACCTTGGCTCTTTTATGACTTGTGGACTTCAACTCCCAGAATTCCTGAGCCAACCATGCTGGCTCAGGAATTCTGGGAGTTGAAGTCCACGAGTCATAAAAGAGCCAAGGTTGCCTACCCCTGTTCTAGAATATCAGCTGAGCAATTAAAGGCCAATTTAAGTCTTACGTACTATACATTACAAACATTAACAAACAGTTTCATTATCAATTTTAAAAGAAAATCTTTATGCTGATGCTGCAGCTGTCAGAAATTTTTCAACTATCCAAAAATATAAAATCCAAGTGAAGGTAGAGGTAAGTAGGAAGTTGGTAAGAGGGGGGAAGAGCGGGGATAGAGGTGGGTGGAGAATAGAGGAGGAGTGAGGAAAGTAGATAGATGGTAAGAGAGGGGGGATGGTTAGGGTTAGGGGGATGTGGTGGGGGGGGTACCGAGCAGTTATATTAATTGTTTGGCAAATGTGGTATATGATTGTTTTCAGTTGAGTTATTATGGGTTCTTTTCTTTTTTTTTGTAAAATTTTAAAAATCAATAAAATTATGTTTAAAAAAAACAACAAAAATATAAAATCCAGTTAATAAAACTATAAAACATAAGTTGGTGAATGAGCCAATTCAACTCTAAGTAAAAAACCAACAGGAATTTTGGCAGCCCCAAAATGATCAATTTAGTTGCCATGTATTCAAGAAACAATGAAAATGTGCAATCAGATCTGCAATTAGGTTATCACAAAAGTGATGCATTTATGGTGGTACCTGTACATAGAAATACAAAAACTTCCTTATCAATTCCACCTCAAAATTTACTCAATACAACCATGTCACATGAAAGAATAACTTTTTTCAGCTTTTGTTATTTGTGATTCAAGCCCCAGAAGTCTAATGTACTCAATATTTTAAATTGCACGGGCAAAATAGATATCCCCTAGACAGGGCTCCTCAACCCCCGGTCCGTGGATTGGCACTGGGCTGTGGCATGCCAGAAACCAGGCTGTACAAACAAACGAAGCCCCATCCACGGGATGCAGGCAACACATGAAACCACACCCCCTCTGGTCCATGGTCCACATCTCTCCACAGAACCGGTCCCTGGTGTCCAAAAGGTTTGGGGCCCTGTCCTTTTCTGAAGGCAATATTGCAGGAAGAAATTAAAAGCACCATATCCACCACCCATCTGACAAAGCTGGCAGAGAAAATGCTAAATGAAACAAGCTATCCACCAAATGAAACAAACCATCCATCAAGATAACCAAGATAGATACAAACCAAACCCTGTGTGAAGTCAGAATTGAAGAGGTATCATCACAAAAGAAATCCAACACTAGTACCTATTACCTCTTATACCGGTAGCATATAATACTAAAAGTTTCCAAATGAATTTAATTACAGACACCAAACTTACTTACTTCCCTCATCAGCCATCCAAAAATTGCGTGTCAGAGAGAAAAGCATGATTTTTATATGATATTTCTTTACAGACCGTATCCGATTTCCTGCTTCCCTCCCATTTTCATGTCTTCCTCACCACAGCAGAAAGCATAAGGAAAGCTTGTTGTCCCCATCTGTTGTATAAAATGTACTCTCTTCTGCTTTATTTCAGCAAGCATTAAACGATAGCAATTACTACGATTATGCCAATGTTGCTGTTTTACATGGCACCGGGTGGAAACTGCAGACATTGCAGAAATGTATCAGTGTAATAGAATATTTGTGGCACTAGCAATTCAGGGCATATATATCAGGCGCTTCCCTAGGCTAAAGTTGGCATTTGCTTTTCATTACAAGCACACACACCATTATGTAGCCAGATATATAAACTGGCCTCTAGTGAAAATAGTGGAAGAAAAAAGTGACAATTATCCAGCTTTCCTATACCCAAAATCTTAGCAAGAGAAATAATTTGGGATTGGAAAATGCATAATGCAAGTCTTTATAGGAAGCCATAATCTTCTGGCTTTACAATTCCATTTATTTCTCTGTGGAGGCACTTTTCTTGCTAGTTACTGCACAATTTCCTTGTAATCATCAGAAGAGTCTTTAAAATCTATTGTTCACAGTTGCTCCATTGTACATATTACACTACATCTTGGCAATTTTGCTTTTAGTTATGTTGAAATATTAAAAATAGGTTACTCTATTTCTTTTGATAATAAATCTTTTCTAACTTGAAAGGCTATTTTGCCACTGACATGCATATGATTGATTGTAACTATATTTACATAGGGATGAAAATTTTTAAGCAACTTTAGTTATATGTTTTAATGAATTTTCGAGTGAACAGAAGATCACAATCTCTACATGATGCAAAGTTAATGTGATAGCTTTCTGAAAATTTGATTGTCTACTTGCTATTTATGTGCAACTGTTTATAGATTCAACATTAAAAAAGAATATGGCAGGTGCAGAAGTGTGGACCCTTTTACAGTTAGTACATTGTAACATATCCCTTGGCAAAAAACACAGTTTCTAAAAACTTCCGTAGCCAGCTATGAATCTTTTGCTTTTGGTTTCGGAATATCTTCTGTGCAGAACTTTCTCAGCTTGGAAATATTCTTTTTTTTTTAAATTTTTTATTAAAACAATCAACATTAAACATAAGATCATATTAAGAAGCAATCATCATAGAACCTGAAGTACAACACTAAGTATTAGTCTTTGTAAACGTCTGATTTGGTAACATTCCTCACTCCTCACGTCAAGCCTCAACTTTACGCCTGTTACATTTTATTTGATTGGTGTTTCTCTTATATATAGTCTATCCACTGTTTCCAGTCTATCCCATATTGTTCATTCGAGCGATCCTTCAAATACGCCAAAATTATCACCATTTCTGCCAAGTGTATTACTTTCAGAGTCCAAACGTCAATAGGTGGTATTTCTGGCTTCTTCCAGTATTGTCCCACCAGCAGTCTAGCTGCTGTGACCAAATTCAGAGCTTGGAAATATTCTTATTTGCATGCACTTCATGTTTAAAATTCCTCCACAGATGGCAAGGGCAAGGTGTTTTTCTTTAAATGCTTCACATATTCTTTCTCAAAACGTATCTAGTATGGTTCTGGTTGAACAGTTCAATTTTTATTTGATCACTTCAAAGCACTTCATTCCAAAACATTTAAAGATTATCAAGATTTTCTTCTGCACACTTTAGATGATGACTTTTATAATGAGGAAAGGAAAAAGGATCTCCTTCAACTCTCCCATTCAGACCACTGTGGTATAAGCTATATTGAATTTGCATTTGTGAAATTATTCCAGTGTCAACTACATTTTTCAGCAGAGTTATTTTGCTGTGATCTGGAGGTTCTGTTCTGCAAATCTGACCAGTGTTCGGATAATTCTAGCAGTTTCTTCTTAGACTTCTAGATCTGAAACTAGACTGAACAAAGCATCAATCAGGAACCACCAAAGAACCAATCAGAGACTAGCCTGAACCAACCTGCCTGAAATGGAAACCAGCTCAACAAAGGTTAAGGGCCAATCAGAATTCAGGACACCTAGTTCTAAAGACAGGAGCCCAGTCAGTCTCTTCTCAGTTATCTCTGATCTGCATAGCAAACTACCTTGTTTCTGAAGATGCCAGCCACAGTTGCTAGCAAAAAATCAGGAAATCTGTTGTCTAGACCACTGTCATTAAACCCAGAAGCCCAACACTGCCCAATGTTTCTCACTGCTAGTTCAATGTTTCTTCACTGCTAGTTCTGCAAGACCTCTGCAGCCGAGGACTGAGCTATGGATTGAATCCATAGCTCGGTACTTGGCTGCATAGGCATTCTCTGGAAAGGCCTTATTACAAAACACAGACCAGAATGAAGCTGCTCCTTTAGCTGCAGAAGAAGCGGACCGGCTGGGCGGGGCTGTCAGTGCCAGAGGTAAGACATCCCCCCAAAATAGGACCTGGTGCCTCTTTTGGAGGGGAAAAAAAAGACCCAGTCTTATTTTCGGGGAAATACGGTATATAGATAAATAGCTGGCTGGTAATAAACCTCTCGGATCAACATAGCTATAGTGAAATAAAGTACTGAGAAGATAATTTGGAGTTGTGGATATTCACTTCAATTATTTTTTCCAGGATTAGTTAAAACCATTTTGAAAGGTTAGAAGTGCCAGAGATCTATGGGAAAAGATTAAGGTTAGCTCTAGCCTATACTTCTTATAAACACAAATTTATTATTCATCCAACTTCTTAAAGTAAGACCATCTGTTAAGCTATGCAAACAAGTGTGCACTCATATTTTTCTCCTAAACATATTCAATAAATATGTCTAAAATAATGCAGAGGAGAAGGATTGCATAAAATATGCAAAAATACAACTGTCAATGGACACCTGTTCTTATATTATTTTGATATGTTTACCCTGCAGTTATTGAGTTTCTGCTGAATGTGTGATAGACAGTGAACTGATTTTAGATTAAATGAATCACAGATCAGTTCTGCCTTATCCACAGGCAAATCTAATTTTGGTCAATCTGGTGTGAATACTGAACCAACTGCACTGTCACTACAGGAAGCACTTGGAGACATAAACATATTATACAAAATAAACCTCAGCCAGCTTCTTATAATTGAGGATACAGTCATTCACCAAAGGATATCTGACTGACAGTGGCATCAGTGTAACTAAGTTATGAATTCTTTCATAGCATCTGGTTTGTGTCTTTTTCTAAAATCTTTTCTTGCCTAAGATGTAGCTAGACATTTGGAGGACAGATGTTTACCTTTAGTTTCTCCCAGATGTGATGCAAGTTTAGTGCTATAGTTTCTTTTCCATTACTACTGAAAACTTTCCACTACTGAAAAGTGACAACTATTTTTGTCACCAACTACATCAATCACTGTCATTTCTGTTTTTAAGACTGCCAGTTTCTTTCTATTTTATTTTTAAAATAAATTCAATTTTTAAGGCTGCCCACCTGCCAACAACATTGCACACATATTGGTCACAGGAAAGCTGTCACCAAGGAAAGTTTCATTGACCTGTGCACATTTCAGCCTGACACATGATACCTATGTGTTGAAGTTATTTAGTATATGCAATCGTATGTGGTTGAGACATGCAGTATTCTGTCAATGTAGCCTTAGAATGAAATAGAATTAGCTCATCTCATGAATCCTATTTGGCTTACAGCAAAAAGCCGTCTCAATCTTGCAAGTCTCAAAAATACAATCCTCCACCACCCCGTCTCCTTTACAGTTCAAGAAATTAGAGAGGGTCTCTTCTGAGCCTCTTGCCCCACCCTTTACCCAGTTGCAGGCTAGGCTGTCTCTTATATCTGACCATTCTCTTAACAGAGAGTCCAGGGTCTCTGCACAGTCTATCAAGGTCCTCCCCATATACCATTACAGTAAGGAACCAGTGCCTGGACTGGTACATTAGCAGGTAACCTGAGGGGAGACTGGAGCATAGGGAAAGGAAAATGTTGGAAAGATCAGAGGGCAGGAGGGCTAGTGGTAAATGCTACACTGGGATATCAGGGACTGAGGTGAGTGGTAAACCTGATTTGACGCCATAAATTCCTATACCTGTTTTCACTTGCAGCTTTCCCAAACAGTAACTGGAGGAGAGTGGTGAATTCCTAAGGTGAATTCCTAAGGGTGGAGGGAGGCTATGGAATGCAACTTAACCATCTGGGGCTGGGGAGACATTATCTAACAAGGCCAGGGATGAAGAATGTTTTCATAGTTCAACTGGTGAACTATGAACTGTGGGTGGTGCAGAGGGGAAAAGGGAGTTACCTATGTGGGCTTTCGCAGGAAAAATCCCAGAACTGACTTTGCTTCTGCTGGGCCTAGATCAGGGGTCCCCAACCCCTGGTCCATGGACCGGTACCGGGCCGCAGCAGACCAGCAACCGGTCCACACAAACAAAGCCCCATCTGTGGGATGCAGGCAGCACTGAAACCCACGCACTCTCTGGTCTGTGAAAAAACGTTTCTCCACGGAACTGGTCCCTGGTGCCCAAAAGGTTGACCTGTGGCCTAGACCTCTGGCCTAGATGGATTTTTCAATAAAGCTACACTGTTGGTTAATCTAAAGAGCTAGGAGTTTCTTTTGTTGGATGTGCCAAATGGGATGGTTGACAGTGAGGCATGGGGGTTGCGGAAGGTGCTAAGAAGAAAAGAAGGTGGATCTATTAATAGGCCACAAATGTAGGGTCTTCATGTAAATATTGGAGGAACCCTAGAGATTATTTAGTCGAACTCCTTATTGAATGCATGTATCCATTAGTATAGTATCACTAACACATCAATTCAGCCTTTGTTTTAAAAAAGAAAGTCCACCACTTCCCAAGACAGTCTCTTTATTTAATGAATGTCATTCACTTACATATGTTTAAAGATGATCCAGCTTCAAATGATTCTGGGTGGTTTATACTCTGAGAGCAAGAAACAACAAAATGAAGAAACAGGTGATTATGTCCAAAGGAGGTGGGGTGGGAAACCAAAGACAAAAATCTACAGGTGTGCACCACTACCCTATCCCCAAGGCATGGGAACATGTAACCATGTTTTTGATGGTTTTGAGATCATCATCGGAATGGAACTATAAGGATCTCAGGGTGAGTTTGATGTTCTAGAGGGCAGGTGTCAGCCAGCCAGCACAATAAACATTAGGAAATTTTCCCGATGTTCAATTGTAGCTTCAATCTGTTCTTATTATGTTTTCCAAAAGGTTCTGCCCTGACTTCTACAATGCAGTCCTTCACATATTTTAAGACAGCTGCTGTGTTTCCCCTAAAATAAGACGCAACCGGAAAATAAGTCTTAGCATGATTTTTCAGGATGATCATAATATAAGCCGTACTCCAAAAATAAGCCCCAGTTAAGATGGTCAGCCGGACGGATGCATTTAGTACCATATTTACCCGACAATAAGACCTAACCAGAAAATAAGCCCTAATGCATCTTCTGGAGCAAAAATTAATATAAGAGCCAGTCTTATTTTGGGAGAAACACAGTATCATGTCTTCCAGCAGTCTTCTTTTCCCAAAGCAAACTTATCCGATGCTTTGAATTGTTCTAATAAGTTTTTTTCTTTCAGATCCCTTAGAACAACAGGCAGAGGGAAAATATGTACCATTTTTGTTTTACTTCTTATAGATCCTTTTAGGTTTTGTTCTACATTTTGTTTCTGCTGACTGAAACAGCTTGCTATAAGCTCTGGAGCCTGATGCTTTGTTTCCAGTTTACAACAAAAAATATTGGTCATTTTATGCATATCCCTTTGCATTTTCAGGGCTATTATGATAGATCACATGACTTTAAAGAGTTATGTTCTATTCTTCAGCTGCACTGGTTTTTAAATTCTATGGTTCTTGACATGTGGCTTGGGAAAGCATGCTTAACATGTGAGCCAACATGGAAGTCAGCTAGCAACCTGACAATTTCCTCACAGGGAAGGCTCAACTAATTTTAACAAAGCTATTTATTTCTATGTCAATTTTTTTAAAAGAGAAAAGTAAATTAAAGCATTTATTTGTGACAAACATGGTTGCTACAATGCTTTCTATTATAGTAAGTGGGAAAGTCCCTGCTTCAATTCTTAAAATTTGTTGTAAAAAATAGCTTTTTTTGGTTTTTATTAAATCTTGCAATTTGTAGAAGCAGGGAAAGAAGTAATCATGTTTATCATTAGTTATCATTAGTGGCCATCAAACATTCTTCATGTAGGAAGAACTGCTCCCAGGACATGGATCAGTAATCTGGGAAAGAATATTGGGTTGAATCTTTAGGTAATAATACAGTGAAGAAAAGAAGCAACAAGTCTTCAGTGGAATCCTGAGAGGTGTAACACACTTCTCCAAATGCCATTCTGTTCAGGACAGCATGAAGACTGACAAGAAGTTGTGCTCAGGTAAGTGAAAACTCCTTTGAACTGAGGGAAGGAATAAGCACAGAGAAGCACAGAGCTCTCTTGGTTGCAGAATATGTATTTACCGTTGAAAGCCTCCCTCTTCTTTCATCTATTCACGAGGATTACGAATGGCTTGTATTCTCCAAAGAGGATGTGATTATTAAATGCTGAAATGCTCAAATTGCCATACATGGCACAAATAAAAGAGAAGGCTCAGCTCTTAACAGCTTGCCAATTAAACAGGCAGGCAATACAGTCTTCCGGTAGCCCAAGAGGATATCACTAACTTACTCTGGCTTTTACTGACACATGCCAGCATTTGTGGGCTTCATAAAGACAGCTGTGTATAAAGAGCAACTAGATGTCTAGGGACAAGGATATAGGACTGCCTGATAAATAATATGATCAGAGCAATGGGACAATCCTAATGGCAACACTATAAATCAGTATTTTGCAAGCAAGAAGCACTGAAAAAGTAGAATGCAGCATGACTGCTTCAAGAATACAGCTACAATCATGGTGAACAGACCTGAAACTTACAGAAGCTATTTTACTTAAAAAAAAAAAAAATTATTAATCCAGAGATGCAAACAAACAAACCACTTAAAATAATTGTTAAAATACTGACCATATTGACAAATTTTGAGCATAAAGGGTTCAGCCAGGACAGTTGGTATTCACACCCTAGCAAAGAAGTGCATTTATACGGTACCCTTTGCTATAGAATCCTTTCACCTGATTGATGACTGAACGTATTTTTTAAAAATGGTCATTAACAATGAGGCTGGCACAGTATCACTTGAGTGACACTGTATTTCATATCTGGCCTTTTATTAGCTGTGTACTGTAATTTGTCTGAACTTTTAAAGAGAGTCCTTTAAAACAGAGGTGCCCAACCTTTTGGGCACCGGGGACCCCATAGAGAGAGGTTTTGCTGCGGACCGGAGGGTGCATGGTTTTGTGTGCTGCCTGCATCTCGCGGATGAGGCTGTGCTTGTTTGTGCGGCCCGATACCGGTCCACGGACCGGGGGTTGGGGACCCCTGCTTTAAAACAATGATAATCAACATATTTTAGCGATAATTTATAGACAGAAGAGCTATCTGCTCAAATGATTTACACTTCATACTTAGCACTTCTTTAAGAAGAAACTCCAACATCAGTATGTCAAATATCTACCACTCAGAACCTATACTTGTATTGATTTTCAACAGTGATAACAAATAAAACAGTGATTAAAAATATGGTTTACCGATCAGTACTCTGAAATATTGGAAGGCACTTTCATTGTTACTGATAGCAATGATTTTATACCATTATCTGCAGAATTTTCTTTTAGGCAGGGAGAGTAAGTGAAAATTAAATCAGCAATCATTAAAGGATATGTTCACATAGGATATATATTCATGGCCAGGTATATCAAGTATATAATGTAAATAAATATAATGTTATGACAAAATTGGGATTTGAAAACTGAATTCAAAATTAATTACTTTAAAAAAATGAAATAAAATACTGTACAGTAACACATTTCCTGCTTATCATGGTTCTCTTCTCTCAGGGTGACATACCAATAAGCACAATGCTATAATCTTCTGGAATTTTTTTCCTTGAATAGCTTTTATTTCTGTAGAGAAAAAAGCACTTTTGCTTCTTAAACAAAGAAGATTTAAGCATGTAATTCAAAGAAATATCTAATTATAACAATGTGGAAATTTACACAAGTTCCACATTGTTATAATTAGATATTTTTATATAATCAGATATTTCAGTATATCACTGAATTCTGCCTATTCCCAAGAGAACATCTATAGGTTCTCATCTTGTTTGCCAAAAGACATAAACAACGGAAGCAGCTAGAATATCCTATTAGTGAGCTTACTAGATAAGACGAGCTAAATAGTACTGAAAATGAATACTGCATTAGATGTATCTGAATCTCAATCCCTCATAGCTCTTCTGAATTATTTAATTTGAACATCAGTGAAAACAAGTACAAGATCAATGTAGACTCCAGCCAGCTAAATGCATATTTGATTGACCATCACAGGAGACAAAAGTAAAATTGTCTTGGAGTGGAGCTTAGTTCCTGGCATTCTACAAGGATACCAACACATAAAGAGGCAAACCAGATATGTTTGTTCATTTGTTTTTAATTGCTACTCCAGTTTATGGCTCGAGAATTCTCCAGCAGTCTTCACCCAAGTACTGTATTAGCCAGGGACCATTCCTGCTTAGCTTTCTAGATCAGCAAAACTGAATTAGGAGATGCTATATCTGCTGAAGTTCCTTAAGATATACAAAGAACTATATGTAAATAGCATTTATCATATAGAATATTCAGCATAAAAGTACCGTTCACAAATATTTCTGACTAAAAGTGGCATTGAATAATAACTTTAAAATGTAAAGCAACAAGAAGAAGCACCCATTTCTCATGGATTATATTTTCCTCCCAAAATTGCCCTTTTAAGAGAGTCAGTTTGGTATAGTGATTAGAAACTGGTAAGACTGCTGAGTTCTATCTTCATCTTAGGCACAAATTCAGCTGGGTGACCTCTCTCAGCCTTAGAAAGCAGATAATGGCAAATTCAAAAACTTTGCTAAGAAAACGGAAGGTACTTGTCTAGGCAGTAGCCAAGAGTAAATACTGATTTAAAGGCACACACACAAGTCCTTTTATAAGGTAATTAGAAAACTGTTTAAAAAGCCCTTTTATAAGGTAATTAGAAAGCTGTCAAACAAAGGGGCATTCTGACCCTACTTAGTCACTATGCACTCTTTTTTTTTTAAAAAAATTAGTAAACAACTAATTAGATTGACTTCAATTGTATCATTTATGAGCTAAACCAATCTAATTATATTCTGCTGGGATGGGCAATTTTTATTGCTAATCAGCTTTTTTTTTTTAAAAAAAAATCTGTTTGCAGGGCATTAAGCTTGACATTCTTTAAATAACCAAGGGAGACTGCATGGCATAGATAATGTCTTAATTGTCCTAAGTCAAGGTTTGTTAACTGTGGCTTGTAGAAAAAATTGTAAGCTAGTCTCAGTCCCTTTGTACATGGACAGCGGAGATTATTCTGCCCCAGCAACTGATGGACCTGGGTATCTTCAGAGGAAGATGGGGTGTGCATGTGTGTCTCGTTGTGTGTGTTCTTTTATTATTTTCAATTAGGATTCAGATCAGAGTATGAGATGGAAATGCCATTGGACACATTTTTGGAGAATTACTGGTGTGGGTGGGATAGGGGTTCTGCTTCTATCCTTGATTTCTTGGCAGATTTTAATACCATTAACTATGGTATCCTTCTGGTCTCAAGAGAATTGGGGGTGGCCAATATGGTATTGTTCTGGTTCACCTCCTTTTTCCAGGATAGATTCTAGTCAGTGGTGATTGGGGAGGGGTGTGAGGTTCACAGGCTACTGTGTGGGATGCTGCAAGGGTCAGTACTATTTCTTCTCCTATTTATCATCTATGAGAGACTGTTGGATAAGTTCATCTATCACCATGGGATGAGATATCGTTCCTCATTTTAATTCTTGGCAAATTAAGCAATGCTGTGGACATCTTATCCTGGTGTCTGGAGGCTGTAAGGGTCTTGATGAGGAACAGCAAGTTAAACCCAGAGAAGACTTAGTGGCTTTGAGTTTTGGGCCCCTCTGGTACTAGGGCTATGCCACCTTTGCTGCTGAATGGATTGCACTGCCCCAAAAAATCTGTGTGCGCAATCTGGGAGTCCTCCTAGACTCACAACTTTTGCTTAATGAGTAGGTGACAGCCATAGTTAAAAGTGCCTTTGCACAACTTTATATTGTGCACCAGTTAGATCTGTTCCTAGACTGAGAGGCCCAATCATGAGTAGTCATACATTAGTCACCTCCAGACTGGCTCTACAATTGGGCCGCCCTTGAAGAATATCTGGAAACCTGAGCTGGTGCAAAATGCAGAGGCACGGGCATGTCCTGGTAGAACATATTACAGCTCTGCTCTGCAAGCTGCACAGGTTGCCAGTTTGTTTCTGGGCTCCTGGATTTCTGAGAGGGATGACCTCTCCTTGATTATATTTGCCCATCTCACCAGATCCAGCAGAGAAAGCATGCTACAGGTTCCATCATCTAGTGAACTACATTTGACCAAGACACTGCAATCAAGCTGAGATGGGACAAATGTGCCCTGGTCACCATCAACAGTGGAATATCAATGAAAACTGAAGGAATGAAGATGCCCTATTTAGTAGACCACCTAGTTAGCTGCTACAAGAAGATTGTACAGACTAACTACAAGCAGCAGCATGACAAAGTTGCAACAAAGGTGCTTTGGAATATCTGCAAGAAGTTCCATTTGCCCACAAACAAGGACTGGTGGGATCATATAACAGATAAGGTAATAGAAAATGAAGCAGCTAAAATGATCTTGGACTTTAGAATTCAAACTGAGGTACATTTGCCACCTAACACCCCAGACTTAACAACTGTCGATAAGGAAGACAAAAGAGTCTGAATAGTGGATGTTGTAGTACCAGACAAAACAGAATATAAGAGAAAGCACTGGAGAAAATCACAAAATACAAACACCTGCAAATAGAAGTAGAATGACTGTGGCATAAGAAAACAAACACAATACCAACAATAATAGGGACCTTGGTGCTATCCCAAATGTATGGAACACCACATGAATACCATCAGCATTGACAAAAATCACCACCAGTCAGTTGCAAAAGGCAGCTTTACTTGGAATAGCTTACATCAGGGATCCCCAAGCCTGGGCCATGGCCTACTTGGAATTGGGCCGTGTGAGTGGGTGGCAGGAGTGTGAGCTGTGTGCATGCTCTGGCCCGCCACTTGTGCAAGGGCTGTGGGAGTGTGTGTGTGTGTGTGTGCATGCCCGGTGGCCTGCCGTTTGCATGGCCCAGTTCCCCTCTCCCACCCCCCCAGGCCACTAAGCTACAAAGGTTGGGGACCACTGGTTTCCATTTTGTGATAATATCTTTAGCATCATCAAACAACAACATCTGCCTATCCCAGATCCTTGGGAAGGACTCAATAGGTAGATAAAAATACCAAATTCAGTCTAAACATCTGGCCGACTGTGTGACAAACCATAATTATTATTATTATTTTGGGTATTTATTGATTCTTTTTATGTTTTCTTGCATGCTACCCAGTCATTAGTTTTTGTGAAACAAACAAGCAAACTGATTGGGCTTACACAGTGCATGAAAATGTAAAAAAAATCTGCTTACAAAATACAATGGCTAAATTCATACAATTTGCTAAACCAAAATTAAACAAACCACATTTTGGTTCTGTGCAATGGGTAAATCCAGTCATTGTCTACACACAGCGACTGAATAATGCAACGTATTCCAATGACAACAACAGGAATTGGCAATGAAGCAGCTGATAAGAGTTTAATACTGTTTAACAGTTTAATTACTTTAGAAATTAAGTAATTAAAGTAATGGTGTTAACTGTGAATTTGTTAAGCTACAGAGACAGTACAATCTACAATTTATTCCTGCTATACTGCATGTCTGCCAAAGGCTGGCAAGAATTAAAATTCCACTGTCAAAGGCTATGTTTTACATGATTACACACTTTAAAGTTGATCAGAAAAAATAAATATATTCAGTTGTGCATTTTTCAGAAATAGGAAAGATCTGTCACAAATCTGAATGTCTAATAATGGGTCACTTTGAATGCTTATTATTTTCCAAACTTGTTCTACTAAATATTAGAGAGCAATACTTAAACTCTGCATTCTAAAAAGAACTTCCTCTCCCCTTGTCAGGGTGATCTGTGTTCTCTCTCTTCCCTATATTGTTCTATTGTACTTTCTTTCCCTTCTTTTGCAATTTTATATCCCAACATATTTACAAAATTCCCTCACTTTTACTGCTTTTATTTCATTATCTTTCAAGGCAGTTTTGTGCTTTGTTTCTGACTCTTGAGTGCAAAGAGAAATACTTGATATACTTTCTTTTCTCTTCTCTCTGCTAACTGATCTTTGTTCCCTATTGTCTAAGGGTTTGGTTTCTCTTCTTATTCAAATCTGCAAGCATTCTTTCAAGGGCATTATTTACGCCTGATATTCTGATGTGAAACAGAAGCTACAAAGGAACTATTACAGTGGCATCTTTGTTTCTCACCTCTACCTAACAGAATATTCAGTAAACACATTAATTTTTTTGTAAAGATTTGTAAATAATCCTTTGTCTTTTAAAGAACAGCAAAGGGAAGAAAAGTTACTACATGATAACTGGTTTATTTAGCAATTTTATTCTCTGTGTGCATTCAGCCACATCTATGAACATTATTGAAACAATTACAACTTATATCTCCAATTACTCATTAGCTCTGGATAGAGGATATTGCACTGAGTTTGAGAGCAGGAAAAGAAATCCATTCTGATTTGCATATATTAGAACACTTTGAAAAATTCTCAATAGAAAAGCTGTGAACAAGAACGTTGGCTTTCATTTTTCTATCAAAGATACCTATTAAAATAATGCAAAAAGTCAACATAAGTCTATACAGGCCTTTGCCAGATATATTGGACTATAATTCACATACTTCCAGTCAGAATGACTAACAGCTGTTAGATAATTGTAAGGAAATGCACTTTGAAAGCCAGCTAGAAAACCTTTGTTCTTAGGGGGGGAAGGAGACTTGGATGGTATTAGTTAAATGACATGATAATAGCAACTGTAGTTATCACATGGTTAATACAGAACATGACCATAAAACCAAAATTGTTGTTGACCTGAACGATGACAGAGAGCAGTGAACAAATCTTAAGATCCCAAACATACCATTACTATTTGTAGCCCAATAATTATTTTTCAAATACTATGAAGCTAAAACGATAGTATATGTTCCAGGCTGCTTTCCCAGCTGTTGTGGAATTCAGTTTGCTTAAGTATGTTCAATCTCTTTCGTATTAGAATGAAATATTCGTAGCCAAACAGTACACTAGAGATTTAGAATGCACTAAAATTGGACCTTCTCTTATATCAGACTTCACCTAAAGCTGCATTCATTTGTTCAGTCAGTCAGTCAGGTCTTGTCTTTGAATAAGTTTACAAAAATGTTATTGCTCCATGTAATGCCTGAACAAAGTTGATGTGATTTAGTGACCTCAGAGGAATCCCTGAAGAAGGAAATTGCAGTTTAACAGCCTCTAAAAAGGTTAAAAAGTCCTTATAATATAGACAAATAGAGTCCTATTATTGGATGGACTTTTAAAAGGAGTTTAAAGAACAGTGTCTATCGTAGGAAGGGTGCTAGGTTTGAATACCTTGGTTATCTCTGGATTTGAGAAAATAAACCTGTTCTTTTAAAAAATAAAATGATTATTTTTCTTCAGCTGAAAACTAGCACCACTTATTCTCCACCTTGGTTACAGCAAACTTGGCACTTTAAAAGCTTACTTTGTTTTTTAATCTCACTACTATTTCACATTGGCTTTAAGATGAATTTTGTCTTTTTTTTTTTGTCCCATTATGGGTTTCAAAGTGTACATTTTGGTGCCTCTGCTGCATTTTCTCTACATGTAGCACTTACTAAGGTATTATAAACCGATTCAAGCAGAATTACTGCATTTTTACAATGTTGCCTTTTAGAGAACTCCCTTTTAAATTCTAAATTGTACGAACAGGAATGCCACTAGCTCTGCTGTCACATATATCACTGTCAGAAAACATTTTTGATCACTGTTGCTAAATTGGTAATAATGCTTATTTTATTCTGTTATCAAATATTTATGCTTTGCCTATTTAAAATATTAACAAGCAGGCATCGAATATATATGTTATAATTGATTGATTATATACCACCAAGTATGGTTGCCAACTCTATCCACCACATAGATTTTTTTCCATGTTGATTTGTCCTTAGCCTGATCTTTCATTGTCTTCCAATCGTACACTCATTACCATTGTAACTGAGTGGTATTACTGTAACCATCTACCTTGTTGTTGGACATTCTTGTCTTCTCATTCATTCTACGTTTCCCAGTATTAGAGCTTTCTCCAGAGAGAAAGGTTTTAAACTCACCTTCAAATTAAACTTGGCTCCTAATAATTTCATGGATAGATCAATTAAGCTTTATTTGCAGTCCGAAATATATGATTGCAATTGCATTCTTTTAGGATATATCTTTTCCACCTCCCAATCTGGTATTCCTGGACATCTCCTGTACAAACAATAATTATGTTGTTGCTTAACTTCCCAGCACAGACAATGAGGCTGCTGAGATAAGCATGTATTATTTCCCATGTATGATGCTTCAGAGGAGGACTCAGATGCAATCATTTTATGTTTGGTAGGTGAGATTGTTGAAAGGGAGGTAGAAGAGATGGAGACAACTTTTGATATCTTAAACATTAATTAGTTTCCAAACCTTCCCCATTGGCCACTGCCAATGGAACCTGAACAAGTATACTAGTTGATTGAGAAATGAAAACCACATCCAACTATTTACTGCATAACTATCATCCTTCTAGCTGAACTACTATTCAGAATATTTGCAGCATGATGAATCTGTAAACTTTTCCTATGAAAGATCAACAATGGATAACAGGCCTTTTTTTTTTTGCAAAAGAAAAAGTTTTTATGAAAATACTATCTTAATGCTTTTGAAAACATATATCCACAATGTCTTCTAATGCTTTTTGAGATCAGTCCAAATGCTTGTGCAGGCTTCTTTGGGAATATGCTAAAAATTTTAAGTAAATTTCTTTCTGAATTTATATGCAGATCCTAACAAATTTAAGGCTACTTTAATGTTCCTCTTGAAGGACCCCATTACAGTAGTGTCACTGAATAAGAAATGGAAGCATATAAAAAAGAATTTCAAAGCCTGGAATTGGTGCTATAATGTGAACTGATGATGGGAAATTATTTTAAAAGAGATCTATTATTACCCATTAGGATGCCTAAATAAAAGAGCAAATACCACTGGCATTACTGTGCTGAAAAGGGAAATTAGAGAGGGCCAGATTCTAACACCAGTGGTTATCAGAGCTTTATGGGATTGTGTTTTTTGTGCATCTTTCTTGTTTAGTACCATTTATCTTTCTCTCATTTCAAACTAAATAGGCCTCTGCTATGTTTGGCAGCCATGTTGTGGGCAAAGAGAGGGAAGAGTATGGATATCAAAAGCTGCTTTATACGGTACCATTTTTGACCATTGCTCTACTTATCTGAAGATAGCAATATCAGTTAAGAGTTATATACCACTTCATAGTCCTCTCTAAACAAGGGGTCCCCAACCTGTGGCCTATTTGCAACCGGGCTGTGCAAGTGGTGGGTGATGGCGCTCACAGCTCCACTCGCGCAAGTGGTGGGTACCAGTGCTTGCAGCCCAACTCATGTGAGCGGTGGCCACCAGTGCTTGCAGCTCCACTCAGAGAGGGAGCCAGCGCTTGCAGTCCCACTCATGTGAGCAGCACGCACGCACCGCTCATATCGCACCTGCCCATTGCACAAAACCATTCCATCTTCCCCCTTGCACTGGGCCGCCAACCTAGAAAGGTTGGGGAACGCTGCTCTAAATGGTTTACAGAGTCATATTGCCCCCAACAATCTGGGTCCTCATTTTACCACCTCAGAAGGATAGAAGGCTGAGTCAACCTTGACCTGATCAGGATCAAACTGCTGGCAGTTGGTAGAATTAACTTGAAATACTGCATTGTAACCATATGTCACTATGGCGAGATGGGGTGCATCAATTTTCCAGTTTCAAGAGATATTAGGAATCACATCTGGAATCATTATATGTAAGGAATTGCTCTATCATTGGGCCAAGTTATACCTTTTTCATCACTAAGCCTGAATAGGCAAATGTTGTCTTTATAATAGTCATACTTTACCAGCTGTTTCCCTCATAGTTTCCCTTTCCCTTAAGTTCTGAAGATAAATAATAAATGTTTTCTATTTGAGATCAGGAGAATTCAGTTTGTAATTCACAGATTAGCGTATATAGAAAGAGATTTACAGTATGCTGTATAAGAGTAAGTCTAGAACTGAACAAATGTATAAACTCAAAACAAACTTTTAGATATTTTTCTGAGCCTAATTATAGAGTTCTAAATCGATAAAGATTAGAGAGCTTTAGGTAGATATCGATGAATATTCTGATAGTCTCAACTGCTAAGGATAGGGTTTTTTATCACAGACTACAGACAATTGTGTGAGGAACTTTTAAAGTATAATAAATCCTTAGTGAAAAAATAAAATAAAAAGGCTTATAATGTGAGCAAATGTTCAAACTCATAAAGGACAAATTTACAACATCCACCAGAAGCAGACAAATTACAGACAACATCCATGATGAAGAAATAACATTCTCAGAGACACACTATATTATAAAGGACTAAAATATGCAAAACATTTGGTAATAAAGACAGATGTTAATCATACTGCACAAATTTCTTATGGTCACTGTGAAGGTACAAAGAACTCTTTGTTGTAGTACATGGACACAGAGCTTGAGGGCATGCCAGAGTGCCTCCTTAAAGTTATAAGGGAAAAGCAAAAATAGCTGGTCTTCAACTGAAGAAGGCAAGGACATAAAGAGAAGCAAGAACAGAAAAGAACATACAAAGAGAACAGCTGCAGGAAAAATATAAAAGTATCTATAAAAGAAGAGATGAATTAATACCACCAAATAGAGCTCCGACATGGAATCTATCGCTCTATTAGAAATGAAAAGGCAGTTATTAAGCAAAACTGAAGAGTACTGGTGTTTTCAAGAATCCTGAAATATACTGTAAGAAAAAAATGATTATTTTTGTTTGTATTAGTTCTGCACAGCTCTGGGTGGTGAAAGGAAGGCAGGAACAGTAATAGCAAGTACCATCTGACTATCACATTGGACTTGTCTGAATTGAGAAACAAAGCACAATTTGGACCAAATAAAGCATGGCATTAAGTGAAGACCTAGCTCTCTGGAAAAGGTTCTATGATAGGAAAGGTGAAAGGGAAGAGAAGCAAAGGACAACCAACAGAAAGGGAAATGGACTCAGTTTCGGTGGCCATTGGAGACAAGAAAGATCAGCTAGGGATAGATCATCATGGAGAAAATGTAATTGTGTGGTCTAGGACAGGGCTTTTCAACCAGTGGTATGGGTACCACCTGTGGTACATTGGCACCTGGCAGGTGGTACGCAACCATCCTAGAAAAGTGGTAGTGGGGGAGGGGAATGAGCTGAATCGGTGGCAGCATAGCACAAGCCTGAGCAAGAGATGGCTGGAACTGCAGGGCTGTCAGGGCTCAGCAGAAGTGCCAGGATCAATGCTTCTTCGGGGCTGTCAGGGCTCAATGGAAGCATAAGGATCAGCGCCAGGCTCCAGAAGAAGCGCTGATCAGGTGGAATGTTGCAGCATCTCCAGAGTCTTGTGATTTACATTCAGATGCTTGGCAACTGATTCATGTTTATGACGGTCACAGCGTCCCAGGATCATGTGAAGTGATCAAAACCTGCTGCAACCACCCAGCAGACGGGGGGAATAAAAACCAAACACCCCCTACCCCACCCCCAATGCCAATCCTCAACAGAAATGCTCACAACAATGAAAACCTTGGACAGGAGGAAGAGCGCCGCCGGGTGGGCAGGCAGGTGTCTTGCTCTGCTGTGGCTTGGGGGGCACTTTTTTCAGTGCCGTTGTAACTTTGAACAGTCACTAAGCGAACTGTTGTAAGTCGAGGACTACCTGTACTTCATCACTTTTTTCCTTTTGGGGGGGGTCATCAAGTTTTTGACACCTTGCTAGGCAACTGGTGGTACTTGGATATTGCCATATTCTAAGAGTGGTACAATGGGTGAAAAGGTTGAAAAGCCCTGGTCTAGGAGTTGAAATAACTTGATGGCACATAATCAATCAATCAATCAATCAACCAACCAACCAACCAACCAACTAACCATATTCTACATAAGTCTAACCAAAGTGTTATGAAAAACCGATAAAGACTTCTTTTGTGGAGGAGCGATGCTGATTTTCTTTCAGCAAGGATTAAACTTCTGAATGTGTATACTCATTTTGACTTAATACATTCTAGGAATTTACATAAGGTAATATTTTAACTGCCTCTATTCCCATAAAATATTAATTAAAATTGCCAATGCTTTTGCTATTTTTCTGTCCTCTGGAACAGAATACCGTATTAGTGACACGCTTCGCTAGAGAATCAGCAAATTCCAATTTGATTTAGGAACTCTTGTATGTAATCTCACCCATATTTAATGACACTGAGCTTTAATTAGACTTAATGCATCACCTTTATGTTGACCCTTCTTCAAATTGCTAGTTCAGACTGAGTGTAGGTCCAGGATTTTTCACTATGAAGGCTGATGCAAATTATTAACATAACTTCTCTACATTTCCCCCTTCCCATTCAATAACCTTTTCACATTTTTTTTGTCTTAACAGTCTTGTTTAAACAAGAAAAAACATCTAACAAAAGATTTCATACACATCTGTAATTAGCACATTTACACCTCTGAGAAAGTTACCAACCAAACAGAAAAACAGATGTTTGACACCTGAGGCCCAGAAAATGACCTGAGCTCTGCAGTTAAATCTCCAGTAAGCCCCAACCCACTTATTACAAATTATACAATGAATGGGTACAATGCTAACCCAAATTGTGGAATAGATTTTTGAATCAACAGTATAATTTACAAAAGTCATTTTATTGCTCTGGGATTAGCTATTACTTGCTGCCCTTTTCCCTCCTATTTCTGCCTATAACATTTTGAAAGGGCAGCCCTGAGACTAAAACTTGTTACCTTTTTAAAAATTTCACATCTAAGAAACCTGCAGAGTATGAATTACATGTGGACCTTACAGTAATACTTTTTTTTAAATCTTGAAGTTGCCCACCAATCCATGGAATTATATTGGGAAAAGATGATATGCAGGAATGACTTCTCTTATATATTCATTGCTCCAGTACAATCATAGCCCAAACCAAGATGACTAAAGCCTCACCGTTTCTCCTAGAGAAAAGAGATTCTTAAGGAAAACATGGTAGTCTAAAAGTCAGAGACAGAATGTATGTTTGTATATGCAAAAAACAAAAGTGAACAGTGACCGTGAAAGACTGAATAGTGTGAAATACGTATGAATGCTGAACAAGAACATGAACATGTATAAGTCAATGGAATTGGATATGATTGTGAGACAGGATATGTGTGCCTGAGGTAAAGTGATGATGTATGTGCACAGGTTTATCAGAGAGAGAATGTGTGTGAAGATTAAAGTAACTGTGTAGATGTACATGTGCAAATAACATAGGCATATCCTGGCTTCATCCACAAAGTCTAGGCACACATGTATCCCTGTATCCCTGGTACAATGAAAAGATTAAAAGACATTTGGACACAAGTCTGTCACTTTCTCCTTGCCTAAGCAATTACCAATACCCATTTTACCACTTTTCTCCAAAAACCAATGTATAGGAAGGTCTCCATCCCACTTTCCAAATTACTGTTTGTTTTCTGATCATAGCCTGATCTTAATCTATTGGTCAGGCTCTTATTAATCATGATTTCAAAATGAGGCCTAGAACAACAGCATGGAGAACTAGATTTAAAAAGACAGCAAGGTAGCAAACAGATCACCTTTCTTCAAAGAGTACTAAGAAGCAAGAAGGAAAGGTGCTACTCTTTAAAATCATTGGTCGTACAGCCTGAGAAATAATTCAGTCTGAATAATCATGGATATCTCAATAACCTAATATTTTACAGTTTCAGCTGGACTGAGAGAAAGCTTTCATCTTGTGCTTTAAAAAGTGCTCCAAGATCCATAAAACAAAAGCTACAATGAATGTATAAAAATGATAAGCAAGAATAAAACATTTAGGGTGAAGTATTACCTCATCTCAAAATTCTCACTACAATACAAAAGCAGAATCTTTTTTCAGAAGTATAACCTTATTAGTCTGTTGCACCAGAATAACAGTCTTGTAGCCCTTTAAAGATGAACAGATAACTACATAAACTTTCATGAAATAAGAGTTCAATTCATTCCATGCCTAAAATATTTTGAGAAGGGTATTTGTATATATACAGACTACAGAAGAAAGCAAATGAGGTTAGGGAGAAATTAAATGCAAAAAATATAG
This sequence comes from Bothrops alternatus, assembly GCA_034064705.1. Taxonomy (NCBI): domain Eukaryota; kingdom Metazoa; phylum Chordata; class Lepidosauria; order Squamata; family Viperidae; genus Bothrops; species Bothrops alternatus. The sequence continues at coordinate 4,270,719 of JARGCV010000589.1, forward strand.
ACTGTAATAAGTGCATTAAAGCTTAAATACATTTAAACTCCCAATTAACTGACTAATGAGGGAAAGAGGCGTCTGTTAAAGCAGACTGCTCATTAAATCTAAATAGGATGTTGTGTATGTGTATTTTACAAGCTTAATGCATTATGTATACATAGAATGGTGAACAGGATTTTATACATGTGCAACAATGTGCAGTGTATGGATGCACCTCATGTACACTAAATCAAGGTCAATTAAATCACTGGATAAACACACACACACACACCACAGTTCCATAAAGAGTGTTAACGAAAATGGCTCTGACAAGATCATTGCAAAAACTGATGTAGCTTGAGATAAATATGGGAAAAATGTTAATGATCTTGTTACATTGTTTTAAAGCTCTAGTGAAGGTGTGCAAATTTGACAGATTTTTAAAAAGTACTTTTATATACCTTCTCCAGTAGATTCCATTGCCATCTCATAAGGCCCAAGGAAATTCTTACTACAGTAAAACTGATGTTTGCCAGGATGATCAGTTCCTACACCCAACCAATCAATTTCCAATGAATATTCTCTGAGAAGAATAGAAAACATCTGGAAACAATTCAATGGGTGGAAGTGCAAATCAATCAGACATCTGATCTCAACATTACATATTTTTGACCTAAACAGTTCTTTCCTAACCTCCATTTCTTTTCCATCCTAGAGCAGCTAGGTCTCCATCTCCATCTCAAGACTGTTTTTTCCCCCCCTTCTTTTTGGCCATTCCTGTTGGAAAGAGTAGTCTCTGTGTGTAAATGCGTGTATCTTGGAATACTCATGAAATCATGAGAAAGCTGGGGATCTCTCTCTCTCTCATGTTTGCAAAGTTGTTTTTCTACACTCCATAACATAAATCCAAAGAGTGGTTTCCAAAGACAGAGTTGATCAAGCAAACCATCATGACCGAGGAAGGAGAAATAAATATAGAATATTGAGCAGACAACCTAACCTCATGTTTTCCAAACTATGTCAATCAAAATCTTTATTACATAAATCAGCATATCCCAAACTGTGTGCTGCAATGCCATGGGGCACCACAACAAATTCACAGTTCCATTGGATATTTTAAATGTCTGTGATGTCCATTCATAAAGCTGTAATTTCAGCAGTCTTTTGGCCTGAAGGTGCCATGAAAAGATTACTGAGATATAAAGGGTGCTGTGAACGGAGAAAATTTGGCAACCTCTTACCTAATTGTCAAAAAATATTACTTTACATATGTGCAGATATTCATGAGTACACATGGAGTAGAGGTTAAAAACAATTAAGACCCCAGATGTCCATCAACAAAAATGTTGATTTACATCATCAACATTTATACCATCAACAAAAATTTACAAAAACTTCTTATTCTGACTCACAGCACCCAAACCACAACACAAACACCACACAAAAGCTAACTCTACCATACAGAAAAGGGGTGTCATAAATGACAACCAGAATTCTCAAACCTCTAGGAATAGCAATAGCCCACAAACCCACAGCCACACTCTACTAGGAATTATCTAGAACCAAAGACAAGATACAGAAAGATGAAAGAAACAATGTAATCTACAAAATCAACTGTTAATGATTACAACCACTTCCACGTGGGACAAACATCACTGTCAATTAAAAACCAGGATCCACGAATTCCAGCTGGCAGTCACAAGACTCATCACAGACCCTCACTTGATCATTTCCCTCAAATTGTTATAAAATGTTTTGCCATCTAAGAAGATTTAGAAATCTAAGGCTCTGAGAAAACAATGACCAATTATTGTTTCAAATAAAATAAGATGTATATGTTTGTTTGTTTTTAAATGTAGATTTTGTATATATTAGGGTCAGGAATTCCTCCCAATATTAATCAATAACCCCTTTTTATGGGCAGTACAAAATAAATTATGCAGTGGCAAAACAACCTCAAATTCATAATACTAGGCCTGCTTTAGAGAGAAAAGAACAGCAGATTATCTTGAGATGCAGAAGCAAGCTAATGTCCCAGCTGACAAATGTATTATTTATTTGTCTTTCCCACAGTATACTGTATAATTGACTAGCTCTCCCTGGCCTTGTTGTCTGCAGTACTGTATTTCCATGTCCCATACAAAAGACCGGCTTCATTCTTAAAGCCAAACTCTCTGGAATAATTGTAAGTCTAAAAATTCTGATCTTCTGAAATCTTTTCTGTTAAAGTGCTGTGAATAATTCCCTTTGCTTTTTGGCAATGTCTGTTACAGACCTCCTCCCTCAAGCACAAAATATTTTCCTTTTTTGAATTTTCACATCATTTCTCTTAGGTTCACAGCAAAACAGACCCATAATGGGCTGGGCAAAGTTATAAGCTGATCATTCTTTTTTCTCAGGAAAAAGCCTATGGTTTCATCAGAAGGGCAAAACCTCAGGTAGTCTATTCACTTCCCAATGGAGAAAAATAACTCAAAGAATCATTCTGAGCACTTCTAAAAGGAAAGCTTTCACTGAAGAACTCTGACTTGAGGCTTTAACAAACAGCTGCAATTCTAAGAGATCCACATCTTCAACCTTTCCTAACAAATCTATTGTAAAGAGCCATTAGCAGAGCTTAGTTTGGAAAAAATAACTTCCTCTGCTTCAGATGACAACAGCTAACTGAGGTGCTTGTCCATTCAATTACAAGGAGGAACAAAATTAGGAAATTAGTAAAAATCCAGGACCTCAACTTTCTTGCCAAAGCTCAGTGGAAATTCACAGCTGCCTTCATTTTTGACTCAATTCATTCCATTACAGGAAAGGGCTTTCCTGACTTCTTTCTTTGCAAAACCCTGCCCCCTGAATCAGAAACTTTTTGCATTATATGAGAGAAATTAAAAGATCTGTTGCCAGGCACCTGAAGTGAACAAAGAACTGCATTTTATAACCAAACATCATTATAACCACAGCTCACAGACAGGTGAGAGGAGGGGAAATGATGTACAGCACTTGACAAACAGGCAAACGTAATGTGATTTTCATTTGTATTCTTTGTCCAAGAAGCAATGACTGAGAAAATGTAACTTGCATATTTTTTTCCATATTTCTCTTCAATTATTTTATTTTTCTAATAGGCAGCAATGTTATCTACATTTCATCTGCATCACTAATAACTTATAAGAAATAAGCCTGTTTGACTGTTCAACTAGAACTCATCTCCATGCACAACAGGGTGGTGGTACTGTTTATTATTTAATTTATGTAACTACCCATCTTTATGTACCATAACCCTGGGCTGTTCACAGAACAATAGTGAAAACATAAAAACTATAAAAAGCCCAACAAAAATTCCTGTTGCCCCAAAAGCAATTAATCTCCACACTTCCACATTCAACTGTACTGGGTTCCAACCTTACCCTTATCCCAACATTTATGAGAAGAACCAGCTTTTCAGAGTATTTTAGAAACTAGGAGGGTGGGATTCTGTTGGATCTCACAGGGAGGAATGTTCCATAGGCCAGGGACTATCATAGAGCAGGGTCACTTCCTAGGTCCTGTGAGATGACAACACTTATGGAAGGGACCTAGAACATACATATTCTATCAAACCTGGGGAATTAATATAGCTGATAAATTAAACAGGATGAACTCCTCTCTGCTTGGATTTGTAAGTCACCCTTCTGAAGATCTGAGCAAATTTTCTAAAGTAAATGTAGAGTAAGAATACCTGTTATTTCTAAACATTATGATCACATTTGAGATCTTCAGAAGGTGATTTTTTTCCTGAATTGAGATTGTAGAAAATCCATGGAATTTATTAACTACGTTTAATAAAGTTTAACTTGATTCTAAATTCTACTGTTTATCTGGCCAGTGCTTAGTATATAAAGGAAAATAAAACCATATTTTATGGCTAAGTATCTGAATATAAACTATAAATCTAACTCTGTTCTCTTGGTAAACATTCAGACCATGCTTTGAGATTTATTCCAACCTGCCATTATATCTTCTACTTCTGTATTATATTCTGCATATTATAAAAATATATTTTCATTGGATGAGGAAGATTTAAAGCTTGGCTTATGTGTACATGGGAAATGGACTCTATGTCAATGCAAGAAACATAGGCATTATTATTTGCTTGATTGTAAAGAATGTGTTGGCAGCTATTTTAAGATTAAGTGTAAATTGATTGGTGAGTTTCACAGAATTATCCTCAGCTCTGCAATTATTCTAATTCAACTGCTGGCTTGGTCTCCTATGCTAAAAATGTCCAAATAGGGAACTGGTACTCCAGATGACTAATCACAGATTTATTTCATTGTTAATATTTCTATCACTATCATTCATGTTATTCCTTTATAAAGAATCCCTCTTACAGAGTCTAAGCATGTAGACTCATTTTATTACTATTAAATCTATTCAACCTCTTCCGCCCATCTCTACCACTGAAAAGCCTTGTGCATGTGGCTGGATATCTCTATCTTCCTTCTATATGCAATACCTACTTTACATAACTGATAGGCATGAAATCCATGTCAATTTCAGATCAGTTACGATAAAACAGATTTGGGAAAGAACTTTGGTAAAGAGTGCTGAAGGAATTAAAACCACATTCTCTTTTTCAATGTCTAGACTGAATGGAATTTCTGGGATTTTGGAGTAATAGCCAAAACCAATCAGAAGGGCACCAGGAGAGTCAATGATATAACATTGCTGTGAATATATTTAACAAACAGCCGTGGGATTTTGCTTTGTCAATCTGATTACTCTGGCATTTCCTAATAAGTTGATTGGCTCAATAGATTTTATGAACATAGCCTCTTTGAAAATGTAGCTAAAATGATTTCTAATTTAAATTGTTTTGAATATTTCAGAAAGTTAATTTTATATGTTATAGTCAATCACATTAATTGCATGTAGGATGGGTAATAATTAAATTGCATACATAGACATAAACAGTTTTTAGCAGTTCAACTCACAGCTATGTCAAAATATTTTAGTTACTAAATACTATAATTAATGTGGGCAACGATGCTTCAATTCATAATTTATAATGAAATATTTTGTAGATATGGTTATCTAATGTAATAGCACTGGATTAAGACCTTATCACCTTGATAATACATCCTAGCTATTTAGTTGAAAAGTCATATCTGTTCAAATCTGGCCTGTTGAATAAAATGCTTATTTTACTCAATAAATGCTTATTTTATTCACAGCTTAATCATGCTTTTGGTTGACTTCTGGAGGAAATAGGAAAGGGGGGTTCATCTGGCATTGTGTTGGATTTTTCCTTCCTCCAAGGACAGTTCCAAATGGTGTTGATTTGGAGTGAGAGGTGCCCACCATAAGGCTCAGTACTCTCTCCACTTCTATTTAACATTTACATGAAGCCACTGGTGAAGTCATCCATCATCATGGGGTGAGGTATTAGCAGTACACTAATGATACTCATTTGTACATCTCTGTTCCTGGCAAACTTAAAGACACTATTGATATCCTATCTTGGTGTCTGGAGACTGTAGAGGTTTGGATGGGGAACAACAGACTCTGGCTCAACCCTGAAAAGACTGGGTAGTTTTGTGTTTTGGGGTCTTCTGGTTCTGGGACTTCTGAATCTACCTAGATGGGTGGCACTGCCTCAAACACACCTGGTCCTGCTGGACTCACCACTTCTGTTCAAGGAGCAAGTGGCAATCATGGCTAAGCGAGCTTTTGTACAATTTCATTTTGTGTACCCATTTCTCCATCAGGAGGCTCTACTCTCAGCCGGTCATGGCCTTAGTCACTTCCGAATGGATTATTGTAATGTGCTTTACATGGGGCTATCACTGAAGAGCATCTGGAAGCTTCAGCTGGTGCAAAATGTTGCAGAGTGGTCAGTTATATGTGCTTCTAGAGCTAAACATAACAATTCTGCTTCAGTGGTTGCCAGTTTCCTTTCAGTTCCAATTTGTTATGCCCAGAACCAGTGGAATATCAGCCTCAGGAATTACCTGATCAAGCCAGGAATCATGTGAGACTCATCAACCACAGACACCATCAGAACAGCTGGAGCCCTTGGACTCAATAAGTAAAATCTTAATTAAAGATAATTGGCTGTAGCCTGATTTAAGAGGAAGAATACTGACCCATGTTTCTCCATTAGAAACAACCATCTGATTTCCTGCTCTGGTATATTTGTCCCTGTTATTATTTATTTTTATTTATTTTTCGGATTTGTATGCCGCTCCTCTCCGCAGACTCTGCCTGTGATTCTTGAAATCCTGAACTTCTGACTGACTGACAAACCTGACTTTGCTCGCTGAACTTTGGATTGGATTTATCTTCTTTTCAGCATGTTCTTACTAAAAAGGAAACTACTGAAGATAATTTAACAGAGACTATTGGGGATTTATCATCCAACTGCCATGCTTTTTGTACACTTTTTGTACAGCCAAAGGCCATGCCTTTGTAAAGTAAATTTGTCTACCTTGTAGTGTCTGATAATAAGGAAATGGTAACCTGCATAGCAGTTCTGCCATTGTCTTTCAGAGGCAGCAGCCTGCTCCTTCACTTAGTAAAGCATCATTCCTTCAGGGATTTGCATCTTGCTTACAGAATAGGTCAGCGAATCTTTCTTTCAGCAGCTTTTCCTGATTTACTGGAAATAGATAGGATGATTGGTGACATAGTATATATTATAAGCTTTATATATTATAAGCTTCCTGCATAAATCTAGCTTATATCACATATACTTGAGTGGGATGGGTTTAAAGTAAAGCCTATTTACTATGAAAGTCAAAATATACTTTAGGTGTGAAGTAGGGCAGCATTTATTAGGCCATCTTGTCATGACGATAGATATATAGATTCCTTTCCTCCACAACTTTATCTTATTATAGTCATTTAATTTAATGCTACCATCTTTCAGGTCAAAATCCAGGTAAGGAAATGGTGCTGCAACAACAAAATTAATTGGCTCCTCCACTTTTAATACTGTCCTAAAAATGGGAAATATTGCCAACAAAATGGAAAATCTAATATTGATGAGGATAATAAAGCAACAATTAAAAGTTAACCTATGACATTTGTGACAGCAGAAACTACTACAAATTATAACTCAACAGCTTCTGGTTCAATAATGGCCAATACATAATTAGTCAATCATAGTATATCAGGTTTGTTTTGCTATAAATACTTCAGATCTCTGCAAAATAATCAGAAGGCCTCCATTCATGGATTTTTGCCCAATCTTATTATTTAAATTGTGTGGAATTTTGTTTGCAATTGATGCTTGTAAATTACTGCAGTTTGTCAAGTTTACAATTGTTAGTAAACTGAAAAATTGCCTGGAAATCTCTTGGGAGCCAGGGTTCACATTCTCTTTCAAATTCCGTATTGGGAAACATGTAGAAAGGCAACTCTTTATCAAGACTCAAAGCATAACTTTGATGTAAATCAACAGTCAAGTACAATAGCACACAGGGAATGTGCCACACACTACAAAGCTCTATAATAAATACATTCTGAAAGCTAATGCCATATTTGATCCATGCTATCCCTGTGGCTGTTTATCATCATTATCATCATATAATAATATGCCTTGTTTTAGAGGAAACTAGCTAAAGATGGCTACTACAACTATTTCCAATAATGGATTATATGTCCTGTACTTACACCGTTATTTCATCTTCAATTCTGACCAGTTTTTGTTGATTTATAATGTTGTTACTCACTTTAAGAAGCAGTAGTCATTTTCAATACACAGAACGTAATGAACAGTTTCAGCACCTCCTGATCAAAAGTAAATTACGCTATGAAATTACACTATGAAATACAGTTAAACAAGGAGAGGATTCTGGATGAGCTTTTTCTATGTACTCCAAATAGCATGCATTTATTTATTTGCAGATTAACTTAAACTGAAAATTTAAATTGGGTTAATTCTTTCTGATGAAAACTTTCATTTTAAACACAAAAAGCCATCATACACAGAATAATCTTATTGCCCTGCCTAGTTCTGAACTGTTAAATCTCAGTAATAGCTCTCCAGAATTTCAGGTAGGGTTTTTTTGAGTCTAACTCTAGATGTCAGGGATTGAAGCTAGGATGTTCTGTATATGTAATATGTCACTGATCACACAGCCAAAGTAGGATTTGTGTTTTCTGCAGACAGAACTCGTCTACCTTCAGAATTTTACTAAATGTTATTAATTATGATGACAATATACTTTTCAAACAAATAACTGAAGTACCAAAAAGATTCTGCCTTTTAGTCAGTTAGTTAGTAAAAGAACAAGCAGTTAAGAAACATGCTGCAGATTAGAACTTTGTAGAGCAACTTTGAAGACCTTGCTAATGATGTCTACAGGTAGTCCTCGACTTACAACCATTCATTTAATGTCAGTTCAAAATTATAATGGCACTGAAAAAAGTGACTTGTGACCAGGTTTTACATTTTTACATTTCGGCATCCCCACAATCACATGATTACACTTTGTATGCTTGGCAACTGGCATCGATTTACAATGGTTGCAACGTACTGGGGTCCTGGGACTGTCATTTGCAATCTTCTTAAAGACTTTCTGACAAGCAAAGTCAATGGTAGAAGCCAGATTCACTTAATGACCATATGATTCACATAACACTTTCAGTGATTTGCTTAACAACCACGGCAAAAAAGTTGTACAACTCATTTATCAACTGTCCTGCTTAGTAAGGAAATTTTGGGCTCAATTGTGTCATATGTTGAGGACCAAATGTATACTAAAAGATCAAAATAGGTAATGCAATGACTCTCTCTGACACTCTATAGAACTGAAAGTTGAGTTTTAAAGAAGCAGGACAGGAAGAGTATTGATGTCATTGAACTTTGGTGTTTGGAGAATATCACAGACCATCAAGAAAACAAACAAATGGATCATCAAGCAAATCACTGTGGTGTTGCAATTCAAATTATTCTACTGTGGAAACATGATGTGAAGATCTAGCTCTCTGGAGATGGTTGTAATTTTGGGAAATGTGCTAGAAAAGAGAAGAACAACAAACATCTTGTTTCTATTTAATAATCTTATTTATATTATCACTTGAAGCTCATGGAACTTGGACTACCTAGAATGGATAAGAGCTACTATATACAATGGATGACCATGTATTGATAAAGTACTGGGTAAAAGACTAAGAGTACAATATGTTCATAAAGTAATGTTATGGTATTGAAAATCTCTTTTTGACAAGAATGGAATTTACATAGAAAAATGCATCAGGCAAAGTTCCTTCTAGTTATAAACTGATAATTGTTAATGAGATCAAGAAAGAGACCAGCAAATTATTTAGTTAAGCCTTGTTACCTGAACTATAACTCTTATTTAGGTTTATTCCAGTGCATAGATGAGTTTGCATCCACAAAAAACATATAAATCTGATGCTTAGTCCAGGCTTCATACAACTGCAATCACAAACAGCTTGCACAATTGAGCAACTCCCATTCTATTAATTTCTTCAGAGTTTTTTTTAATTAATCCCAAAGTGCCATGCTTTTCTCCTTGTCTTCCTATTGATTTTCATTGCTATTTTGTACCCATTAGTGACCACAGAACATATCTATAATAATAGTTAATAATATAATTAATATTTCATCTATACTGATTGTGCAAGTTAGGCAGATACGATTTGCTTAGAGTTCTATCACTAGTAGGCACCACAAATGTGACTACTACAATAGACAAAAATTATGCCATTCATTATTCTGAAACTCTAGTATTTTAGAATCTCAGCTAAAAATGTGATAGGACGACAAATTGATGTAGATGAAAAGTATATTAAGTCACTTGTGAAACTACAGTTTCTATGAAAAAAAGTTTACTGGAAAAGTCACTTAGCCAGAACTATGAATTTAATTTACTCACAGATGTGGTATTCTATAGTTTTGTGAATCTCATGGGGCTACAAACTATTTGAAGAGTTACTGTTGTTTACTAATGTCAGTAGAGCAAATAATGCTGTTTGTGAGCAAATCTTTGAAGAATAAAATTATTGTCATGAAAGAGTTTTTCTGTATTGTACTCTGATCAAAGAAGAGAGAAAATATCTGTGTATTTTATACTTTCAAGCAGATGAGAGGAATTTTCAGTAAACATTACATAAGTGGTCCTTGGACAGGTCAGTTTATATCATTTATCAAAAGGGTCTTAAGGAAGAACAACATTATTTTCAGTAAATGGAATGACTCTCCATCACTACCAAATAAATAAATGTTGAATCAGGTATGTTTGTTTATGATTTAGAATACCACTGATGTGTGTGGGAAAAGTTCTGGTAAGTATTTCTCCAACATCCATCAACATTTACTGAACGGTTACATTTTAATTACATTGTGCTTTTTTTCTACATATTTTTTGTCAAGGTATGAACCTGACTGCCTTTAAGACCGCTGCGTGCCTTTAGCCTGCCTACAGAGCAGAGAGGGGGAATGGTGAAACAGTGTGAATCCACAGGTGGCTTATCTGCATGAGAAAGCAGAGAAGTGAAAGGTCTGTTTTCCCAAACAGAGAATGCTTTTCATAACAAACAGTTGTGTTTCAATTGGACATTGTGACATTGTGACCTGTCCGGTCAGAGGAGAGAGGAGGAGAATTATTCATTTAATTAATGCCTTTTCATTAGAGCCAGCTTTTGCTTTCTAACTTGCCGCTATGATTCAACCCATTAAAGAAAACATTGGAGGACTCTTCGACTCCGGTGTGTTTCTTGGTGGGGATTTCAAGCGGAGGTTGACATTTTTAAGCTGTAACATACCAATGTTCAGGTTAGTTTATAAATTTCATCTATTATTTTTAAAGCAATCCCAACATGACTTAACTAAATGCAACAAAAATAGCTACATAGGAACAACATGGTCTCTAACTACCACAAATAGCATCAGAATATAAAACTATAAAAATTACAGACCAGCTTTGATGTAAAAATCAAAAGGCCAAATATAAAATTCCAAAATAAAATAGTTCAATCAAGTAACCACTGAAAAGCCAGTTCGAACAAAATAACCTTGAAAGACATGGGAAAAGCCAATAGAGAAGGTACCACAAAAGCTCAGGGCAATTTAAGTTTGTGGTCCTCATAAAAAAAGACTGGCTCCTTTTCCTTTCATTTTTTTTCCACTTTCCTGGAAACAGGCAAAGAATTGGAAAACCACTTTGAAGGAGATAGTCCCTAAGGTGCACTGGAGCCAAGCCAAAAAAGGGCTCTATAGGTCAAAACCAGCAGTCTGAATTGGCTCAAATTCATATTAATAATCAGCGAGTGAGTACAGAAACAATAGCCTCTGCATTTTCTTTTTTCATTTGTTAAACTTATATGCCACCCATCTCACTGTCCAAATGATTCTGGATGACTTATAATACAATAAGAGCAGACGTATAAAATCATTCAAATCAATTTTGTAATGACTCCTGTTTCCAAGTCCTCAAAGTTAGCCCCATCCAGAATGCATTACTTAGTACTATAACTTCAAGGATATGAAGGTCAATCCAGAAAAGGCTACAACTTCTGTTATCAATTTAAGCAGGGCAAAGTTTCAGCCATGGTTTCCAGTTACTGCTTTTGCAGCAGCCATTAGTCCTGGACATCCCCAATGCACAGGAAGGAATGCCCCTCCCCTATCCAGTGCAATTACTGATTAAAAGTTAAGCCCTGATATTTCAGGATAAATAGCAATTCCATCTCACTAGAATTCAGTCCAAGATTATTTTTTCTCTCTCCAATTCCTGAAAGCCTCCAGGTGCTGGATAAAGACTATATATGGTCTAGCCTGGGATAGCGATGCAAAACTGGGTACCGGTAGTCCTTGCTTAATGACCACTTGGTCAGCAACCATTTGAAGTTATAATAATACTGAACAAGACTTATGACTGGCCCTTGAAGTTGTGCTTGTTGCAGTCAGAGAGTCGTAATTCAGACACTTGGCAACTGGCTCCAATTACAATAGTCATGCTATCCCATTGCCATCTGCAGTTTTCACTGCCAGCTTCTGACAAGCAAAGGCAATGGGGAAACCAGCAGGCAGTTGCAAATGGAAATCGTGACATTACGCTTAATGACTGCATGGGATTCATTTAACAATGGCAACTGGAACTGCTGCAACTGTAAATTGGCACAATCACTTTACAACCATGTTGCTTAATGATGGAGTTGCCAGTTTATTAATGTTGTTAAACTAGGAATACAGCATACCGATGATGATACCTCAGACCAAAGAGGGATGGATAACTTCCTTCAGCAGCTTTGTATAAATATTAAAAAGCACAAAGATTACTATAAACATAGGTATAAAAGGACAAAAGGGGGTATATTGTTCCAAAACAAAGTCCTAATGAAGGTAATCAATCAAAGCATCCAATATACATTTGGTGTCATGTAGAGCTCTGAATTCTGGATGAATTCACTGGTGGGCAAACAGGGAGAGTCTGTCCCCGATGGGAGGTCCTGATGGGGTGTCATTTGGAGCGTCGGAAAGGTGTGTTGGCGCCTCGAAAGGGCCGCTTGCTCTGAGGCTGTTGTCTGGGTCTGGGGCTTTGCCTGTCAGCCTGTCTCTCCTGTCTGTCCTGTCTGTCCTGCCTGGTCGGAAAGGACTGGGATGTCTGGGAATGGCTGTACCTGGCTCCAGCCCGAAAGGGCTGTCGCCGTGGGTAGGCTCCGGTGCGCCTGTCCTGTCTCCTAAACACGTGTTTAAGGACCCTGCGTTTGTCCTTGTTTTCTGTTGTATAGGGGTTCAAGGCATCCCCAAACAACTTTCCTCCTTGGTAGGGGGCCGCTGCTAGTTTCCACTTGGACCTATTGTCCGCCTGCCAGTGTTTCAGCCAGAGCAGACGCCTGCCGGTGACATTGGAAGCCATAGCTCTGGATGAAAACCGGGCGGCCTGGAGAGTCGCGTCTGCTGCGTACTCTGTGGCTGCCACTACCTTGCTGAGGTCTTGTTGCGTGCGGAGGTCCTCCGCCGGGAGCTTTCCCTGAAGCTCCTGGAGCCAACCATGGGCGGCCCTAATGAAGAATGAGGGGGAAGTAGAAGCTCTGATCGCCCAAGCGGTTGCTTGGTGCGTTCTGTGGAACGTGGCCTCGCTCCTGCGGTCCTCAGCCTTGAGGGCCTCAGTGAGGTCTCCTGAAATGGTGGTGGGCGACACTAGGGGTGCTAGGGGTTCGTCCACAGTAGGCACTTCCAGTGTCTCTTCCAATTTCGTGGCCACACCGAACAATTTCTTGTCGGTACTGCTCGGCATGGGAAGAGAGGCCGGTGATGTCCACTGTGCTTTGATCGCTTTCAGGAACATGGAGGGACAGGGGATGTGGTGCTTGGTCGTGACCGGTTCCACGAAGTTAGGGTGTGCCTCTGCCTCCGTATCCTGTGGGTCGGAGGGTGTTGCCACTGGGATTTCGGGTCCCAGGTGTGTGGTGGATGCGGCCTTGCATAGCAAGGTCAGGAAGGAGGAGGGGTTGAATAGTCCTTTGGAGGCGGGGGCTTCTGGTGGATCCTCCTCCTTGTCAGACATTGGTACCCCCTGATCTGCCATTGACTCCTCTAGGTACGAGTCCTCCGATGCCTGGGATGCTGAGGGAGATGCGGGGCTATCGTACGCCCTCGTCTCCCGGTGTGGGCTGTGTTTGCGGGCGGTGGATGCCTGCGCTCTGACCTCCAGGGCTCGATCCACTGCCTGGGCGATAAGTAGAGCTAGATGGTCCTCATTGGGGAGGGCCGCTTGCTCGCTTGTATGGAGCCCTGCTGCTGTGGGAGTGAACGTGGCCTCGGGGGACCCTTGAGGGGCCCTTGTGCCTGGGACTCGGCCCATGGGCTGAAGGTCATCTGTAGATGGCCCCAGAGGTGATTCCGGCACTAATTTGGCTCTTTTCTGCGCCTTGGAGAACTCTCTTTCCAAGGCCTGATGTCTCCTCTTGTCCTGTCTGTCTGTTCTCTTAGAGGTCATGGTGGCAGATCTAACACTAGATTTGGCTGCCGACCTGCTGGTGCCTTCCAGACCAGATGAGGATGGAGGGGCTCCTGAAGAAGGCGGGGTGGCCTCTTCCATTCTCCGATATCGCCGGGACACGAGAGGGGTCCCCGGGTATCTAGAGAGTATAACCCACTGGGTAAGGACAGGCGCACGAGAGGGGACGCCTGGAACCCAGGGACAGCCTATGTGTGGGTAAGGACCGCACTGCTGGGACGTCTGGAAACCCACTACGGCTGTGCACGGATAAGGACAGACACACTATAGGGGTCAGCTGGAATCCGGCTAGAAATACGATGGATAAGAAGAGGCCCACTGTGGGGGGCGCCTGGAATCCACGTAAGGTTGCTCAGATAAGGACAGACACACTAATGGGGGTGCCTGGAATCCGAGCGGAGCCAAGGGAGTTAACAGACAGGCAATGGGAGACACAGATCTTGGGAAGGGGGTTTTGGTAGTATGGAGCGGCCTAGGTAGGCCTGGCTACTGGGCCCGGCACCCTGCTGGAGGCTTATGCCTGAAGGGGGGGAGGGGGGGCCTTGGTCGCCTCCCGCGGCCTTAGTGCCTGTGCGGGAGGGGGGATGGGGCCTTGTTCGCCTCCCGCGGCCTTGCTGCCTGTGCAGGAGGTCACTCCACGTGGCCAAAATGGCGTCTGCTGTGGCCTCCCCTCTTCCCCCTCGCTTCCCTTCAGGTTCGTGCGGCTGTTCGCACCGCGAGGGCAAGATGGCGGCCGCTGTGGCAACCGTCGCTTCCCCCTCGCCTTCCTTTGTTTGGAAGGAAGGAAGAAGGGGGCGATCCGGCGAGGCCTCCGATCGGCCGCCGATCAGCTGATCGGCATCGGCTCCCTTGCTGCGCCGGCTGCCGCTGTGGCCTCTGCCGCTTTCGGCGCGGCCTCTGATCGGCCGCCTATCAGCTGATCGGTGCCGGCTTGTTTAAAATGCCCCCGTTTCCCGTGGGGAACCGCGAGCCACGTGGGGCGCGGTTCAGCGCCGCGTTTGAATTTGTCCGCATTTGGGGAAATGCGGGACAAAGCGAGGCCGCGTGGGCCGCCGATCAGCTGATCGGCGCGATCCCCGCGGTTCTTGGACAAAGCGAGGCCACGTGGGCTGCCGATCAGCCGATCGGTGCGTTCCCTGCGGTCCCTGGAAGGGGGGAACATGCGAACGGTGAAGGGTGAGGGGACCCCCCTCCCCTTCGCCTCCCCCCTACCTTCCGCCCCCCTCCCCCCAACCGACAATTACCTACCGGGTCTCTTGTCGTCTCGTCCTAAGGAGTGGGGGAAGGAAGCTTGCTTCTTCTAGGGGAGGCTAGGAGCCAAGCTCCCAACCCTTGCTTAACTGAAATAATTTCCTAAAATCTGCTCTAACCTGATGAAGAATCCACCAATAGGTGACTGTATCTGCCTAGGAGCCACGCTTCATGTCTGTCGTGGGCAAGATCAAGTCAAAATTGGGATAAGGTCCAGGAAGGGGCATGGCAGCTTTGGCTGACTTGATCTGGTTGGGCAGGAATAGTCATAACCCATTGGTGGATTCTCCATCTCCTAGTGCTGGAGAAAATTTAGTTCATCTATGATTTCATTTGTATTTAAAAACCTTTTCCAATACTTTTCACCAATAAGAAGGGTGAAGATTGGACAGATATTGTCTAAAGACAGATGTTGTCTAAACCAGGGGTTCTCAACCCTGGCAACTTTAAGACTTGTGGACTTCAATTCCCAGAATTCCTCAGCCAGCAAAGCTGGGTGAGGAATTCTAGGAGTTGAAGTCCACAAGTCTTAAAGTTGCCAAGGTTGAGAACCCCTGGTCTAAACCAATCTTATTTCATTCTTTGATCAGGTGACTAAATTGGTGGACCAGTGGAACTGTGGAGGTAGTATACGTGGACTTCTGCAAGGCATTCAACAAAGCAGATCACAACCTACTTCTTGGAAAGTTTAAAAAAAGTGGGATAGACAGCATCACCATCAGATGGATTTTTAACTGGCTGACAAATGTACTCAAAGAGTAGTCCTTCATGGTACTATGTCTACATGGACTGAAATAAGCAGTGGGGTACCACAAGGTTCTGTCCTAGGCTCAGTACTCTTCAACATGTTCATAAGCGACCTAGATGAGGGAATAGAAGGGGAACTTATCAAATTTGCAGATGACACTAAGCTGGCAGAAATAGAAACTCCCTAGATGATAGGCTTAAGATCCATAGGGATCTTGACAGACTTGAACACTGGGCCCTATCTAACAAAATGAAATTCAACATAGAGAAAAGTAAAATCTTATACTTAGGCAAGAAAATCCAAAAGTAGACATATAGATTGGGAGAAACCAGGCTTAATAAGCAGCAACTGTGAGAGGGATCTTGGAGTCTTAGTGGACAATTAATTAAATATGAGGCAACAGTGTGTGGCGGCAGCCAAAAAAGCCAATATAATCCTAAATTGCATTAACAGAGGGATTCAATCAAGATCATGTGAGGTACTAATACTACTCTATGAAGCCTTAGTAAGACCACACCTGAAATACTGCAATCAATTTTGGTCTCCACACTATGAAAAAAGATTCTATTTAAATCTATTTATTTAAATCTTCTACTTATATTTAAAGCAGATCGATCAAGAGATGACTTTTTTACCACTTCCCTCAAAGAAATCTTCCATATTCAGTCACCTATGCTTCCACTGACTACTTTAAGTAGACCGGTAGATATAGGTCCAGTTCACAGATGAATGAGTTATTATCACAGAGAACCCTATCCATTTCCCCAGACTCAAAAAATTCAAATGTATTGGAGGTAACCTTACAAGAAATTGCAGCAGTTATCTCAATAGAGATTGTCCAAATGGTGCCCTACTAGGTAAATATGAGTGACTTTATTCATGGACAATGTTCAAACATGTCATAGCAATATAAAGGCATAATAATTTGACTTCCATTCCCCAATTTACTATTGCTAGTAAATTACAACTGTGTAAAAGTAAGACTGCTACATCACAGTAAGATCTGATATGGACTTATATCTCTCTGCTTGGACGTATTTACTCTTAGAATTCCACAATGGTCAGTCTAAGCATCTTTTCAGATGCTTCATTCCATGGAACTTCTTGTTAACCAAGGAAGCTCTTTTGGATTGGCAATTGTGCAAGGGTGCTCAGAAATAATCTGATCCAATCCCCTCCCCCTAACTGTATTGGAGAGATCAGTACTGCACAGTGGAATTGCTTGCCAGATCACTGGGAAATTTCCCAAATACCATCCGGAATGTTTAATCTACCAGATAATTTAATCAGTCCTCTACCCTTATGGAACTGATAAATGGTGACACTCTACAGCTGAATCAGGAAATGAACCAACCCTGCTAAAGGACTGACATGTCTATGGAGATCCTCAATCATCCAGCTCATAGTTATCCCCAAGCTGCTTTTTCACGAGGCAACTGGACTTTCTTGCTTTTCTTTGAAGACACTGAAAAGCTTTTTGGATGAGAAGTGAAACATCTTCTTCAGTGTCTTCAAAGAAAAACAAAGTCCAGTTGCCTCATGAAAAAGCACCTTTGGAATAAAGGACAGATAGTAACATCCTTTATGTCCAGATCATTCACTTGCTCCAATGTAAACTCCAGGTTCAACATATGGCCACTTACATAATTGGAATTGGGTTATGGCATATGGTTACCAAATCATTAATTCCTCAGTACATCTGGACTTCACTATGGAGGAGCAGGCTGTTTGGAAAAAATTGCAGGCACTTCTGCTTCCTTCTTTCTCTTCCATTTGAGCCTTCTCTCCAATGTCAGTGCAGCAGTAATATCGAATATAGTAATCTTAGCAATAGTAATGCTATAAAATAGCAATAGAATAGATTATAGGAAGCAGCTGCATATCATTTTTATATGTTTGTTTTTACAAAATAAAACATTTTCCCAACTCTTTTTGAAAGATGTAAGGAAACCACCCATTCAGTGTCTGTCCTTGTGTCTGTGGTGAGTTGGGCATGGTTTAAAAAAGAACCCAGAGCACAGAGGTTGATAATCTCAGTAATCCCAGTATTAAAATCCTGGGAAATTCCACCCATAGCCCTTGAAATCTAGGACTCCAGGAAAGACTGTTGCCAGGCAATATACTAACAAATGGACAATATACAACCAATAAACCTAGTAGGTCCCAACAGCCAATAGAGGTACACTTGCTAAAACCTGTCTAATAATCATTGCCACTCCCACCCATCCCCAGTCACTGCAACTGATGGAAGACCTGAAACCCAGGAGGCAAACCTCAAACAAGAGTATACCTTCATCCAACAGATTTCAGTTAGCTTTATTACCACAATTAAGTGGTACTAACTTTTGTAGCAAAACTGATTCAAATGTCCTTCCTCATATTTTTTTTTTTGGAGGTTCTGTAACGCTTGTCTGACAATGAACTGCCCAAAATGTCATTACTATGGATATACTACATAATACCTGAATCTGATATCCAGCTACAGCATATGGCATTAGAATTAGACAGGAAGGGGGGGATATCTTTTAATGGCAAATCTCTCATTTTCTCCCCATTGTAAGATCAATCTTCAAAACTTTACCAACATCCATTCATTTGTTCCTTCCTCACAGTACCATATTTTAAAATAGAACAACATTTATAAACAGAAACCGATTGTCAATATATAAATATCTTTAGCATGCATGGTTACAGAAGGCACAGCTATTATATTTACAATCTAGATTCAAAGGCTTACTATCAAGCCTATGCTCAACAGTAACTAATCTTAATTTTGTGACAAATCTATTTATATGATATTTACACTTTTCAATTTTGAATATAACCTATGATGTATTACATGAATTCTTCTTTCTAGATGCATAATCAGAGCAGATGCTGATGGCATTGAATATATAATTATCTGCTTCTTTTTCTGGATCTGATGGTTTGTATTAACAGAAAATAAGCATGTTTATATATCCCTCTTTAGCAGTTTCCATTTAAAAATTATCAGATAAGATTAAAAACAGAAATAGGAAAGGAGGATAAATCAAACAACCAGATGCTGGGGAATCATAGACACAAAATGGTGTTTAAATTCAGACTCTACGCTTGACAAGAAGAGAATTTTGAATTTTGTAGTAGAAAGATTTTGTGCGAGACTATTTTCCATTATTTATTTAGTGTATGGTGATGTTGCATTAGCCAGGAGACTACAGTGCTATTACAAAGTAGTTGTTTGTCTGCCAATGATTGCCAGTTCATACTGCTCGCACTCACATTATCCAGAGTGTATCATGGGGGACGGATTAGCTCCACACTCATAAAGTTTGATAGCATTCCACAGCATCATCTTGGGCTTTTCCTACCACCAATGTCATCTCTCATTCAGGTATGTCATTCAGGCAGGTCCAGTACCGGTTGAATTTGTACTGCTGCTTGAACCACTGTCTTTTCCCACTGAAGTGATACCTCTTTATCTACCTGCATGTAACATGCTTTCAAACTGCTAGGAGGGCAGAAGCTGAGGCAAGTGACTGAAGCTCACTCCGCTTTTTTCCATATAAGGGGAGAACACAACTATTTATATTTTGTGCATTATTTTACAAGCACTGTTTCTCCTGTTTATTCAGTACTTCTCCCTGTTGTGCTCTAGCTTTTCACATCCTTCATTTATTTTCTTCTCTCCATTGAGTGATAGGAAGGTGCCAAGCCAATGAACTAATAAGCACATAGCTGAATTATCTGTCCCTTCAATTCTTTTGAGAGTTAAAAGGGGTGTTGTCTTACCTGAACGCCTTTTCTCAGCATGGTGGTGTAGAATCCACTGATTGGGTTATTTCAGCCTTCCTGCTCAGAGAGACTAAGTCAGAGCTTTAGTTACGCCTCCCTTTGGGTGTGTCTTCCCAGTTTTGACGAGGCGAAGGATCCTGAGAAGCTCTGACGCCATGACTCCAAAAATACAAAAAATGACAATACACAAGCCTAGACACCTGTCCAAGGGAGGGTGTGGATTCTACACCACCATGCTGAGAAAAGGCGTTCAGGTAAGACAACGCCCTTTCTCCAGCATGGTGGATGTAGAATCCACTGATTGGGACATACCAAAGCCCCCCATGTCCCGTCGGGGGGGAAGGTCTAGGCTGATGTCTCCCTAGAGGAAACGACCTGTTGAAGAACCCGTCTGCCAAATGCGGCGTCCGCCGCGGCAAACCGGTCAATCTTATAGTGTGTAATGAATGAAGATGGGGATGACCAAGATGCCGCCCTGCAAATCTCCTCTACAGAAGCCTGGGTAGACCAGGCCGCAGAGGTTGCTATGCTGCGCATGGAGTGAGCCGTGATACGAGCTGGGACCGGAAGTGACTGGGAGGCATAAGCCTGAGCAACACAAGCGCTAATCCACCTGCCAATGGTGGAAGAGGACACCTTCTTGCCCATGACAGATGGTTGAAAGGAGACAAACAAGGCCTCCGACTTGCGAAAGGACCCAGTACGCTTTATGTAGATGCGCAGAGCCCTGCGCACATCCAGCTTGTGCCACTGGCGTTCTAGCCTGTGAGAAGGACTTGGACAGAAACTTGGTAAAACTAGATCCAATGGTCTATGAAAACCGGTGTTCACTTTGGGGATAAAGGAGGGGTCTAATCTAAGGACCACTCTGTCCTGATGGAAGATACAGAGATCTTCCCTGACTGAGAGGGCGGCCAACTCCGAAATCCTTCTGGCCGAAGTGATAGCAACCAAAAAGGCCACCTTCAAGGAGAGAAAATGCAGAGAGCAAGATTGGAGAGGCTCGAAAGGAGCCGTGGTCAAGGCCTGCAACACAGTAGGTAAGTCCCAAGATGGGTATCTATGTACTGTGGGAGGACCGGAATTGGCCGCCCCTTTAAGGAAAGTGGAAATCGCTGGGTGGTGAGAAAGTGGACCCAGAGTATCACAGGTGAGGACCGTAGACAAGGCCGCAACCTGCCTATGGATGGTGTTAGTGGACAATCCCTTGGAAATGCCCTCCAGCAGATAATCCAAGATGTTAGGGACTATCACTGAGAGAGGGTCCAATTTATGTGAATTGCACCACTGGCCGAAATTTTTCCAAGTGGCATTGTAAATCTGATTTGTTGAGGGACGTCTAGAGGCCTGGATCATAGAGATCACCCCCGAGGAATAAGCTTGCCTAGCTAGACATTCCAAGTGCCAAGCGGCTAATTGGAGCCACTGAGGGTCCGGGTGGAGGCGCTCCCCCTGGTTGAGGGCCACTTGGTCTGGGGGGAACCTCCACGGCGGGGACAGAGACAGATCCACTAGGTCTGCAAACCACAGGCGTCGAGGCCAATATGGAGCAACCAATATTACTTCCGCTCGCTCCAGTATCAGCTTGCGAATGGTGGCTTGTATCAGCGGAAGGGGAGGGAAAGCGTATAGCAGACCCTCGGGCCACTTGCACCGAAGGGCATCCGTCCCCTCGGCCCTCCTTGTCGGGAACCTGGTGAAAAATCTGGGGAGTTGAGCATTGGACGGGGAGGCAAAGAGATCCAGGCATGGCCTGCCGAACCTGTTTGCTATCAAATCGAACAGCCTCGTGTCCAGACGCCATTCTGAGTGGTCCACAGTCGCCCTGCTCAGGGAGTCTGCCTGTCGGTTTGCCTCCCCCGAAATGTGTTCCGCCCTGATTGAGCCCAAGTGTGTCTCTGCCCACAGACCTAGTTCCATGGCCTCCTGGAGAAGAGGCCAGGAGTGTGTTCCCCCGTTTGTTGACGTGAGCCTTGGCCGCCACGTTGTCTGTCAGAACTAGGACATGCTTGCCTGACACTAGGGAGGAGAAATGGCAGAGAGCCAGATGAATCGCCCTGAGTTCCAGCCAATTTATGTTTTGTTTGAGGTCCACCCTGGACCATCGCCCCTGGGCCAAATGTGTCTGGAGGTGAGCCCCCCAATCAAACAGACTGGCATCTGTGGTCAGGACGAGTCTCAGGGGCTCCTTGAATATGGTCCCCTTGGACATGGCTGCGGAGGACCACCACTGGAGGGATGAGAGGATGTGGAACGGCACCTGGACCTTTCTGGAGGAAGTGCTGAGATTCTGCTTCTGAAAGGGGAGGAGGAACCACTGGAGGCTCCTCGAGTGTAGTCTTGCCCACGGGACTATACCTATGCAAGATACCATTTTTCCCAGGAGCTGGGACAACTGTACCAGAGGAACCGTCCTCACACCCCGAATCTGGGATACTAATTTCCGGATGCTCAACCGCCGCTCCTGGGATACATAGACCCTGCAAAGTTCGGAGTCTATCAGGGCCCCTAGATGGAGTAGACGTTTTGTGGGGGAAGTGTGGCATTTACTGAAAAGTCATGATCCTGAAGGGTCTGAATGGTGGTCAACAGATCTGATCTTGCTGACTGAAGGGACCTGGACTGTACGAGGATGTCATCCAGATAGCACTGTATGCGCACCGGCATCATCCGAAGGTGGGCTGCCAATACCGCCAAGACCTTCGTGAAGACCCTCGGGGCCAAAGACAGGCCAAACGGGAGGGTCCGGTATTGATAATGCCGGCGTGCGTAACAGAATCGCAGGAACCTGCGGTGCTCCTGGGAGATTGGGATGTGGAGGTAAGCCTCGGCGAGGTCTATGGAAGAGAGAAAATCTCCCTTCCTGATACCGGCTAGTATTGACTTTAGGGTCTGCATCTTGAACCGTCTGTATACTAAGAATCGGTTCAGACCCTTTAAGTCCAGTATCGCCCTCCATCCTCCTGACGCCTTGGGGACCACGAACAGGATGGAGTAAAAACCTGTTCCAACTTGACCCTTTGGTACTGGCTCTATGGCCCTGATGTCTAGGAGATGCTTGATGGTGGTGGATACGAGACGTGCTTTCGAGGGATTCCGTGAAACTGGGCACTGTAGGAAGCGATCGTGAGGGAGCGCATAAAACTCAAGTGCCAGGCCACGTCTGACAGTGTCTCTGACCCAAGAGTCGGTGGTGGTCTGCTCCCAGACCTGGTAAAACCGTCCCAGGTGCCCTCCTATGGGAAAATCCCCGATGGCGTCACTTGGAACGTCTATAGGGACAACCCCCGGAACCTCTGAAGAGACATTTAGCTTGAGACTGACCCCTGGCTCCGGTGTTCGGGCGGTCCTGTTGACGATCCTGCCTCTGGGGGAAGGAGCGCGAACCTCTGGGCCAATCCCAGGACTGCCCTGCCCGAAAGGGCTGTCGCCACTCCCAAGAGCCTGAGGGACGGAAGGACTATCTGCGGGAGTCCTGCTGCAGCCGCCTGTCAGATCTCTTAGAGGGATGCACGATGACCTTGCGCTTGTCCTTACCCTCGACCACATGTGGGTCAAGGATAGGGCCAAACAGATCCTTACCGGCGTACTTGGATGTGGAGAGATGCCATTTGGCCTTTAAATCCGCTCTCCACTGTTTTAACCATAGTAGCCTACGAGAGGCCACTGTGGCGCCGATGGAACGGGCCGAGCACTTAGCCGAGTGGAGAGAGGCGTCCGCCATGTATTGTGAGGCCGCCACCAGCTTGACAAGTGTCTGGTGCACTCTGACCTGATCAGGGGGAACCAATGTCTGAAGATCACGGAGCCACATGATGGCCACTCTGGCGAAGAAAGAAGCTGAAGTCGCGGCCTTTATGGCCAGTCCCGAAGCCTGGTGAGCTCTTCTATAGGCGAACTCAAACTTCTTGTCCTCCGCTTTCATAACCTCTGCCATGTCACCTGAGACGGCAGAATTAGAAAATAAAGAAATTAGGGGGGGATCAACCGTAGGGACGGCTAACATGGAGGCAAATGATGGAGAGACGTTGTACAGCTTCTTCTCCATACTGCTTTCCTTGGGAGTAGTGGCCAGGGATGACCACTGGGCCTCAACCGCATCCCGGAACACGAAGGGGCAAGGAATTTGCTTATGGTCCACGACCTTCACTGCAAATAAAGGGTTGGACTCCTGATCTGCATAGGTAGAAGGTTTTTCCTCCTGAACAGAGGTCAGATTGGTAGTAGCACAGGCCTTCAATAGAAGGGATTCAAAGACAGATGGGTCAAAGAGACACGAGGCAGAAGCCTGATTGGGCGCCGCCTCTTCATCCTCTGACATGGGGGTGTCAGCTATGGCCAAATCCACAGACTCCCCCTCTCCTACCTGAGAGGAAGTTTCAGAAATATCTGAATCTGGTGTCGTGGTGCAACCCTGCAGAGAAGGGCTTGCGGGGGGTGGTGGAGTTTGTGAGGGAACCTGCGGACTCCTTGAGGACATAAATTGAATAAAGGCGTGGTGCATGAATGTCTGGAATTGGCTCTGAGACCACGTATCCCCTTGGTCCCTAAGGGCAGCCCCAACCACCGTTGGAGCATGAATCACTTGGGAACCCTGCTGTAAGGAGGGAGAGGAGTGAGAGGGATCTGCCTGTTTGGTGGCCCCCAGAGGAGAACTGATCCAGGAGGCTTCTTGCACAGGCGCCAAAGGCAGCTCCGAGGTATCAGTATCCAGTGGGGCGGGGGGAACCGGTTCAGCCCCGCTGGATAGGAGCTACTGTGCTTTGGAGAATTCCCTCTCCATTGCCTGGTGCCTCCTCGAGGCCTCTCGCTCAGTTGACTTAGAGGTCTCTTTGGTAGTCAGATGTTTAGTTTTGGCTTTTTTCTTTCCCCTTGCTTCCAATTCTGTAGATCTGCGCTTTGACTGCACAGGGGGTGCACCAGAGACCTGTGTTGCCGGCAGCGAGGAACTGTCTGCCATTGCAACTAGATAGGGCCTGCAGTAGAATATCTAGAAAAAAGATGGGAACCAAGGACGCAGATCAGTAGTCAGAGATGGAGCGCACCTGTTCCTCACACTGAACTACAAATGACAAGGACAGGACAGCCAGACAGGTTGGTAAGTCTGTCCGAATAGGCCCGGTGGCTAAAGGCCACAGCTAACAATAACAGGCGGTCAAATGAATCTCTCACTCCAGGACAGGGCCGAGGACAAGCTGGGACCCACAGGGTGATGTATTATTACCCCTAGTGGTGCCTCCTAAAGCAGTCTTATAATGACCATTATTGCAATTAGACCTTTTTTTTTCAAGAAAACAGACAAAAAACCAAGCCCCTAAATCCACACAAATGTCTCCTTGTGGCCTGCCACGCGGCCCCGGAGAACGCCTGAAGGCCCAGCTGAGCCGGCACAACCCGGTCTGGAGGGCAAAATGGCGGCCACCTATGGACCTCAAGAGCCACTGAAAAATGCTCCGAAAAACTTGTCCCCCGCTCGGACCTGGCAGCCCAGGTCAAGGTGACGCTGCTCCGAAGAGCGGCCTAGCAGGCCCAAATTCAAAATGGCAGCCGCCAGCAGAGTTTGAAATGGCGGCCGCCTGGTGACCACGCGGTCAAAATGGCGGCTGCAACTCCTCTTATCCCTAGCGAGGGAAACGGCTTTGAAAACGACAAGGGGGAATCAAGCGCGGCGCGAGGCTGTACTCCCCGCTCCCCCCTGTCCAGGAACTTGCGATTTGTGGAAACGGAAAATCTGCGATGCATCCAACGCCGGAGCCCCATGCGCCTGGAGTTCGGACTGAGATCCGCCAGCTGTGGGACCGCTCGCCTTGCAGAGGTACCGTAAAGGCGGGTAAAAAACTACCCGAGAGTCCTGCGTGCAGAAGGCCTGAAGGCTCCGAGGGGAGGAGAGGAGCCCTGCTGGAGCCAAGAGGCTCGAGGCTCTGGGAAGGACAGAGTCCTTAATAAATCAGCCAAAACCAACCAGCAATGAATTTAGATAATTTAGAAAATAATTTAGAGAAGAATAAACCTAATTAAATAATCAAATTAAATTGTTCCAATGGAGCCAAGAAAACTGCCTGCTGCTGAGCCTAAGACGAAGTCAAAACTGGGAAGACACACCCAAAGGGAGGTGTGACTAAAGCTCTGACTTAGTCTCTCTGAGCAGGAAGGCTGAAATAACCCAATCAGTGGATTCTACATCCACCATGCTGGAGAATTGCTCTGTTTCTAAAGCACCTTGTCTTAATTCTGGGCCTCTGAGAGTTTTTAATATGGAATATTACTTTGCTCTGTGTTTTTAGTATAAAATTAGAACACTCTGAAGAGCTCTGAAGTATTGCCTTAATCATCAGATCCAGTGATGCCTCTGTAGTATAAAGAAACATTCAGATCAGGTATAGCTTAGTCTTATTTTTATAACTCCCGAGCAGGGCTACAGGGATAAGCAAGCCTTTCTCGAAGGAGAAGACTTATTGGAAGCAGGCTAGAGTAGCTCCACTGGAGGGTGAAAAGCAGAACTCACAGGCCTTATATATAGGATTTAATGAATAACACTATTAGTTTCAACACTCAGGAGCAGCACCCAGAAATACATCTTAATAAATGTAATGATTTACAATATATTTTAATCAAGTTTATTTTTTTTCTTTCTATGTTATTTCCTTGCATCTTACAAATGGTCACCCTATGACTATTTGTAAATCTGAATGTTTGCCTTTTTATGCTTACAAAAAATATTTGCAGAAGAGGTAATGATCTTATGAATATTAGTTCCTAATTTTCTGCCCAACAGGAAACAAGGCACTTACTGCCTCCTACCCTAGCATTAATCACATTGCTGATGGTTTGGAGACATTAGTTAGTTTAAATATATTTAGTTGGTTAGTCTTTAAATGAATCTTGGTTGGACTTCAGAAGCAGCATGCACCATGGCAAGCTTTCTCTCGTCATCAGTTTATTCTTGTAACATAAGCTTCAGCCAGAGGAGCCTGACCAGATGCAGTTTCTCTTCATTTCTGTGAAAAGAAAATGGAGCTCCCAGAAAGCAGATGACATGTAAATGGCATGGTCCTTTGAGGCCTAACTTTATTTTTTTTGTTTTATAATTCACTAGGTAAAACTGTATTATTCATAACAGAGCTCAGATGTTCCTTGAAATGAAACCTCAAACTAAAAATGTACTAGATCAGGGGTTCTCAACCTTGGCAACTTTAAGACTTGTGGACTTCAACTCCCAGAATTCCTCAGCCAGCAAAGCTGGCTGAGGTATTCTGGGAGTTGAAGTCCACAAGTCTTAAAGTTGCCATGGTTGAGAACCCCTGTACTAGATCCTTTCCAATACCTTCCTTCTGTCAAATATTTGCCAGAGATAGTCTTGACTTTTAAATTATTGTTATAAAAACGTTACATGCGTATGAACATGTTACATATAAAACAAAAATGGTGTGCATAGTAAACTTTGCTAGGCTATACTCATTTGAAATAAGAGATTATAACTTCCAAAGCAAGAGAGCCATTTGAGAAAATAATAAGCAGTTATTAGCCTTTTAATATATGACATTAAGTGTTAGGGCCAAAGAAAAGAGCACCATCTTTCCACTTGACATGAAATAGGTAGGAGAGGGGAAGATAAGGTTACAGTTATCTCACAATTTGCTGAAATTAAGTGTAACAGTAGTGATGTAGAGACAACTTTTCTTTGGAGATAACAACAAGTAATATAATTCATTATGTGAACAATGGTGACCAACCAATTCTAACCCCAGAAGTCTCAACAGAGATGTCACTCAAAGGTTTCTTTGCATACTGAAAATGCCTGTTCCATGGAAGTCTTTGACCATATAATTGTATACATACAATACATTGCCTTCATACAATTCTGAATGTTGAATAATCTGAATTTATATGGAAACCAGCTTGATTCAGCTATACATGAGAAGACCTTTGTATTCCAGATTACTTATTGCAGGGGTCTTCAAACTTGGCCCTTTTATGATTTGTGGACTTCTGCTCCCAGAATTCCTCAGCCAGTGTGCCTGGCTGAGGAATTCTGGGAGTTGAAGTCCACAAGTCATAAAAGGGCCAAGTTTGAAGACCACTGACTTATTGTATGCACACATTGAAGATAGGTGCACCTTGGATTTGAAGCTGAATAGGTGCTCAACATTTATCAATACCTCCTTACAGAAACCATTTTTCCCCCTCCTGGGCTTGCCCAGTAGCCACAAAAACCTAGAAAATAAATGTTAAGTGAGTTAAGAATATGCTAATGGGGTGCTTTATTCATTCAAACGTGTTATTTTTTTTCTGGGACTGCATGGCTATCATGTGAACACAGGAAAATATCCACCTTTTTTAAAAGAGACACTAAAAAATGTGGCATACCTACTTTAAAGTTCCATTTCAACTTCTGATCAGAAGCATAGCACATGCTAAATGCAGATGTACCTTCAATGGAAGTTGCATGTACAGTGTTGTAAGAATCAGGACTGTTTGCATGATGAACACAACTAGTTAGAACGAAGCACTTTCCCTAGATACAAAATTTCTATCACAAAAATCATAACAGCTAAAATTATAGACTCTCTGGGGAAGAAAAGAGAGAGGGCATTGCTGAGCTGTTCCTGTAGTAATTGTGTGGTTTATGTAGGAAGATTATGAATACTGAGTTTGGGAAGGCAGGTTATAATCATGCTTCCAGTAGTCCTTTGTTACCTGTCAGCTCCTAAACCAATATTTTCATAAGTGTTAACACATGCATTTACAGTAATTTTCACTTTTTCTTAAGGCATTTTACAATCCCTCTTACAGTGAGAATCCTACAGAGAAACCTGCACACTAGAAATTTAGTGAGGTTTTGTCTAATATTACCATTGCACTGAAACTTCTTATGCAGTTTTGGCACATTTCGTTTTTGTTTACTATAACCATAAAACTTTGAATGTATATAATTTCTAATTTCATCAATACGGAGAATCCATCTAACCCTCCAAGCAATGTTTTCGTCAAACCAACCAACTTAAAACTAGCCTATATGTATATATTGTATTTGGGGAATAATTATGTGATCCACATTTCACTATGGTGAACTCTGTATTTTCTATATTGTTTATTATACAAATATCTGCAGTTATATCCATGATGTAGAATAAAAGAAGGGCAATTTGCTGTACAACCAGCTTCCATTTTCCTATCTGCTGAGTGTTCCTTTGAACACAGTCCATCTGGAGGCAAAACCAAAAAAATAAAATCTTAACATGTGTATTCAGTAACAAGTTTAATAAATCAGCAACGTAGTATGAAATTGCATATATCTTAACTGTTTCTCCTGTTCTAAGTTAACTTCAAATGCTGCTTAAGACTTATTGTGATATAAATATAGAAAATAGATGCTATTGTTTGCGCTTTATTTCTTTAAATGTATTATATGGCTGTCCATTTCATTAATGTGACTCTGGATGGCTAACAAAAGTTTATAAATTCAGTAGAAAAACTGGTATCAAGGAGATACTTAGAAACCTTATGCAAGCAATTGTTGTCCTAACCTTCATGCTGGGAAAACAAACTTCAAGATTTTCCAGAAGTAAGTAAGGTGAGAATCAATCTAAGGTCAAGTATTATGTAGTACTCCAGAGGACAGGTGCAGCAACAGAAAAGACACACTTCCTAGATTTTTGCTACATTTCACTTCCTAATCAATGGGACCCAAAGCATGTTCCTCTTGCCCATTCTAATGGGACAGGGAGAGATAATGGGAGTTGTGTGGTCTCTGAGATACCACCTGCCATCCTGTTATGCAATTAGCTATATACAGAAACAGTACCTGTGTTGATTACTTGAGTCTAGAAATGAACTAAGATTAAAATCATTTTTCACTCAGTCTCTCAGAATAAGGAGGGAAGCTTAAATAAGAAGTTGGTACAGCGAGAGAAGGAGAAGAATATGGCTAGCGAACAAGTAGAAGAGGAAAGAGGAGAATGGTATGAAGTGGGATTTGTTTCTTTGGTGCCAATATCCAGAAAGAGAAGAGATACTGAAGGGACAAGAAGAAATAATGGTTGTATCAGCCACTGGCAACTATGTTTTAATCAAAGTCCTTGATTAACTCGTCAGGAAATTTAGTAGCCAACAACTTTTTTAGGCTAGATACACACACTTATACAAGCAGTCCTCGACTTACAACCACAGAGCCCCAAATCTTTGTTGCTACATAAGACATTTAAGTGAATTTTGCCCCATGTTACGACTTTCCACAGTTAGTTAAATGAATTATTGCTGTCGTTAAATTAGTGACACAGTTGTTACGTGACTTTGGTTGGCAGAAAGTCCCAAAAGCTGATTGAATGACCCCAGCACCCTACAACCATAATAAATATGAATCAGTTGCCAAATCACACGGACATGGGAAAGTTATAATGGTCGTAAGTGTGAAAAATGATCATAACTAATTTTTTCAGTGTCATTGTAACTTGAAGGGTCACTAAACAAACTGTTGTAAGTCAAGGATTACCTGTATTAGCAGAAGCAACATTATTGCTGGCAGAAAGATGATTAATCTGGAAGTGGTACATCAATAAGACCATAAAACAACTATATCCTCTAAAGACAGAACCCAAAAGAGGAAGAGGGACCTGAAGCTCTGTTTGTGTAGCTGAATACTGCTTGCAGTTATTTGAAAGATTCAGTCTCTCAACCAAACTAATATAATACTTTTCTATCCTAGATGTTATGAAGAAAAAGAAACAAGAACTCACAACATTAAAAAAAAGAACTAGTCCCTTGAGAAATATTATCAGGTCAACACATGTAACAAACCAATTTATGCTACAGGGAAGCTTCTTGCTACAAAACTTTTTCCTGCATAAAATCCGCCACTCATTTCAGTCATGTTTCAAGGGCATGTGCAAGAGATAGAAATACTTAGCTAACTTCATATTTTTAAGGGAGGCATTTTCCTGAGGCAGAATTCATTGTTAATATGGTGAAAGGCCACTTTTCTGGAAGAAAGTATAACGGACCCTGAAACAACACATTTTCCATAGAATATTGAACCCCACATTATTTCTTAAAGTCACAAACTACAATTTCTTGGGCAGTGGCATTTAGGTAGCAAAATCTCTCCTCCTCCTATCTGGCACATTTTATGGCGGCAATTTAAATGCCAGAGAACCTTTGTAGAAATCTGAATATCACCAGAAATCCAAGATTGGAAACTACTTAAAAAAAAAAAAAGCACTGGCAAGCCCTTTCCCTATAGATCAGTGTTTCTCAACCTTGACAATTTTAAGGCATGTGGACTTCAATTCCCAGAATTCCACAGCCAGCGTTGCTGGCTGTGGAATTCTGGGAGTTGAAGTCCACATGCCTTAAAATTGTCAAGGTTGAGAAACACTGCTATAGATACCAAATGAAGCTCAACAAAACAATCTTTATTTTTCTACTCAAGCACCACTGCAATCCTGGCATGGGTTGCAACTAATTCAAAGGTAGGGTATACTGACTATTATATAACCATGTTTTTGTTTTACACTAAACATGATTTCTCTGCGGCATTCAATTCAGTGGTAGGATTCAAATATGCGAACAACCGGTTCTCTGTGTGGATGCCGCTTCAGGAAGTCTGTTCTGGGCCTGGACAACAAAAAATTAGCTACCGGTTCTGCTGAACTGGTGCGAACCGGCTGAATCCCACCACTGATTCAATTATACACATCATATCCAAAGAAAAAAGGCCTTTCTAGGTTCTTCTTCAACAATAACTCTCTATTCTGGCCTCATGTAGAGGAATTAAAAACAAACACGCTAACTTGTATATTTTCCCTTGACTGATTTCTAGATACAACCATGAGCTAATTAATCACAAACCATGCACTACTGCTTATTGGTCTTTTGGACTATCATGGATATGAAGTTCCCTGAATATCAGTAGTGTATATATCAGCCTGAGGGGGGAAATGCTCCTGAAATCAAGACTATGTCAATAAGTTCAGTCCTAACTTTGTAAAGAAAAGCTGTGAGAATCCAAGATATGTTAGCTTCTAAGCACGAATAAGAAAAGAAAGATTGGTTAGCATTTTTGCTGTTAGCCTTGCTAATGTTATAGTGGTATTTAAAGTTTCAAGAAAAATAACACTTCTACATTATTTATTGTAAGCTATGAGCAACATTGCATTATTCTTCTGTAGGAGTGTACAGAACCAGATTCAACTCACCATCTATAAACAGATGTGTTTAAATGTTTATGTATTCTAAATGTTCAGGGACTCACACTTTCAAGTACAAATCCTTCCCATTAGTATGTTAAAGGTTCTTATTAATTTTTTATAAAATGTGGGTTATCACCTCAGAAAAGTACCATAATATTAATAAATTCAATTTTAATTTATGGAGATGTTGAGCTAAATACAGTATTTACTTTAAATATATATATTTCAATCATTCTATTTATAGGAGTAAAGGATATATTTATTCCGCACAGCCCATTAAATCTATTTACACCTTTCCATCCCCCTTACTAGCAACTCTGAACCCCATAAATATAGACTAGAAAATAGAGTACCATTTGCTAGTGAACTGCTGAGAAAAGGTTTCAACATGACTCCTATTAACTGTGCAGATCTGCAACCTTCTATTTATATATAAGATAATTGGCAAGTAGAAATATTTGCATTGCTAATTTTCTTCTATTAAGAACAAATCCAAGGTCTCCATAATAAAGCTTAATGGTTGCACTTAAGTTGTTGTCACCTCCCATGTCTTTCTTTTGACAGAAGGTTTTATCCCAACAGCTTACTAAATTCTCAAAAACCTTGCTTTATTATTACAGAGGTTGGTGCAACAACAACAGGATGTTGACATTAGAGTCCACAGAGAATAATACCCCTTTCAAAAAACACCAAAATCCACTTTTGTGGGTTGCTATCTTCTCATTAGGAATTAGTCTTTCCAATTAATATGGTTAAGTACAGAAATTCTAGTGTTTGATACCTCAGTTGAGTAAGAGCTATATATTTTAAGATCTTGACCTGACTGGATAAATTGTATTTTTGTTTCTATTAAGTAAGATATAACAATCCTTAATGGTTATTCTCTAGGACAGTTTCCTTAATAGAAGCCACCCAGACATATGTCAGGTATGGTAATAAATCTTAAATTTTCTTACAGAAGAAGCTACATTTGGATTAGCTTGCTTTATTGTAAATAAGAAGCCGTGTGCATACAGAAGAGCTGCCTACCACAATACACAAGACTCAAGGCTAATATATGTCTGTCTCAGAGTTTAAATTACAGGATTCCCCTCTGTCTTTTTGAATCAATTGAAATTTGGCTTTTTTCTTCAGGGCCTTGAGACAGAAAGACACCTGCTCACAGTTTATTTATCGCTTCCGTCTTGCCATGGGTTTCTGCCTGCTGATCTCAATCCCTACAATTTGTTGGAACTATGTGTCACTTCATTACACTGGCCGGGGATTCTTTTAAGTTACAGTTCAAGTATATCCAGAAGTATTGAAGAGATCACTAAGCCATGAATTCCAATCTCCATTTGTGTTATGAATGCCACAGGGAAAACCATTATTGCAGTCTTCCACCTTACAGCATAAAGTTAACCTTATAAATTTACCTTATAATCCTGAGGAAGCGAATGGTAAACTGTGGTCAATACATATACTTTATACTAGTTGATTTGAAGGAGACTTTATCAAAGAAAGCAATTCTTCAGTGCATTCTTCTCCTCTGCTAGTCTACTTCTGACAACCTCCTTATCATTAGTAGCTTCCTATCATAACATCCTTCCTGTACAGCAGCTGTTCTCAACCTTTTTCAGGCCGGGACCCCAACCTGCAGCGCGCATGTGCAGCGTGACGGCCCGCATCGCGCATGTGCAGGTGACGGCCCGCATCGCGCATGCGCGGTGCTACCCCGTGCATGCCCGGTGCTGCCCCCTGCGCCGGCTGAGGCGTAGGCCGCCGCCCATTTGGGGCAGCGGCAGGCAGGCCCAGGTGCTCCTGGGCGGCCGCCGAAGCGACAGCGCAGGGCGACCACGGGCTGGGCCACCAGCTGGCCCAGCCCAAGGGAGGTAAGCCACCCGCCGGGCCCTACGCGTGCCAAAAAACTTCCCTGCGCCCGCCGGCCTCCCACCTCCCACCCCTGGCCCTCTTTTACTTACATTTTTAGTAGTTCTCAGCAGGGAGGGGTGGAAACTTCCGGAGAGCTCGCCTTCGCTGCAGACAACTTGCAGCACTGTTTGCAGACTGGGATTTTTGGCGGATTCAGCAGGGCGGAGACAGCCTGGACAATTCCTATTGGCTTTCAAAAGCCAATAGAATAAGAGGGAGTAGCACAGCTAAGGAAAAGGGGGGGAAATGGCGTAGCACAGCTAAGGAAAAGGGGAAAAAAATGGTGGACTGCGTTGTTTGGCGACCCCCGTGAAATGGTTGTTTGACCCCAAATGGGGTCACGACCCACAGGTTGAGAACCGCTGCTCTACAGGATGTGACCATTGCACTTGCCATGCAAGAATGGCATACTCTTTCTCTGACAAGGACTGACTTTTCAACTCCTAAACGATAAATACACAAGAAATATTTCAGTAGTGTGATTTAGTTAACTGTCATGAGAAATATTTGTCATCTACATTCTAAAAAGGGTTTTTTTTCATTTTGCTTGCTCCAAGTCATATTGCATTTCAAAAGGAAGAAAATTTAATCTTTTGCACCTCACATATATTTTGTGTATATGATAACCAATCTCAGAATCTCTCATATGAAGTTAGCCTTTTCATTTAAAATCCACATTAAAGCTGAACTTATTTTCTGGTGACTTGACGAATATGTTTGTGTAGTTTTTGTGGCAACAACATATAAATAATTTGCCTCTTCCTTAGTTTGGGATGGTTTTTCAGTTTCCCAGTCTAAAGTACCTAGAAGGCCACTCAGCAATGATATCAGTAATGCATTTTGCTTTTCTAACTATTTTTTTATGGAAGCTTAAAATAAAAACAAAAAATACATGATGTCTAAAATAACACCAGCTGCAATAATAATAAAACAGTAATGTCTCAGTTGAGTTTAATTTGACTATGTGTTTTTTGGCTACTACTTGGAAGAGATTTGCCATAGCATGTTTGCTATACAGTTATTTTCCCCAACGTTTCAGTTTAGTCTACAGCTGTGATTTCCTGGTTGTCTCCTCTACAAGCAAGATGCAGGTTCAGATTTATTTAACATTTTCTGAGATCATCATCAATGTACGTAGGTGCTTCCAAGTCATGGAATCAGATGCAATATAGGTTTTATTTTTATGAACAATATGAAAATACCTATAAAAAGGTAGTCACTTCTTTAGTATCTTAATACAAATGTCAAGGATGCAAGAATTGTATAGAAACACAGGAATTTAACTTGGACAATATGAAACAATGGGAACATAATATATATTTACAACAGAACTTTAACCAAATTTAAGAAGAACAGTTCCCATACATACAATAAATTATGCAGAATGGCAAATACTGCCACTTGTCTACAAACATTGTAAATCAGCCAGTCAACTGTAGGATTTATGAGGGAGAAACAGAACAAAACAAGAAAAGCAATCCATAAGATACAAATAGTCATATTATGAGGACACAAAATGATTATTTGTACACAAAGATGGCAAGAGCAAGTATAATAGATATATGCCAGAGGGCAGCAGTTTAAGATGTTCCTCTACTTACAACCAATATAACTGACCTCAGTATTACCTCTTGCAAAGTTTTCATACAATAATGCAGTCCATAAATCCATTGCTATGACCCCATTCCAAGCCTTGTATAGCAAACACCCAGGAGTTTTTGCAGCATCATCATAAGCTCCACACTAAGCCCCTTGTGATCACCACAACTATTGCCTTCTCAGTGACTGTTCAAGGTGAAGAGGAGTTTGAGGTGGAAGGGGGAGCTGGCATAACATTTTATCATGGCTGAAAGTGCTTCATGGGCTGTAAAATACCCATTCTGAAGGCGTTGTGATTGCAAATGATTCTTAAGCAGCAGTTGTTAAGTCAAGGACCAGCTGCAAACCAAGTTATATGTATTTTGCTGTATCTTCTTAAAAAAGCAGAGTGAATCATTAAAAGGTGGTATAAAGTGAATGTTGGATATATTTTAATTAAAAATAATAATTGCTTTTCCCCTGAAATTCCTCCTCCTGTTAGTTTTCTTTGTACTTTAATATCTCTAATAATCACAAATTTTAAAGCGTGGACATAATCAAAACGCCATGTCATTCATGTCCAAAAATTTTTTACAGATAATCCTCACATTACAACAGTCATTGGACTGGGACTGCCATCACTAAGCAATCAGTTCATAAAGTATGATGTTATGTGACCTCATTGCTTAGCAAAAACTACTCCAGCAGTCCTGGTTGCCACTGTAACCTCACAATATGTGGGTCATTGCACGGCAACAGATGGAAGTCCCAGGAATGTGGCAGAAGCCCGGCATGGGTCAGGGTATGTATGCTATGGACAGGAGAAAAAACAGCAGAAGTGACTTATCAAAGCAACTTGCAACCTTCCTTGCTGGCTTTCAGCTGACTTTATTTGCAAGAAGAAAATCAGGGACGTCACAAATGGAGAATACATGACTGCAGGGGTGCTGTGATGGCTGGAACTTTTAGGACTGGTAGTATGTCCATTTCTTTTCAGCACTCCTGTAATTTTGAACAATTACTGAATGAATGGATATAAGCTAGGACTATCTGTATCTCTCTCTTATTGCATTATTTGAGCCCTAAGTATTTTTTCCCTTTCGTTCTACTAGTTATGAAAAGAGGAATTTTACTCAATTTTTGAAACTTTTTTTTATTGATTTGAAAACTCTCCTCTATTAGCTTTCGAAAGGACAAGGCAGTAGGGCAAGAGGTAAATTAAGCCATAGATTAATTCACTTTTCTCAGATGCCCTGAAATTACATATATTTTAGTTGTTTCTTGTACCCGGTACATGTTCTACAAAACTTTCCTGGTTTGATTAGGGCATGCAAAAATGTACTTTTACAAATAATAGCTGTTACAGACAATTGTATAGTTAAAGCATGGGATTTTATTATTTTGGTAATAGCAAAATGGAACAAAGAAAAGACAATTAAAGAGCAAATTTGCAGGAGAAAAAAAACCCTTCACTCAAAGCCTTGACCAAAATACTTTATAGTTTATTATACAATATAAAATATCCAAAGCTTTCTATACCTTTATATTGGTTTGCATATAAATAATACAGCTTTTTTCTACTATTAAGAATGACATAAGATAGGGCTTTTCAATTATAGCACAGTATGGTGTCTCTCTAAGGAGATTTGCCTTACTTCAGTATCATTGGGGCAATTATCTTCCTAGGCCAGTGATGGCGAACCTTTTAGAGACCGAGTGCCCAAACTGCAACCCAAAACCCACTTATGCATCGTCAAGTGCCGGTTGGGTGTTGCCCATTGGGTGGGCGTGGGCGTGGTGGTAACGGCAGACTGGGTGGGACTAAAAAGTTCAATCAATCAATTCCAACTTTGCAAGATCTTTTTTTTCCCCACGGAAATTGACTGATTTATTGAACCTTTTTTTTTTGTTGTTCATGGCTGTGGAGGCCTAAAGCAAAAAGGGTTTATGAAACCCAGCTGAAGACCTAGGACTCGGGTGACGGTGCGTGTGCCCAATGAGAGGGCTCTGAGTGCCGCCTCTGGCACCTGTGCCATAGGTTTGCCACCACTGTCCTAGGCTTTTAAGTTCTAATGATTTTTTTCTGCTATTTTTCCTGCATTGTTTTTACAGATACTTTTCACTAATTAAAAACACTTCCTCATTATTCTCTAAATAAATTTTTGTCATGGCTCTCACAGAGAACATCCACAGAGGACAAGGAAGAATCAAGAGGTGCCTTGGTTTTCTTCTGCTAGAGGACAGATGCAGGGCCCTACTAGAGAAGAATGGGGCCAAGTTATAAGAATTGCTGCCTCAGATGTTAAGCATCTGTAGAATATAAAATTGGCCTGGAAGTTGCACCCAAGTACCCTCTTTCCCGTAATTATTTTTGGATCTCAAACCCAAAGGCAATTAAACAAATGAGACAATAGTAGAGCACCATGGAGGAAGACCCAGCACGAATTTCACCCAATATAAGTGAGAATGCACTGTGAAGTTAACTATGTGGCAGTGAGAGTAAAAAAGAAACAAAGTTATTTCCTACCTCCTGTGCATCTTCACAAACAATTTTAGAGAGATAAGGGCTTGTTATACTCTGATCCTAAAAAGGAATTCATAGGACCACAGAATTCTAGATTTAGAATTGATACTAGAAGTTATCTGGTATCTGCACAATGCAGGATCCAACGCAGTTCACCTCTGACAGACGGCTATCCATCCTCAGTTTCAAGACCTATAGTGATGGAGAACTCTCCGTTTCATATGGCAGCCTGTTCTGTTACTTATTGAATTATTCATCAAATATTTTAAACCACCCATCTCGCTCACAGATGGACAGTTAGTAGCTAGTATATAGGAAAGTCTAAGTCGTTAGAATTCAATTTTATCCTATCAAATTATTTAACATCTAAATGAAAATGGTGGTGGTGTTATTCAGGGTTAGGAGCCAAGTTGTCATCAATATGCAAACAATACTTATCTTTTCACCTAAGCCAAAGAGTTGGTGGATATTCTGAATGAGAATTTCAACATTATAAAAGACTAGATCATACCTGAAAAACTGAAGCTCAACCATACAGGACAATACTTTTTTGACTGGGCTTCTTGCCCATATCAGAAATGTCTCCCCCTAAAAGGTCAGATATATAATTTTGGGGACCCATATGGTTTGTTTATGGATCCATCATTGTCACTGGAAGCACAGGTGGTTTCAGTGACTAGAATAACTTTTTATTACACCACATGTAAGCTCCTACAGATAGTCTGGCATGTCTTATATATGTGATAAAAACTTCTGGATTAGATTTGTGCAGTACATTGCATGTTCAATACCTCTGAAGACAATTCAGAAACCTTACTTACTCTCAAACACAGCTTTAGGTTATTAACTTAAACTGATCAATACAAGCAACACTGGCCTCCAATCAGTTTTTAGGGGCAGTTTGAAATATTGATGTCAAATTTTAAAGCTCTGAATGGCTTGGGGCCAAAGTATATAAAAACTGCTACCTGTTTGAGCACTTTTGTAATCTTTGGAAGCCTTTTTTTCCAAAGCATCATATCTTCATGTTAGACAGCTGGCTGCAAAAATATTCACAGTTGTGGGATTCCATTTATGAAATCCTGACTAATATGGTCAGCCTGGTGCTTATACTGTTGCCCTTTTGGCATAAATTTACTAGGATATTTCCTTCTCCTAGGCATTTCTGATAGTTTCATATTATTTTAATTGTGCCTAAATTATACCTGGATAGAATTTTAATCTTTATGTATAAGCGAGTGTGCGTATATTTCCTGCAATATGAATTGATAGAGTTCTTTTATTGTTTTTACTTAGAGTATGTGTGTTATTATTACTGATATACCAAAGGATATTTGTTGTTGCATCAGAAAGTATAACAAATAACAAATATAACTGTCATAAAGAATGCAAAGCATCAAACAGAAATGAACACTTATATGCTATTAACCTGGTGAAAAACAGATACATCTGCAAGAAGATTCTTCTACCCAAGAGAAGTGAAACAAAAAACCTTTCTAGGGAATAGATTGGCAGGTGAGGCCCCGGGCAAATGCTTATCTGAGCTGGTTTTAAAACATTACCAGATAAGCCTATTATCTTTTGTGGCTGTCAAGAGAGGGTCCAAGGGCCAGAAGTGGAAATCCTGGGAGGATATTTTATTTCAAGAACATTTATGCAGACTATCAATATGTCTCGTGATTACTTAAAGGTCATCTGACAAGTGCTGGTGAGCTTTTAGAATTAAATGGAGCCCAGTCTTTGATTTAGTAGAACTTGCTATATGCAATTACTTAAAACATTAATTTCTTACAATGACACTATCCAACATAGGCCTGCCTTTCTTCAGCAATGTCTGCAAGTGTGTTGAACTCATTATGTCAAATGTTTTAGTGCTAATATCCTCTGCAGTTGTAATGAAACTGGGATCTTACAGATGGAGAATAAATTGAACAGAGAGAAATTGATTGTGGTTGGTCAAAGAAAGCCAGGTCCTAATGAGGTAAAATTTAGTTTATTTGGTTCAATAAAAGATGGACTTTTGAGGGATTATGATAGTCCACCAAATTAGGGAAACAATGTTGGACATTCAAAATTCATCTGTGCACACATTTTCATATTCTGCCTGTAGTAGAGGCCATAATACTTGGTGTGCCTAGATATGCAAAGAAATCCATATTTTACAGAAACTCCTAAGCACAGTTGCAGCATTTGCTCCTTCTTATTCTTCTTCTAAGTAAATTGCAGCCAATTATGCACTGAGTAGAAAATCTTACCTCTCTTTGGGTTATAAGTTCACAATACATATGTAATTGCTCTAATTTTCCCCATCTCCTTTAGGGAGAAAGGCTATTTCTCTTTTTTAAAGGATATTACTAAACCTTCTGGCAATTTCATTTATCTCTCTGGCACAATGATTCTGAATATATCAGCTCTCTTTCACATACACACAGACAGAAAAAGAAAAGGGAAAAAAAGGCCCAAGGAATACCTTCTGAGACAATGGGAACAGTTACTGTATATTGCACACATGCACAAAGACAATATTTCCCCTCTCTCTGTTACATAAACTGTGACAAGGCTAACACAAAACAACAGATGACACTTTCATAAATACTGAAGTGCAGATACCCTGTAATAATGCAGAGTTAACAATGTGCATATTTTATTTATGCAATAGACAGCAGGGATCTGCTGATTTATTTGCTAGAGCTAAAAGCGTTGGAGGCATTATTGGTGCCACTAAGCAGGAGGGGTTAAAACTAAATTTTAAAATAAAATCCAACAGGAATCAGCATTGCTCTGTTGTCCCATTTTCATAAATCCTGCCTTCTCCCAAATATAGAGATTTCAAGACTTTAACCCCCTTATACTTTTAAGCATAATTAGTAACCATGTCAGCAGATTCCTAGGAATTAAAAAGACTTTCTGAAAAGCCACCAGTCTGCCACTCTGCGTGTTCAGCTTCCTTTCTTGGAGCCTGAATGAAATAATCCCCAGGAACAGCCAGGAATTATGCTACTCTTGATTTATTATTATCTTCAGGTTCTTCTCTCATTTAGGCCACAGTATTGTGCTTTCCATATTCATTCACATTCTGCAAGTTGGAATACAGCATAATAATATTGCACTTATTTGTGCACACAAGATTATTTTTTAATGTCACACAGTAGTATTTTATTTTATTTCTTGTTATTATTTCAAGGAAATAAGGTAAGCTGAAAGTCTAAAATGCTATATAGAAGAATGCTGACATGTTTTTAAGCTTTATATCACTGGGATATTTTCTTTTCATGTTTTACCTCCACCCCTTTTTCCCCCCAGAAAACACATGGAACTATCCTGTTGGGTTTACATCACACACTCAATGGCTACAGGGCGCTTGTTTATTTCTCTTTCCTATCTAATCACCAGAAGAGGAAAGAAGCAGTACTGCATTTAGGGTATGCACTGAACGTCTGAGGCAGATGAGAGGCCGAGACCACTATAAATACTGATTTTCTAGTAAAAAGTATTCCGACAAACTGTCTTAAGACAACCTAGAAGGTATAATAAGGACAAAACTGAATATATGCACTAGCTGGATGCAGAATTTTTGAAGCAATCCAGACTGTCTTCTCTACAACAGTTTAATTCCCCACTGAATTAGTAGAGAAGTTAATCTATAGTAGCATAATATGTTGCTGCATTTCCACAGTTCAGGAAAGTGTTGTCAATAGTTCTCAGTTTTATTTCTTACTTCCAAAATCTCTCTTCAATGTGACCCTTTTTTCCATTTGCAATATAAAAAAAATGAGGAGCAGGGAGCATCCCTTATGACTCACTATTGACTGGAATATGACTCATTAGAATTTGGACTGGGTCTAAAGTTTTAGACAGATGGAATATCTAATGGGTACAATGCTTTGGTTGCCAAATTCTTTGTGGAATTCATCAAGCACTAGAAGTGCAACTGGCTAGCAATCAAGAGGCAACCAGGCCAAATGTCTGTCTAATAATCTCTGTAAGAGAAGCTGCAGATAAATTGCTACATAGGATATTACAGAAATATGATAATTCTCTCTCTCTCTGACAAATATCTATGCTTGCCCATCTACAACAGGAACTTGGTAGATGTATCCAAACATAATTTTGTTTTATTCTATTTTTTAAAATTGGAAGGCTGCCTGACTCTAAAATGAACTTGAATAGCTTTAAATAATCAAAAATTAAAAAT
Source organism: Bothrops alternatus (assembly GCA_034064705.1). Taxonomy (NCBI): domain Eukaryota; kingdom Metazoa; phylum Chordata; class Lepidosauria; order Squamata; family Viperidae; genus Bothrops; species Bothrops alternatus. Next base: position 4,312,828 of record JARGCV010000589.1, read on the forward strand.
AATATAAAGGGAAAGAAAGGGATGTGTACTCAAATCATTGCATCAATAACAAAAGAAAATCTGCCAACTTAATCAGATCTGGAATCAAAGACAAGTTTTTAAAGACTTGCAGGGTCTTATAGGGTCAGAGCTGTGCCAATATTCAGGGGGATGCTGTTCTAGACGGCAGGTGCTGCAACACAGAAGGTGTGGTTCCAGAGCATACTACATTACATTGATTAATTCAAAGAAACCGGAAAGCCCCACACCATCCAATGTTACTGACAGACAAAGACCACTGAAGACAAGCAATGACACAAATAAGGCCCAATGTCATAAAGGGGTTCATAGGTGACAACCACTATCTTGAATTGGAACTAAAAGCCAATCAGCAACCAGTGCAGCTCACAGATCAATCAAACATGGCTCTATCAGAGTACTCCCATTACTAACCATTGCTACCTGTAGCTTTCAGTGGTCTTCAAAGTAGCTCCAGGTGTAGCACATTGCAGTAATCCAATCAGAAGATGACTAGGCATAAGCAACTATTTGAAAGGTCTCCTTTTTAGAAATAGATACAACTGATGCACAAGAGGGACCAATGCAAAGGCCCTCCTGGCCATAGCTGCCACCTACTCTTCGATTTATATGTGGGAATCCAGCAGGATCACCAAGTTACATACTAGTCTCAAATGGCAATGCCATCCCATCCGAGATCAGCTAAAAAATGTTACCTGAATCAGGAGGCCCTGAACAGCCAGAACCGCTTAGTCTTGGCAGAACTGACCCTTTGTCAGGAGAGCCCAGGGATATATAATTGAGTATCATTTGCATACTGAGCAACCAGTATGACCAATGCACTTTTCCTACTGACTGGAGGACTGACTGAATCTGGTCCAAATAGTGTCTTACTTCCAGAGCCCTCTGCAAACTTCCCAAGAAAAAAAGTTGAGACAGGCTGATTACTAGCCGAAATGGTTGGGTTCAGTGACGGCCATATAAAGAGCATAAGAAAGATGCCCTTGACAGAAAAAGCCACGTAAAATACCAAAGTAATGAGAAGAAAAGCATTACTTTTTTTTAAAAAATGTTCAAAAAAATTTATTGATACATGGAACATATCAATCAAGCCTACATTAAGAAGAATGTATTTGGTCTCTTGGTAGTGAAGCGTGGCTTATGCTGACGGCGCAACACTCTGTGTGGCAGAGGGAATTTAATTTTAGAATCATGGAACTGCTTGACAGCAGGTCTGCGGCATTTGCTAGCAGCGATCTCCTCAACCTTCATGATCTGAATAGAATGAGCACGGGCTCTATGACGTGCTCCCATATCACGATAGCACTGTGTTACAGCTCCAGCAGTTGTTAAATCCCTGTACTCCCTGTACATATTGTGAGTTCCACTACGAGAATCATAGCGCAGCCAGATACCAAAATTTTTCACCTTCAGAGGAGACTTCTCAAAAACCTGTCCACAGTATACAATTTCCCCAGAAGATTTTTTCATCTTTTTCAGCTGTGAGACAAAATACCAGAAACGGGACTTTGCAACAACATGGTTAGGAGCAAAGATTCGCATCCGATACAGAGATGGGGTTGGACACTTGGGAGTAGGAAGGCATCTCCCAACAACTTTGTACTCCCTCAGCGTGCCCGATGCCTTCATGGTCTCGCCTCTCTCACGGCTGCTCAGAAAAGCGAAGAAAAGCATTACTTAAATCCAAAACAAACAGGAAGTATGCACAAGTGGTTCAGACAGAAAACCTCCCTAGTTCATATGGTTATAACAAAGAGGCACAACACAATCAAGACCTGTAAGATTTTGTCATCATAGCTACTCTTAATAAAAAGTAATCTTCCTGTAGAGTTGTTTCTTAGTCTGCTCCACCTGATAGGGCTGACAACTGTTGAAGAGGCAATGTACCACTGCCTCTTTCAAGGCCAGAAAGACCTCCTTCAAAGAAGCCAACAATGTCACATGGACCCAACTACATGGGTCATTCCTGGGCTGCTTTAACAACCCAGGGAAGGATCTAATAAACAAAGAGCTGAACTCATAGTTTGGAAAACCTTGCTCAGACTCAGCCCAGCTAACCCCACAAGACCATGTTCCAGGCATCACACTTACAACAGCCCAAAGTTCAACTTGAAACATCTGAGTGATTTTATCTGCCAAATAGAATGGATATTCCTCAAAGCTGTCTTGTAGATAATCCTTTCGCTGGCCCCTAATGGATCAACCTAATGGCTGTTGATGGATGCATGAATGAAAAAACAATGATTCACCGCCCTCATCATCTTGATGTAATCTCAGATATAATTTCTTCATGTCACTATTGCCAAAAGTTAAGAAAGGTTTGACATTCTTAATTACTCAAGTTCTAGTCAGATTCACAATTTATGTAAAAAAAAAACATCTTTGCTTAATTTCTCTAGCTATAAACAATATCGAACAAACTCTTGTCTAAATCTTCTTTCCAGCTACTAGTGCCTCTAAAGGCCAGCAACAGAAATTGTAAGATCTGAGTAACCACATATGGTAATAGAAGCTGTTAGACTCTGATGAATCTTCAAAAGGTTCAGATATTAGTTTTCTTTGCTAATATAGTTTTGTTTTAAAATGCTAGTGCTTAAGATTCTGCAATGAAGTGGAATTTAACATTTTAAAAACAGAAGATATCAGCAGTTAGTTTGAAAGAGTCCTCATATTGCAAACCTCTACCCTAATTCAGGCCTTTAAGATTTTTTGATATCCATTGTGTCCTTCAAAATATGTTTTGTCTGCCACCCATATTCAGTGGCCAAACAGCTATAACTACCATCACTATTGTTGTCTATGCATTTGACATTTGTACATATTCTTTGTGGTACACTACATGTAAGAGAATTGGATGTGCATGGGTATTGTGTATAAAAAAGATGATAATAATAATAACAACAACAACAATAGTTGGAAGGGACCTTGGAGGTCATTGAGTCCAACCCCCTGCTCAGGCAGGAAACCCTATACCATTTTGGACAAATGGTTGTCCAGTTTCTTCTTAAAAACTTCCAGTGTTGGAGCATTCACTGCTTCTGGAGGCAGGTTGTTCCACTGGTTGATTGTTCTAACTGTCAGGAAGTTTCTCCTTAGTTCTAGGTTGCTTCTCTCCTTGATTAGTTTCCATCCGTTGCTTCTTGTTCTGCCTTCAGGCGCCTTGGAAAATAGCTTGACTCCCCTCTTCTTTGTGGCAGCCCCTGAGATATTGGAACACTGCTATCATGTCCCCCCTTGTCCTTCTCTTCATTAAACTAATAATACCCAGTTCCAGCAGCCTTTCCTTATATGCTTTAGCCTCCAGTCCCCTAATAGAAGATAGAAGTTGTAGAATAAGAAATAACTAAGGGAAGCTCTTTATATCACATGGATTCAATTGTTCAGAAGGGGCTGTATATGTGCAAATATCATCAAATTCTTCCAGGGGCATTAACATATGATATATATTCAAGAATCAAAAATGGAACATCTACTCCTCCCACTTTTGGATGAAACTGGCATCTCAACTGATGCTCTAAACCAGGCAGATCATGCACACTATTTCAGTAGGTGAGTCTCTTCTGTGTATAGTATCAAAATTAATATCTTAGGAACACTATTATTCCTAAAGTATCCTTTTGCCAAACAGCACATTATAAAGAATCAAGTAGAAACAGAAACCTTGTGGGGCTATTTAACCTAATATGAAAAATATTCTTCTGTATTTCAGATTATTCATCAAGGGAGGGAGCTAAATTATAGTTGCTTCTAATAGCAAGGGATTCTTTGTACACATGAAAGATACCAGCATTTGTAGTAAATTCACAGTCTAACATAAAATGGTACTTCATATTACTTTGTTGGTATTTCAAAGTCCATGTAATTCACACAAATGCCTCTGGAGAATCAATAAAACAAGAACTGAACACACAATAAGCAAACATTTAATTGTGTTTGTTTGCTCAAATGTGACTTTTTTGAAATGTAGATTAGCAGAGAAACTATCAGTATGAATTCTGAATGAAAACATGATATATATTAAAACAAATAACCAAACAAATATATGTTGAATAGAAGATTTTGTACATAATTTTTGTCTTCTTGGATCCTCCCAAATCAAATTAAAATAAACCAACTTAGTGTGAGAATTTTCTGATATAAAGCTTACTGATGTCTTAACAATTGTTTCCATGCAGTACAGTACTCAAGTGTATGCATTTTTATAATCTCTTTCTCAGTCTGTTACCATTTCTCAGGAAGTGCATTTTAAATCAAAATACCATGTACAATAAGAAAAAAAAGCTCAATAAGAAAAAAAAGCTTAAGACCTCATTGTGCTTTTTGCAACACTTCAAATTATTTTCATATGACAAATAACTGACTCAGACCATTTTATATGTCACGTTTCTGGCTTAAATTGCCTCAATAGCTTCTAAATTTTACAGGATGAAAAAAAGCTAGATTTCCTGAGCTCCACACTGCGCAATACAACTAACTCAGGCAGGCTATTATTTTGGCCTTTTTTCAGCAATGCAGAAAAGTGTGCAACCTGAAAGAAAATAATGCATACTTTGATATCTATTATATTTGCCAGTACAAAATAAAATCTACTACCACTTTAAAATGGAACAAAAAGATTCTGTTTCCTACATATTAGGAGGATTTTAATTCATTTCATCCTTCCTGATTTTGTATTCATATCAGAGATACGAGGAACATTGGATATATTTCTTGTAGAATCTGGATTTGGTTTGAAAAACAACCTCATATGCTTCTACTATAAAGAAAGAGTAAAAAATGTAATAGTAAGCCATATGATTAATTTTTAAACGTGTACATCTGAATTATCTTCCGTATCTCAAACATGTACATGCAATTATCATTATACAAATATATTTGAAAGAAGGATACATTAACTTTTAGCATGTAGAGGAGAGTCAGGAAAACATGCTATGCTCTGTCATCTCATCTAGGCAGGCAAAGCCATGTGAATAAAATATTCTCTTATTTTCTGTTTATTTCAGCAGCAAGTCATTCATGGAAACAATTATTTAAAAAGTAATCCCCAGTGACTAAAGTGAACTCTGGAGTATTGTCCATAGTATTGTCCTTGGATAATAATAATAATAATAATAATAATAATAATAATAATAATAATAATAATAATAATAATAATAATAATAACAACAACAACAACAACAAAACAACAATAATAATAATAATAAAGTTGGAAGGGACCTTGGAGGTCATCTAGTCCAACCCCCTGCTAAGGCAGGAAACCCTATACCATTTCGGACAAATGGCTGTCCAGTTTCCTCTTAAAAACTTCCAGTGTTGGAGCATTCACCGCTTCTGGAGGCAGGTTGTTCCACTGGTTAATTGTCCTGTCAGGAAGTTTCTCCTTAGTTCTAGGTTGCTTCTCTCTTTGGTTAGTTTCCACCCGTTGCTCCTTGTCCTGCCTTCAGGTGCTTTGGAAAATAGCTTGACTCCCTCTTCTTTGTGGCAGCCCCTGAGATATTGGAACACTGCTATCATGTTCCCCCTCGTCCTTCTCTTCATTAAACTAGACATACCCAATTCCAACAACCGTTCCTTATATGTTTTAGCCTCCAGTCATCTTTGTTGCTCTTCTCTGTACTCTTTCTAGAGTCTCAACATCTTTTTTATATTGTGGTGACCAAAATTGGATGCAGTATTCCAAGTGTGGCCTTACCAAGGTATTGTAAAGTGGTATTAATACTTCACGTGATCTTGATTCTATCCCTCTGTTAATGCAGCCTAGCACTGTGTTGGCCTTTTTGGCAGCTGCAGCACACTGCTGGCTCATGTTTAAGTGATTGTCCAGTAGGACTCCGAGATCCCTCTCACAGTTACTACTATACCTGTACATTTGGTTTTTCTTACCTAAATGTATTGTAGAACCTTACTTTTTTCACAATTGAATTTCATTTTGTTAGATAGCGCCCAGTTTTCAGGTCTTTCCAGATCCTCCTGTATCCTAAGCCTGTCTTCTGGAGTGTTGGCTATTCCTGCCAGCTTGGTGTCGTCTGCAAATCTGATGAGTTCCTCATCTATCCCCTCGTCCAGATCGTTGATGAAGATGTTGAAGAGCACTGGGCCTAGAACAGAGCCCTGGGCCACCCCACTACACACTTCCCTCTATGTAGATGTGGTTCCATTGAGGACCACACGCTGAGTACGGCCAGTCAGCCAGCTACGGATCCATCTGGTAGTGATGCTGTCTAATCCGCATTTTTCTATTTTCTCAAGTAGTAGGTTGTGGTCTACTTTGTCAAATGCCTTACTGGAGTCCACGTAAATTATATCCATAGCATTCCTCTGGTCCACTAATTTTGTCACTTGGTCAAAGAATGCAATAAGATTTTTCTGGCATGATCTATTTTTGACAAACCCGTGTTGGCTTTTAGTAATGACTTTGTTTGCCTGTAGGTGTTCGCTGATTCGTTGTTTGATTATCTTTTCCAGAATCTTCCCAAGTATTGAGGTCAGGCTGATAGGTCTGTAATTTCCTGGGTTCTTTTTTTCCCCTTTTTTGAAGATGGGAACTACATCAACTCTTTTCCAGTCCTCTGGTAGCTCCCCGGTGCTTATGATTGGTTGCTTAATGACTGAAGTTATGATGGACTCGAAAAAAGCTACTTATGATCTACCTCAAAGTTTTGACTACCGCACCACCTTTATAGTCATGTGATCACATGTCAGGCATTTAGCATTTGCAACCAGTGACACATCACGTGATAATGCTTTCCTACTTTTTTGCCATTTTCTGGCCAAAAACTGCCCATTGGATAAACTGGTTTCAAACTTAACAACCATGTGATTTGCTTAATGACTACTGTAAAACCAGTCATAAAATTGAGACCAGTCATGTGGTTTCTCAATTTATCATTGAATAAGTGATTGATAAGGTGATAAGGAATTAAGGCATATTGTTTTCCAGCAAATGAAAACTTGATAGAGTTAAATCTGAAAAGTATCAACTTAAGGACAATTTCAAGCGTGAGGCTAATGATTTTTTATGAAATATGTAATGAGCTGATAATATTTTTAAAAAATCTGGAATCTGGATGATGCATAATTGGAGTAAGAGAAAAAAAAGATCACTGGCTGGTATTGCATTTTTCAGATAAATTTCTAGAAAGCAAGATTAAAGACAGAATTATTAAGCACAGATGAGATACAAAATACCTTAAAGACTAAAAATAATCCTAACACAAAAAGAGAAAAACCCAATGTACAATTTTGATGTTTTAGTCCATCATTTAATGGTAATATAAATAAAGACAAGGAAGGCACCTAACAATTTATGCCATACTGGTTGTCAAGGCAACAAGGCAAACGTATAATAAAAAGCAGAAATGGTCAGCTTAAATCAGTTGACATTGGAGAAGGGATCTAAGAAGTGGGGCTTAAAAAAAGATTTTAAATATATACTTTTACAATGAAAAACACATTGAACATGTAGCATACTATGTTACCAGTGAATGAAACAAGAAGGGGCGTTGTCTTACCTGAACGCCTTTTCTCAGCATGATGATGTAGAATCCACCGGTGAGTAATTATAGCCTTCCTGCTCAGCTAGACTAAGTCAGAACTTTAGCCACGCCTCCTTCAGGGAGTGTCCTCCAGTTTTGAAGAGGCGAAGCATCCATAACGAAGTCTGACTCCATGGCTCCAGAACAAAAAACAAACAAAGACACCTGCCTAGACTGTTAGAGGAGGGTGTGGATTCTACATCATCATGCTGAGAAAAGGCGTTCAGGTAAGACAACGCCCCTTCTCCAGCATGATTGGATGTAGAATCCACCGGTGGGACATACCAAAGCCCAACATGTCCCTATGGGTGGGAGTCTAGGCTAGTGTCTCCCGAGAAGAAATGACTTGCTGCAGCACTCTCCTGCCAAACGAGGCATCTGCTGCGGCAAACCTGTCAGTTTTATAATGTTTGACAAAGGAAGAGGGGGAAGACCAGATCGCCACCCTACAATTCTCCTCCACGGATGCCTGAGTGAGCCAGGCTGCAGAAGTGGCAGCACTCCGTGTGGAGTGGGCCGTGATGTTCGAGGGTACCGGGAGTGATAAGGAGACATAAGCTTTAGCGATACAGGCCCTGATCCACCTGCCAATGGTTGACGAAGAAACCTTCTGACCCATGGACGATGGCTGAAAGGAAATAAATAGCGCCTCCAATTTACGGAAGGCCAAAGTCCTTTTGACATAATGGAGCAGGGCTCTGCGAACGTCCAATGTATGCCATCGTCTCTCCAGACGATGGGAAGGACGTGGACAAAAATTGGGGAGGACGAGATCCTGCGATCTGTGGAACCAAGAGTTAACCTTTGGCACAAAGGAAGGATCCAAACGTAGGATGACCTTATCCTCAGAAAGGGTGCATAAGTCCTTACAAACTGAAAGAGCGGCTAGCTCCGAAATTCTCCTAGCTAAAGTAATAGCCACCAGAAAGGCTACCTTCAAGGAAAGGTAGTGAAGAGAACAAGAACCCATGGGCTCGAATGGCGGCTAAGTTAATGCCTGCAGGACTTTGGGCAAGTCGCAGGACGAAGAGCGATGGACTACAGGTGGCCTTACCGTGACAGCCCCCTTCAAGAAGGCACTTACTGCTGGGTGTTGCGACAAGGGAGCAAGGTTGTCACAGGAAAGGACCGTTTGCAAGGCCACCACTTGTCTGCGGATGGTGTTGAGCGCCAGACCCTTATTCATGCCCTCTAAGAGGTACTCCAGGATGTTAGGGATAGTGACAGAAAGGGGAGCTAGTTTGTGCTTGCTGCACCAGGTGGAGAAGTTCTTCCACGTAGCGTCATATATCCGATTAGTGGAAGGACGTCTTGAAGACTGGATGACCGAAATAACCCCTTCCGAATAGGATTGTCTAATTAGACCCTCCCGTTCAAGTGCCAAGCAGCTAGCTGGAGCCACTGAGGGTCCGGATGTTGAAGGTTCCCCTGACTGAGAGACACTCAGTGCGGGGGGATCTTCCACGCTGGTGAGAGCGATAGGTCTACAAGGTCTGCAAACCACGGGCGCCGAGGCCAATGCGGAGCAATTAATATCACCTACGCCCCTTCCAGTAATAGTTTGCGGATTGTTGCTTGCAGCAACGGGAGTGGAGGGGAGGCATAAAGCAGCCCTTGCGGCCATTTGCACCTTAGAGCATCCGTTCCCTCCGCTCCCCTTGTCGGAAACCTGGAAAAGAACCGGGGAAGCTGGGCATTCGCCGGGGACGCGAAAAGATCCAGTTGGGGATGGCCGAACTTGTCCGAGATTTCCTCGAACAGAGCCAGATCCAGCCTCCACTCTGAATGATCCACTGTGACTCTGCTGAGCGAATCCGCCTGGCGATTCGCTTCTCCCAAGATATATTCTGCCTTGATTGAACCAGGAATGACTCCGCCCACAGACCCAGATCTCAGGCCTCCTGCATGAGTGCCGCCGATCTGGTCCCTCCCTGTTTGTTCACGTGGGCCTTGGCTGCCACGTTGTCCATTAGTACCAGGACGTGAAGACCCGCCAGAAGAGAAGAGAAGCGAAGGAGGGCCAAGTGTATGGCCCTGAGCTCGAGCCAATTTATGTTATGTTTTAAGTCCTGTTTTGACCACCTGCCCTGTGCGAGGTGTGTTTGAAGATGAGCCCCCCAGCCAAACAGGCTGGCGTCCGTGGTCACTGTGATTCTGGCTGGTTCTCTGAAGAGTGTCCCCTTGGACATTGCTGACGAGGCCCACCACGGGAGGGAAAAAAGGGTGTGCTGAGGAACCCTGACCTTTCTTGAGAACGCGCTGAGGTTCTGCCTTTGGAAGGGAAGAAGGAACCATTGTAGACTTCTGGAGAGAAGTCTGGCCCAAGGAACGATCCCCATGCAGGAAACCATCTTTCCCAGGAGCTGGGACAGCTGCACGAGAGGGACCAATCTTTGTCTCCGAATGGCCTGTACGAGCCGTCGGATGCTTACCCAGCACTCCTGGGAAAGATAAACCGTGCATGAGTTTGAGTCTATGATTGCTCCTAGATGGAGTAATCTTCTTGTGGGAACGATGTGACTTTTTTTGTAATTCACGGAAAAGCCGTGAACCTGAAGGGTGCGTAGCGTGACCTGTAAATCTGCTTGGGCTGACTGGAGGGAGCTGGACTTGATTAAAATGTCGTCCAGATAACATTGGATGAGTACCGGCAACGTTTGAAGGTAGGCCGCCAGGACGGCCAGTACCTTTGTGAATACTCGAGGGGCCGAAGATAGGCCGAATGGAAGGGCCCTGTATTGGTAGTGTCGGTGCACGTAACAGAAGCGGATAAATTTTCGATGTTCCTGAAGAATTGGGATGTGTAAGTATGCCTCTGTTAGATCGATGGATGAAAGCAAGTCCCCTTTTCTGATGCTGGCCAATATGGATTTGAGGGACTGCATCTTGAACCTTTTGTAGACTACAAAGTGATTTAGACTTTTTAGGTCGAGAATAGCTCTACAACCTCCCCCCCCGAGGCCTTGGGCACGACGAACAGGATGGAGTAAAACCCATTTTTCCTGATCTTGTGGCATCGGTTCTATTGCCTCGATCTCTATTAGGTGGGCTATTGCCAAAGATAGCACCCTTGCTTTGGCTGGGTTGCGTGAGACTGGACATTTTATGAAGCGACTTGGAGGAGGGGAATACAATTCTATGGCTAGTCCTTTTCTTACGGTGTCCCTCACCCAAGCGTTGGTGGTTGTTATTTGCCACACGTTGCTGAACCGCGCCAGGCAACCTCCAATGGAAGCACTGTCTCTGGCGTCACTCTGACCGCCTGTACGGGTGATCCCCAGCACCCCTAAAGGGTCACTTTGATTGGAATTGGCCCCTGGCTGTGTTCGGGCGGTCCTGGTTGCGATCCTGCCTAGGGGGAAAGGGTCGCGAGCCTCTGGACCAATCCCAGGACTGCCCGCCACGAAAGGGCTGTCTCCATTCCCAGGAGTCGCTCGGGTGAAACCCCTGTCTGCGGAACTCCTGCTGTGGCCGCCTATCAGACTTCTTGGAAGGGTGAACTAGAATTTTTCACTTGTCCTTACCCTCAATGATGTGTGGCTCGAGGATGGGACCAAACAATTTTGAACCTGTGTACTTAGAGGTAGACAGGCGCCACTTAGACTTCAAGTCTGTCCTCCACTGTTTTAGCCAGAGAAGCCTCCGTGAGGCCACAGTTGCTGCAATAGATCTGGCTGAGTACCTTGTGGCGTATAAGGAAGAATCAGCCATGTACTCTGCTGCAGTGAGTAACTTTGTCAGTGTTTGGTGGGTGGGTGTGTACCTGTTCGGGTGGAACACTCGATTGGAGCTCTCAGAGCCACATAATAGAGGCCCTTGTGAAGAAGGAGACCGAAGTGGCGGCTCTGATTGACCATGCTGAGGATTGGTGTGCCCAATGAAGGGAAAATTCAAATTTTTTATCCTCCGCCTTCAAGGCCTCAGCCATGTCCCCTGGAATGGTGGAAGTGGAAAAGAGAGAAATTAAGGGATCGTCCACCGACGGCACGTCTAAGAGAGATGCAAAGGAGGAGGAAACATTAAACAATTTTTTCTCCGTATTGTTGGGAGAGGGAACAGTTGCTAAAGACGCCCACTGTGTCTGCACTGTGGAGCGAAAAACCTTTGGGCAAGGAATCTGTTTCTCCTCTGCCACCTGAGTGGTAAAAAGAGGATTTGATTCTTCGTCCTCGTCTGAAGTGGCGGGTTTAGCCACCTTGGCCGAGGAAAGATTGACCGTAGCACAGGCCTTAAGGAGGAGGGAATGGAATAAGGAGGGGTCGAATAACCCTGAGGTGGATGGATGCCTGTTCCGGGGCTGCTTCCTCATCCTCCGACATTGGGATGTCAGTCATCTCCAGGTCCACGGATCCCTCCTCTGCTACCTGCAAAGAAGTCTCTGAGATGCCAGAAGCCTGGGTTGTGGCCCGTCCCATATGGGGAGGGAGCACAGATGGAGGCAAGGGACTTTGAGGAGGAGGATGACCCCCAGAGGAAGACATGAAGTGGTCAAATGCCTGCTGCATAAACAAGTGGAATTGTTGTGACCACTGACTATGCTGATCCCTAGAGCTGTCCCCTGCCTCAGCATGAGTGGCTGCAGAACCTGGGTGTTCAGGTGAGGATGAAGTTGAGCGAGGGGAACCAACCTGCTCTGTTTCCCCTGGAGGAGACCATGCCCTAGGACGTTGCCCAGATTCCAATTGTGGCTCAAATGGAATAGGAGTGTCCAATGGGACAGGGGAAACCACTTCAGCCCCACTGGCTCTGAGCCTCTGGGCCTTGGAGAACTCCCTCTCCAGCGCCTGGTGCCTCCTCGTGGCCTCTCGCTCGGCTGTCTTCGACGGCTCCTTTGTAACCAGGTGCTTAGTTTTAGCTTTCTTCTTGCCCCCCCGCTTCCAAATCAACAGATCTGCGCTTTTGTTATGTGGGGGGGGGGGTGCCTGAACCTTGGTATGCCTGGGGTGAAGCACTGTCTGCCATGCTGTCTGGATAATCCGGTGAAGGTACCCAGATGGTGGGGGGAGAACCCAAGGACAAAGATCCGACTGGCAGAGATGGGAAACCGACCCTTGTTCTGCACTAGTGCAATGGCAGTCACAGTCAGACAAATCTCTAGGTTTGTCTGCAAGGCCAAGTGACTAAAGGTCACAACTAATCACAGCAGGTGGTATGAAAGTCCCCTATGCACAGGTGAGTTACTATAAAAAGATACACCAGCTAAAGTTCTATACTCTGAAAGTACACACTTTAGAAGATCAATCCTTGTGCTCTCTCCCCCCGATGGGGCCTGATTCAGCAGGCACTGTGACGGGAAACCAGGCGCGCGTCCTGTTTCAACTAGGCCTTCGACTGGCCTCCGTGAATGTCCGGCCACACCCAAGAATTTAATGGCAATTCATTTACTATATATATAGTAACACATTATAGTAAAACACATTATAGTAAACTATTAGTTTGCAATCTACTGATCTGGAGATTCAAAGACTGAAATTCAAAAATATTGATTACTTAGCTTGTATCTATAACATAAATTTATCAAAAATTTGGCAAAACTTAATGTAATAAGGATTTTAAAAACGAATGTTAAAAACATGGTATGCCTTCCTACAAATTTACAATCTAATGATCATAAAAATATTTTCAAAGATTTCCTTTTAGAATAGTAAATGAATCTACCATTAAATTCTATCAATTAGTAAATTACTGATTCCAATTTGGAAACATTTCAACATGCAAGAACATGGTGAAGTAACAATGTGCACATAAAATGTATCCTTAAGAATCTCATATATCCACAGCATAATGGACTATTCCACACTGAGTATAATTATCTTTAGAGAAATTCATTGTAAACACTTTCAATTTAATGAACTTAAAATCTCCCACTGATTAAGAAACATAAAAGGCAGAATGCCTGAAATCCAGGGATGTTATGATGATGATGATGATGATGATGATGATGATGATGATGATGATAATAATAATAATAATAATAATAATAATAATAATAATAATAATAGTAAAGTTGGAAGGGACCTTGGAGGTCATCTAATCCAACCCCCTGCTCAGGCAGGAAATCCTATACCATTTCGGACAAATGGCTGTCCAGTCTCTTCTTAAAAACCTCGTGTTGCAGCATTCACCGCTTCTGGAGGCAGTTTGTTCCACTGGCTAATTGTTCTGTCAGGAAGTTTCTCCTTAGTTCTAGGTTGCTTCTCTCCTTGCTTAGTTTCCAGTTGAGAATGCATTTATCCTCATCATCTTTTTAATACTCATGTGTGTATTCTAACACTGCATAGGATTTATGCATTTTTGGTTTCCTGACAGCCAGCAGTAACAGAAACAGAATGTTTAATTTTCTTTTAATGTAAGAATGCTGCAGACTTATAGTTTGTTGTGTATATAAGAAATTGTACAGCAGGTTATGAATCTTCCATCAGATTTGCAAGACCTATCTATACAACTTCACTCCTATCCCCACATATGCATTGCATGTGGCTGTGGGTAGGGGCCTCTCCTGTATCTGGAGGTTTAGCATCTTAGATGACACTGTACTGTCCTAGACAACCCATGTGAAACCTGGGGGTCCTCCTAGGCAGGTGGCTAAGAAGCCCTTTGTTCAATTTCATGTCCTGTGCCAGTTACGCCTTTAACAAGATTGAAAGCCCCTTCTCTCAGTTACTCATGCTTTGATCATCTCCTATATGTATTTCTGCAATGTACAGTATATTGGGTTACCCAATCTGGAAACTTCAGCGGGTATAGAACTTAAAGGGAAACAGTAGCTTGGGAAAAACTATTCCTCTTAACAAAAGAGAAACGAAATTAATGAAAATTTGAAAAAGTTGTGAGGGTGCATTTAAAATATTAGGTTTCAAAAAAGAAAATGCAAATTAGTAAGAAAGAAGGAAAATATATAACTAAATAGGTATGGGAAAATATTAATGTGTAAGTTAACTGAATACTCAGAGGCAAAGCAGGATAGGAAGTAGAAAGGACTCCACTGGAACGAGATCACTGCATACATGATCTGTCAGATGCCAGCTTAAAACCCTGCCATTTTATCAAGAGGAAGAAAAAAAGCTTATCGACTTAAAAAGGGGCTTCAGATAAGCCAAATCAAAATTGATTATTTTCAGAGTCACTATTACATACTAAGGAAATGCAAAAGTGGCTATTTAAAAACCAACAAACATCAAGGTCAAAAGTATAAACTACACGTGTACAGGAGGATGAACTGGGAGGAATGCACATGAACCAATAATGCCAAATAAGTAAGCCTATTGACTGGAAGCAAATTTCACATGAGAATGCAGCCCAGAGGAGGTAAAAAGAAGGAGAAAGTGAATAAACATTACAAGGCTGAGTTATTTTTATCTAGAGATCTCATCACAGCATACACTCCTACCTTGTACTGTAATTGCTTGACATTTTGATAAGTGCTTCTCTTTTGTTTTCCTATTTGCAAAGTGAATAGGTAATCTGCAATATTCTCAACAACAGATAAATGTCCTGCAAAGTAAACATTCTAGCATTACAAAGTTAAAGCAACTAGCCTATTCAAAATGAGGTTACAATTTTTTCAGGGAATTATTTAGGATAAACACAGTCAGAGTAAATAAAAAGAATGATAAAAGAATTTATAGGACCAGTGCTAATCGCTAGGCACTGGCAATCATAGTCACATCCCTCTATTATTCTGGAATTTCTTAGAAATATGCGCCAGAAGGCTGCTTCTTTCTGCATCAAAAATCTGTTTTGAAAATAACTGGCTTTGTTCAATCATCTTCAGGTTGGTTTGTTGCTTTGAAAGCAACACCTGCCCCTCTAATACTTTTGCATTGTGTTGCAAAGCATATGTAACGTGTTTATGATAGCAAACAGAAGGAGTGTGGAGGAGCTTTCCCAGCTCTAATTAAAACAAGCTGCATCCTACAATTTTATCCATGTAGAACAGAGCTAACCTATTTGTTTTAAATACACAAGCTTCATTGGTTACTGCTAAATACAGGTATAGTTATGCTAAGATGGGAGTTTTTTTGCTACTTTTTAAAACATGGATGACACAAAACACAGACTATCCTATCCATATGTTAAACTAGGGGATAATAGTTAGGACTATTTCTACAATAAATCTCTTTATCAGAGCTTGTGTCACTGGACACAATTTGGTTCAATTTAGGCCAGAATGCAGCACTGAAAAGAGCTTCTGTTCTGTCTGACCAATGTTTTGATCCACAGATTGAGGGAGTATGGTTTGTTTGGACCTCTTAACCAGTTCAATCAAAAGAAAATTGAAAGTACAAGTAAACGTCTTAACAAAATCAATATGGGAGATATCAGTTTGGTTCCAAAGCTGTCAAGCTGAAGTAGGCCAAAGGCTTCCATTTATCCTTCCTGCTGTTTAATATGTAATACTTCTATATCTGAAGCTGCATTTGTTCCTGGTTCTAGCTGTAGAAATCACTCCACTTAGCCTATATTTTGCTATTGTTTTATTTTTATTTTTATATTATTCTTTTATATTCCAAACTTAAAGTGTAACCACAACATTCCTTAGGATATAGGACCTCTCCTTTAAATAAGTGAAAGAAAAATAATATGCTTTAGAGTTTAAAGTTTTAAATGCAATTCAGATTTAGATTTGTTTGAGGGAAATTTACTAAATGGGATCACACTGCTGTTGCAGGCCTGATGATAATGAAATGTTGGCTATAGGATGCTTAGGGAGTTCACAGGAAAAGGAGATCTGAACTAAAGACTTTTTCTTCACTATCATACTAGTCAACCTGCTAAGGCTTTGGAAAGCTTTTCTTGACCAATCACAATTTATTGGACGAGTTACAACCACCAACCCCTCCCCCCAATGACTTGATCTGCAAGTCTATAAACGTCTGTAGGAGAATCTTAAATCCAAAGGCCTAGCTTTATGAATAATGAACAGTTTCAAGTACAGTATACCAATTCCTCATAGCTCAAATCCAACTTAAGAGCTATACTCGAATTTGGACAGGTCAGGAGACTACTTGTTTTATAGACACCAGATTAGCAGGACTGTTGGAAGTAAAAAAGCAACAACAATTTTCATTGTTCTTTTATTGTCTTAGAGAGATTCTAAAGCAGATGGAAATTGGTCAGCCATTCAGTCTCAATTTTATATTTCATCTTGACAACACTCTGGCATCCCAAATACAACAGGACCAGAATAGACATATGTATTTCTACATAAATCCCCTAAACTTTTAAATCTGGCAACATACTGCCAACATCAGATCCCAACTACCGGTAATTAATTATACATACACATCCTTCTTTCTCCACCAACTTCAATTTTTAAAGACATCTTCCTATTCATTCCGCAGAGAATTATTAAGAAATGTTTCCTTTCAACCATTAAGGATACTGATACTGTTTTCATACAGGACAATGTTATTGCATTTTCCAAACACACACATATATTCACACTGTCCTAAAGCCATTGTTGCTTTTTAGAGGGATTATTCCCCAGATTAACTAAGAGGATCAGAATAGATAAGGTTTGTGACAAGTTCCATTTATCATACCATATTACAGTATTACTACTAAAAAACGTTTAAGTATAGTAACCAAAGGGACCGTTCTTTTCAGAATAGATTACAAGTAATATTACCAAATGTGTCCATCTAATCACTCTCAATATCAGTGAAGTCCTGATATTTTAAAGAATGAAGATGGATATTGCCACTGTTTTGTGTTGGAGACATCTGTCATTTGACAAAAATAAGCAAGTATAGCAAGCAGTAAAATAGTGGTATGTTACATCAGGCAAAATTACTTTACCCTCCTATATCTATGACTTTGTAAGACAATCTGTAAGTAGATGCATCCTATCTCAGAAAATTAGAGAAATATAGCTTCTGAGAAGGAAATGAATTCCAAGAAAAGTTAATGTTACACAGTCAATTAGAGCACTACTAGTTTTAGTAGTATCAAGAACATATCCAAACCACATTTATACATACCTAATGACTGCATTTTTTTAGAGGAAAAAAAATCAGTGAGCCCAACTCACCTCACAGCGTTGTTGTGGAGAAAATAGGAGGAGAAAGATGTGTTGGATATATTTGCCACCTCCAGTTATTTGTAAACATAATAAAGGTGGGATACATATAAATAAGCAAACACAACTCAAAATGGGCTTGATAAATTGGGCAGGCAATTTCAATTTGAGATAAACTAAAGTAAACAGATCAGAGAAGCGATCTGGTAAAATTCAATCACAATAACTCATTCTGGCTGCTTCTTCTTTGCCTCTTTCTTATATCCCTTCCATAGGCATGATGTATGCAATGAGCTAAGTACAGTTAGTGGGTTGACTAGATTTAGTCAGATTTTACTAGTGTACAATATACCGGTGTACAATATACAAGAGAATAGTGAATACATTATTGCTGTAAATTAAATATTTACATATATTTATAACATATGCATTCATTAATTTAAAGCAGAGGGAAGATAGAAATAAAGAGTTTGTTTACTATGACATCTCGGTCCCTTCTTTATTCATGATGTACACTTTGAAATAGCAAGGACAATTTATCAATCTCTACCTACAATTTATTCAGCTTTTCCATTCTCAGTCCAACAACACTTACATATTCAGATCAGACACAATCTAACTCCGGGCTCCTAGGAATGAAGCTAAAAGGATTTCAGGCCCTTGAGACTCCAGTGCACAGAATCAGAGTTTCACAAACACTACTGTACTATCAAATATAAGGAATTTGTTACAGGTGTTAAAACACCCACCCCCTGAATTTCACATTGATGGACCCTCTCCTTCACCCCCTCAGCTTGATCTTCTTAAGCCTGGAAGTTATGTCTTTATCTGCTGTGAAAATATTTTATCAGGGTAATCTGGTTACGAATATTTACACAATTTGCCCAAAATTCCCTCATTACAGCTGTCATTTTCAATTATTCACAGGTAAAAGGTACATGCAGTTTCCGTGGAAACCAGCAGTTCACAGCTAACAGATGCATAATCTATTGCAGACAATGGGCACTCAAGCAAAACTGGTAGGCTTTATAATTATGTTGATGCTTGGCTATCTCAAATCTACTGATAACAAAAAGCTGCTTTTCATTTCTACCTTTTATTAGCAGGTCTTGGAGGAGATTCTTAACAATAGCTATAAAGAAATGCTATTTCATTTGCTAGATATCTCAGAAACATGCAATGCATTTAATGAGAGAACTGAAATATTTATGATGTATCACATTTCACAACCATTTCCACGATTTAGAACAGCAAATACTACACCAACTATAAATCAGTTGTAAGTGATTCATTCACATTTTACAAGTTGGACTGCAATTAATTAGTTAAAGCACCCAAGCCAATGGCTGAAACTGCTAAGAAAGAATATCTTCAGAGACATTAAAGTTACACAATTCATCTTGCAGAGTCTATGATTTTACCCAAAGCAGGAAGGAAAAGGACAAATCACATATTTTAAGTTTCAGTCAATGAGAGAAACTCAAAACCAACATAAAGTTAGTAACTTAATTCAAAGAAGCCATCTTGTCTTAGTAAATTAGTTTTAAAATATTTTTCTTAACTATTTTTTTTCCTTTGGGGGAAATGCATTCCTTTTTTTATATTGACAATACTACAGTCCAGTAGACTATATATTTATTTAAACTGTAACATTTATAAGACTTCCTGAAATCCTTGATAACTATGGTTGGCTTACAACAATAAAAAGTAATGCAAAAATTATATACAGTATAGATCATCTTTAAACTGAGCAAGGAAGGTATATGATATAATTATATACAATGGTAACTTTATTTATTCATTCATTTAATTTTCCAGGTGTACGTAAAAACTGAATTCATCTGTATATAATAGGGTAATCAACCTATTGAATTCAAAGTAATTTTTGACTTTGCATCATCATATAAAGAAATTTATTTACTTGAATCTTCCAAGGAAGTGCATAAACCTCCCAGAAAATATCTTTATTTCATCATGAAACTATATAATTGATGAGGAAAAAAGGTTTTATACAATTAATCCATGATTTATACATACAAATGGGGGAACCTGGATTCATCACTTAAGATATTTTTTTTTTTAAAAAAGAGAATTCTTTAACAAAGGGTTCCCCAACCCCAAGGCCATGGATTGGTACTGGACTGTGGCCAGTTGGGAACTTTATTTGTGCATGCGCGGGATTAGGTTCCATGCATGAAACCATCCCCTCCCCCCTCCCCTGCCACTGGTCTGCAGAGCCAAAAAGGCTGGTGCTGCTTTAACACATGCCGCAGAGATATATGCAACCAGTTTGTCCAAGGAGAGATGCCTTTTCTTGCATGCTTTTGTCAAGTATCCCTTTCACTTAACAATTTAGTTTCCATTACTTTGCTGAAACTGCCCTAGATTACCCCATACAACAGGGGTTCTCAACCTTGGCAACTTTAAGACTTGTGGACTTCAACTCCCAGAATTCCTAAGCCAGCAAAGCTGGCTGAGGAATTCTGGGAGTTGAAGTCCACAAGTCTTAAAGTTGCCAAGGTTGAGAACCCCTGCCCTACAACATGTGATGGTAAACCTTTTAGAGACTGAGTGCCCAAACTGCAACTCAAAACCCACTTATGCATCGTCGAGTGCTGGGTGGGTGTGGCCCATTGGCAGGGCGTGGCCAATTGGGTGGGCGTGGCTGCAGTGGTAACGGCAGACTAGGTGGGACTAAAAAGTTCAATCAATTAATTCCAACTTTGCAAGATCTTTTTTTTTCCCACGAGAAGTTGAAATTGACCGATTGAATCCCCCTTTTTTTTTGCACACGACAGCGGAGGCCTAAAGCGAAAAGGTTTTATAAAACCCAGCTGAAGGCCTAGGACTGGGGCGACGGCGCGCGTGCCCACAGAGAGAGCTCTGAGTGCCGCCTCTAGCACCCGTGCCATAGGTTCACCACGACTGCCCTATAACATGGGTATCAAACCTGCTGTGTCACGTGACGTGTTGCGATGTATCGCAACTTTTTTCACATTGCCGGAGCTGGGGTGGGCGTGGCCTCAGCATGATGCAACTAGTCCACGGGCCAGCAGTTTGACACTCCTGCCCTACCATATACAAATAGCAAACAAATAAAAATAATTCTATAGATGTTGATATAACAGAATTGTAAAGACAAAGACATAAATCTCACGTATCGTCTAACAATATTGTCTCTGCAACATACAAATATACAATGCATTATTTTTTTCTCTATGAAGCAGATTGAGCATTTTCTAATTCCTTACAAAACAAACATGTTCACTATGGTAGCTTAAAAAAGCATTTTGCCTAAGGATCTCATCTAGCATATATTGAATTAGGGTTGGGATAGCTAGCAAAAAGAAGCCCAGTGCACATAAGAAGTGACTCCCATTTGCTTCAGACTACAGCTATGACAAAAATGCATACAAATAAAATCAACTACTCTCTCTGTGCGTGTGTGAGTTTATCTATGTCAGTTTTAAATTGTATGTCAATTGCTTGGTTTGAATTGTAGCAAGCAGAAAGACAGCAACACTTGCAACCTGCAAACAAATAGCTACATCATTCCTCATCCACATGCAAGTTAAAACAAATGCAGAAGTCCAAGCCTTGAGGTCACTGTCTTTAATGTAGCCACAATACAAATTGCCCATACAGCCTTCTCCCTAGAAGTCAGAAACTTTCGCACTCATCTGACATTCCATATCACTCATATGAAATGATTGGCTGCCAAAAATAATCACCTTTATAAGGCTGAACATGTCAGAGATTTGGATACCATAATGGAAGAATTCTATACTATCTTTATCATGATTTTTGGCAATCAAATGGAAATATTACAAGACCAGGGAAATAAAAAAGAGCCTATTTATACATTCAGCTGAGCTGGGTTCTGAAAATGTTTTAGTTTTGAAATATCAAGTTCCCAGAGTGGTGATGCCACTGCCTTTTTAAAAAAGGAAAATATGTTGAACAAACTGACTTTTTAAAAATGTTATATATTGTACACTTTTGCTATTCTTTGTATTTGATTTACCTTTTAATTTACATTAATAAATCTTTAAGTCTTATTTTAGTCTAAAATAGTGACAAACTTTTTCTGCCAGCTTCCAGAGAAGAGATATTAAACTATTTGCAGAAGAAAATTTTTGAAAAACATAAGACAATTAAAAATTATAGATAGACATAATATAGGGAAGCAGATCTCTGCTCTATTTGCTCCTTTGTGACTTAAATATTAAACTAAAAATCACGAAAGTAAAATCCTTTCATGTTATTTTTTTTCAAGAAGAATTGAAATTAAGTGATTACTGTAATTCTAGATATTTTATTTAGATTACAGTGGAATAAAAATAAGTGCTTGGGGCAATTTTTATTTGCCAATAAGCTTTATTTTCAACACACAATAAATAACCATACTTTCTTGACAAATATATATCCGTGTTACACAAAATTGTATTCGAGGTTGATTCTTATTACAAAATGTAATGATTGAAATTATCACAAGCTACGTATTTTTTTTCAGTAAGTGTAATTGCTATACACAAATATAAAATAAATATTGTGTAAATCTGGCTTATGTTACTTGATATTGGAAAAGTACATACTATATAACAGTACATACTACTAACACATAATATCCACATTAAGGCAAGGTGGCCTTCCACATGGATCAAAGAGGTTTAGCCATTAGTGTGTACAGTATATGTAATATAAAATATACAGGATAATTTAAATCCTTTTTAGAAAACATGTAAAGAATTGTTTAGCTTAAATTACTATGTTTTGATTTTCAATAGTAATCAATTTTTTTGTATCATTTCATTTTATAAACCCAACCTTATAAAACCCTTCAGCCATTCATTAGATAATTGTGGGTATACTGAATGTATTATTTAGATGTCTGCGGTACATATCTGTTTCCAGGGAATTGGCTAAAATGTCACCTCTTGATAAGACAGAAAAATGATCAATGGATTGATCTCAAGTGCAGTGATATTACTGTTTGCGCACATTTAACTTTGCCATCATTTTCATGAATAAATGAAATAAGACAAGAGGAATTCTAAACAATCTGGAATCCGATACTACATCACTAAAGTCTATGACCGCAAAGTGTGACTCCAGACAAATTGTATACTTGAGATTAATTAGTTCCAAGGCACATTGTGAGAAAGAAAAGAGACATCAGTAGAGCAGAAATTGCTATGCAGAATATGATGCTACTTAAGTGAACAAGCTATTCAAATAAAATGTGGTAAATTGTTCACATGTCTAGCATCATTTTGCAGTGCAAAGCAACTGATTCCTTCCAGGCATATATAAAATCTAAATCTGTCCATTTTACATTGCTGGATCTGAACAATTTCAGATTTTGAGCATCAAGAAATTGCTAGTTTGAAGAGCATTTCAAATTTAAGGCAACTTGATAAGGGTTTTTGTTATAAATGAATTTTTTAAAAAAGAAAAGATTGAGAAATATTTCATTTCCATGTTATAACGACAAAAAAAAGTTAGGTATAAAGTTATGTAACGTAAATTATATTATAAGCAGGTATGTTAATCATTTGGAATGTTCATCTTCAGTTTCAATCTTCATGTCTGATATATTTTCTCTCCTTAGAAAATAATTAAATTGTTTTATGCATACAAAATGGCCAAATGAAAATGTTTCAATTAGAAATAGGTGATAGAAATTAACAACTGCTTTAACCACCTCCTGTGTTATTAAGATTAGCTTTCTTTTTCATCAACTCTAAAGCCTTCTATTTTACTTAATGAAATAATTGTCTGGGTAGCCATTAGGACATGAGGTAGGATATATTTATGTATTTAATCAAGAAAAAAATCCTGTTTGTACTGGGTACATCTGCTATTGGTACACTTTCTTCATTTTTTTTCAAGTACGTGAGGAACATTTTACTTCCCTATATAAGAATTCCTAGCACTTGTCCTGAAAAGTGGTTTAGTTCTAAATCTAAATGAAAAAAAATATGAAATTATAAAAAGATACATAGGCCCATAAAGCCTTCCAAATTGAAAAAGAAATACTACAGTGAAGGAAGTTGTAGGAGTAGTCAAATATTCAGTTCTTTGGGAAGAAAAAATCTCCAACAATAATTGTGGATATATTTTAGAAGCAACCAGTCCTTAAATGCTACTTATTACCACCCACGGTCTATAAACTGAGAATTTAGAATGACAATTGGCACTTGGTGTGTAGCACATGGCTGCTACCAAGAACCTTTCCTAAATAATTAACACTTGGAGAGTGCTCAGATATGTCCTTCTGATTCATCTGCACTTTGTAATTTCTACACAGATCACAACTTAATGAATCATCAATTGTGACAAGATCAATGAACCAAACCTAACAACAAACTAAAGTTAGTAAATTCATGCCTCAAGCAGGAGGCTGGTTTAAAAAAGCTTCCATCATCTTTAGAGTCTAATTAGCAAAGACAGGACTTCTGCTGCTGCTTTCTCCTCTTGCTTCCTCTTGAGAGAGGAGAGCGAAGGCGAAGAGGGGCAGTTGTTCAGTTTTATTGCATGCAAATCTTGACATGGCTTCTTCTTTGATCAATAACAATGTCTGCAGCAGTAAGACAAGCAGGAGTTTGCAATATGAGAAACAGAGTCCCTACTCACCAAATGAATTCAAGTCATGTAGTGGACACAATAATAGTTCAGTGGGCCCTTGTGGAAGGAAAAAAAAGCTATCTTTTCAAATATAGCTGTATTAGTCCAGATAGGATAGAAGATCAAAGAATAGTTGGATAATAAGATATTTTTAGACTGCAGGATACACATTAAGTTATTCAGTTGGAATAGTCAAAGAATTTGCACCCAGAGTGATTATTTTATAAATGAGAATTCATGGAGGATGGAAGAATCCTCTCTGGATTTGATAGCAATAAAAACAATACAGTCCCTTTTTAACAAGGCTTTACGTTTTTGGCCTCTCTTGAAACACAGAACTAATTAGAGTTGAATCAACTAAATGCTTAATGGAGTAGATTAGGGCTAATCCTGTACCCTGCCATAACGAGGTGCAAACCTTCTCGCCATCAAAGTTATAGTACTGTAAGAATTTCCGTATTTGTCTGGGAATATCCTTAACATGGAGGAGGAACAAGTCTACAATGTAAGAATGCCCCAGCATGTACTGATAATTTCAGCTTATGCAATATTAACACTGTGAAGCAACCAAATTCCTACTAGCTAAATGAAATCAAAGTTAAGGCCTGACCATACCACAGAAACCCAACATCTAAAATTAGAGCGCAAAAGAAGACCTAAATTAAAGTGGGGAAAAATGTGTCTCTGAAAAAACTTTGCATCCTCCTAGATCAGTGATGGCAAACATACGAGATGCACGTCAAAGGTAATATGTCACAATGTTTTGGGCGGCATGCCACTGTTCACCTGACAACATCTATTTGTGAAAGCATATCCTGTTCTTTTAGAGGTACAGAGGTTGCACAAAATATAGTGTGCTCTCGTATGGCCTCCTTTGAAATATGCAAGTGAGCTGTGCTCTTCTATGACTTCTGGAGCCTCCAAAAACTGCGCCGAGGCTATGAAAGAGCATTCTTTAAAGCCACTTCAAGAGCAAAAGTCTCATGCAGCTTCAGGTAGGCTGCAGAGGCTTGCAAAAAAAAAAAGAGAGAGAGAGAGAGAGAGAGAGAGAGAGAGAGAGAGAGAGAGAGAGAGAGAGAGAGAGAGAGAGAGAGAGAGATTGCGAGCTGCCACTGGATGTGCAAATCCTGGGAAGCACTAGTGCAGGGGCAACTGCGCCTTGGAAAATGGCACAAGGTGGTCTTTTTGAGTGGCAGCAATAGCACTATGACAGAAGTTGAGGCCCAGGCATCTGTTCAGGATGGCCTATATATTGGGGGGGGGAGAGAGAGACAGAAATAAGAGAACTGCTTCTCTTTTGTTTGGGGGATGTGTGTGTGACATATCAGCAGGGTCAAGTTAGGTATTTTCCTAATTTTTGACATGGTCGAACACAAAAGGTTTGTCATCACTGTCCTGGAAAAAAAAGACCTTGTTGTGAAGTGAACATTCTCCTTAACTTTTCCTTGGCTAAGTATACTTGTTTTGCGTATGTGCTTCATTGCTACTTCTTGTTCAGAATTTTTCCCTTTCATAATTGTTTATAATATATATATTCTATTCTTATCTAATTTATGGCTCTCCCAGAGATAAACAAGCTAGAAAAGGAGTCAAATTAAGGACTCTTACCTAGATTTCAATCTGAGAATATGAGTGGGATTACAAATATATAGACATTAAAATATACTGAAGTATTAGGAAACTTCTTATAATTACCTTTCTAAAACACAAGCACACACACGTATATGTGTATGAAAGAAATTTGATACTTATTTTGCAAGATTTCTTAGAAATACATATTGATCAAAAAGAAGGAAAAATACTAAGAAGTTACCATCTATTTCCTGAGGTTGCATAAGAATAGGAAAAAAGGGAAAAAATGTACAGGTATACTAATATTGTCAAGCTAGATTATTCTTGACTTTACTTTATTTTGTAAATAAAAAGTGTAGCTAAGTCAATAATATTACTTAAAAATATTAAAAGTTTTAAAGAGATTTTTTTAAAGAACATAAAAACTAATACAAACTAATACGAAATAGAAAGAAGGGAAAAAACCCCCAAAAATACAGTTAAGGAGAATTAAATGAAAGAAGCTTCCTATTTCTTCTGCAGAAAATATACCATATTTTTCCGTCTATAAAATGCACCCTTGTAAAAGACGCTCTCTGCGCCAAACAGCTGAGCTGGCAATCTGCAAGTTTGACCAGCCGAAGATTTTGCCCCCTCCCCCTCCCATTAGTGGCAAGCTCACAGGGGCTTGACACCTGCACCAGGCAGCATGGCAATGCACACAGGCATGCCCTGGGCTGCGGAGGTTACCATTATTTTTCCGTGTATAAGACACACCTGACTTTTGAAGAGGGTGTTTGCAGGAAAAAACACGGAAAAATACGGTAATTTACAAACTCATTTTTTTTCTATTATCCATTTTTTAAAAAAATTATCAAAACCAGTTGTAAGTGCATTTCTTCTATCTCATGTAAAAAGTCTATGAGGGGTTTCCAGTCAGTCATAAATATAAATATTGTCTTTTCTCTGAGCAAGGAAGTTAATTTAGACATCACCAGACTATTATTTGGATAGAAAGTTTATTTTTCCTCACTATTTACTTCGTATGCAATTATTACATTACCTTGTTCATTTAAAAGAAATGTATAATAATTTATGTCTTGAGATTCAAGGGAATTTGCTCACCTGTTGTGAGACTTCCATCATCACTGAAGCAGTTTAAAGTTGATTCCCAAACACTACCGTAATAGCCTTAGCTGATGGGAGAGAAAAAAATGTTTGCTTGATGCTTGTAAGTTTGCCCAGTGGACATTCTCTAACATTCAGCCAGACCAAACAATTGAAACTGTCATGCGTTGCTTATTTTTGAGATTTATGACTTTAGTTTTTTTCCTGCAAATAAAAAGATGCTAAAATTCTCCTTGCCATGTGAAACTGGATATAGATTACAGATATTTTGACCTTTTACCATGAAATGCAGTGACTTATCCTTATGGTGCAAAAAATTCTCATAGGACAGAAATCACTTCAACCATTATACCTGCAAGTACTTACTTAATTACTTATTTATGTTTGCAAACTGCACTGATAGACTGACTCATAGGGTTACACCATAGCTAGAGACATGCTACTAGTTAGAGAAAAGCCACAGAGGAAAGGATTAGCATGACAAATAAAACAGTGCAATTTTCCATGTTAAAAATTAACATCTCAGTAAAAAGAGCAGAGATCTTGAAGAATGGAAGGAAGATCATACACTGCTCCCGATGTTTCTTAATATAGACCTTGTTTACTAAGACAAAGGACTATTAAATTTTAGCTCTCTAATAAAAGAAACTGAATTGGCAAGAAATATCCAGAAGCATTACCAGGCAGTCATGTATATAAACATATAGCATTAGTTTTAGTGTTTTGCTAGAAAACTGCCTGTAGTTTGCAATCACTGATGCAATTAATAAATTCAAAGAACAAAGTGCTGGGTTTTAAGCTTTTTACACAGAGCATATACTTAATGTTGAAAAAGTACATTTAATATAAAACGTGGTTTGAACTTTGATTATACACTCTTCCTAATTATCCAAATTATGTGCACATTCACCCCCTGGCAATGCATATAAATAGTATCCCTATGAAACTAGCAGTCTAATCAAATAAATGAAGTAATAGAATTATTCTTTGTATCTCTGTTACCTCTGACTTGCCTCATGCATAAGGGAGTCTAGGCTCTATTATTAATACTTTTAATTTCCTGGAGACATTCCAGAGTTAATTGCATTAAATGCTAGAAAGATGTTGAAAAATTGGTCTTCTCAAAACTGAACTACTGCTGTTTGTATTTTTGCTAAGGATATTTTATCAACACTTTATCAGAGTATTAATATAGTATTCATCAGACTTTGTGGACTGGGAAAGAGAACTGATTCATGGTTATAGGCTCTTTCAAGTGTATTTTCGTATATTACTTGATGCTAATTTCTAATCTGAAACTTCATGGTACATTATTCTTTTCATCTTTTTTATTTTTAGAAACATATAGGTGAGATTTACTTGTTTATTTCTATATATATATGAGTTCTTATATTTGTTACTAAACTACTTGAAGATAAGAGAGACAATTATTTGTTTTATTTCTACAACTCTGGAAATCCCAAGTTTAATATTTAATATTAATATTTAATATGACGAGCCTCCATAAAGATTCCATTTAGTATTCAAATACCATCCTATTGTGTATATGTATTTGTGTGTATGTCTATATATGTATGTGTGTGTATATGTGAATATGTGTATGTATATACGTGTGTATAAAACCTATATATATATAAAATCTATATATATATAAAACATATTTAAAAGAAAAAAAGAAAAAGGTGATTAGGTGCATAAAAATAAAAGAACAAGCAAGTGACATTGTGAAAGAGAAAGAATCATTAAAAAAAGATATAGGAAGGAAAAACAAGGGAAAGTTGACAACTTTCCAAAGGTGACAACATGGTGATTACAACTCTCTTTTTATGCTGAAAATTACAAATAGTTTCAAACATTACTAACTGAAGGAAAAGTAATGTGTATTAAAAATAAACAATAGACTTGGCAATACGCCCAGACTGTCTGTCTTGAAAATAACCAAAACATGAACAAAAAAGAATATAGAAAAAATATAATGGTAGAAACTTTTAGACTGAGACTTTTATGATAGAACTGTAGGCAAGTCCTTCCACAGCAAATTTTATGGAATAGAAGAGAATATCATCAGGCTTGTCTATCAACAAATTTTAAAGATAAGATAAAGGCCTCTGCATTCAGAGGGTTATAAAATCTATGAATATTATCCTGATGACTAATGCAGCATTTAGCTAGAAAATATATGAAATATGGAAATTGTACTGATTTTCTGAAACTTTAATAAAATAAAGATAAATTGATATCTTGCTTTGACTAGAACCCCAATTCAAAAGAGACTACTGATTCCTGGAATCAAATACATAATATCTCATATTTTGTGGTAACATGGAGGAACTGCACAATAATAATATTGGAACCAGTTACACTCTTCTCAATAAAGGAATTTTAATTCCATGATTAATGTCAGCTGGAAAATCTGTTCCCAAAGAAAGAAGCTTTCTGGAAAAAAAAATCTTTCACAAATTCAGCAGATTTGATTGACTTGGAGTAGCGGTTCTCAACCTTTTTCAGGCCGAGACCCCAACCTGCACCGCGCATGTGCGATGCGACGGCCCGCATCGCGCATACGCGGCACGCGCAACGGCCTGTACCGCGCATGCGCGTCGCACGCTATGCCCCGCATCGCACATGCGCGATGGCCCGAACCGTGCATGCGCGGTGTGCGCACAATGGCCCGAACCGTGCATGCGTGGCGCGACGGCCCAAGCTGTGCATGTGCGGCACGCACGCGACGGCCCGAACCGCGCATGCGCGGTGTGCGCACAATGGCCCGAACCATGCATGTGTGGCGCGACGGCCCAAGCCGTGCATGTGCGGTGTGCGCGACAGCCCGAACCATGCATGCGCAACGCGCACACGACGGCCCGAACCACGCATGCGTGGCGCGACGGCCCGAGCTGCGCATGCGCGGCGCATCACAGCCCGAATTGCGCATGCGTGGCGTGACGGCCCGAATCGCGTATGCATGGCGCGACGGCCCGAATCGCGCACGTGCAGCATGCGCGCGACGGCCGAGGGGAAATGGGGAAAAAATGGCGGACTGCGGTGTTTGGCGACCCCCGTGAAACGGTCGTTCGACCCCAAATGGGGTCGCGACCCACAGGTTGAGAACCGCTGATCTAGGCTGAAAACATGGCTGAAAAAACAAGCAAACATTAATGAATTAATGGAAAGGATAAATGGATCCTATAAAGGTATAAAGTGGGATTAATAGCACAAGAAGGACGTTACCAACTGCAGCCGTTAGCTTTATTGCAGAAGATGTTGATTTTATGTTTTTTGCTTATTTATTTTTCAATAATTTTTTCAGTTTTTCAATTTTTATGCTATCTGTATCAAGAAATGATTCTTAAGCATCTTGCAGAATAGGATTAAAACATCCTTATTAAAACATCTTTATTGTACTGCTTTCTATTGTATCTCTTTATTGTTTTAAATCTATTTGTTCAGCACCAAATAAAAGAAAGATTTTGATTTTTAAATTCATAATAAATAAGGAGCCTTGACCTCTCTCTTGATCTTTAGTAATATCTCAATAAGTAGTTGTTATCTGTAGTGATAGAGGATATTTCCTACCCAAAATATTGATTCAAAATTGTCATAAAATAAATAAATGCATTGCTTTATTTTTAAGCTTATGCTAAATTTGAAGATTCACCCATATTCTGAATTCATATATAATCAGCTTTTCCCCAAGACTACTTTAAATTCAAAGACTGTATCTGAAACAAAATGAAGGAATTATTATTGGATGAAAAGTAATATCAACATTTAGAGGGCAATTATTAGGTCCTGTTCTATCTTTGGTTCAGGATTTTCACAGAAGGGCTTCTCTTTAATTTTTTAAAGATTAATTTTAAAACTTTCCAGAGGTGACAATTCCTGCTTCAAAAATCTTGCAAAATGAACTTCAGTTGATAACATTATGTATAAAAATCTTCTTGGTGGAACTAGTCATTGTGGAAATGTTACATTTTCATATGTCACTGGTCACTTATTTAAACTGTGATAAGACAAAGAAACTGATAAATTGTACATATTCACTGACACTCTGCTTTTCAGAAGAGACTGATAACTCAAAACCTTCTATGTTGAGAAAGTTGCTTAAATTATCTGTTTCCTATAGAAACCAGTACTGATAATGCATAAAAAGACACATCAAAATTAAGTTATATAGATATGGGAGCTTGGCATAAGTAAGAGAATTAAAGAATAGAGGTGCCAAGATCATAGATACTGTGTAAATATTTAAAGATGAAAACCTGAAAGCAAAATGTTAAGCTTCTTAAGGACTGGAAAAGAGAATATGACATGTCCAACAGTTATTTCATGCATTGTATTTCCTGTGAGTCGGACTGTTTTTATGCTAAAAAGATAAAATAAAAGATTCAGAACCAAAAGAAAAGTAAAATGAGAGCATTTCTTACAATAGCTAGTTTTTTAGGCTGACCAAATAATATGAAATAATGTCTTAACCTAAACGTTTTATAGATGTTTACTCTAGAGCAGTGTTTCTCAACCTTGACAATTTTAAGGCATGTGGACTTCAACTCCCAGAATTCCACAGCCAGCATTGCTGGCTGTGGAATTCTGGGAGTTGAAGTCCACATGCCTTAAAATTGTCAAGGTTGAGAAGGGGCGTTGTCTTACCTGAACGCCTTTTCTCAGCATGGTGGTGTATAATCCACTGGATTGGGTTATTTCAGCCCTCCTGCTCAGAGAGACTAGGAAAAAGCTTTAGCCACGCCTTCCCCTGGGCGTGTCCCCCAGTTTTTGACGAGGCAAGGTAGCTAAGCTCTGACACCGTGGCTCCAAAAAAATTGTAACAGATTAATAAAAAGGGGGGTGCCCTCCACGCAAGCCTAGCCCGTTGTTTAGGGGAGGGAGTGGATTATATACCACCATGCTGAGAAAAGGCGTTCAGGTAAGACAACGCCCCTTCTCCAGCATGGTGGATGTATAATCCACTGGATTGGGACATACCAAAGCCCCCCATGTCCCCCAGGGTGGGAGGACTAGGCTGGCGTCTCCCTGGGGGCAACCACCTGTTGAATGACCCGTCTGCCGAACACGGCATCCGCCGCGGCAAACTTGTCAATCTTGTAATGGGTAATGAATGAGGACGGAGACGACCAGGACGCCGCCCTACAAATTTCCTCTACGGAGGCCTGGGTGACCCAGGCCGCGGAAGTTGCTGCACTACGTGTAGAATGAGCCGTGATACGTGATGGAACGGGCAGCGACTGCGAGACGTACGCCCTAGCTATGCAGGCCCTGATCCATCTGCCAATGGTAGTGGAAGATACCTTGCTGCCCATGGCAGATGGTTGGAAGGAGACAAACAAGGCCTCGGACCTGCGGAAGGGGC
This sequence comes from Bothrops alternatus, assembly GCA_034064705.1. Classification (NCBI taxonomy): domain Eukaryota; kingdom Metazoa; phylum Chordata; class Lepidosauria; order Squamata; family Viperidae; genus Bothrops; species Bothrops alternatus. The sequence continues at coordinate 4,345,073 of JARGCV010000589.1, forward strand.
CTGTGCGCTTTATGTAGATGCGCAGAGTCCTGCGCACGTCCAGTTTATGCCACTGGCGTTCTAGTCTATGGGTCGGATTAGGACAAAAGTTGGGTAGTACGAGGTCCAGCGACCTGTGAAAGCTGGTGTTAATCTTGGGTATGAATAAGGGGTCTAGTCTGAGGACCACTCTGTCTTGGTGGAAGATACACAGGTTCTCCCGAACTGACAGAGCGCCCAGCTCCGAAATCCTTCTAGCTGAAGTAATGGCTATTAGAAAGGCCACCTTCAAGGATAGAAGGTGTAGTGAACATGATCGCAGGGGCTCGAATGGAGCCTCCGTTAGGGCCTGTAATACTGTGGGTAGGTCCCAGGAAGGGTATCTATGCACCGGGGGTGGACCAGAGTTTGTCGCCCCCTTGAGGAATGCCGAGATTGCTGGATGGTGAGAGAGAGGACCCCAATTGTCACAGGTGAGGATCGTGGATAATGCCGCCACCTGCCTGCGGATGGTGTTGATGGACAACCCCTTGGACATGCCGTCTAACAGGTAGTCTAAGATGTCTGGGACGACTACTGACAGGGGATCCAAGCCCCGAGAGGAGCACCATTGGCAGAAATTGTGCCAGGTTGCATCGTAAATCCTGTTTGTTAAGGGGCGTCTAGAGGCCCGAATCATAGCGATTGCTTCTGGGGAGTAGGCCTGCCTAGTTAGGCACTCCCGCTCAAGTGCCAAGCGGCCAATTGTAGCCACTGAGGATCTGGGTGACGGAGCTCCCCCTGAGATAGGGCAACTTTGTTCGGTGGGAATTTCCACGGAGGGGACAGGGACAGATCCACTAGATCTGCAAACCACGGGCGCCGAGGCCAATATGGCGCAACCAATATTACTTCCGCCTGCTCCAGTAACAGCTTGCGGATGGTGGCCTGGATCAGGGGGAGGGGAGGGAAGGCATACAACAGCCCCTCGGGCCACCTGCACCGTAGGGCGTCCGTCCCCTCGGCCCCTCTGGTCGGGAACCTGGTGAAGAACCTGGTGAGTTGGGCGTTGTCCAGGGAGGCAAAGAGATCCAGGCATGGCTCGCCGAACCTGGACCCTATCATGTCGAATATTTTGGTGTCCAGTCGCCACTCTGCATGGTCCACGGTTACCCTGCTCAGTGAGTCCGCCTGCCGGTTTGCCTCCCCCGAGATGTGTTCCGCCTTTATCGACTTCAGATGGGTCTCTGCCCACAGCCCCAGTTCCTTGGCCTCCTGGAGGAGGGCCCAGGAATGCATGCCCCCCTGCTTGTTGACAAGGGCCTTGGCCGCTACGTTGTCCGTCAGGACTAGGACATGCTTGCCCGATACTAGAGGAGAGAAATGGAGGAGGGCCAGGTGGATGGCCCTTAGCTCCAGCCAATTTATGTTCTGCTTCAGGTCCGCCCTGAACCAACGTTCCTGTGCCAGCTGAGTTTGGAGGTGAGCACCCCAGCCAAACAGACTGGCATCTGTCGTCAGGACTACCCTGGAGGGTTCCTTGAATACGGTCCCCTTGGACATGGCTGGGGAAACCCACCACTGGAGACACTCAAGGACGTGGTGCGGAACCTGGACCTTGTGGGGAGAGGCACTGAGATTCTGTTTCTGGAAGGAGAGGAGGAACCATTGGAGGGTCCTCGAGTGGAGTCTTGCCCACGGCACTATCCCCATGCAGGATACCATCTTTCCCAGGAGCTGGGACAGCTGCACCAGGGGAACCCTTTTCGTGCCCCGGATCTGGGATATCAATTTCCGGATGCTCAGCTGCCGCTCCCGGGACAGGTAGACCCTGTACCATTCTGAGTCTATCAGTGCCCCCAGGTGAAGGAGTCGCTTCGAGGGGGAAGTGTGGCTCTTCCCGAAGTTCACTGAGAACCCGTGGGACTGAAGTACCTGTATGGTGGTCCTCAGGTCTGCTTGTGCCGACCGAATGGATCTGGACTGGACGAGGATGTCGTCCAGATAGAACTGCACGCGCACCGGCATCATCCGGAGATGAGCGGACAAGACCGCTAGTACCTTCGTGAAGACCCTTGGTGCCGAGGAGAGACCGAACGGGAGGGCCCGGTACTGATAATGCCGACGCGCGTAGCAAAAGCGCAGGAACCTGCGGTGGTCCTGGGCGATTGGGATGTGAAGATAGGCCTCTGTGAGGTCTATGGAGGAGAGGAGATCCCCCTTCCTGATGCTGGCTAGTATGGACCTTAGGGTCTGCATTTTGAAACGCCGGTACACTAGGAACCGGTTCAGGCCCTTTAGGTCCAGGATCGCCCTCCACCCTCCTGATGCCTTGGGGACCACGAACAGGATGGAGTAGAAACCTGTCCCAGTCTGGTCCCCCGGTACAGGTTCTATGGCCCTGATGTCCAGGAGGTGTTTGATGGCGGAGGATACCAACCGTGCCTTGGAGGGATTTCACGATACCGGGCACTGGGTGAAGCGATCGTGTGGGATTGCCTCGAATTCGAGTGCTAGGCCTCGCCTGATTGTGTCCTTGACCCAGGAATCGGAGGTGGTCTGTTCCCAGACCTGATAAAAACGCTCCAGGCGCCCCCCTATTGGGATGTCCCCGAGGGAGTCACTTGGTCCGCCGGAAAGGGCGGTTCCCCGACCCCCTGAAGGGACGTTTAGTTTGAAACTGGCCCCTGGGTCCTGTATTTTGGCGGTCCTGTTGATGGTCCTGCCTCTGAGGGAAGGAACGTGAACCTCTGGGCCCATCCCAGGACTGCCCTGTCCGAAAGGGCTGCCGCCACTCCCAGGTGCCCGTGGGGCGTGATGCCTGTCTGCGGTAGTCCGGCTGCTGCCGTCTATTGGTCTTTTTGGAAGGGTGGGCAATGATTTTATGTTTGTCCCTACCCTCGACTACATGTGGGTCAAGGATGGGGCCAAACAGGTCCTTGCCTGTATACTTGGCCAAGGAGAGGCGGCACTTTGCCCGTAAGTCCACCCTCCAGTGTTTCAGCCATAGGAGCCTGCGGGAGGCCACTGTGGCTCCTATTGAACGGGCAGAACACTTGGCCAAGTGGAGAGAGGCATCGGCCATGTACTGTGAGGCCCCTATCAGTTTCACGAGTGTCTGGTGCACTCTGACCTGGTCAGGCGGGATTGTGGCCTGAAGTTCCCGGAGCCACATGATGGAGGTCCTGGTGAAGAAGGAGGTACCTGTAGCAGCCTTAATGGCCTGACCGGAGGTCAGGTGTGCCCTTCTGTAGTTGGCCTCAAACTTCTTTTCGTCCGCAGTGAGAAATTCAGTCATGTTCCCTGAGGCTGCAGAATTTGAGAACAGGGAAGTTAGTGGAGAATCCACTGACGGTACCTCAAGTAGGGAAGCGAAAGATGGGGCCACATTATAGAGCTTCTTTTCCACAGTGCTTTCCCTGGGAATGGTGGACAGAGAGGCCCACTGGGCCTCCACCGCGTCCCGGAAAACAAAGGGACAGGGAATCTGTTTGTGCTCCACTACCTTCACCTTGAACAGCGGATTTGACTCCTTGTCCGCTGAGGTGGAAGGTTTCTCCTCCTGCACAGAGGTTAAAGAGGCAGTGGAGCATGCCTTTGATAGTAAGGAAGTAAAGATGGAGTGATCGAGGAGGCAGGAGGCAGAGGCCTGATCGGGTTCTGCTTCCTCCTCGTCTGATATGGGGGTGTCCGCCACGTCTAAGTCATTGGACTCCCCCTCCCCCATCTGGGATGAAGCCTCCGAGATAGCAGATTCCGGAGCTGGGGAGTAGTCCTGCTGAGGAGGAGGACCAGTGGGAGGAGAGGAGACCTGAGGGGGAACTTGTGGGATCCTTGATGGAGTCATGAACTGTGTGAAGGCGTGCTGCATGAAGGCCTGGAATTGGGCCTGTGACCATGCGGGCCCCTGGGCCCCAAGGGTTGCCCCTACCAAGGCTGGGGCAATAGCCACTTGGGGCCCCTGCTGAGGAGGAGGGGAGGAGTGAGAGGGACCTGCCTGTTCGGTGTCCCCCAGAGGAGTGGCAGTCCAGGCAGCATTTAATTGAGGAGGCTCTCTAGTATTGGTATCCAGTGGGGCAGGGGGAACCGGATCGGCCCCACTGGATAGGAGCCGCTGTGCCTTGGAGAATTCTCTCTCCAATGCCTGGTGCCTCCTCGAGGCCACTCGCTCCGCAGACTTAGAGGTCTCCTTGGAGGAAAGATGCCTGGTCTTGGCCTTCTTCTTACCTCCTGTATCTAAATCGGTTGCCCTGCGCTTTGGTTGCGCGGTGGGGGCACCTGAGACCGGTATAGTCACGGGCAAGGGACTGTCTGCCATTGCCACTAGTCAAGCCTGTAGAAGGGTGACTAGTGTAAGGGAAATGGAACCTAGGGCCGCAGAACAATGTTCAGGGAAGAGGCGCAGCCGCCCCCTACTCTGAAACCAGATGAGGTGTGGCAGATCAGCTGGACAGGTTGTAGGCCTGTCCCGTAGGCCGTGTGGCTAAAAGGCCACGGCTATAGGAAACAGGGGGCCTGCGAAAACCTTCACTCCTGCCGGGGCCTAGGTAGCCAGGGCCCACGGGATACTGCCTCCTCCAGCAGCCCTGGAATGGGAGAATTCCCTCTCCAAAGTTTTATGACCCCTGCTGTACCTGTGATGGAGGGGTAGGTAACCTATGGAAGGTTATGACCGGCCGGGCGTTCCTGCGTTAAGGGAGGGCTCCCGGCGATGGCCTTGGATGCCGGGGCTCGCGTCGGAGGCTGTCCCAGGTCGGGCCTAACACGCTAGGCCAAGATGGGGAGTTCTGCGGACTGTGATGTGTAGGCCGGAGATTCAAAATGGCCACCGCCGAATGGTAGCCTAAAATTGGCGGGAAAACGCGATCCTGCGGTTCTAAGATGGCGTCCGCCTTTTTTTACGCTCCTGAGGTGATTTTCTTTTTTTTTCCCAGAAAAAACAACAGGCCGGGCGGGGTGCAGGAGCGGCACGGAGCGAAGCCTCGCCCTCACCGCTCTTTCTCCCCCCCCACCGGTTCACTTGCGTGGAGGAGAGTCGGGTGTCAGCTGGCCTCCGCTGTGCCTCCTTGCCGTTTGCTGCGGTGAATTCGGGGTTTTAAAAGAGCCCCGGAGAGGCTCGAGGCAGCTGTTGGCTTTCCTGCTGGCTGCAGCCGCTGGAAATGCCCTGCCTTGTCCCGTTCCTCTTTTTTTGTTTAAAGTAACAGAGCCCGGCGTTTGTAAGCTCAGGGGGGAGCAGAGACAGCTGCTGGCCTCTCCGACGGCTTGTTGCCGGTGGAGATCGGTCCCTGCTGGAGCCGGCTGGCTCGAAAATCAGGACCGGATTGCTGCTGCAAGGTGGATTAGATCTTAAAAAAGGCCTAAATTTGAAAATTTTTTGGAATTTTTCTGTCAAATTTGAGATTAAATCAAAGGAACTACGGAGCCAATCGAAAAGGTGTCTGCTCTGAGCTCGAGACTAGGAAAAAACTGGGGGACACGCCCAGGGGAAGGCGTGGCTAAAGCTTTTTCCTAGTCTCTCTGAGCAGGAGGGCTGAAATAACCCAATCCAGTGGATTATACATCCACCATGCTGGAGAAACACTGCTCTAGAGAGAACATTTTCATATAGAAATGTGTCACTTCATTTTAAAATGATCTGTAATGTTCATTTATATGCTTGGGCTAAGAGACAATATTAAAATGTAATCTCCTGTCCTTTAATTTTTCTAATGAAGAACTATTTCTTGACAGGAACATATAATGGAGAGTGAGATAAATATGAACAAACTTCCTTGTTTTCAATCTAATTCTTATGTAACTGAGATGTGGGTATATGGGCAAAAGAAAGTTAACAACTGCGTACTGTAGAAATAGAGAAGTTGATGTTAGATGAGTTTTACAAGAACACATTGTCTCAGGTCTTGGGAGATCCAGCTTTCTGCACAAATAATTTGTAACTGTCAACTATTTATCATTTAGTTCATTTCATGTTAAGTAACTCCAAGAACTAGGATGAAGCCAGCAGATGGTGATAGAAATTAAACTTATGATACAGTTCAGTAATCAATAAGCCTTTGAAACATGGATATGCTCTTTCATCCTTATACAATCTCCTCTCTAAATTCCAAGCTAAAGATTATAAATACATTCTACGCTGTGCTCCATTTTCAGTCTACAATATCCTATCTTCCTAAGCAACGACAACTCGCAAAGTTGGATTGACTTAAAGTCTAATCCATCTTAAGAGCCACCTTTAATATCATTAAACAGCAGAACCAGAAATCATAAGCATATTTGAATAAATCAGAGGAACCATTGTTAAGCTAATACAAAATTGTGCAGCCATATTTCAAGGAAGCCTTACAAAAATAACTTAGATGGGGAGGGGGGGAAGAGGATAAAAATTTAACTCTCATTAGAACAGCTTAAAACAGAAGAATTAAGTTATATATTTATTGGCTCCACACTGCTTTGATGTGATATAAATTGCTTAAGGCAGAAGTGTCAAACTCGCAACGTCACGTGACATGTCACAATGTATTGTGACTTTTTTCCCATTGCCGGCAATGGGGTGGGCATGGTTTTGGCGTGACGCATCCGGCCCGTGGGTCGGCAGTTTAACGCCCCTGGCTTAAGGCTACTGTGGGAACAAAAACTATCCATGCTGAATTGAAGTCCCAATTGTGAAAGCCATCATTTGTTCACACTAATATGCTTACAAGAAATTAAATTTATAAACACATAAACCTAAAGGCCTAACAAAAAAGCAGATTAATTCTTCTTTCTTTCCAGAGTTCCTTCTGGATCTTGTTTTGTCAGGAGATGAGCATAGAAAGAATACAGATTACAATATACAGAAGTGGCTGCCAATCTGATCTTGCCTTTATCATGCCCAGAAGAGCTGCTAAAAAGGAAGATAAGGCAGTCATTCATTTTGATGCAGTACAGGAAATACTGCAACATTCTTCCCTCTCTACATTGCGTATAATGCCGCTGTTTAAAATGCTCTGTAACGCAAGCTGTAATTCCCAGTCTTACAATTCAATCGCAAGCTGTAATTCCCAGTCTTACAATTCAATCACATATTTATTATTTTGTGACATCATGCCCACTAACTGTCCCTAAAGCTGTGTGTGTGTGAGAGAGAGGGAGGGAGGGAGAGGGAGAGGGAGAGAGGGAGAGGGAGAGAGGGAGAGGGAGAGGGAGAGGGAGAGAGAGAGAGAGAGAGAGAGAGAGAGAGAGAGAGAGAAGAGAGAGAGAGAGAGAGAGAGAGAGAGAGAGAGAGAGAGAGAGAGAGAGAGAGAGATTATTGATTCTACTCTTTTCCTGCTTGCTTTGCTCAAACCTTTCTTCTGCTGGGCATGCAAGAGTATTTCACTATTGCAAGTCATAATCGAAAAAGACAGAAATGCTCAATATGATTCATACATTATTCAACTTGTCAGTTGCCCAAGATAAAAAGGAAAGGTTTGCATATCTACCTCTTCTCCTATCAACCGAAAAAATAATTTTCAATTACATTATATGTATGTAATTCTGTTCATCAAGAGAATCTGGAGCCAGAGAGACAGAAATGCAGACAAAAAGATAGGCCAGGGAAGCAACTGCAACAAATTCACTTATGTGTGGATTCTTGGCTCCAGTTTGCCTCTTTATAATGTATCAAATTGAGAATGTTACCAAGTAAAACAAATGTCAAAATTCAGGGCAGAAGTATAAATCAAATCCTGTATTAGCCATCTGAAATGACACCAGTGAAACTAAATAAATTCTGACTGAATTTTTTGTGAAGTTCTGCTTTAATGTAAAGTCTTACAGGACCTCTGTTAATACTTCTATAGCACATACTTATGATAAAAGACACAAGACTTTCTTGACAATTATTTTAAAAAATGCATTAACAGCGAATTTCTGCATTCCATTATTTCTTAGAGAAACAAGAACAACCTGAGGACTCTTGAGGTCATTTTTGCAGTGTTGCCACCAGCATCCAAAATCAGAAAGGATTTTAAAACATCAATAAACCTAATAGCGCTGGATAGGATGGTCAAGTTTTTCACATTCTTTTAAGTTGTTCCAAGCCAATTGTTCTTCATAAATAAAATAGACTTGAAATATCATTTTCTTGAACTTCAGTCTCATTTTCTAATGCCCACACAATTGCTTAAATTGATAAAGGTTCTAATGACAAGGAAGTCTGAGGAATCAAAATATCCTGTGCTATCATTTTATTCATATAAAAAATTCCTCAGTCATGAACTTAGTCATTTGGGAAATAATCATATAAGATCTACCAAAACCCCCATTAAAGAGTAAATGTTCATGGATTTGCTCTTGAAGGACCCAAATAACATTCATGAACTGGCCATGCAGCCCTAGTCAGAGCTCAAACCAGGACAAAGTTTACTCTTTCAAGTTCTTGAAAATATATTTATTTGCATAAAACAGTGACAAGAGTAATACATTCACACAACCTTTGATACATAACCCTTCAGTTACAGCCAAAATACTGTCACTCCACTCCTCTCTTTTTCTTATTTCGCTTTCCAATTGGCATCTTTTGTTTCTGATATATACTTCAGAGGAAAAAGACACCAGAGGTTTCCATATAAGATAGTGTAATATTCTTGGTCAGATTGTATCTGATCCATATTACTGTCTCTCTACCAGAAGAAATAAAAACAGTAATGTGGACAGATATCTACCTGATTCTGTACTATACTGTACATTTGCAAATGTAAAACAAGCTGATGAATAGTTATACATTGAAGAAAAGCCATTAAAACCAAAGGAAAGATAAATAGAAATTGCTGGTTTCACACACATATACGACATAACCAATTTTACAGTATTAAACTCTGTTTTCACCAAAATATTAAGCAAAGTTGTTACCAAGCAGTAAACTACCCACCTTTGCTATCACATGTAGTATTTAAATGCAACACAGCAATTAAGCAAGTTCTACCTACCTTCTAATACTGTAAGTTTGGCACTAGTGTTTATCTCGCCAACACTGCTGGTAGCCATGCACTCATAAATTGCTTCATCCCGAAGGACACGTAGGGGTTGAATCCGCAGAACCGATCCAGATCCATCATCAAATTCAATAACCTTTTTCAAGAGAGGGAAGTTATTACCAATTCATAATTAGAATTTATCCATAGAAGACCACTACCTCTGCACCTGTTAATATTTTAAAATTTTCAGCTGTAATTGTGAAATTATGAAGCATTAGGGAAGTCATGCATTCCTCTATGCACAACTCCTTCACTGTCACAGTGATTAAAACTTATATCAACAGACATAATCAGATGGTTATGGCTTCAGATAGTATAAGATCCTATTCTTATAACATATAATGTTTGCAGATGTATGGATAGATTTGGTATTATCCAAATCAAATAAAAAGCAAAATTAGTATGTTAGGTATAGATAAAATTCCAAATGTGGCAGGCAGGAAGATAGACAGATAGGCAGAGATGGTTGCAACTGATGTTCAACTCAATATTTATTAGTATTAAAGATTTAAAATGGAATGTGCTCATAGATTTCCAGTTGTATTTAAGGTCCTCCAAAGATAATTGGAATGAAATTTGCCATATATAATTAACATTTTTAATCTTATCTTCAGTGAGTGAATTATGACATTGAAAAATTGGCTGCTCTAACAAACCACTGTTCAAATTAGGATAGCAATGGATACATTGGAAGAGGGGTGAGTAAAGGAAGAGGGAGCACAAACACTCAAGGTATGCTATAGAACAGCGGTTCTCAACCTTTTCCGGGGCTCGACCCCGGCCCGCATCGCGCATGTGCGGTGCGACGGGGCGCATCACACATGTGCAGCGCAACGGCCCGCATCGCAAAGGGGGGAAAAATGGCCGACCCTCCCAAAAAATGGCCGACCAAAATAATAAAAAAAAATGGCGGGCCCGCATTGTGCATGCGCAGCGCGACAGCCCGTATCACAAAGGGGAAAAAATGGCCCACCCAAAAAAAATGGCCAACCCCCAAAAAAATGGCTGACCCCCAAAAAATGGTGGGCCCACATTGCGCATGCACGACGGCCCGCATCGCAAAGGGGAAAAAATGGCCAACCCCAAAAAAATGGCCGACCAAAAAATAAAAAATGGCGGACTGCGGTGTTTGGCGACCCCCGTGAAACGGTCGTTCGACCCCAAATGGGGTTGCGACCCACAGGTTGAGAACCGCTGCTATAGAAAGAGTTTTTGTTTTATTCTGAAACTATAAATTAATCCTTAATAGAAAGAAGTGGAATATTTTATTTTAATTTGCTGAAGGAAGTGTTTCTGTAAATGAAACTGGGTGGGGTCAATAGCATTAGTCCCTTGCAGTCATCAGCTGCTCCATACATTCTGCTCTATAGTGCTGGGATTTCTTTAGAACTATCTGAGAGAAGAAGAAACCATGGAAAACAATGCAAAAAATCAAGTTGTTTTCCACTCCTTTGATATTAAATTCCACCCAAAGTGTCCATATCAGTAGACATAGGAATTAAATAACTTTATATTAATCTAATTTCAATTTATAAGCAAAATGATCACATCCCTGAAATGATACAGTGATTATACAAGGAAGTTAAACCAAAATGGGATGAAATTTGCTTCCCCCAAATAAGAATAATTAAGTCTTATTAACTGAGAATTTGACAAGCAAGATATAACTGTACTAGCCTTCTCCTCTCCTTCTCCAACAGTTAGTATCAAGAAGAGTAGTGCTTCTGAATTGAAAGCAGTTATATATCCATCTTAACCAACAGTAGTTAACTATTTTATTTTCATCTTTAGATTTGCATATCTTACCACAGCAATTAACTATGCAATGTATAATGTAGAATAGTCTAACTCAAGAAAGTACATATGAGATATGTAATACTCCTTCCAGTCCTCAGATTTGATCCTACTTAATTCCATTCAATATATGATCATTCTTCTAAAATTACAAGCAAATGTTCATTCTCTACATACCTCAAATCGCTGGGAGCTGACCTTTTTTCCTTTCTTCATCCAAGTGATGCGTGGCTTTGGCTCTCCTGTTGCTTGGCATACAAAGGAGGCCACACCACCAGAAATCCCAATCTGATCTTCAGGAGTTTTCATAAAATTTGGTTTGCCTAAAAGAAAAAATATATCAACTGGTGAGATATAGCACCTAAAATATATAGCACTTCAAATTAGGAGTTTTAAGTACAACTAAGTTAACTCCAATAGCACAAGTTGCCTTGTACAACTCCTCATGGCAAGCTTGTGCACTTCTAGAGACATGTTATTTTTCTTAGGAAACATATTGGAAGTAAGAACTTGGAAGGAATTTGAGAATGTTTGTTGGAATATTTCTATTTCAAGTGATCTATTAATATTAAAACATACGTACACACATATTACGCACACACAGACACCCATTTCCTTTGAGTCAGTGTTGACTCCTGGGCCTCTACAGTTTTCTTGGCAAAGTTTTTCAGAAGTAGTTTGCCACTGCTATTTGTTAGTACTGAGAGAGAGAGAGACTGGTTCATGGTCACACAGCTGGCTTCATGCCAAGAAAGGCACCAGAACTCACATTCTGATTTCTAGCCAGATGCCTTAACAATTATATCAAAGTGGCACTTATATCTGTCTGTCTATGTCCATCCATCCATGGCTTATTTTGCTTTGTTGGGTTGTAAAACACATAAACCCCTTAATACATGCTTGCTACTTTTTAAGACAGAGGGAGAGAGGGAGAGGGAGGGTGGAAGAGGGAGGGAGGGAGGGAGGGAGGGAGGGAGAGAGAGAGAGAGAGAGAGAGAGAGAGAGAGAGAGAGAGAGAGAGAGAGAGAGAGAGAGAGACAGAGACAGAGACAGAGACAGAGACTGTGCTTTTTAGTAGAGTTGAGCAGGGATGACTTGCTGACTCTGCAAACTATTCTCAGATGGAGAAGGTAGGAAATGTCAATCTAGCCAATCTTTTTATTCAATATAAATACATTTCTTTAAAAAATGTTTTCACATGATGCAGTGTGTTAAAATGACAGGATCATAATCCCAAGCTGAGCATTGAAAAATACAACTAAAAATTCATGGAATAATATAGTCACTTTACTTATCAGCAGGTAATTTGAATGCTACAATTAGAAAGGGATATTGGATATTAATTAGAACTGAGGCCATCATACTGCAAGGTCTTTGGAGAAATATTTAGGAATCAGTAGATTAGAAACAATTCCTTTTCTATCCTTCTGTGTGCTATAAGAATGAGGAGCTAATGCAGCCAAACTGTTTCATTCCAACACTACCATTCATTCCACCTCCAATTTGCCAGGAATTTATGTATGCAATTTGTGTTTTGAAAACTGTTCTCTTCAATCTCTGTGTTTCGGTACCACTGACGCTTACTTTATTTGAATAGTCTGAGTTAAAATATCCATTATTTCTGTGCCAATTCCAGAAGACGATGCGAAGAAATCATAACATTTGCATGGTAACAGTTTTCTTATGGACTTCCTCAGAGGTCTATTTCAAAAAACAGTGGGGTGTATTGTAATTCATATACCAGGTTTATGTACTTTGCGCTGTTGCAATTATATTGTTTTGTTGAAATTATTTCTATCAATAGTATAATTTTAATTAAAAAGTCACTAAAGCTTTCACCTCATAGTTTTTAGCATGGCTTTTCTGAAGTATCAATTAGATTAAAACAACCAATTTTCCTGTTGTGAAACATTTAAGGATTTGTATACTGTAAAATAAATTATAGTAAAAGATTTCTGTAGGAAGTCTACAACTACAGTTCTGGAAACATATCTGATGTAGTTTACGCTACCTGAAAAGCTATTCATATTCAGCAGCAACCAATATCTATTATCACAAAAAACACATAAGGCTTTGTTGTCCCTGCAAACCACACTTAAAAATAATCATATTGTGGCACTTCTTTTAATTTTCTAGGATACATAATTTTTTAAAATTACATGACAGGCAGTTTGAACTGAGTGAATGTATGATTGCCAAATTTACGGAGAAACCCTTTACTATTTTAAAATGCTAACCTGTTTACTTAAATAAATTCATCTGATGCAAAGTAAATATAATAAATATTGAGCAAGGTTCAAATTTATAGAGTCCCACAAATTATGCCAGGCAATGACATGATTTTATTTTATAACAGGCTTCAGCCAGTGTAAGTGATAAAACAAAACAAGGATAAAAAAACAATAAAGAGCACAAGTTAAAATCAGGAAACTATTTACCAAATAACAACTAATATACAGCACAAAGTAACTATCAAGTTGTTTGGATTGATTTGATCCATGAGTAACAATGAAACAAAACAGTCACTTTTCCAGAAATTGCTAGAAACTCATCTGATAAAAGAAAAAGATACACAGAATTTGTGAGACCTGCCTGGTATAGTTACTAGATTAAAAAAGATTAGAACACAGTGGATATCTCTGTAATATAAATTGAGCAAAATAATATGTCTCTCTGCATCTTCGTATAATCCGCAAGGGCATAAATGTTCAGTGAACTTATTTGAATATCTACTCAACATGCAGGTTGGTGGCAAAATTTAAACCAGCCTGTATGGAAGTTCTTGATGCACTCACATCACCTAAGCCAAAATATTAGATAAATTGATCCAAGTTCAAGCCTCAAACCCAGACTCCAAACACAATTCTGTGATAGACGCATAGAGAAAATGTGCAAATAAAGTTCTGAAGAATCAACAATACCCCAAAGGCCCAATTCCTTTAGGGTACATACTTGATAAGTGTACAGCAACACAATCCAAAGTCCCTTCCAGCTCTATTCTATTCAATCATACTTTTGCCTTGAAATCCTTAAATGTAGAAGATATATATACTGAACACCTCTAGATAAGTTAATGTTAAATCAATCTTCTTCAGTGTCCCTTTAAAAATGTGTTGGGATTATAGTGTGCTGTCACACTGGCTGGGATTCCTGAAGTTTGCCATCATAGTATCTTGAAAATGTCAGGTTCAGAATAGTTGTGCTAAGTTAAGAGATTGTAATGAGTTATGTTTTGTCATGGGCTCTGGAATAAATGCTGATTACACAGAATATAAAATATTACAAGATGTGGTTAATGCCTCAGGCAATTACCTCCTGCCATCTGACTCTTATCCAAACTAATGCAGTTGCTAAATACTGCCCTCTCTTTCTCTAGAGCGACTCTGCCAATTAAATTAATTGGCAGTACCAGAGAATCCCAACCCTGACTTTATATCAGCCCTTTAAAATATAGAAACCTCCCTGATATTATTTTAAGATAAAGAATTCAGTTTTTAACTATTGAAGGAGGAAAGGTGTGTTGTTCAATGTTGACATACACACACAAAATCAAGAAATTAGAAATACTTTTTCCAAGTAACAAATTATATCAAAAGGCATATGCTTTCATGAGCTGCAGCTTGCTTCATCAGTTTAGACCATTCTATGTCTCTGAAAAGTGAGCCACAGCTCACAAAGACTTACTTTCTTAAAAAATCTGTCAGTCAGAAAAGATGCCACCAGATTATCCCTGAGTTTGTACTTATATTTGCTTAACTTATGAAAGTGAACAACAATTTCTGAATGGCAGAATATGTCCTTGACTGTTGAGTTAAAGCAGTGGTTCTCAACCTTTTCTTCACCATTGACACCTTTTAAATATTTTTTATGGCCACAGAACATGGCCACGGACCACCATCAAGATTTAAATTGTAACATTTCTTCAAGCCTTTGTGGACGCTCCATGACGACATCCCAGACCTCCAGGAGTCTGCGGACCACAGGCTGAGAACCACTGGGTTAAAAGATCTCTTGGCCTGAGTTAATTGTACCCTTCATACCAAAATAGGTTTCACTTTATGTTTTGAATATCTGGTTGTCTGGAGGGCACAGAAATAGAGGGCTAATTAAAATATAAACAATAAACAAAAATGCAAAGCAGAAGAGCTTTGGCTCATGAGCACATTTCCCCCCCTTTAAAATGGGGATTTGCTTTTTCAGATACTTGGCATTCTTTGTGATAAAAGTGACATTTACCCATTGAACAATAAATACAGAGATGACTGAATAAGGATGTCCTTTCCATTTCACTGAATGGGTAAAGATCAGGCAAAACACTGGCCTCATCCATAACCTTTAATAGTAGAAATTGCTTATTCATTATTTAAGATTCTGTAGCAAAAAGAAATTACTAACAAAACTGAGAGTAAACCACTTAAAATTAAGTTATCTTACAGAGTGATTTACTGGATCAACTATTTGTACTGAAACTGTTCCTATGTTATATCCAACTTTGTCAGTATAGGTAATTCTTGACTTACAACCACAACTGAAACCAAAATTTCAATTACTAAATAAAAAGGATGTTAAGTTAGTCATGCTCAATTTTATGACCTTTTCTGCCAGTTATTAAATGAATTACTGCAGTTGTTAAGTGAAACCTGTGGTCATTAAGCAAATCCAGCTTCCCCCATTGACTGTTGGAAGCTGGCGCGGAAGCCTGCTAATCATGATCACATGACCCTGGGACACTGCAACCACTGTAAATGCATGTCAGTTGCCAAGTGCCTGTATTCTGATCATATGATGATGGGGATGCTGCAGCAATCGTAAGTGTGAAGACTAGTTTTAAGTTACTTTTTTCAGTGCCATTGTAACTTTGAATATTCACTAAATGAAAGGTTGTAGATGGAGGACTATCTTGTACATCTGACCATAATTAATACTGACAGCATGAAAGCATAGGATGCAGCCAAACTAACTGTACTCAAAATTCATTTTCTTAAAGTGGATTTAAAAGCTTGTTTAAATATGCAGGAAAAAAGAGAGCAGGGAAGAAAAAAGTGTGCAATTGTACTACTGAACTCTCTAAGCTTGCAAGTCACCTAGGACTTGCAACTTCCTGCTGGCTTCCCCACTGACTTTCTTTGTTAGGAGTTGATAGGAAGTCACTAATCATGATCATGTGCGGTTTAGACTTAACAATCTGTGATCCACACTTAACAATGGTAACAGGAACTTCCAGAATTGCTGTTGCTAAGCAATGTGGTCACATGACATCATCCTTTACAACCATATCATTTTGTGACACAAACTCTGGTCCCAATTATCATTGTTAAGTAAGATTGTATATTATTCTAAACAATAATTTAGTATGCAGTGGATACATCTAAAAAACATGAGCAAGACTTGTACTCATAAATTTTTTCTCCACCATGGCTGTCTGAACTTAATGTGACTGAAAAAAATTATTTCCTCTTTTTGGGAGCAAGAATTCTCCAGAATCCATTGGAGTTAGGCAGACAATAAATTTAAATAAATATTGTTTGCAAAAATTCATTGAAAGTGTTAAATAAGTGCCTGCCCTACCAGGCTTCTACTGAGACCTCATGAAGTTTTTATTTTATTTTATTTTATTACTTATTTTTCACATTTCTGTACTGCCCATCTCCCTCAAAGAGTAACTCTTTAGGTTACTAATTATGTCCTTTTAGAAGATCAGAACTCTTTCAAAAGATTTTGTTTTAAAGGCAGAACAAGTAATTGTATTCCAGAATTTCTGCTGCAGTGTTCTAGATCAACCATGGTGCAAAAAAGTCAAAATCTGGTGTCCAATTTCTTTGCTACAGAACATGATCAATAACATGAGTTTGAAACAAACTTTCTTAATAAATTTAAATGCCAAGGACTAGAGTTTACAATTGTGATAGGAACCCTGCATCCCTCCTATATTAGTGAATTTATTACAGCATGATCCCTTTGAAACTTTCCCATTTGTTTTACTCAGGCAATTTTCATTTCAGGCTAAGAATCCAATAACTCACTAATGACCACTCCTGTCTATTATGTGTCTCTGTGTGACTGTATTCTCTTTCACTTTTAACACTAATGCTACAACTGCCTTTTGAATTAAGCAAAAGAATATATTTGTTTAATTGAAAAATATTTCATATACTATACAATTTAGGATGTCTAGATCTGGGGAATGTGGCATCTTTATTAAAGGACACCAATGTGTTACATTACTTTTTGTTAAATTCAGGGCTTTTTTTCCTCATAGAACACTCAGAATGGAGTTCCGGCACCTTTTTTGGATGGAACCTTATAAGGTAGGCAAGGCGGGTTGTATGACGTGTGTTGAGTTCCGGCACTCTTTTTTTTTTTTTTTTTTTTTTAAGAAAAAAAGCATTGGTTAAATTTATACACTTTAAATTTCAAGTGCCCAAAGAAAACATCTGAACTTTTTTCCTGTAGATTCTTCTTTACAATTCCAGAACAAATGAGTGGAAGAGCAATTGCTTTCTATAATATACACAATTAGTCAATTTTTCTCAAAATGTGTTTTCAATTCATAGTGTGCACTGTTAGTATGCTATTAAAATGTTTTGCAGGCTACTAACTTTGACTTTATTTGCAAAGTGAGGCTATTATTGCATTAACTGGATTTTAATGGATTCTTGCAGGCACTTACATTTCAACCTAGAGTTCTAATTTACAATTGTCTTTAAACTATCAAAATAATCCAATTGCAGAGAAAATATATGAAAAGTTGAAAATACCAGGTCAAGAGAAAAAGCAGTGCAAAATCTACTGCCTGAAAGGAAAACGGAGGCGAATGCTTATGCTTTCAAAACACAAACATTTCTTTTCTTCACATGTTTGATACATATGATACATGCGATTATCAAAAAAGACTAAAATGTTTTCAACTCCCTTTGCAAGCAATTGGTTATTAGTATAGCAACTTTTTATGTCTCTAATATAATCCCATCCCTCTATTTTAAGGAATTAAGATGAGCTCATCTTTCTTGTATAGGTAAATAGGTAAATGTAAGGCACATACTTGGTTTGTCTTCCAAGCTCAGCAAACAATTTCAATTGGTTTCTGACTGGATGATACAGATAAAAGCAGAGCTGATTTAATGATTATATGTATTATTCATTGAACTGGATTCATTGACCTGGTGAGGACTGCATCCACACTGATAATGAGCAGACTCTGCAATTCACATTATATCAACCAGTTTTTTTAAAAAAAAAAATCCTTTGGATTTTTATATGCAAAGAATTCAAAACAGAGAATCAGCAAAATAAAAAATAGGATTACACATAAGTACCTAAAATATTAAATTTCATTTCTTGGGAAGGGATTAAAAATATTGTAATACACATTTAGAGAATAATTACTGTTCAGCTTTTAAGAAAAATGAAAATAGCAAGTTAGTTTGCAAACTGTTCATGTTCACAATGCTAACCACATTCCCAAACCCTGATTTTAATAGATTTAAAGACATTCTTCTTTTTATGTGGATCAAACAGAACATCATCTAGTTTCAAGAGCACCTTAGTGGTTTAATTAGAATCATCTCTTTTGGAAGGCTCATAGATTGAACTTAATAATGTTATTTTCTACAAGCTATTGAAAAAGCTAATTATCTTTACTATTATGTTTCTAATTTGTCATATTCCTGTACCCACTTTGTATGGATGTTGCAAGCAGTCACCAGAAGTCAAGCTCAACTTGAGGGAATCTACTTTTCTGAGAACAGTTTTGTATTTCAAATTTTAATTAACTCTCATTTAAGTTCAGATCCAAAGCATGAAATGTTTCCTTTTTTAGTAGAAGGGTGTCACTATCTCCTGTGAATAAAAAAGGAGAGGATGAAACTGCCTGTTTTTTCAGTTATCTTCCCCCAGTCATTCCTCCTTTCTTGCATTAATAAGTTTGATGCTTGAACCAACTACTTGGCCTCTGGGAGAAGTTACTGAGTTGCAAATTCACCAGTCATAACAGATCTCCAAATCAAGAATCTTAATACAGACAGTATTAAAAAGATAATTTAAGTCAGCATAAAACAAAATAAAACCATATATTTTAAACTTTCCATTGAATTTATTTATTTAAGCTTGTACCACCTACTAAAACTCTCCAATTGCTTACAATAAAAAACATAAAAGGAGATTTAAAACCAGAGATATTAAAATCAAAGTTAAAATAATCAACATTTATAGTCTATTTTTAAAAATGCATTTCTAATATATTTTAAAAGTCAACAGAAATACCCCAATTCCCCACTACTTTTCCAGGTCATGAGCCAACATATTCCATAGACCTAGGGCAATCACTCCTAGTTGACCCAAGTCAAGCTGCTGGCGTCTCAGAGAACCTCTTTAGATGATCTCAATGAAGAAAGGGGAAAAGGATTATCAAAAATTGCCTGGATCTAAACAATTACAGAGCTTTAAAGGTCATAGTCAACACTTTGTCTTTTGCCCAGAAACAATGCTTTTCTCTCTGGGAGCTGGTTCTCAAAAATAAATAGACTGTCATCATATGTGGCTATTACTAAAAAAAAAGGAACTGATGGAAAGTGCCCCCCCAACTAGAATTACATTTAAACGTTAATATGGAGTGAGCAGGAGAAAGAAGAACAATTATTTGAATAATGATCAAGGCACTCACATTTAATATACTGCAGCTGCTGAAAGTATATACTTTTTAGTTTTCTACAACAGAGGTCCTCAACCTTTTGGGCACTAGGGACTGGTTCCGTGGAGAAAGGTTTTTCCATGGACTGGAGAGTGTGTGGTTTTGTGTGCTGCCTGCATCCTACGGATGGGGCTTTGCTTGTTTGTTGGACCAGTTGCTGGCATGCCACAGACAGGGGAGTCGGGCACCCCCATTCTACAATAAACCAAAAGTTCCTGTATTCTTGTATCCTATTCGTGTGATAGATTATTCCAGTCTAGCTTGCTAGGGAAAATCTGACAGGTAAATTTCTCCTACATAGGAGGCAAATTTACTTTGTCAGGCTACTAATCTCACTAGAAGTCACTAACATTGTAGTGTAGAGCAACTACACTACGCATGCGCAAGATGGAGAACGCTTCCCTGTGAGAGCAGCCGGGCCTCCGATGGGGAATGGCTAGAGACCTCCCCCCAGGGGCCGAGAAACATCTGGGACCCCTGGGATTTTGGCAGCGGAACATCTTAGTCTCCCTGAGATATGTCTGTCGGCTCCCTTCTTACCGGGAATGGACGAAGCTGAGTGGTGGTAACAGCGTACTTCCCCCTGCGGCCTGCGGTGAGGTGAGAAGCCAGCTGGGAGTCGGGAGGCCACCGCGAAAGAGAAGAGCTCGGCGGCGGCTCCCCCCTCCCCCACCATGTGAATGAGTGACTCTTGAAAAGACTGCTGAGAGGCTCCTGGCTTTGAGAGGCCACCGCGAGGGGGAACAGCTTGGCAGCTGGCCTCCCCCTCCCCCCTTCTACCATCATTATGCTTACGTAGGTAGTCGAGAGGCGTTGGTGCTGGGAGGCCGCCGCAAAAGGGAAGATCAGCGGCGCCCCCCCCCACCATCATGTGAGCTAGTGGTTCGGGGAGACAGCTGAGAATGGCAGGGGATAGAGGGGGCAGCATGGACCTGGCGGTGAGGGAAACAATGTGGTCATGCTTCCCCCCTCCCCTGTGAACTGGTGAACGAGCGGCCAACGGAGAGGCCAAATGGGAGAACTGTAGTGGCCTCCCCCACCCCATGAGCTTTGTGCGGGAAGGAAAGTCGAACTGAGCACTATCAGGAGGGGCAGTAAAACAGCCCTGAAGAAAGAATCCCGGATTATGACTCTGGTGCTGCCCTTATGGACCCCTTTTCAGAGACCTGGTCCTTGCCCCCGGCAGCACATATGCGAATCTGTGGATAGTGGATTAAACGAAGCAGGATGGAACAACACAGGGGCTTTTCCTGCTCGGACCACTCAAAATCTACCTTCATTATTGTTATTATTATTATTATTATTATTATTTTTACCATCACCCTGATAGAAACTTGGTACTTGGACCTTAATCCAGACTTGACTGCCTGGTTTCTTGCCGGACCCTATCGATTCACTTTACTTGACTGGCTGCTTACTCGAAGTGGATGCTTCTTGCATTGCGAGACTCCCCCCTCTCACAATTATGGCCCTCTGTTCCATCAAAGGCCCATCTCGAGGATGGACTTTGGAGTCCTGAGAGATGGCATGCATCAAAAAAAGGGCTTTGGGGTTTTTTAAATAGGTATTTAGTCAAAGTTTTAATGGTGGGGAGGGGTGGGGAAGGGGTGTTTAGGGTAGGGGAAGAAATTGTCAGAAGGGAACAAGAAGACAGGCCAGGCAACGGAAGGGGACGGAGTCCTGAGGGTGCGGACGGGGGGTTGATTAAGACTAACTCAGTCCCAATAAGTACCGTTAGCGGGAGGGGCAGGTATGGTGGGAGCAGGGGGCCGTATCATAATAAGGGAGCGTGCACCCGCTGCTTACGAGCGGTCGTGCGCTCCGACCCCCAAGGCTCAACCTGTTCTCGGGGTTGTTCAGAACCACAGGGCCCTGGCTGTAGGCTGATGCTGTGCAATGCCAGGTCTGTGGTAAATAAGGCCCCCCTCATTCAAGATTTAATCTCAGAGGGGGGAGCAGACCTGGCGGGTATAACGGAGACCTGGTTGGGACCAGAGGGCGGTGTCCCTCTGGTGGAAATGTGCCCACCGGGTTTCCTTGCATTCCACTAGCCGAGAGCTCAAGGCAGGGGTGGGAGGGTGGCGGTCGTGATCAGGGAAGGTTTCAGGCCGAGGGAGGTCACTGTTCCTCAGACGGCAGGCTGTGAATCCCTTCTGGTGAAGTGGGACCTAGGGGGTCCGAGGGCGGTGTTGATTACGTACCTGGCTCCCTGCCACGTATCAACCTCCCTTCCCGAGCTCCTGGGCGTTGTCGCCGCGGTGGTGGTTGAGGTCCCCAGGCTAATAGTCATGGGTGACTTCAACCTGCCGCCCGGGGGCGGGACATCCGGGGAGGCTCGAGAGTTCATGGCTTCCATGACAGCCATGGACCTGACCCAGGTAATTCAAGGCCCCACACACACAGGGGGGAACACGCTTGACCTGGTTTTTGTCTCTGGACAGTGGCTGAGTGGTCAGAGTGTAGGGGATATAGTCATTGAACCCCTGTCATGGTCTGATCACTCTCTCCTATGCTTGGACTTTCGGACCGTTGCACCCCACCGCAGGGTGGTGGAACCGGTGAGATGGTACCGCCCCAGGCGGCTGATGGAACCCGAGCGGTTCCAGGCAGAGCTTGGGCCAATTCCTGAGGTTCTGACATACGACTCGGTTGGAGAGCTGGTGGCGGCCTGGGACAGGGTGGCTGCCGGTGCCCTGGATCGAGTTGTGCCTTTGCGGCCTCTGATTCGGCGTGGGTCTCGACCGGCCCTGTGGTATAACGAGGGGTTGAGAGAGATGAAACGCCGGAAAAGACACCTAGAGAGCAGTTGGAGATCGAGCCGTGCCGAATCTGACCAAACATTGGTAAGAGACCATATTAGGTCCTACCTAATGGCGATAAGAGCAGAGAAGTGTTCCTACCTCACTGCTCTTATTGCGTCATCAGATAACCGCCCAGCCTCCCTGTTTAGGGTGACCCGCTCCCTCCTTCATCAGGAGGTGAGGGGAGACCCCTTAGAGGGTAGAGCTGAGGATTTCGGAAAATATCTGTATGATAAAATCGCTCAAATACGGGAAGGCTTTGACTTCAACTGGGTATGTCCAATGGGAGAGGCGGAGGCTGGTCTTGAGACCGTTACCTGGGTTGAGTTTGACCCCGTGACCCCCGAGGAGGTGGACAGGTTGCTGGGGGGACTTAGGGCGACCACATGTTTACTGGACCCGTGCTCCTCCTGGTTGGCGCTGGCCTCCCGGGAGGTGGTACGAGGCTGGTTCCGAGCAATTATCAACGCTTCCTTGAGTGAGGGTGTCTTTCCCGCTGCCTTGAAAGAGGCAGTGGTGAGACCCCTCCTCAAGAAGCCTGCCCTGGATCCAGCTGTTTTATCAAACTACCGTCCCGTCTCCAACCTTCGCTTTCTTGCGAAGGTTGTTGAGAGTGTGGTTGCCCGACAGTTCCCGCAGCACCTGGAGGAATCGTCATATCTTGATCCGTTCCAGTCGGGCTTCAGGCCTGGCTACAGCACGGAAACAGCATTGGTCACGTTGGTGGATGATCTCTGGCGGGCCCAAGACAGGGGTTGCTCCTCTGTTCTGGTGCTATTGGACCTCTCAGCGGCTTTTGATACCATCGATCATGGTATCATGCTGCAACGGTTGGAGGGGCTGGGCATAGGAGGCACTGTTTTGCAGTGGTTCTCCTCCTTCCTCTCTGGCCGGATGCAGTCTGTGTTGACAGGGGGCCAGAGGTCGACCCCGAGACCCCTCGTATGTGGGGTACCTCAGGGGTCGGTCCTCTCGCCTCTACTGTTCAACATTTATGTAAAGCCGCTGGGTGAGATCATCCGTGGTTTTGGCGTGGAGTACCACCAGTACGCTGATGATACCCAGCTGTACATTCCACGCCGAACCACCCCAATGATGCCCTTGCCGTGCTGACCCAGTGCCTGGAGGCCGTGCGGGTATGGATGGGGAGAAACGGACTCAAGCTCAACCCCTCCAAGACCGAGTGGCTGTGGTTACCGTCGTCCCGGTATAGCCAGCTGATTCCATCGCTGTGTATTGGGGGCGAAACAGTGGCTCCCACAGGAAGGGTTCGCAATTTGGGAATCCTCCTGGACTCACGGCTGTCCTTAGAGGACCATCTGACAGCCGTGGCCGGGAGGATGTTCTACCAGGTTCGCCTGGTGCGCCAGTTGCGTCCCTTCCTAGACCGGGACTCGCTACGCACAGTCACTCATGCCCTCGTGACCTCCAGGCTGGACTACTGTAATGCTCTCTACATGGGGCTCCCCTTGAGGTGCACCCGGAAGCTCCAACTTGCCCAGAATGCGGCCGCGCGGGTAGTGATGGGAGCGTCGTGGCGCTCCCACGTAACACCGATCCTGCGTGAGTTGCACTGGTTGCCGGTGGTCTTTCGAGTGCGGTTCAAGGTGTTAGTGACCACTTTTAAAGCGCTCCATGGCATCGGACCCGGATACTTACAGGACCGTCTACTGCCAGCAAATACCTCCCGCCGTCCGGTACGCTCCCACAGAGAGGGCCTCCTCAGGGAGCCGTTGGCCAGACAGTGCCGGCTGGCGACCCCCAGGGGGAGAACCTTCTCTCTGGGAGCTCCCACGTTATGGAACGAGCTCCCCCCCCAAACTCCGTACAATAACAGATTTACGCACCTTCCGTCGGGAACTAAAAACATTCCTTTTTCGACAGGCCGGCCTGGCATAGAAGCTTCGGTTCCAATACGGTCAAAATGTTTTAGGGGGACTGAGTATTTTTAAGATTTTAAGCTTTGTATGTCTTGGGTTTTAAATGGGGATTTCGGCCAAATTATTTAATTCATTTTTAATTATTTTAAATTTTGTATATTTATATGTTTTTTAAATTTTAGGCTGCACACTGCCCCGAGTCCTTCGGGAGAGGGGCGGTATAGAAATTTGATTAATAAATAAATAAATAAATAAATAAAACATTTTCCTCCAATACATTTTCCTCCAATACAAGTAGACTAGCAGCAGAATCTGGTAAACACTGTACACAGCTGAACCAAGTAATGAACCTAATGACACAAAAGGTTGTGCAAATCCAGAACCACAAGCCACTGCACTGTTTCCTAATGCCAAGTTCCTTCAGTCTCAGAGTTATTGACGGAAAAATACAATGAAACTCTGGAGAAGTTTAAGGCATATTTCATTTGACATGAGTTTTAAATCTCCTTGAGATATGGAGAAGTTACATTCTCAACGGACACACCTCAATGGAAGAATCACAGAATCTTCCTGGAGGGGAGAGGGGGAAGGAAGGAGAGAACCATTAATCCAATCTAGTGGGAGGGAAGGGGGAGAATGGTATGAGAACTAGTTGATACCAAACTTGATAGTGAATCTCACTATTACAGAGAGAGAGAGAGAGAGAGAGAGAGAGAGAGAGAGAGAGAGAGAGAGAGAGAGACAGAGAGACAGAGAGACAGAGAGAGAGAGACAGAGACAGAGAGAGACAGAGACAGAGACAGAGACAGACAGAGAGAGAGACAGAGAGAGAGACAGAGAGAGAGACAGAGAGAGAGACAGAGAAAGGAATTGAAAAAGTCCCTCCCAGTTTCTAGCCTTTCATAGTTGGGAGAATGGAATAAGCGTATACAGAATTCTTTAATAATGTTTTCTTAATATTTCTATAATCAATAAGAGGTTTTGTACCTTTTTTGCTTGTTTTCTGTTGCTGAGACAAACCCTGTCACTATCAAAGGTAATAGCAGCCTTATTAATGAGTTCTAAATATAAAAACAGTCTCATATATACTGATTGCAATAGTCAAACCTGGAAGTTACTAACCCCAAATCGTATGTGTATTGCAGCTTCAGAAAGAATGTAAACCCCATTCAGAACACAGAGAGCTATCTTTTTTTTTAATATAAAAATTCCTTTATTAAAACATTCAGCATTGTACATAAAATCTTTGTATGCATCAAACATCATAGCATCTGGTATACAACACTACGTATTATTCTTTGGAAACGTCTGGTTTGGTAAACATTTTTCACTCCTCATTTCAATCCTCTATTATACACCTGTTACATTTTTTATTCTCTATGATCCCTAACCATAGGTCCTGAGGTAGTAGTTAAACATTAAATATAAGATCATATTAATAATCAATCATCATAGAACACAGCATATAACACTAGGTATTAATCTTTGTAAACGTTTGGTTTGGTACATATTCTTTACTCCTCACTTCCAGCCTCAACTATATGTCTGTTGTATTTTATCTTTTATGATCCCTAGCAAAAGATCCTGAGGTAGAGATTCAATAACCTGGGGTAAAAATTCAGTCTGCTTTTTCATTATTAAAGTAATCAACATCAAGCATAAGATCATATTAAGAAGCAATCATATTAAGAAGCGATCATCGTAGAACATAACATACAACAATAGGTAGACAAAGAGCTATCTTATATTTGGAATTACAGGTGATCAAAATTTGGGTGTTTGGCAACCAACGTGCATCTATGACAGTTGTAGCATCCTCGGGTCATGTGATGATGTCTTTTTTTAAGATTTTCTACCTGTCCAAACTCAAGCCAACAGATTGGGCATGTTGCAGATCCCATCAGCCAAAGTGTTGACTGGCAAGAACTAGAAGACAGGCTTCTTCTGCTGTAGTCCCTGCCTTATGCAATGTTCTCCACTCAGAACTAATGGCTTCAGCCCTGATGGTCTTTAAAAGCATAGCAACACTTTAAAAACCCGGCTATGAATTCAGGCCTGCACTTCAGAATATGCTATAGGGTCTTGTTTCTCAGCTTTATTGCTAGTTGATTAATCATTATGGCAGCTGTTTGTATTTATTTATAGATGTTTTCACTGATTCACTCGGTTGATTGGGCAGCTATAGAAATTAAATAAAGTTATCACTATCAGCCTGTGAAGGTTCTGAACTGGATAGTTTATCAAAAGACCCCTCAATCTATTACTCATTAACATTTGTGTATTGTTTAAGATCACAGCTATGCCAGTGTCCTACCGCCTTCCCATTCCCTGCCCTTTTATTTGGAGAAATTGACATACCTGTCTCCCCCAACGAATTCTCTATTGCACAAGTCAAGTCAACTAAGTTGTCCATCATAAATGTCTAAATCTTGCAAACTTAAAGGATACAGAGCTTGAATGAGGAAATCAACAGTGGCAGATGGGAGTCTCAACTCTTTAGTTGGGATTTGCTGAACTACAGCAGAATTTGTATGCTTGCTATGTTGTATAAATATCAAGTAACTAGGAGGAGAAAGGGGGGAAGATTATATTTCAATTAAGTTAAATTCTAAAGAATGTACATGTATGCTTGTCTTTTTATGACCTTCAAAACTATGACAATAAGTTGACTATTCTTGTCAATAAACTGTGATTATCACCAACAGGTTGTTGTGCTTTGAAAAGCAGAATTTCAAAACTATTAAACTGTGAATACAGTTTATACTTCTTTAATAGATTTATGTGATAATATTTCCAAGTCAGCAATTGTTGAGATTTTTTTTAAAAATGTACAATTATACTTTATACCTATATAAAGAGAACAACAGAGAATCTCAATTACATTGAGAAATCAGCTTCAAGTAGCCAGAATATGGATTGGAATCTTAATATCCTTTCCTGAGAAAGTCTATATAACTAAAAATATACAGTAGTGGCCAAAATTGTGGAAACCTTTTGGGAAAAGTGTATTTTTGAGGTTTGACGGCTAATAACACCACTTCTTTTGGAGTAGTACCATAAAATTATATATCAATGGAACGATAATTTAATCAAGAATGTAATGCAACAAAGTTTGTTCAATTATCTGTACTGTATTCTATGAAAAGTTATAGCCAAATAACCAGAAAAAGGAAGCACAACTTGCTTAGGTTGATATCAGGTAGCTTTCCTTCATCTGATTATAGCCAATGAGCATGGGTGTTTAGAGAGCCAATCAGGTGTCATCTTGTTTTGGCAATGAGCCAATCAGATCACAGTAGGATTCAGTTATTGATGTCATGTATTGAAGCTGAGAGGAGGACATTTGTCAGTGTGTTATGTGATCGCTATCAAGTTGGTTGGGGTTTTTTGTATTCTTTCATTTAGTGAGCTTGTAAAACGTAATAAAATTAAAGTAATGGTGCAAAGAGCTGATTGGTTGCCCAGAAAGCGATATAAAATAGTATTATTAAGTGAACAACGCTACAGTTATAAAGAAATTAGAAGAAAAACATTTCTACTGTACACTTTTCCGAAAGGTTCCCACAATTTTGGCCACTACTGTATACACCACAATAAAATTGGACAATTTAAATGAAAATGTTTGTTACTAGTCCTGTGAATCCCATACAAAGACCACTAGAGACAGTTAAGGATTATCAAATCTGATTTCTTAAAATTATATAAAAATATTGTGTAAAAAACAGAATCTAAACAGACTTTATTTATATTTATGATAGCACTGTTTAGCATGTAAGTTGGCCTTAACAAAGATCACATGTTAAGCCTATTTTAGGATTCAAAAATGGTTTACAAATGAACAATTTTTTGTTTCATATGTATGTTATCATTTGTAATTTTTTGAAGTAATAATAGAATAGGCTTTTATACTAGATTTTTTTACATGTGTTTTACTACACACAGTGACTGTAATATCTTAAAAATATAGGAAAGAAAGTGGCATTTATTTAGGAAAGAGGAAAATATATTGAAATAAGTGAAATTACTTTAATTTGCGAATGGGGAGCTTTTGAACTCTCAATAATACTGAACCACAGCTCTCACTGTGTCTTATATGTAGATTTAGGCAGCTGGGAATTATAATTCAGCAATATGGGGTGGAGATATAAGTTTTCATCCATGCTTTAATGACTAGGTTGCTAGTTCTACAATTCTGAAAAAAAATAGTTCTTTTAAAACCATCTATTATGCCACCCTTAAAAAGCAGATTTTTAAAATAAATCTTTGAGATGCTTTTATAGGATGAAACTGTCTTTATTTCCTTGTGATGAGAAATACAATTTTGTCATCTTGTTAAAAAATATGGACAATGCAGAAAGAAGTAGTTTAGCTAGCCCTACAGCATATGACCAGAAAGAAAATCCCAGCAATATGAAGATAAAATTGAAAACCAATATCACCTCTAGCTTCTTGACTATCTTTACCTATAAATTAAGGTGATCGTCCCTTAAAAAAATTATTTTCCTGAATTTGTTCATTGAACAATGCACTGTTCTGGATTTTGATTTACTGTCACCAATGGAACATTCTTACATAATTTATTCTTGTCTTGGAGGTTGCAAAAAAAGAGAGAAGAAACAAACATGACAAGACACTGTTAATTCTACACTATTTTCAGCTTTAAAACAATTGTGCATTTGTTTTGGAAACTAAACTGCTGGGTAGCAACAAAGATGGTAGGCTATCCTTCACTACAAGCAGGAAACTTGAGTTTAAGAGTTATTTATATTTGCACATTGTGAATAATGTTTAGAAGACATGAGAATCCTGATGTGTAAACTCCTCCATTTCAATACACTCTGAGTTCAATAGCATCACAGCAGCTAGAGTGTGGAATCTATCTTGTAGATTCTTGTAATGATTATTAACAATGTCACCAGCCACTTTTGTTTTGCTAATTTGGTGCTTTACCTATGAATAAGTGAACTTTACGGAGTAAATTACATACACAAGGTAAGTGCTGTTCTTACTATATTACTTTATTAAGAGGCACCCATGTATATAATCCATCCAGTATGATTTCTGAGTATATCCACATTGCATTTAACTCCATTAGGCGATGGGCTGGCTTTCAACCAAGCATACTTAACAGACTTCTTTCAGAAGTCAGATGAATTGAATTCATCAAGATAGATGGGGTGCGGGGGAGGGAGGGAAATTCTACAAAGAAGAAAAGAACAGATCGGCATTTAATTAATAAACTGTACAAGTTTATATAACATATAAGAATACAAGTAAGTCATTTCTTGTTGTGTAACCTTTATATCTACATCTTAAATGCATCTTAATGTTGTCTTCAGTTCAACCATAAAAAGTCTGACTAAAAATCGATCATCTTAATTAACATTTCACTACAAAAGAACTTGCTTTTCAAAATTTGCTTTTTAAAAAAATAAAGACATTGCATTGTAAAAAAAAAGACTGCAATTGTTTATTGGACAGGAAGTATTTGAAAAAGTAAATATTCAAACTGTAAGATGAAGAATGAATTGAAGCCCACTCATATTCTTTCTTATTTATATAAAAGGTTTATAAAAAAAAGAATAGGAGATGGATTTCTAACTAGGTACAATATGAAAAGTACTGGAGATCTGATGTCATCTGAAAGCTAAAAGGATGGGAACAAAATTGTTTAATATTTGTACAAAATAAGTGGTGTTGCTACAGCAACACTTTGAACATGGATAGTCTATATAACCTTATGAGACAGAAAAATAACTTTAGCAGTTGGGGATAGAGTAAGTTTTAACTGGAGTCCTTCATCTTGCACACATTCAGTTTAAGACTGTATTATAAAAAATCTCAATCTGTTTTGTTGCTCATTTAATAACTGAAATCTAGACTCGCTATCTTTTGGGCCAACAGTACAGCATTTGCTTCTACCCTCTTGTACAAAAGTGTGTTTTTGAGGCAAACAGTGGAAACCAAGCATTGGGTGTATTCAAAAGCTTACTGTCTATAGGAAATGTCAGTAAGGCAAAAACTGACATATTTTTTCTCATATTCTAGTTCATCATTTATTAACCTGAGATGCCATTCCTAAGAAATAGTGTCTTTTGTCAGCTACCATTACTCCAGAGATAAAAATTGTGTCTGCTTTTCTGGAAGAACAGTAATAAAGTAGATAGTGAATTAGATCTACATAACCTTTAACCCTCCAATCTCCTGAAGAAAATATAAAAGAGAATGATTTGTTACCAATTCATGATATCTCCTTTAGATATCAAAGACTCACATTAATGACTGAGGAAGGCTGTGCAAAATAACTGCTCCCTAAAGACCTTATTATATTAAGAGCCTATTAAAATTATGAATCAGAATGGTAATACATCTACTTGGGTTGTTAAAATTGAATGTCTAGTAAAATGGTCAATTCTCTTCCTTCTATTCTAACCCTTTTAACATGTCTCCTGATAAGAGTTGTGAGCTGGAATGCATATTTTCAATGTATTTGCTTGTCAGGTTTATATTCTGACTTTTTTCAGATGGTCAAATCAATGTATGGAGTTCTCCTTTCTCTTTCTTATCCTTGTGCGGTAAATTCAGCAAAGAGGGAATAGGTGGCCAAAAGTAATTTGGTGAACTTCTATGATTAAGGGCGGATTTGAATATTGTAACCCACGGGTGTCAAATTCGCCGCGTCACGTGATGTGTCACAACATATCGTGACTTTTTTTTATATTGCCGGAGCTGGGGTGGAACCGGCCCACGGGCCAGCAGTTTGACATCGCTATTCTAACCAGTCTCCTCATTTTTGAGCTATGTCTGTCAAAGCAACATATTAATAAAATAACTATAATTTGTAATTCAGCTCTATAAAGATAGAACTTCATAATTGCTTCCTGACCTCCAAGTAAGAATGTAATGTGTTAATATGATAAAATAATTGACTTTCTATTAGTGCCCTGCAATAACCTGAGCATTTAAAAAAATATTCTGCAAATTTATTTGGCTTTCACACACAATTATTATTTTAATACATGTCCCAAGTCAACATTAACTTTGCCTTTGTATATAATCTATTTTTGTTGCACTTGGGGCTTTAAGTGGGAATCTTGCTATTTATACTGCTCATTTGCAATCTAATTTAGTTTGTAGGATGTATCTGCAGTATTATTTATTTCTAATATTGTACATAAGGTTTGGTTTCCAACATTTACATGTATTTATTTATACAGATTTATATCCTCATTCTCAAGAATTTTATTTCTCTGTATACCATAAAGTCTTATAGCTACGCCCAAGTAGATTATACACAGTTAAAAATTTCCAAGCAAGCTAGGAAAAGTCAAGCTGGTTTGATTTTAAAAAATATAGATCAAGAAGCTGAGTTATGTCCAAGTAAGTGTGCAATGCTCAAGAAATATCTATACTCAGGAAATATCCCTATCTACGCAGAAGCACACAAGTAAGATTTTACTGCTCAATAGCTATGCTCTTTCCACTCAGGAACAAAAGGCATAATTTCAAACATCACAAAATCTTTTAATGAGACACAGAAAAATAATGAAGAGACTACAGAAGAAAATGTGCATTTGAGACAGGCAAACAGCAAATACACAGCAGTACTACCGGTATTTATATATTCATACTGCAGTATATGGGCATATCTCACCATGTGAGTCTAAAACTGAGTAATGCTAAATAAAAAGGCTTCATATTAGAAAATCATGTTTTTTAAACATTATTTGTTCTGAAGGATGATGAAATGCAGCATAATTTAGCCAAGGGCCAACTGTACACAGAGAAGCAGTTCTGCATGCAGAGGGGAAAACCTGGTCAGTAGGAGAGCACAGTGTGCTACCAATTACTTTTGAATCAGCTGCTTCACAGAAGAGGTCTTGCCATGCAGAAATTCAAGAGAATATGTTCCCATTTCCTAAGCTATGCTCTTTGGATAATAAAAGGTGTTAAGAATGGCTATAGGATAGAAAGGATTCTTAGAAAGGATATTAAACACTCTTTCAGATAAAGTTCAGAAATACAGTTTGTTACTAACATTTTAAAGAAATGTAGAGCTTTCCTTCACCATAGGAGGTAGGCTCTTCTAACCTTACTTTATACTCCAACATTACTTTAATTTGCTTTTAAAATTCTGATGGCAGGATTGAGATTTTATTGTAGGAGATGTTAAAATATGAAAGCCATTCTAAATATTGTAAAATAAGCAAGTTATAAATTCTTAAATAAATAAAAGTAAGAGCAGCTAAAGAATCCAAAACAAAGAAAAGTGAAAAAACTGTATGTACTATTAGTGTGGCAAAGAAATTCAGTTTTATAATTATATTATACAGGTGCCTACTGAATACATCTGTACACCATGGACATTAAAAAAAATTCTAGGCAAAGCTATTTTCTCAAAAGAAAACAAAATTAATCTTTATTAGAGAAAGTCAAATATTGGCTGCTTGGGAGTTAACAATAAATTGCCAAACTTTCATTTAACAATTTACCCAGAATCTAACTTATGAAGCATTTACATTAATTTTCAAAAGAAAATTAATTTAACCCCTTTATATCTGGAATATTACACAATCCGATATGTGGCTTTTCCTTCATAGATCACTGTTCTCTTCTCATGGTGGCTTCCTCCCTGTGGAACATTATCTCTGCCGAGATAAAATTGCCCCCACAACACTCTTTCGCAACGCTTTGAAGATCTAGTTTTGCCAATGGTCCGGGAGAATCAGAATGGAATGGAGCCCATGAAATGGGTTATTTCAGTGGTTCTCAACTTGTGGTCCGCAGATCCCTGAGAGACCACAATGTCATCACACAGAGTATGCTAAAGGCTTGAAGAAATGTTATGGTTTAAATCTTGAGTTAAATCTTGAGGGTCAGTGGCTAGGGTCTGTGGCCACAAAAGGTATTTAAAGGGGGTCTATGGTGAAGAAAGGTTGAAAACCACTGGCTTATTTGATTGACTGTTGTTATCACCATGGGAGTAGGAGGCTATTGTTTTTCATAGTTTTTATATTGGGTTTCTAGCTGTGTAAGCCACTGAGAGTGAGGTAGGTAGCCATATAAATTTTCTTAAACAAACAAAATAAATAAACAAACAAACTGGGGATGAAGGGGAAAATTTATCTTTTTCTTTTCTGCATCCTTTTTTACAAAGTACAAGTATAAAATGTATGCATTATATTCTGTAGCTGTGTGAGTTTTACTTGTATAATATAATCTTTAATAAAATTATTGGAAAAGAGAACCCTTAGAGGAATATAAAAATCAGATGTGCAGCTTATGCATACTTTCACTTTCTATACAGAAGTAAACATTTTTATGAATTCTGTAAGCATTTGTATTTGCATTGATAGTTGATTTTTCAATGTTTCAGTATAATTATTCACAACAAAAATAATTTCGCGGGGGTTTTTGCGCATGCGTCAAAGTGGATAGACGCTATGCCGGACGCTCTCCAAACAAATATTAAAACATCGGAATTAAACCTCCGCTAAACCCTTCAGAGCCTCAAACAATGTTAGACTAAAGAAAACAGCTAAAACTTCTGAACCTGGAAATACCCTGGGTGGATTGGAGAAGGAAAAGGAGCCGTAGGAAACTTTACTTTCTGTTCTGAACTGTAAGTAATTAAAGTTGCAACAGAGAGAGAAAATGGCGTCGGCCACGGAAGTAGAACTTACAAAAAGAATGGAGGCTTTAGTGCAAACTTTTTCTGTTATTGGCCGGCAGATAAAAGATATGCAAGATATTGTTGCAAAAACAGCGAATGAGTTAATAGAGGTGAAAACAGAACAGAAAGCACAGGGTATCAGGGTAAAGAAGTTGGAGGAGGATAGAGATCAAGATCGCCTTCGGTTGCATATTTTGGAGGACAGATCAAGAAGGGCTAATATACGCTTGAGGGGGTTCAAACAAGATTTCGCTGACGGAAGAAACATGATTCAGAATGTTAGCAAATGGTTTAAAGATAATAAAATTGAAATTGAAGAAGACCAAATTGAACGTGCACATTGGGTTTTTGGTATACGAAGACATGGAATCCAAAGGGACATTATAATCAAATTTTCTTTTGAAA
The DNA here is from genome assembly GCA_034064705.1 of Bothrops alternatus. Classification (NCBI taxonomy): domain Eukaryota; kingdom Metazoa; phylum Chordata; class Lepidosauria; order Squamata; family Viperidae; genus Bothrops; species Bothrops alternatus. The sequence goes on from JARGCV010000589.1 coordinate 4,379,269, forward strand.
AAACAGCTACGGAAGTATATAAAGATTTAAAGAAAATTACCAACCTTAATTGTAAGGGGATTCCAATCAGAGTTCTGAAAGACTTATCCAGGCAAACATTACAAGCCAGAAATAAAATGAGACCAGTTGCGGATGCCTTATTCCACAGAGGCATCAGATTTAGCTGGCAATATCCGGCGATCATAATTGTTTATAAAGATGGGAAAATGTACCGGGCGCAATCTTTGGATGAAGGGAAAGAATTGTTGGTGAAGCTCGGCTTTGATCTGGACTTAAATCAGCAGACGGAGACGGAGGCAGCTGGAGCAGTTGGGAACGCAGGAGTTAAATATGTTAATGAGCTGATTGCAACGGCCCTCCAGCCCTTGGAAATGGAAGTGGGTGGAGAAATTCAAGCGTTGGAAGAAAGGCTAGCACTTTTAAAAGGCAGAGAAAAAGAAAAAGAACTGCAAAAGGCGATGCAGCTGGCCTCAAAAGAAATTCACAAAGAGGCAGAACTAGCAGAAGACCCAGCTAAAGAGGGCAGGATCACGAGGCAGAAGAAAAAATGAACAGTTTGAAATAGTGTGATTCACAAGGTTTTCCTACTTGTAAGGGGAGTGATAAAGGCCTAGTCCTTAGTTCTAACTTTAAACTTTGAAGGAAATAGGTAAAGGAGGCTTGGGGAGGGGGAGTGCGGGGGTTTTATTCTTGATGTGATTTTTATTAAAACTGTTTAGGGGGAGCAGCAGATTCGGCAGAACCGCACCCCCAATGGTGCCCGGCTGTTATAGTGGAATGTTTTTCCGCTCTTCTCTCATGTTGAGAGAAGCGGAGGGAGGGGCACTCTGGTGGGAAGGTTTTTTTATAAAGGTGGAAATCTCATTAAAGCTCTGGGTTGCAGGAGGGAAAAATATCAAATGGGAAAGTTATGAGTGATCAAACAATTATGGCAGTGAATATAAATGGTCTGGCATCGCCCTTGAAAAGGTATAGATTAATGAAATTAGCAAAAGAAAACAGTGTGGACTTTTTGTTCCTCACTGAAACTCATAAGGTAAAGACAAAAATGGATAAATTGATTACTAATAGTGATTGGAGGATTTTTGAATCTCGGGGACAAACAAACAGTAAAGGTGTGGCGATATTAATTCATCAACGGAATCAGTTTCAAGTGGTACAAACAAAAGGGGATAAGGAAGGAAGACTATTATTTGTTAAAATTAAAGTAAATCAAATGACGATGACTTTAGCAGTAATATACGCTCCAAATGTAAATGCTAAACAATTTATATTGAATGCAAAACGTAAGTTAGACGCTTTCTCAGAAGGGACTGTGGTATTTGCAGGGGATTTCAACGTGGAAATAATGGCGGATAAGAAAGAAAAGAAACAATTGAATTTAAATAAATTAAATATGATAGACACTCATGCTGACAAACTACATAGGGGAACGTTTTACTCTGCAAGACACAATAAGTTTAGTTGTATTGATTATATACTAGTGAATAAATTAGGAAGTATTCAAATCAAAAAGGCAGAAATAAAAGACAATTGGATTTCAGATCATGCTCCTATAATGGCGGTCTTGAAAATACATTTTAGTAGGAAACAAAGAATTTGGAGATATAATCAGGTTGTCTCAGTGAATGAAAAAAATAAAGAAAAAATACAGAAAGAAATTCAGGAATTTTTTAAAACAAATGAGGATGGGGAAATAAAGCAATCAGTAATTTGGGATACTAAAAAGGCAGTTATTAGAGGACATTGTATTAGCCTGGAGTCTTTCATTAAAAAAAGTTGGAGATGGGAAAGAGAGGAAAAAATTAGAGAGATAGAGACAATACGTGAAAGATTAAGGATGACAAAGAATAGGGAATGGAATAATTTACTAAAAATTAAGCAAAGACAATTAAAGGATATAGAAGAACAACAATGGAATAATATGAGGACGGCGGTAACGCAGAGAATTGAAATGTGGGGAAAGCAGTCAGCAAAACAAATGGCAAATTATTTGAAAAGAAGGAAAGAAAAATCAAATATCAATGCTCTAAGAGATAAAAATGGGTTATTAAAATATGATAATAGAGAGTTAGAAGTTGTAATGAAAGAGTTTTATGGAAAATTATATGAGAAAGAACATGTCACTGTACAAGATATAGAGGTTAATGAAGAGTTAAATGAAGAAGAAAGACAATTGTTGAATGCAAATATAACAAAGGGAGAAATAACTAGAGTTATTAGAAATTTGAAACCTGGGAAGGCCCCAGGCCCTGATGGGTTTACAGGAGAATATTACAAAACGTATATGGAGGCTTTATTACCACATTTGGAGAAATTATATAATAATGTTTTATTAAACATGGATATTCCACAAACGTGGAGAAATTCTGAAATTGTAACTATCCCAAAACCAGAACGAGATTTAAAAGAACCTGGTTCCTACCGCCCAATCAGTTTGCTAAACCAAGATTATAAGATTTTTATGAAAATTCTAGCAAATAGATTAGGAAATATATTACCCAGAATAATAGGGAAAGATCAATATGGGTTTATAAAAGGAAGAAGAATTTATGAACCAATTAGAAATATAGTGAATGTGCTACACCATGCTACAAGAACTAAACGGAAATTAGGATTGTTGAAGTTAGACGTTTATAAAGCTTTTGACAAAATAAATCATGACTATTTATTTCGACTATGTAAAACTTTCAACATGGGAAATAGATTCAGTCATATTATACAAGAAATATATAAAAAAAATACAGCTTATATTAGAGTAAATGGGAATAGAACAGATGAGATAGAAATAAATAATGGAACTAAACAGGGGTGCCCCCTATCTCCGATGCTCTTCGTAATGGCAATAGAAACACTAGCTAATAAAATTAGAAAAGATAAACAGTGGAAGGGATACCGAATTGGAAACTTAGAATTAAAATTAAATCTCTTTGCCGACGATGCCATAATAGTTACAGAAACACCAATAGAGATGGTAAAAAGAATGACAATTTTACTTCAAGAATTTAAAGAACAATCAGGGTTAAGAGTAAATATGGAAAAATCAGAAATTATTTGTTTAAATACTGGACCCAAAGAACAGATTGAGATACGCAAAGTATCAGGTTTAAAATTGGGACGTAAAAAGATGAAATACTTAGGAATATGGTTACTAAAAAATCCAGAAAGAATGGCTGAGTTTAATCATAATTTAGTATGGAAAAAGATTCAAAAGCAGATCACAAAATGGAAAAATAAAAATTTGAGAAGAATGGCAAAGATTAGGGCATTAAAAATGATGATAATTCCAAAAATGTTATATATGTTACAAGTAATGCCGGGGACCCTCCCTAAAGCAAGATTAAAAGAGTGGGATAATAAATTGAATCTTTGGATTGAAGGTAATAAGAGACCAAGAATTAAAAAAAGGTGGTTGGTAGCTATGGAGAGCGAAGGGGGGTGGGGACACCCGTGTTTGGAATATTATAGGGATGCTTATCAAATAGATAGATTAATGGATTTACAACTATTTGAAGAGAGATTCTGGGTAAGATTAGAAAAAGAAATTAATGACATACAGGATGAAGAACTATTATTTAGGAAATGGAATAGGATAGATATAAAAAGCTTAATAGACCCCGCTAAGGCAGTTATAGAGAGTTGGACGAAATGGCAAAGTAAATTGAAAATGACGAATTCTAAACTAGCGACGCTGCAGGTAATAAATACAAATAAGGAAGGTAATCTCACGAAAATAATAAGGGAATTAAGGAGTAAAGGAATAATGAGAATTGAGCAATTATATGAAAAAGATGGAAAGATTATTAGAAGTAAACTAGAGCAATGTCTGGGCCAAGAAAGATGGTTACAAGTTAACGCAATATGCACATATTTAAGTAGACGTGAGAATAAAGAAACACTCCTCAGACAAGAAACAATTTTAGAAAAGATATTACAAGAAAAGAATAAGTGCACAAAAGCGCAAGCAAGTAACATATATAGGGTCTTATTGCAAGTAGAGGAGGAAGTTGTAAAAGGATTGACAAGGTATTGGCAGGACGAATTAGAAATTAATGAATGGGAAATGGAAAGCATAGTGGAAGACATCAGGAAGATTAAAAATACAAGGATAAGAGAGATGAGAAGAAAAATTTTACATAAATGGTATTATACACCATTACAATTAGCGCACTTCCATAGGGAGAAGAAAGGGAATTGTTGGCATGGATGCAATGAAAAGGGAGTATTTATGCATATGTTTTGGGAATGCGCTGAAGTTCAAAAATTTTGGAAGCAAATACAAATTGAGGTAAATAAGATGCTAAATATTAATTGGAGAATAACTAAGGAAGTGGCGCTATTAATAAAAAATAGTGAGGTAAAGGAATACAAGGAAATTAAAACTGCAGCAATAGAAAGCGCACAAGCAACTATAGTGCTTGGGTGGAAAGATGCGAAGAAATGGAATATACAAAATTGGTGTAAGTACATGGTAGATCACATTCACTATCAAATAATGGAAATTAGATTACACAATTATAATGAAGGTAAATTGGTGGCAACGATGAAGCGGTGGGAAAAGGTAAAAAATTATATGTTGAACTTAATAGGCGATGCAAAAATAAAGAATAAAATTCAGTCACTCTATAAAGTATGAATAATGTAACCCAGAGTTGAGAAGTATATATGTAATAGAAATTGAATCTTCCATATTGGTGGTGGGATTAATGTTTGTTAATGTTTGTATTTTGTCTGGTGGAGGGCACTTTTCACAGTGCACTGTTTTATGTGTTCAATTAATAAAAAATTTAAAAAAAACAAAAAAAAAAACAAAAATAATTTCGCATCCTATAACAACATATTTACATGTATCCCAGTCAATTTGGTTCATATGCACACACGCTTTTTGTTATAGCAATAATAAAGATTTAGAATCCCACTTCATGTAAAATCATACACTCATAGTCTTGATTTATATTCAAGAAAGAAACAAACCATCTCTTCATTTGCCGTCATGCTTAAGCATAAGCTTACTAATTCCAATAAGTCCCTCTGCAGCAATAGAGTCTATATAAAAGCAAGAATTCGCTTTAGAAAGAAAACAAGAAATACTGCATGCATTTATGTACTTTTCTACTAATAAGTACTTTATATGAAGAGCAAATCTCTTCCCAAAGAGACAAATACTGTATCTAAACCACAACTTTTCCATAAAAATTAATTCAACAGTAGCACACGCAAAAAGATCAGTATTTTATTCCTCTCACTTTAAAGAACATCATACTGATGAAAAACATACAACATCCTTTTTATCTGATGATTTATGGGAAGTCATGGCATGTACCTTTAGGGTCTTAAGAAGAGCAGGAGACTACACAGCAAGTAACTATCTCCAGGGAAATCTAGCACATCTGAGACAGTAATAAAAAACAAGTATAGTAACATTTCCATATGTCATGCAGCATTGAGTTACCACTTCTCAATTTTTATATTTGAGTACTAGCAATGGAGCCACTGACAGATAAATGTCAACAGGAAAATAGCTGGATACTTAAATTTTTAACCTGCATCTGGCACTATCATATTGATTTAGGAGTCCAATAGCTACACACAAAGTTACAACAGAAGATGCTTCCAGAAAAGAAACTCAACCAAAGGATACTTTAACCAAAAGTTAAAACTGAAAAAAAAAAATCTCTTTGAATGTGCCAAGGTCTGCATGCATGAATGGCTATTTCCACTTTCTTTTCCATTGAAAAGCAAATCCTCATGCTGAATGAGAATCTATGATAGCTTTCTCTTACATTTCAAGGACAGTGCAGGGCAGTGCAAATAGCTGATTCTAGGAAATCAGTAATGTATGCTTTATGCAAAGCACAAACCACTTAGCATATTTGGAACATGCATGAGAAAGCATGCTTAAAACAGGGAAAGAGAGACAATTTTAATCTATTCTTCTTTATGCCTTGTAAATTGTTCCAGCATAGGAACTGCAACGAGAGTGAAACAGAGTGCTGCAAAAAGTAAAGCATGGATTATCAACCCACACTCTGAAGCGTCTAAAAATAATCTTTCCCTTCGCATATCACTGGTTGAAGATGGCACTTCTGAAAGAATCACACTGAAGAGGAAACAAACAGAACATGGCCATCTTCCTAAATTCTTTGCTGGTTTTACCAATCAAATTGGGAGTTTCCATCTGATTGAAGAAAGGAAGGCTACACTAAGACAGGTATGGAGGTGTCAGCCTTCCCAGGTAGACCAGCAGGATGAGCTAATTCTGTTTTATTGTAAGGCTACAATAAAAGAATCTTGCAAGTCTGAAAGCACAAATTTCCCACCATCTATTTTTGCATTCTGGTAAGTTAGGATGCTTTCTGAGTTTCTTTCTCTGCTCTTATACAGATGTGGGCTCCCCCCTCTTGTCTGATCATTCCCTAAGTAACATCTGCCCCCCCTCCAAGCTCATTTCCACACATCATTACAAGAGTACAGAGAGAAGGTGAAACTTCCCCTTCATGAAGCTAAGTTCCTAACAAATTAATCAATTAATTAACCTAACCAATTGGGTTATGCTGGGGAGGAGCGGGAAATTAATGTAGCCCAATTCATTTCCCCATACCTGCTTTAACTTGCATTTCTTTAATGCAAGCACCCCATGGAGCATTTGAAAGAACTAAACAAATAAACATATCAAAGGAAACACATTTAGGAAAATGAACTGTAAATATTCCCAGAGAACATTTTTCTTGGCGTATTATTACTTTTTTGTGTTAAAATCTTATGCAATAATTCTATTAGAATTAGCTCTTTTTTGAAGAGCTGTTTATGATTTCTTTCCTTTACAAGTTTATAAATCAGTTCTGTCATACACGTATATAAAATTGAGACAAGTTTAACTAGTAAGAAAGTAAAATAGATCACAAATGTTAGAATATTTGAAATAATGCTACTTTATTGTGCAAATTTGCATTTGCAATTATACTTAACAATGGTAAGAGAGAAATATTCCCTCATACATCCATGAATAGACTTGTACCAATGCAACTCACACTCTGGAAAACAGTACCAAATTATTTCAGAAATCAGCAGAAAATCTGGAACGTAGTCGGAAAAGTTCTTTTGTTAAGTTGGATATGAATCAAAATTCTTGTTCCTTATCTTGACCTTTCTAAATTGCTTCATACATTTTCACGGCATGTAATGAACATGTGAAAACGCAGCTTATAATCAGTCTTTCAAACCTGTACAATTTCCTCTTCTCTATGCTGCTATTTCAGGAATTAATTTTATAGTACTAAACTGGGGAATGTCTCTCTTATTAGTATGGTTCCAAGTCAGTCTGGCTTTAAGGCAGAGTTAACTGCATCTGCACACAACCGGCTTGGAAAATTTCCAGAAGAGTTAAGAGCTCATTTCTTTTGGATCTCAGAGATGGTACTATATGAACTCAGAAATATTTCTGTTTAAAAAGCATTAATTTCAAACAGTTAACCTCTCTTTGTTTCCAGGTACAGAATCATTTTAACACAATTGCCAAAGGAAATATTGCAAATATTAAATATATTTCAGTCAAGATATGAAGTCAAAGTTGGTGAGGAAAAATTAATTAAGATTCTTGACCCTATTCATACCCTAATGAATAGAACTACAGAGCAGCTATTTGCAAGTGGCATTATCAAGCAGAGGTTTCAAAGAATCAACATTCTAGACAGAAGCTTTTCTTCTAGAAGAATAGATTTTACTCCAAAGAAAAAAATTAGGACCAATTATTTTCTGTCCTTGACTTTAGTTTTGTATAATCTTAATACATTAGCAATGTTCCAGATTAATTTGCCTTTTTTTTTCACTTTCAGGGTGTAATTCAACCTGTTGGCATTGATGTTTAAAGCTGTAATTTGTTGGATCCTACTTAATGCACAGATATCCTATAATGTTACCATGATAGTATCATTCATGTCCCATTTCTTACAATGTATACTGTTTCATATTTTAATGCTAGCTTATTATTATCAGAATTATCAGTATGCAAAATACTGTGGAAAAGAGATAAACACGGAAAACAGAACAGTTCCATAATACAGAACTTTAAACTGAGAGCCAGTTTGGTGTTATGTTTAAGGCACCAGGCTAGAAATCAGGAAACAGAATGTAATCCTGCCTCAGGCATGAAATGAGCATGATGACTTTGGGCCAGTCATTCTTTCAGGCCAGCTCACCTCACAGGAAGGAGGAGGAAGGAGTATCAGGTATGTTCACTGCCTTGAGTTATTTATGAAAATAATAATGGCAGGATAAAAAAAATCTTTTAAAAAATGCTGCACATGGAAATATTATTGGAACAACATATAATTCACAGTAAATAAAACAACAAATATGGAAATGGAACATTCGTCTTTTCCAAAATGTGCTATGAATCTTCAGAAGAGAGCAGGCAGAAAGTGAAATAAATACAGTTATTTACCTGATGCCTGTCAATTCCACTCAATGGTCTAATGCAAGGAATCTATAATTATGGGATTATTGTTTACTGGTCTTATTTACAAATAAAGAATCTAACGCTGAATACATGCAGTTATGCACGACACAACAAAAAACAGAATGGAAACAGTCATAAATCATGATGGTCATCAAGCAGGTCACTGTCATGAGTGATCCAGTTTTGCAGCAGTTGTTAAGCAAATGCTACAGTCATGCAACAAATCCATTGTTTGCTATGGGATGCTTTTGCTGAAAACTAGAAGTAAATGCCAGTTCTTGACAAAAATGTCATAAAACATGGTCACATAACTGCAGGTTGCAGCAAACAGCTATAAATGTGGGCTGGTTGCCAAGCAGCTGACATGCAATCATATGACCATTGGAACTGAGTTGCAAGTAGTCCTGAGGAAGTCGGTTGTAACTTTGAATGATTGCTAAGCAAATCAGTTGGTAAGCCAAGGACTATTTATCAGAACACTTAATCCATTTCATTCAATATATTAATATTATCGTCACAATCCATAAAGTAATACAGGGTGGGAATATTACTTATAATGCTAATAGATGGAGTTGCTAAAATACATTTCCCCCCCAAAAAAAATTACAACTGGAAAAGAAATTAATCTATAAATTGCAGAATGTTCACAGAAATCCAGCTTACTAAGGAAGAAAGATTGCTTTGAGTAGTGTTAAATTTTCTATTAAATTTTAAATTTAATATTTTATTTTCATCCAAATGTAGGATCCATTCTTCTTGACTCAATCCAGTTGACTCAGCTGTAGTATTCAGTGAAACACCACATTTATGCATTCTGTTAAAATGGAAAATAGATACTTCTCTGCAAATGTTACTTAGTCATTTGATCTTTATCTGAAGTCTCTATCTAGTTCCACTTTGACTGTTTTCATAGACTTCAGCTGTACGGTTATAGTGCTGGTTGCAATAGGTGCTCATTGTTTACCTTATATAAAAGTGCCTCAAGGGCTTATCTGTTCTACATTCTGTTTGATCTATGAACACATCTCCTAAATTGGGAGAAACATTTACAAATCAGGGCTAATACTGGCTTGTCAATGCTAGGCAAAATTAGTTATTCCAAGTTCTCCACAGGACTGAGATTTAGGGGCGCTGCCAGTGTGGTGTGTGTCCAAAGTTTTGTTAGTTTTGTGCAATTCTGGAAACAATATTCTAATAGTATTCTGAAGGAAGCAAACCAATAAAACTTAGGACCGTTAGATGCAATGTTCCTGAAGCCTAGCTCTATCTTTAATGCCTTTGGTGACTGATCATTGAAAGATGACTGATCATTAAACAATCTCTGATGTCAGAGAGAAGACTTTAAGAAGTCATTATCTGAAAACTATTCTTTCTTTCAATAGGCCTTGGACACATCATATGACTCCTTCCTTTGCTTTCTCATCAGACATGAGAATTTTCCTTCATAATTTAGCATTATCATGGTAGGTCTGGGGCAAACAGTGAAAGGTTAGAGACCTCAAACCCTCTGGTTCCAGGACTCTGTTGATATAGCTGCTTGGAAGTCACTACTCTACCATCTATCTTACAGGGCAATGCTTTTACCTATCAGCCCCATCAATCATCATGTGTGAAAGAGGAGCCCCTACTCATAATCCATGCTGTTATTGAGAAATAAAAGGGGGGAAATCATAAAAAATATTGAGTACCATCTCCTGACTCTAAAATGTTGAAACAAAGGAGATAAAAATATAGAGTAGCACATACAGGACTACATAGAGCTCTGGACAAAACAAGATGGTACTGGCCTATCCTAATTTAGAAGACCGCTGCCCAGGAAAAATCCAAATGAAATAGAAACATGCAATATGCCAAGTATGTACGGAGAACATAAGTATCAGAGGCCACAATAGATTTATTAGACATAGAAAATAAGCATAGAGCAATTCTTAACTTTTTCCTATTCCTCTGGAGATCAGACTAGTCTAAAGGATATGATAATTCTGTGTGGAGCTTTTACCTGGACAAACTATGTCCTACAAATCCCCAGTTCTAATATGAGACAGAGGGGAGATGCTAAATTTTGCACTTTCCAGTTTCTTTACCTTATTTTATAATAAGAAAACATTTTCCTGTATTGAAGGGGCTGGTGGTTTGAGAGACCTGCTTGTTACATATGTGCCAATACCCATGAGCTTCTGCTAGAGCACGGGTCACCAACCCGCAGTTCCAAAGCCGCATACAGCTTTGAGCCATCTCCTGCGGCTCTGGAGCCTGCTCTGCCATTTGCAGAGAGAAAGAGAGGCACTTGCACTTCCCCCCCTCTCTCTCTCATGGGACTTGCCCCCTCGGAGGGCTCCTGATTGGCCCTGAGCCTGGGTGCCCCGCCCCCAGGATAAGGAAATCCCTTTCCCAGGCTGGCCCAGTCCGAGATGTACGTGGCCGGGGAGCCACGCGGGGAAGCCCTGGGATCCCCCCAGGGAGCAGCCCACTGAAGCCTCTGGTAGCACAGGAGGCTCCAGCGTCGCCGGTGGACAGAGCCGACCAGTCGGTGGACTGTTGCAGCAGTTCCGGCCCACCAGCGGCATACAAGGTGGCCGGCTTGGCTGCCTAGGGAGTGGCGCCATCGCTGGCCGCCATCCCAGCTGGGATTCCACGCTGCCTAGGCTCACCCTCTGCCCATGGGATGTAGCCACGGCACCGCTGGGACGGCTAGTGCTGCAACAGGCCGTCCCTGGACAGCGGTGGTGGTGGCAAGCGCTGCTCCGTGGTGCCCGGGCAGCATAACAGAGGCGGCAGGCATGATGCACAGCATATCGGACAAGAGGCTCTCCAGGCTCTTGTTGGCCTGCTGGCGGCGCAGCGCCACCGGGGCAGCCATGACGTGCTGCTGCTCTTGTGGCCCTTCAGCCATGAGAGCACACCATGGTTGCGGCAGTGCGTGCACTTGGGTGTCCGCTGCAGGGTTGCCCGGGCTGGCTGAGCCACCGGGCCACCCATGTACAGGTATGGGGAGCCGTAGCCGTTCATGGCGCCCTCTCACTGCAGCCACTAGATCCGCCTCACTCACGCTGGGGCCATTCTTGGCCAAATGTGGCGGTGCTTCCGTGGCTCTCTTGGCGCCGAACCAGGTGCTGAACTTACCCTCAGCTCAAGTGCAAGTTGGCTGACGACTCCCTCGCCTGCCTTCCCCACCTCAGGCTGCTCTGCGGTGCCCTGGGCACCTTTCAGGGCCTTCTGCTGCCTCTTGCCCCCTCCCCGCCCCTTCGTCACCGGCCGCTCACTCGCCCCCCCTCCCGGCTCGAGAGCGGAGGCTCTGACCGGCTTTTATGCTGGCCAGCCCGGCATTCACATGACGTGGGGCGGGGCACGGCCAGGCGGGGCTGACGAGAGAGACGCACCTTCCTGGCCTGGCGCAAACACCTGCAGTCCAGGTGGGCATGGAGGTCGGGAGGGGGAGAGGCCGGCTGGATGCTCTTGCGGGGCCCCACCTGGCCCTGGTACCGCCTGCGCTATGCCAGCCATCCCCAGTGTTGCTCAGCTAAGCGCCCACAGGGTCTGGATCAGGCCAGGCAGAGGGGCTCAACAGGGCATGGGGGATGCAGAGGAGCTGCCCCCAAGTGCTAGGCAGAGGAGAGGACCCCAGTCATTCACCAGAGTCCCAGTATGTCTTGCTGGGTATGGACCTGATAGGTTTGTTCACCCTGGTGTTGGGTTGTGGGAAGCCCACCCAACAGGGTCCTGGCTGGAAGAGGGGAGGTCCTGGGCCGTGCTCGCTTTCTCTCTCTCTCTCTCTCTCTCTCTCTCTCTCTGAGTGCGATTGTAAGCTTGCTGCCTGCCCAGGGAGGGGAGAGCTTAATAGGGGCGCAGGGAGCTGCTCAGGAACCCTTCTGGCCGCTGTGCCCGGGCGCCGAGGCTGCTACGTTCTTCGTGGCAGCGGCATCCCCTTCCATGCTGGTCCCATTGCAAGCTAGGCACACCCCCGCATGCTCACGGGAAGGATGGGAAAAGGGGTGGGCAGTGCCGGTGTTGGGGTGGGGGGAGGGAGTTGGGGAGGAAGAAGGGATCCGTGGGGGCGGGGAGTGTGGGAGGAGGAGTCAGAATCCAAGATACTCAAATCTGGGTTGGCTCCCAGCAAAAGTGCCAAAGAAGTGATGGGAGAAGGAAGAGAAACAGCGGGTATGGGGGAAGTGCCCTGTTTCTTCTTCTGGTGCAAACTATCCTAAAGCCCGAATGGGGAGAATGAGGAGGAGGAAGAGGAAGAGTGGAGATTAACAAACTCTGCTAGCCAATCTGTTTGGGAGAGGGGGCGCAGGATGGAGAGGAGGGCAGCTTGCCTTGGAGAGGGAGAGAGAGAGAGAGAGAGAGAGAGAGAGAGAGAGAGAGAGAGAGAGAGAGAGAGAGAGAGAGAGAGAGAGAGAGAGAGAGAGGTGGGGAAAGAGAGAGAGGGAAAGGAGGGAGACCCGTTATCTAAAATGAAGATAATATAATACTGCATATATCCATCTCTCTCTCAAAACTGAACATTTTAATAACAGAATAATCAGAGAAGCCATCGAGATAGAAAAACGCCCTCACAGCATGAACAAACAAGATGATACCTCCCGCCTACCAGCCATTTGGAAACCCGCCCTTATTGACAAACGTATTCCTAACACAAAGACTGACACCAGAAACACACAGGATGCCACCTCCACACATCCACGCAAAAAGCAAACCCAAACCCACACCAATGATGAGGCAAGACCACAGACCAGGAGCCAGACCAGAGCTGCAACATTGGCCACTTTGAACCTCTCCAGCACAACAAAGCCCCCACCCAAACAGAACACTCCCCCAGCCAATCAGAACACAGCCAACCCCCCAGCCAATCAGAGCACAGCCAAGCCCCTAACCAATCAGAACATAGCCAAGCTCCCAGCCAATCAGTTCAAACCCCCACTGGCAGTTAAAAGGAAAAAACAGCATAGACCACACATTGCTCCTAGAAGCAGAAGCCAAAAGCACCAGCCTGAAGATGATGAATGAGACTTCATCGAAACGTTGCCAAGACACTTCAAATTCTACGTGGGAGAAAACCCGAAGAACCAAAGACCTACATACAAACACCCGCGAAAACCTCAGAAAACATATATATGAACCTACATACAAACACCCGCGAAAACCTCAGAAAACATATATATGAACATATATATGAACTGATTGGGTGGGAGCTTGGCTGTGTTCTGACTGGGTGGAGGTGACACAGCTGCATCATTAGCCACTTTAAACCCCTCCAATGCATAAATGAAGCAAACTGACACCCACCATGAAGATGAGGCACGACCACGAACGTGAAGCCAAACAACAGCAATGCAGCTCACTATCTCAAATCCCCCTGCAACTCAGACTAACCTGAGCACAACAAATCCCCCACCGACACAGAACACTCCCCCATCCAATCAGAGCACAACCAACCCCCCATCCAATCAGAGCACAGCCAAGCCCCTAACCAATCAGAACACACCTCCACCCAATCAGAACACAGCCAAGCTCCCACCCAATCAGTTCATACCCCCACTGGCAGTTAAAAGGAAGAAACAGCTACGATCACATATTGCTCCTAGAAGCACGAAGCCGAAAACACCAGCCTGAAGATGACGAATGGGACTTCGTCGAAACGTTGCCAAGACACTTCCAATTTTACGCACACACATCCACATCCATATATATGTTATGTCTGGCCTCTCGCAGCTCATTAAAATCCACGTAAATATGTATTTAAGAGGTTTATTTAATACATTTCAAAAGGATTCATTTCAAAGCAAGCTGCTGGCATTATGTTGGCCTGAACGGCCAAATCAGATCTATTTACATTTAGATAAACAGGCTCTCCTCCTCCTACATCCCAATTAACTTACTCTTTCTTCATCACATTGTCCAAGATCTCATTATTCTTCGATAGGTTTTCAAAACACCAGAAAACTGAGTTCCAAAACACTGCCAAAGTTTTCAGCCCACTCCTTGATTAACGTTGCTCGTGACAAAAGCGTAGTCTTTCTTTCCCCTTCTAATATAGTGTCAGATACGTCACTTCCCCAATTACTTCCTTTTTCCAGTTAACTGACACCTTCGCTTATCAAACCTTCGGAACCTCGGATTAATCCATTTATCTTCTTGTTCTAAATCTGACTCATCATTTTGAGAATCTGATTCAGAATGCATACAAAGCTCTTCATTGTCTATCTCAGCTGCCGGGAGGGGAAACCACCCAGAGGGGCCTGGCTGCTGATCCTCGGCTGCCGGGAGGGGAAAACACCCAGAGGGGCCTGGCTGCTGATCCTCGGCTGCCGGGAGGGAAAAACACCCAGAGGGACCTGGCTGCTGATCCTCATCCTCTGATACTTCCCAAGCTGGTTCAGGGACACTCACAACACTATCCCCCCCCGCAGGCCCCTCCCCCCGGGGCTGTCGCAGGGGATGTGGTTTGTAGGGAAACGCAGAATGAAAATCCCAAATTTACCGAGGAGCCTCAATATCACGAGCATCGACCCAACAGCCAGCGGCTGGCCCACCCCCGGTCCAATCAACCAAATATTGGAAGCGGTCGTTGAGCCATCGGGAATCTCGGATGCCGGACACCTCCAACCGGGAAACGGGAACGTGAGCACGGCGAGCTGTCGGGCCCGGATCAGGAGGTCGAAGCGGAGAATCAGGGTTAACAGGAACAAGCAAGGAGCGATGAAACACGGGATGTACACGAAGAGACCTAGGCAAAGTCAAACGATAGGTCACCGGATTGATGACCGTCTCCACAGGAAAAGGACCCAGGAAACGTTGATCAAGCTTGCGGTGAATTCTCCCTGGAAATAAGTACTTGGTGGAGAGCCAAACCCGATCTCCAACAGCTAACGGCGGCATGTCGCGACGAGAGCGGTCTGCAACCCTCTTGTAGTCGTCCTTGGCCTTAGTCAAATGGTGCTTAACCATCTCTTGGACAGACTGGAGTTCGGTTAAGTAGTCTTCTGCAACTGGAACTGGAGAATCGAGGAGCGTGAGCGGGAAAAACCTGGGATGATAGCCGTAGTTGGCAAAAAACGGAGTGGTCTG
The DNA here is from genome assembly GCA_034064705.1 of Bothrops alternatus. Lineage (NCBI taxonomy): Eukaryota > Metazoa > Chordata > Lepidosauria > Squamata > Viperidae > Bothrops > Bothrops alternatus. The sequence continues at coordinate 4,394,795 of JARGCV010000589.1, forward strand.
AGTGGAAGTGTGCTGGGAGTTGTTGAAAGCGAATTCGGCCACGGAGAGATATTTGGACCAATCGTTCTGTTGGTCGTTGATGAAACAACGCAAATACTGTTCCAGAATGCCAATCACTTTCTCTGTACCCCCATCAGTCTCTGGGTGATGCGTGGAGGCTAGATTAACTTGGACTTGAAGCGCAGACATGAGTTCTCTCCAGAACTCCGAGGTGAACTGGGTTCCTTGGTCGGACACTATTTTGTCAGGCAAACCGTGTAGCCGGAAGATATGTTGAATGAACAGCTGAGCAGTGACCTTGGCTGTCGGTATTCTTCGGCAAGGAATGAAATGTGCCATTTTGGTCAGCATGTCCACCACTACAAAGACAACGGTGTAGCCGGCAGAAACAGGTAGACAAGTCAAGAAGTCCATGGAAATAGCTCCCCAGGGTCTTTCCTGCGTGGGTAAAGGCTGTAATAATCCCGGAGGGGCTCCTGTGGCATGTTTTGCCTGACGGCACCGTACACAGGAATTCACATAGGATTGCACATCATGGCGAAGCCTGGGCCACCAAAAAGTCCGAGACACTAAGTGAAGAGTCTTAAAGAAACCAAAATGACCTGCCGCAGGGTTATCATGGCATTGAGTCAGGATGAGACCCCGGAGTGGGCCTGCTGGAACATATAACAGGTTGCGGAAGCGTAATAGTCCCTCGGACAAGGTCCAAGGTGAGTCGGGACCCACCTCTTGTCTCTTCCGTATCGCAAAGTCATCTAGTTGTTGCGCTTCCCGAATCTGTCGTCGTAGATCTACTGGATTGTGCACGGCTGCGATCGATTCGAGAGGCAGAATGGTTCGAAGCGGTAAGGGATCCTTGATCTGTAGATACTCAGGTTTACGGGACAGGGCATCTGCTCTTTTGTTGTACCCTTTCGGAATGTAGGTGACTTTGAAGTTGAATCGAGCGAAGAACAAAGACCAACGGATCTGACGTTGATTCAATTTCCTGGCAGATTGCAAAAATTCCAAGTTTTTATGGTCAGTCCGAACTTCAACTTGGTAGCGGGCTCCTTCCAGGTGGTGTCTCCAGGTCTCAAAAGCAGTCTTGATGGCCAATAGTTCCTTTTCCCAAATGGTATAATGGCGTTCGGAGGGAGTTAGTTTCCTGGAGTAATAAGCACACGGGAACAGGAGGCCGCCATCTTGGCGTGTTTGAAGTAGCACGGCCCCTACCGCAACATCTGAGGCGTCAGCCTCCACTACAAAGGGACGACAAGGATCTGGATACTTGAGAATGGGTTCTTGAACAAAAGCCTTTTTGAGGGTCTGAAACGCCTGTTGCTCGGCATCGCCCCACTGGAACTTAATGCCTTTCCGTAACAGTCGAGTAAGGGGCGCAGTCAAGGTAGAAAATCTTGGAATAAATATCCTGTAATAGTTCGCAAATCCCAAAAGTCTTTGGACATCTTTTGCTTTCCACGGTGGTTGCCAGGTTTGCAAGGCCTCAACCTTGCCAGGGTCCATGGCGATGCCTTGTGGAGAAATCACATGTCCCAGAAACTCAATGGTGGTTTGATAGAATTGACATTTCTCTAACTTGGCGTAAAGGTGATGCTCTCTCAAGCGTTGCAAAACTCGCCGGAGATGCTGAAGATGAGTTGCTCGTGACGGGGAATAAATCAGGATGTCATCAAGGTAAACCACCACAAATTGATCTAATAAATCCCGGAAGATGTCATTCATGAAATGTTGAAAGACGGCCGGAGCATTGGTGAGTCCAAAGGGCATAACGGTATACTCAAAATGACCATACCTGGTTCCAAACGCGGTCTTCCACTCGTCCCCCTCTCGAATGCGAACCAGGTTGTAAGCACCCCTTAAATCTATCTTGGTGAAGATGCTCGCTGATCGGAGACGGTCCATGAGATCAGGAATCAAAGGCAGAGGGTACCGGTTGCGCACCGTGATGGCATTGAGCTTGCGATAGTCACAGCATAGGCGTAAATCTCCGGTTTTCTTCTTCACGAATAACACAGGAGCTGACAAAGGCGAGGAAGAGGGACGAATGAAACCCCTGGCCAGGTTTTTGTCCACAAAGTCTTTCAATGCGGCCAACTCGGGTTCAGACATGGAGTAAAGGCGTCCCCTTGGAAGCTTGGCATTTGGTAGCAAATCAATGGCACAGTCATATGGTCTATGCGGAGGCAATTGGTCTGCCTCTTTCTCATTGAATATATCTGCAAAGTCCGCTAGATCGGCCGGCAAGGTGATGTCAGGGTGGGATGGTAGCTGGGCTGCACAAACTTGGCGTACGTGGTCTACGCATTGCAAACTGGGAAATGAAACAATGTTCTGGGACCACACCACACAAGGATCATGGGTTCTCAACCAGGCTAGGCCGAGAACTAAGGGGAAATGAAGTCCCTTGGTAACATAGAATTGGATGGCTTCTTCATGTTGTCCTATGACCAGGCGTATGGGCTGGGTCATAAACTTGATCGGTCCAGACAACAACTCACGACCATCGATTGTCTCAACCAACATAGGCGGCTTCACGGAGCACAAAGGTATGGCATGCTGACGAGCGAAAGCTTCATTCATGAAATTGGTGGTGGCTCCAGAATCCAACAAGGCGTGGGCCGGAATGCCCTGGGCATGATTTCCCAGAAGTATATTGGTTGCTAGGATCAGATGTCTCGGAGGACCGGGGTCGTTGTCTGCGGAACTGGAACTGGGTTTGGCGCCTGCCCGACCCAATGTTTCCATTAGGCCGGGCTCTGGCCGTTTCCCGGCAAGGTGGCTTGAAACTGCTGAGTGGAAGGCCTAGCTGGAACAGGAGTAGGACCTGCCGTACCACGTCTTTTCTGGGGGCAGGCCATGACGAAGTGACCCATCTCTCCACAGTACAGGCACAAGCCCTCAGCTCTCCGTCTTGCCTTCTCAGCCTCGGTCAAACGAGATCTGGCTGCACCAAGATCCATGGGCTCATCTCTGGTCATGGGTGCAGGGTGCCTCTCAGTGTAAGCCGGCCCTGTTTGGAAAATACGTCTGAGTGCCGGGATAGGTGGAGCGATAGGTAGGGTCTGGAATCCTCTGCGTGGTGCAGGAACTGGCTTGGCACTTCCAGTGACTGGAACCATCTGTTTGACCAGGCGGGCATCCATGGCTTGCGTTTGCGCCTCAATAGCCAAACAATGTTGGTATAATGCATCCAGGGTCGCAGGTATTACAGTAGTTTTCAATCCATTCAAGATCTGAGAAGACAGGCCATCTTGAAAGATTTCCATGAGAGCCTCATCATTCCAATTAATTTCTTGAGCTAGGCGGCGAAAATCTGATATATAGTCCGCTACGCAGCGCGATCCTTGACGTAGCTCTCGTATCCGCCGGGTGGCATTTTGTCTACGAAGGGGGTCAACAAATTCTCTTTCCATCAGCTGGCAGAATCCTGCATAATTGCGCAGGACAGGATCTTGTCCGTCTATCAGAGGAGACGACCAATCAGCAGCTGTCCCAGAGAGTAAACTTAAAATGAAAGCTACTTTCGTTTCATCAAGCTGGAAGTCTGCTGGAGTTGAGGCAATGAATGTTTTGCATTGGTTTAAAAAAGCTGGAAATTTACTACGCTCTCCAGTAAACTTATCAGGCAAGGCTAAATAACATCTGCTCCGTCTGGGAGGGGGGGCTGGAGCTGGGGCTCCTGCAGCTTGCTGAATCTGCTGTTGCAAATGTCCAATTTGTTGCTGGAGAGTTTGAACTAATAGATGCAGAGCCGGGTTATCAGCGAGGAGTTGCTCCATGACGTCACTGAAAGCTCGGACTAATTTTCGTCTTTTCTGTTCTTTGGTCACGAGCAATCTGTTATGTCTGGCCTCTCGCAGCTCATTAAAATCCACGTAAATATGTATTTAAGAGGTTTATTTAATACATTTCAAAAGGATTCATTTCAAAGCAAGCTGCTGGCATTATGTTGGCCTGAATGGCCAAATCAGATCTATTTACATTTAGATAAACAGGCTCTCCTCCTCCTACATCCCAATTAACTTACTCTTTCTTCATCACATTGTCCAAGATCTCATTATTCTTCGATAGGTTTTCAAAACACCAGAAAACTGAGTTCCAAAACACTGCCAAAGTTTTCAGCCCACTCCTTGATTAACGTTGCTTGTGACAAAAGCGTAGTCTTTCTTTCCCCTTCTAATATAGTGTCCGATACGTCACTTCCCCAATTACTTCCTTTTTCCAGTTAACTGACACCTTCGCTTATCAAACCTTCGGAACCTCGGATTAATCCATTTATCTTCTTGTTCTAAATCTGACTCATCATTTTGAGAATCTGATTCAGAATGCATACAAAGCTCTTCATTGTCTATCTCAGCTGCCGGGAGGGGAAACCACCCAGAGGGGCCTGGCTGCTGATCCTCGGCTGCCGGGAGGGGAAAACACCCAGAGGGGCCTGGCTACTGATCCTCGGCTGCCGGGAGGGAAAAACACCCAGAGGGACCTGGCTGCTGATCCTCATCCTCTGATACTTCCCAAGCTGGTTCAGGGACACTCACAACAATATATAAAGATAAAAAAGGATATATGCAATGTTATCTTCATTTTAGATATCAAAAGGGTTTTGTGGCTCCCAGTATTTTGTTTTCAGTGGGAAACTGGTCCAAATGGCTCTTTGAGTGTTTTGTTTTCGGTGGGAAATGGGTCCAAGTGGCTCTTTGAGGGTTTTGGGTTGCCTACCCCTGTGCTAGAGCCTGAGAGAAAGTATTAATTCGATTGTTTAACCTTGCAGCTTCAAGGTGAAGGCAGGCTGGCTTTACAACTTGAATTTTGAAACGTCCTTCTCCCTGTCTCTAATGGAATAGGTAACCATCTCCTCTTTGCATCTATGCTCTTTATGCTTCTTTTGGTATATCATTCTCTTCTCCTCTCTCTCTCTCTCTCTCTCTCTCTCTCTCTCTCTCTCTCTCTCTATATATATATATATATATATATATATATATATATATATATATATATATATATATATATACACACACACACACACACACACACACGTGTGTGTGTGTGTGTGTATATGTATGTATGTCTTTGGGTTTTCTCCCACGTAGAATTTGAAGTATCTTGGCGACGTTTCGACGAAGTCCCATTCGTCATCTTCAGGCTGGTGCTTTCAGCTTCGTGCTTCTAGGAGCAATGCCACTTGGACCCATTTCCCACCAAAAACAAAACACTCAAAGAGCCACTTGGACCATTGCTCCTAGAAGCACGAAGCCGAAAGCACCAGCCTGAAGATGACGAATGGGACTTCGTCGAAACGTCACCAAGATACTTCAAATTCTACGTGGGAGAAAACCCAAAGAACTAAAGACCTACATACAAACACCCGCGAAAACCTCAGAAAACATATATATGTATATGTATATGTACATGTATATGTATATGGCATGAGCATGAAGAAAATTGCAAACAGGCAGAGGATAAGAAAAACAGAATCCATTTCATGAACTAGGGAAGTGATGGGTACCCCACTGTTTTTCCTTACTCTGGTTCACTACTCTCAAGACAGAGTCAAAAGAAAGGCTATTGCTTCTCTCTATGAGGCAGAGGAAGGACTGAAAGACTTTCGTCTTTAGGGCAGGAAGGTATATAAGTCCTGCCTTTAGCCAAAACTAAAGGCATTCACCTTTTCTCATAATTTTCAATAATTAAGAAAATGTCCTTCAAATGTCCATTCCACTATTAGATCTTTTTTTGTTAACATGAATACAATATTGTAAATCTACAGGCAGTCCTTGACTTCTGACCACAAATGAGCCCAAAATTTCTATGGTTAAATGAGACATTTGAGTTTTGCCCCATTTTATGACTTTTCTTCCCACAGTTAAGTGAATAACTGCAAACTGAGTAGCATGCTTGTTAACTGAATCTGGCTTTCGCATTGACTCTGCTTATCAGAAGGTTGCAAAAGGTGATTGCAGGATTCCAGGATACTGCAACCATCATAAATCAGTTGCCAAGCATCTGAATTTTCATCATGTGACCACAAAGATGCCTGTATTTGGCAGTAGAGGCAGGAAACACAGGTTTCTTTAGGACCATCCATAAGAAGGCAGTCAATACAGACAGAAATCTCTTAGGTTGCTATCTCACAGTACTGCAGTGGATATTGATGAATTACTGTCCAAGCTAAGGACTTTGCATTTCAATTTCCTAGTATGAAATTGAAGGATTTCCTGCTCCATATGGCTATGGTTTCCCAGCCAACCATTTTCTGCAATTCAATTCCCTACTCAGGATTGGTGAGGAATTTGTAGTGGAGTTTATAGTTTAAGTATTTTGCGTAGGCCACAGAACTTACAGACACAACTCTAAACATTTTAATATCAGCTCACATTTACTTCACACATTTTTGTCAAGATATATGGCAAAATGCTTGCGGAAGATAGGGTAAGATTATAAAATTAATGTACGATTAACAGAATGGCACTTGGGCTCTAAAAAGACTGATGAAAGATCAACATCTGGAAGACTGGAAGATATCAATATGAACAAACACATTATATATAAGAGTGTTCAGAGGAGGAATTAGTTGCTCTTTAATACTGACAATTACTCTTCAATTACCTACTTAAACTTTATTCATGTAAACTTTATACTATAGGGGATGCTGTGTGGCCTTATATTAGAATCAACTTACTAACAGTAGCTCATTATATTTAAAGAAGCCTGGATTAATAACTAATCTTTCTCTTTGAGTGCAGCACAGAGGGCAAGGAGAAACAGATACTTTCCTTTCCAGATTACACAAAGTCCCACTTCAGAAACCATAAAACGCTATAAAGACCCCATACCCTAAACTCAGGAGAAATTGGATAATGCTATCACCTAATCTGATTAGCCCCAGAGACAGGAGATAAACATAACAAAGAACAGTCCGACACCAGCTGTAAATCCAATTCAGTCAAATAAATCAGGCAGCTGTCCTAAGAAGCTCAGCATCTGGGGCCTGTCACATACAATGCTTTTAGGGAAATGACAACAGCTCAGTTCTCATGTTAGACATGGAAAAATGTGTTAATCTGTTTACCTTAAATAGATTTACCTCAGCTCGAGTTAAAAGGAATTGATGTTGGAAAACACTGCCAAAGCAGTGGCTGAACAGGGAGAAGAGTTCTATGTTAAGGATGTTGAGTTTATTGCCCCAAAGAATCACATACAACACCTAAATTATAATACAATTTAATTCAACAGTAAATTGTAATAAAAGGTATAAAGACTGATTCTTATTAACTATGGCTGTGTTTTACTAATCTGCAGTTTTGCATGCTCCCATCTGGAATGTTTACAAGCGGAAATGCATGAAAGCATTCTTCCCTGAACAGAAACAATACTAGAGAAGTCTTGCTAAGGTAGGTACTATGTTCATTATACTAATATTATAACTGCAACAATCTGCCAAGCAAAAATTGGGCATAACGCAATTCAGGATAATACAAAATTCAAATATGGGATTGGACAGCATTCATAGAATATTCAATACATTAGGCAATGTATACTTCCATCCCCATCCCACTTAGGTACAAGTGAGAATTGGGAAATAATCTTGCAATTTTTCATTACAGAGTTTAAAATCATGTTCCAATGGTGCTGTATTGTCTTCCATTTTCTAAAAGCCAGAATCAGCTTGAAAAGTGAGCTAGTCGGGGTAAATAGAAGAGAAGTTCCTAACAGGTGAGAGCTTTCTTTAGATTATCTTTTCCCACCTACCGGTAAGTACCCACTAAATATGTTGGGTCTACATGAGTTGGTTAAGAATTCTAAAAGTTGTCAGCTGATATAGTAAAAGATTTAAGGCCAGCGAAGCCAATGTTCCTTTATGCCTAGATGATTAGCTTCGAACCCTACATTTAGAGGGATTTTGCACTGTATACTTAAGATTATTTCAGTACTCCACAGCTGTAAAATAAAAATAGCATTCATGATACTTAAGAGGGTTAGAACGAAGAAAACTTTCATTATGTATTCATTTAGTAACAGAATCTTTATTACATTTGTAAAATAGTAAAAATTATATGACCCAGCATATTCAACTCCACTTTTTTCAATTTAACCTATCACTTTATGATGATAAAAATTCCCTGAGATCAGGGAAGCCGTAGAGAAATTAAGTAATCAAAACCAGAAACTTGAAACAATGATAACTGATCTTTGTGCAAAATTGGGAGGAGAGGGAGAAAGGATGGGAAGAAAGTTCAAGTTTCCTACAGATTTTTGAATGGTGTCTAGGCAGTTATATATATGGTTTCTACATCTGTACAGAGATAATCTATCGAATGTAAGGCTTTTAGTGGGTATCTTCCTCCATCTTTAGACCCTGAGAGGCCCTGGGATTCCAAGGGAATACAACTTTACAAAGAATATAAAAAGCTCTGACCACTGATAAGGCCTCAGCAGTTTTGTCTTACTCCCATCTGCTTTGATATAAGTTGCACTGGTTTTTTTTGTTTTTGTTTTTTTGTTGGAGCATGTGGTGAAGACAGCTCCAGGGGATTCTACAATGACAGAACAGATAGAAGTAATATTTTTTTCTGTTCAGAAGGTCAGTCAAAGCTACCCTTGCAATGTAAATCTCAACTGGAATCACCCGGTGTACCACTATTACCAGCACTATATTATTAGTTGTAGAATATGCCTTCGCTCCAACGTACTGTAGCCTATAAATGGTTTGTTACAATCTTTTAGATATTCTATCATCAACCTGTTGTAATAGATATAACAAGACCACAGGTAAAAAAAATTCAAGTTTTTATTTGAAGTCTTTTCTCTACAGGGGGCATTGATGTCAAGGCTTCATAATATGCTCTTCATAGCTGTTCCATCAATAATGTAATAGAAATTGTAAAAGTATAAAAATATAAAGTATAAACTAAAGAAAGTTTAAAACAATGTATTGAGTTCTTTATTTTAGGAGAACATGGAATCATAGCCTTAAGACCTTTTCCAACATTGTCTTATGAGGGCTTGACTCTGCTCACAAAGTTCTTGCTCAAATACATGAGATAATGGCTATTATAGACATTTGATTATGTTCTCTTTGTTGCAACTAAATCAGGCTTTTGGAGTGCCTAGTCTCATTTCATAGTCACACAGGCCCATCGTTAGGATATCAATCAATCACAATAAACCTTTAGTAGTTTAACTGCAAGATACAAAACACATATCTTTATTAAACCCAGAATATTCATAGGACAACTACGGTACTAGTTTAGCCCCTGCATACTAAACACAACTTATCCAGCCACTCTTCTCAGTCTACTTCCTCATTGTATGGTCAGAACATTACACTCAAATTATATCCCATTCTTCAGGTGAGCAGTAATATGAGAATCAAGAACCAACTCAGCTTAGGTTGTTTTGTCTTTTTACATGATTAAAAGCATTTGAAGTTACAAAGTTAAACATCCTAATCTAAAAGTGGGAGAAGAGAGAAGAAAAGGAAGAAATAGGAAGAACAGGAAACATGGATAAAGGAAAATTCTCATGCCCTCCTCCTTACAGCAATGTCATTCTGTTAAAATTCAAAACTTCTTAGAGTACAACACTACTTCATTTATCAGTTTCTCCCTCTCTTTGGCTTTTTTCAACCCAAATTCACCATATTTGGCCAAGACTGTTTAATATCCTATTTTTCTGATTTCCTCTTTGTTGAAATCCAGGGCAAATTATGAGGTTCTTCGACAGACTATGTGGCAGTGTTTCTCTAACAACTTTCCACCTAACATTTTGTGGTTTAGCTAAGACTAACTGAAATCTGGAATTCAAGCAGCATTAACTACCTACACATTCTGATAATACATAGAAAAGAAAGGATGTGAAAGGAAGTGGAGGTTGGTCTAAAATATCACCATTTTATGATAAATCCTTCTGGCTTTCTTCTTCTTTTAATGGGGTCACTTAGATCAAACCAGGGAAGCAGAAAATTGAATTTGTTGCATATTCATTTCTCTGTTTCCCTTAGGAAGAAATGCCTTTGCATACAACTACGGTACTATCTTTTGGAATACAGAACTTTGAGGATGATTAAAAATGCCAAAGACACCAAAGACATAAAAGAAAAAGAAACTAATCATCAAAACAATAAATTATAAATTAGAGGGAAATGGCAAACAGAATAAACTAATAAAGAAAAAAACATATGGAAAAATCTGTTGTTCTCCCTTTATTTGAGAACAGTTTCTGATGCTTCCCCTGTTGCCATCAAAAACTGAGTGGATATGCTGAAAACAAGTAGCTTTGTATGATTAGGAGAGTTGCTTAGAATGCTAAAACTCTTTTTGAGCTTTAGAACCTTCCCGAATTACATTATGTGCAGGCACAGAATTCAAAGCTGAACAGACCAGAAAGAAGGACTGGGAGCTCTAATATTACAAGAGAAGAGACATACAAAAAAAGTGTCTGGGTGAATGTGGACAGGGAATAATGAGGTGATATGTCTGAGATATATGAATCTCAAATACTGATGTGGCTCAAACATTCAAATGTATATCTTGTTAGGGATTATTCATGGGCTTCCAAAGACATTATATTAAGTATAATAACAAAAGCAGAATAAAGCAGAGAGAGAGAGAGAGAGAGAGAGAGAGAGAGAGAGAGAGAGAGAGAGAGAGAGAGAGAGAGAGAGATCTAAGATGAAAAATTCCAGATGATCTGGTATTCATGAAAGATATATTCAAAAACAGTTGGATGTAGGAATTGGCAAGAATTAGAAAGAAACAGCACAAATCACTGACAAGTTTTTAGAGTTTATGTGTCCTACTACAGGGCAATTGTATAATTATTCTCAATAGAATTCATTCTGGAGATGGATGGGATTTACTGATGTTTAAAATCTGCACTTTTCCTGTTACATTAGTTACCACTTTCTTTCCTGGAAATCCATGCACATGCAATGAATCAGTGTACCTGAATCATGCAGTTCAATTTCAACTTCAGCTTTACATAGATAACACTATTATAATCAACTTACAAGCTTTCATTTAGTGACCGTTCAAAGTTACAATAGCACTGAAAAAAACGAATCATGACCATTTTTCACACCATTATAGCATTCCCATGGTCACATGATCCAAATTCAAACCCTTGGCTACTGGCTCATATGTATGAGAGTTGCAGTGTCCTGCGATCAATGCGAACACCTTTTGCAACCTCCTGACAAAGTCAACGTTTGTTTGTTTACTTGTGTAAGAAACATCACTGCATAGGGAGCAAAGTCAATGAGGAAGCCAGATTGACTTTACAACTGTGTTACTAACTTAAGAACTGCAGTGATTCACTTAACAACTATCTCACTTAGCAATAGAAATTTTGGCCTTATTTGTGGTTGCAAGTCGAGGACTACCTTTTAATGTGTAAGGATGTGGAAATAGAATATTTGGTATTTGGTATAAGACTTAAAACATCAATATATTTAACCTAAAGTTGTTAGTGTGTGTGTGTGTGTGCGTGCGTGCGCGCGTGTCTATGTAATGTCAATGAAAAGCAGTTCAGAGAAAATTCTGAAGCTTTTATGAAATCCCATTTCAGGAGAAATAGCACTTTCTTATCCATGATTTAGTATGGTATTATTGTCATTTTTTTTTCAAAGCATGGTTTCAACATTTGATATTTTATTTGTTTTGATCAGACCAGCTTAACACAAAGAAAATTACCATTACAACTCAAAAAATGTAAATGTAAGATACTGATAATATAGTAATAAACTGGTGTATTACTAAAATAGAATTACAGATTATGTTTATCCCGATATATCTTTAGAATTAAATTGATAAAGTATGTGAAGATAAAAGTAAGAAAAAAATAAAAAAGATACATTCATCTGCAATTGGAGTACCATTGAACCTAAAATTGGTATCACTAAGAAGCTATTCTCTTAGTGCATTTACAGTACTAAAATCTATAAATCACAGTATAATATTTATTAGACTAGACTAGCTATCTAGTCTAAAGAAAAGGTTTAGTAGTAGTTTCCCTATTTCCTAAAAAAATGTTTAAAATATCAAACCAATAAAAGGAGAGTGGCACTGAGATAATAAAGTAGAACAAAATTAAATAAATTTATTTTATTTATAAATAATATGCTAAAATGAAAGGAGGATTTACTGAATTGTACTAACCTAAGACAAAGTTTAGGGCACCTTAGTTGTAGCAGTTATTTACATTCAGTCTCAGCTAGTCTGCAAAAATCTAATTACAGTACCTGAAACCTCCACTTTCTCATCAGCTAAAAGGAGATTAAAATAATCAGCTTCTATTCTACCAGGGAATCTTCTTATGAATGGGAAGATGTATAAAACGCCATAGATCCCTTTAAAACAGGGGTCTCCATCCTTTCTGGGTTGGAGGCCCGGTGGGAGAGGGAGGGGCAGGGGCCTTACATGTACATGTGCAAAAGTGAATGTGGCCACATGTGCACACGTGCACAAACAGGCCGCGAGTATGCGCACCATGCAAACGGGCTACAAGCATGTGCGGATGGCTCTCAGCGACATTGGTGCCTGTGTGAGGCTTGTGGCCCCACCACTTCCAGGCTCGCAGCAATGCTACCATCGGGGTGAGGATTCATGGCAATGCCACCGCCTGCGTATGGCATGCCACCACCCGCTTGCCACTCGCAGTGCTGGCGCTGCCCACTGAAGGTGCATTGCAACACCGCCACCCACATGATACTAGCGGCGCTGCTGCTGCCTGTGCAACACTCGTGGCAATGATGGCACAAGCGGGATGAGCATACATACATGTGTGTGTGCACTGCCCAGCTATCATGCAGCCAGAGTGGGCCACAGCTCATAGGTTGGGGACCTCTGCCTTAAAATGTCTCAATTTTGCCCACACTGCAAGGACAAGCTCAGCTGTAATAAATCAATGTAAAAAGGTTATTTTGATGTTTTAGGACACTGTCGTGAACATGTGTGGAGCAGGCCCAACTTTTTTTTTTTATCTTCCTGGGATTATGTAGGATGGAGCCTGACTGAGGTCTCTTTACGGATTAATATTCCTAGCACTTTGCTTGAATAATGTGTTAATCTGTTCACACTCCATTGGAATTAGTGTATTGAAGGACAATACAATACAAAATGTATTGTCACAAAGTGATTTCCACCAAGAATGGAATGTGTCAAAGTAATCATATTGTCTGAGTTACAAATTAGTTTGAGTGCTACCTATACATGGATTCTAATGGATAAACAAAATGAAATTTTATTTTGAAAAAGAGAAAACTATAATAACTTCAAATATCAAAATGCCAGCATTTTCTGTTAAAGAAGATGAATATAGAGCTCTTAAATTACCAGAAAATGTCAATTTTAAAAGGGAATTTCATAAGTAAATACATTGCTCCAGGCAGATCACAAGATGGTGCTAGTCTGCTATGAACAATTGCTACCACCACAATAATCAGTCAGCCTCAATGACTAGATGGCCTCCAAGGTCCCTTCCAACTTCATTATTATTATTATTATTATTATTATTATTATTATTATTATTATTATTATTAATATTGTTGTTGTTGTCGTCATCATCATTATTCCCAAAGAGAGTAGGAGAACAGAGAAATATTGGGTCATTATAATGACATCATTGTTCCACCCAACCTTATTGAGTCATCATATATATCATATATCATATATATATATTAGGAATATATTAGGATACACATACAAATATTCCCTTTAGGTTCTGTGTAACAGAATCATTTCTATTGTGTCATGATTCCTGAGATTAAGGAGCTGAGGTATTCAGGCATTTTCTGAAGCTCTTTGTGTCAAACACAGACTCTAAACCTTTCTAAAGCATCACACATATACAGGCCATTTATACAAGAGCTTCACAAAATATTTTATCAGTGTAATCCACCTTAACAGTATAGCCTTTGGGTTTGTGAGAAGCTTACAGTTATACTTTTATGCAATTGCTATAGATGGGAATAGTTGCATTTTATAGCGTTTCAAAAACCAGTACCTATGACAAGTTGAATCCCTTTATAGGATATATAAAGCTGTCATTAGCAATTGAATTAATCATGGTGAATTAAAATATAGAAACTGAAAACAAAACAATAGCTGTAGAGGCAAGGAGAAATGGCCAAATCTAAAGAATGATAGGTTTGTATTAGCAGAGAAAACACCCTAGTCTTTTCCTCATTATTTTCTTTTCCAGCTGTGTTTGTCCTCCATACTTTTCTTCCCCAGTAGGAATATATATCCAGTGGTACACATGCATTTCCAGGAGCACATCAGCATAATTAGAAGAATTTTGATCTAAAATCTTTTCTGATCTATCTCTTCTTCCTATTTCTATCATAATATTAGCAGTGGAATCATGAAACAACAGAAGTTTCACTGCCTATATTACGAAGAATTATTGACCAGAAAGAATATTCTCTCTATGTGTTGCTCAGTTAAAGCAATTGTCTCATAGAATCTTTAAAATGTTCAGGAAACCCAGCTCTACTACTTTATTTATAAAAAAAATGTTACTTTAGTTTTACTATTAGCATATTAACCCCAAAGCAGGGATGGATTTCCCTTTATAAGAAGTACACAGCACTGTAACACACTCAATGTCATCTGTAACATCTTCATTAAGAACACCTTAATTAAATGTTGATAGTCTCTTTAGGGTTTCTGAATTACAGATAGTCCTCAGTTACCAATTACTCGTGCAGTGACCATTCAAAATTACGATGATGCTGAATTCTGAATAAGTTATACTTATGATGGGCCTTCAAAGTTCCAGCAATCCCATTGCCCTCAGTAACATGGGTGCTTGGCAACTGGCTTGTAGTTATGATAATTTCAGCATCCCATGATCGCACGACAATCACTTGCAACCTGACAACTTCCCACAAGCAAAGTCAATGAGGAAACTGGTAGGGAAAGTCATTAATAGTTCCTATAAGTCTCTCTTGCTCCTGCCACTTTTCATCCCAAGGAGTCTGACAATGGAAAACAAGTACTACATATTCTGTAGCATGTGCATACCACAGCTCTCCCCATACACTCCATAGCATACACCTGCCTAGCCAACTGTGTTCACACCAACAGGTGCCATTGAGTGGCTTCCAACACTCTGCAGGACATATCCCTGCCTGGTCATACTCACATCACCTACAGTAGCCACCCATCTATTAAGAGCCATATCATATTACTCACCCAAAAACTGAGCTTCTTACGAACCATCCAGGGCTTGTGACTTCCTGCCAGCTTCTCCATTTTGCTTGTTGGAAGCCAGCAAAGTCAGAAGTTGAAGTAATGTGAGTCATCCTTGGTCATCCTTGCTTCATAACAGCAATGAGACTTCTGGGATTACCATCAATAGTGATGCAGTAACATGATGCTGCACTTTACAACTGCACTGTTTAGTGATGAAAAATCCATTCCCATTTACTAAGTGAGGACTACCCTGTATGATGATAAATACTGTCTACGAACAAAGTAAAATTGTCCAAACAGATCTCTGTAGAATTCTTTACTGACTATGAAAAGTCTTTTCAATTATTCATATAAATAAGTCTAAGAGCTTGAACAGTTATTCCAATTCTTCCATCATAATTTTATGTTTGGATTAAATTTTAAATTTTCAGTAATCTTGCCTCTGGTTAGTACCTGGGCTGGAGATCAGACTGCGAAATAAAAGAAGAAGGAAAAGCATCTCGTAAGAAGACAATACACATGGTCACAAGATCAAAATTTGGGCATTTGGCAACCAGCATGTATTTATAAAAGTCGCAGCCTTCTGAGGTCATGTGATCTCCATTTCCAAGTAATGAGTAATGCCAGTTAAGTGAATCATTAAGCAACTCTGGCTTCCCTCATTGACTTCACTTGTTGGAAGCAAGCTGGAAGGTCACAAATGGTGATCATGTGATCCTGGGATGCTGCAACCATTGTAAATATATGCCTGTTGCCAAGTGGCAAAATTTGGATCATGTGATCATGGGGACACTGCAATGGTCTTACGTCTATGACTTAGTCGTAAGTCACTTTTTCAGTGCCACTGTAACTTCAAACAGTCACTAAACAAATGGCTGTAAGTCGAAGACTATCTGTACTCTCACTGTACTCTATGACTATAGAAATTTCATCTTTCTGACCACATGCTCCATATTTGAATATTTACTGTTGCTGTTTTAGTGACCCAAAGACCAGGGGAATATCTGTCAGTCTCTTTTCTTCATGAAATAGCTAAGGTGATGATGGACTGCAGCGTTAATGCTGACATTCCTCAGATGGGGTAAATGAGGATTTCATGTTCTCCATGATGATTATGAATATTTCCCTTCCACCCACCCACACATACACATATACAACCTCAAAGAATCCCAATTAAAAGCGATACACAAACAACAAACCAAGAGAGTGACCTGGATAATACTCCTCTATTGGGTTTACAAAAAAGACTTGTTAAAGCTCTGAAGACTTTTGTGAGACAGGACAAAGTAAAAATGAAAAGAAATCAAGTTCTAAGACATTATTTGAAGGGACTAATGATCAAGACTGTTAAAAGTAAAAGGAAAAAATATAAAGTAAATTTATTTGATCAAGGTTAAAATAGATGTTTTTATCTCTCTTAATGGACTTCTACTTATCAAGACTAAACAGGAGGCTGCTATGATCTGTTTATAGATAAAAGATGGAATGTGGAAATAAGGTCAATTGTATTTTAAAAGGTGATGTTACTAAAATTATTTATACTTGCTGTGATGAAGGGAGAAGTTATCTCTATATAGTTATTTTCCTTTTATTTACTATATTATTTTTTCTTTCTTTTCTATTTTTCTTTCATTTCTGCACTGTTTTTTTCTTTTTAGACTTTTTTACTTTGCAATGTTTTTAATCTTTTTATTTGTAACTTTTCATGAAATTATTATTTAATAACTATAGATTTTTGAATTATTTTTAATGAGGCAACAATCTATTCCACTAGTGAGGACTATTTAGAATATTCTTTCTCTAGAATGTGTGTAGATCAATAATTGTTTAGAATGTTGAGTTACTGGTTAACAATTCAGAAATGCAAAAATCTGCCTTATTAATAGAAAGGCTAGTGACTAGTAGTCACTCTGGTTTAAATAAATAATAGCCAGGAACCTGACATCACTTCTTAATAGGACAGAGGGAAACGATTTCCTGTCATTATCAATCCCCTTGAAAACTATCTATCTAATGAAATTGCATATTTAGGAGACCATTCTGAACGAAAAATAACATGAACATCAATACTTCCCCACACAGGGTCACACTAGACAGTGATACATATATTCAGCTCCAAATCCTCAACTTACAACTATTCATTTCATGACCACTCAAAGTTAAAACGGCACTGAAAAAACTGACATAGCCAGTCCTCACACTTACTCCTGTCACAGAATCCCCTATGGTCACATGATCAAAATTTGGGTATTTGGAATTGGCATGTATTTATGACAGTTGCAGCATACCAGGATCATGTGATCACCATTTGCAACTTTCCCAACCGATTTCCGATGAGCAAAATCATGGAAAAGCTGGATTCACGCAATGGCTGTGCATTTCACTTAGCAACCATAGCAAAAAATGGATTGTAACAGAATTTGCTCTTAACAGAATTTCTGGTCCTAATCATGGTTGTAAGTCGAGGATTACCTATAGACTGGGGTAGTCGCCAGGATCTTCAGGGCAGGACCTGTTGCACATTTTGATAGCCATACCAAAGATGGTGCTTACTCTCCAGAAGGCACACCCTTCTGAAATTTAGGAGATTCCATTATTAATTTTTTTAATTTCCCTATTGAAACCTGACTTTATCAAGCAGGCCTTCCCAACATGTAAGGAACAGTTGCTGGAATTGGGTATGTCTAGTTTAACAAAGAGAAGGACAAGGGGGGACATGATAGCAGTGTTCCAATATCTCAGGGGCTGCCACAAAGAAGAGGGAGTCAAGCTATTTTCCAAAGCGCCTGAAGGCAGGACAAGAAGCAACGGGTGGAAACTAACCAAAGAGAGAAGCTACCTAGAACTAAGGAGAAACTTCCTGACAGTTGGAACAATTAACCAGTGGAACAATCTGCCTCCAGAAGCGGTGAATGCTCCAACACTGGAAGTTTTTAAGAAGAAACTGGACAACCATTTGTCTGAAATGGTATAGGGTTTCCTGCCTGAGCAGGAGGTTGGACTAGATGACCTCCAAGGTCCCTTCCAACTTTATCATTATTATTATTATGAATGTTGGAAGTATGTTTGTTTCCTCACCTGTTTTTAATAAGTATATTTTGGGTTTTTAATGGTAAACTGTTTTATAATATTCTAATTGATTATTATGCATTTTACTGCTGTTTTTTTATTGTAAACTGCTGAGATGTTTCAGCACAAGAAAACAGTCCAGAAATATATAATAAAATAGTTGGCATACTTGTGATAAATTTGATTGATTGGAAATCATCACTGTTTTTCAGAGTTGTTTATAGATCCAGAAAGAGAAATCCTGAAGAATTTAGAAAGTTAAACCTAGTTTTTCAATGTATGAGGATCTAAATCCTAGTAACTTGATTTCCTATTCTGTATAAGTGTGGACAAAAAAGCTAATGTTTGCTACATGTACAAGCCACTTTATAACAATGCTATATTACAAAGAAATGGCATATGCAGAAAGCTATAAAGCACTATATGTTAAATTAAAATTGAGATTATCTATCTATCTATCTATCTATCTATCTATCTATCTATCTATCTATCTATCTATCTATCTATCTATCACTCCCCATCTCACAACAAATGACTCATACAATTAAAAACTATTAAACAGCGATATAAAATAATTATATATATATATGAAAATATTACAAATGTATTTTGATAACAAACATAACTATTTCCATTAAACCTAATTAAATGCTTCTTAATATCACTGACAGACAATGCACTTTATTATCCTTCTTATCGCATTTATATTTTCTTTTGTGTAAAATTACTGCTTTGCTCTCCTTTGGATGGGAGAGTGTCACAGCAGTTCTAGCGTGATCCTCAATGAGCTGTCCTAATATGTTCTGTATACTTTGTATCTTGTTTCTTTTGTCTTCTGGGATTAAATACAATTTTTCCCCTATATTTTATATGGATGGCATATCAGGAAAAACGAAAAACATTGCTTGCTCCAAAGTTGTAGAAATTGTTTCAGAGGGAAGCAAGTCTATTTCAAAGTAAAACCATCTGTGTGGTGGTATTATGAGAGAGGCAATAAATATTCCAAGATTGTAAACTGCAGTATCAGAAAATAAGATTAAAATACAAATCTTGTCTTAAAAGTACTGTGCAATCCAATTATTCCATATAGGCTTTGCTATTAAGAACAGCTGGAAATTCCTAGAACTGATTATTTTTCTCCCCTTGATTAACAGCTCAATAGTGGGGAATGGAAAGGTAAAGCCACCTTCCCTCCTTTAAAAATTATAAGTCTCTCCTGGTGGGAATTTACCAACCAAATTCAACATCTCCAAAATAATCAAGGATGTTAATAATGAAGTGTGAGTTTGTCACCTTCAATCTAGAAATTCATTGAGAATAAACAATGGAGGGGGACTTCTCACATTTTTCCAATGTGATAATTTAAGTAACAAATTAAATCTAACTTACAAGCTAATACAACACTATTCATAAGGTGTGATGTGAGAAGCCTTAAAGAGTTGAACGACATAACCAATTATTTTCAGAAGGTGTTAAATATATTTTTGAGGAAGAGTCCTTGATATTTTGGAAACACCACTCTAACTCCTTCCACTTTTAGTTTTATCACTTCCTTCAGTAACAATATTGTTTCTTTTTGTCTTAATTTCCTGAAACAATGCATCTGCAATGAATAATTAAGCAATGTATTTTCTGTTTGCTTGAAAGCCAAACAAATGCTATAATTCAGATGTGGGATCCCTGGCCAAGTATGGAGACACAATCGGGAACAGCTTCTGTACAGACAGGAATTTAAGAATCACCAAGCAAGGTCCTCAGCCTCTATCAACAAAAATAATACCCAAACTCCAATTGTGACATTTCTAGCTAGCTCTTTCAACATTCTAGAGTTATATTCTAGATATTTTAAAAAGTATTGCCCATCAAGATATCTGATATGTATCCTTTATATTTTACAATTATTTTTATCTGTTCTCTTTACTGCTATGATATCCTTGCTAAGGTTGGGGTTGATATTTGAAAATAAGAACTGTTTTACCTCAGGGACAATGCTATCTTTAATAATTCTATCCTATTTTGGAAGCAAATCATTTCTGGCTGTCATAAATTTCTCAGTAATGCATGGGATGCTTTGCTGATCAGTGTTTTCTGTCACCCAAGTTCATCTCAACATGTAAGAGATTACTTTCATTTTTTAAAGATTAATATTTGCTATAGAAAATAAAAGGCTGTAAAATGCAAATTATATCACTTTCTTAAAGACTTACTATTTCTACAGATGTTAATGGATGGGGGCAATAAAACAACTTTCTGTTACCTGAATACCATCACCTTTTAATTGGAAAGAGGTTTGCAGTGCAATCACTTCACTTCACAGAAAACTAAACTACAATGATCACTGGTGTCTCGGGCTCAGCAAAACGAGACCATTAGAAAACTAATCAAGTTCAGGTACTCAACCAGCAAGGCCTAGCAAAATATCAGTTTGGCCATTAAGATTCTGCATGTCTTTATTTGAGAATCTCACCAATTCTCTAGGAGATGCAAAACTTGGAATATTTACAAAAGGTCAAAATGCAGAACAGTTTTTCATGCAGAAATAATCCATGAAAAACTCTTGTTCTTAACTCTGATGGCAAAGGATTGCATGTATTTTAAAATCCTAACTCTTAAATGCTGTGCTGTTAAGTCTGCTGAGCTGTTTTATGCTGCAGTATTATCATATTTTATTATTCATAGCAGGCTGTGGTATCTCATTCTTACTTTTGTAAAGATATATTCTTCCACATTCCACAGAAAAGTATCAAGTAAAATTGATTGCTAACTACACAGTATTATATTTTTAATGTACAGAATCTTCAACTGCCATCCCTTATTTCTGCTAAGTCCAGTTGCAAGAAATAAGCACCTCTGGAAAGTAAAGTATTTCAAAGTTATTCAGGTCAGCACTATTCTGGCAGTAACAATCACATTATTAGTCTTTGCTGTTACAATATTTGACAAAACTGATTTTTTTGGGTGCTACTTTAAAAAAATAAAGTTGAGCTGATAGCAATAGTATAGAAGCAAATTCCACCTTGTAAAATGAAACCATAAAATAAGGGGCAACCTTA
This sequence comes from Bothrops alternatus, assembly GCA_034064705.1. NCBI lineage: Eukaryota > Metazoa > Chordata > Lepidosauria > Squamata > Viperidae > Bothrops > Bothrops alternatus. Next base: position 4,416,114 of record JARGCV010000589.1, read on the forward strand.
AATACATTCATACCTGAAATACAGAAACAAAATGTATTTTTTATTTTTAAATTATAATGCTTAAATTGGAGACAGAAAAACTGAACATCCATACTCTCTATAGCAACCCATAATAAAACTCCCGTTAATCAGAACCATACAGGTAGTCTTCAACTTACAATCACAAATGAGACTAGACCTTCTGTCACTAAGTGTTGGGTCATTAAATGAACCACACCTGATTTTACAATTTTTTTTGCTTTGACCCATAAGCAAATCACTGCTGTCATTAAGCAAATCATACAGTTTAGCAAATCTGGCTACTCCTGTTGACTCTGTTTGTTGGGAGTCCCTTGGGAAGGTTACAATAATGTTACTCTGGGATGCTGCATCCAGTGTATTTATTTATTTATTTTATTTTTTATTTATTTTATTAAATTTCTATACCGCCCCTCTCCCGAAGGACTCGGGGCGGTGTACAGCCTAAAATTTAAAAAACATATAAATATACAAAATTTAAAATAATTAAAAATAAATTAAATCATTTGGCCAAAATCCTAAAACCCAAAACATACAAAATTTAAAAAATACTCAGTCCCCTTAAAACATTTTGACCCTATTGGAACCGAAGCTTCTATGCCAGGCCGGCCTGTCGGAAAAGGAATGTTTTTAGTTCCCGACGGAAGGTGCGTAAATCTGTTATTATACGGAGTTCGGGGGGGAGCTCGTTCCATAACGTGGGAGCTCCCACAGAGAAGGCTCTCCCCCTGGGGGTCGCCAGCCGGCACTGTCTGGCCGACGGCTCCCTGAGGAGGCCCTCTCTGTGGGAGCGTACCGGACGGCGGGAGGTATTTGCTGGCAGTAGACGGTCCTGTAAGTATCCGGGTCCGATGCCATGGAGCGCTTTAAAAGTGGTCACTAACACCTTGAACCGCACCCGAAAGACCACCGGCAACCAGTGCAACTCACGCAGGAGCGGTGTTACGTGGGAGCGCCACGACGCTCCCATCACTACCCGCGCGGCCGCATTCTGGGCAAGTTGGAGCTTCCAGATGCACCTCAAGGGGAGCCCCATGTAGAGAGCATTACAGTAGTCCAGCCTGGAGGTCACGAGGGCATGAGTGACTGTGCGTAGCGAGTCCCGGTCTAGGAAGGGACGCAACTGGCGCACCAGGCGAACCTGGTGGAACATCCTCCCGGCCACGGCCGTCAGATGGTCCTCTAAGGACAGCCGTGAGTCCAGGAGGATACACACAAGCTGACAAGTGCCCAAATTTTGATTATGTGACCATGGAGACACTGCAACAGTCGTAAGTCACTTTTTTCAGCATTGGCATAACTTTAAGCAGTGATTAAACAAATGCTCATAGACTGACAATTACGTACATACATATACATATACACACATATATATCCACACATACATATATTCTAGCACATTTCTCCTCTAGTCTCTCTATAAGCAGTTTAGCAGGTCAATTCCGTAAGACATTCACTAAACCCAAAACAAAATTGTTTCAGAAAGTATCTCTAAAATTTAACAAATTTCCAAAAGATATTTTTTATAAACTCAACAAGATAGCTTCCTAGACAAAAATATTATTGAATATAAAAGATGTTCTATATTTAAGACCATAATTAAATGCACCATTTTTAAATCTGTAGAAATTACTTCAAACTAATACAAGACAGAAAAATTCTGATAATTTTTATTTATTTTTTTGTATTCTGCCTTTATTATTTTTACAAATAATTCAAGGCAGCAAGCATATTCCAACACATTTTCCTCCTCTTATTTTCCCTACAACAATCTTGTGAGGTGAGTTGGGCTGAATCCAACTGCACCTTATGCGGCATAGTTGTTGATAATAATTATACATTCACCTTTTCTCAAGCCTCTACCAATTCAGACAAAATTAGAAAACAAATGTTTGTGAGTCTCTACTTCTATTCTAGAAGTCAGTATCTCTTTAATACTGTAAGGAAAAAAAAAACCTATAAATAAATTTGATTAGAAATCCAAAAGATGTAAATTAGCAAAAATACCCACACAAAGGAGGATGGTTCAAATTATATTTATTTATTTATTTAATAATACTAATTTCAATAAATTTGATAAAATTGTGTTAAAATTGATTCACAATGAGGAAAAAAACAGTCAACACTATTTGGGGAAGAAAAAGGATTATATCACCAAGAGGAAAACTATGGTTGGGAACTTTTTTCAGATGAGATGGATAACAATAATTTTCTGAATTGGACTGTGTCAAGAGGAAATTTAACACTTTTTTGCCCCCAGAATGGCTGGAAAGAACACCCAGTTCCACTTCTTTAATCTTTACAAAGATTGCTTTTTCACCACTGCTATTAGCAACATGGAAACAATTATCTTGATTATCTTACAAGGACAAAATTAAAACCTTTTCTCAATACTAGGGACATAATATTATTGGGAGGAAAGACATTAACCTCACATTTTCAAGGTAACCATGACTGCAAAAAAGACTGTCTTTAATTCAGCCCTTCCCTTGCAATCCCAATAATTATTGTTTGATCTGTTCACTGTAGCCCTTCAAACAATGTAATTTATTTGAAATAAAGGAAGTCCACACTTAGTTAACAATATATTTGAACAGCTGGATTATGTCCCTCCCTACACTGAACACCAAGGATGTTTAACTTCCAGCCTTTAAACTAATGCCATATTAAGACATCATTTTTTTTCCTCCCAACCCTCCTAGAGCAAGGCTAACATTAATACAGGTATCAGAGGAAAGTGGACTTTGAATAAGAAAGATAGAATAATATTGACCCTTTGGAATTTTGGTACTGTTTGTGTTGCTTCTTATTTTATCACAAGCTGAAAGAATAGTTTTGTGTATTGATTTCAACATGGAAAGGATTTTTTTCCTGATCATTATATTTTCTTAATAATATGTTGAGTTGAAGACTTTAGAATCAAACGTTAGAAATAATTTTTTGTCTTTTGTAGCTAGGTATGGGATATATATTATTACACGGGATGATGGAATATCCTGGATTACAAACTCTTACTTGATAAACAATTTCTATTATAAAGGAATTTTGGTATTGTTGAAGATTCCTGAGAATATCTATGAACAGTCAAGAAAACAAACAGATGCATCATCAAACAATTCAGTCAAGACACAAATAACCAGCTCTGTAGAGAACTCTCTAATGCTGGCAAAGATGAAGGAAAGAGAAGACCAATCAAGCAGCAAGGTAAATGAATTCACTTGCAGTGATGATGAGTACACCACCGAAAGACCTGAAGAACCAGGCTAACTGCAGATCATCATGAAGAAAAGCAAACTATGTGGTTTTTAAGAGTTAACAGTAACTGCTTTTCAATATCTCTGGGCCCAGTGCTTTTCAACATCTTCATAAATGACTTAGATGAGGGGACTGAAGGGGCATTCATCAAATTTGATGTCTAGATCTTTATATGATCTAGTGTTTCTTACAGACAAACAGATATAGATATATAGAGATGTAGACATAGATATTGTACAATATGCACTTTGAATTATTTGATGATTTTTTCCAATTCTGGCCATGGTTGCATTGGTTTGAATAACTTGCTCTTGAGCAGTCAAAATCAAGCCTTTAGGTCAGGGATAGGCAACCTTGGCTCTTTTATGACTCGTGGACTTCAACTCCCAGAATTCCTGAGCCAGCCATGCTGGTTCAGGAATTCTGGGAGCTGAAGTCCACGAGTCATAAAAGAGCCAAGGTTGCCTACCCCTGCTTTAGGTTTTCTTTTGATGTTGCAGTTGTAAGCCATTGCCAGGTGTTATCTTTATCCAATTTCTCCTTGATCTTCTGTAAAAATTGACCATGTAATACTTTCCTTTGCCATCACATTATTCGTATTCTTATATTATTTTGATATTCATATTTTGTTTGCTATACATACAATATGTTGCTTCCTATATGTTTGGTGTGCCAGTTCCTGTATTTTCAGTAAGTTACTGTTGTTGTTGTTGTTATTACTACTATTACAACAAATTATCTAATTTATACAATGGTGAGTTAGGTTTGGTGCCTATACAAGAAGCAATCAGCCACATTATGAGATCACATCCTTGTCCATCTCAGTGACAGGAAGTAGCCTATGCATCTTTCTAGAACAGCGGTTCTCAACCTGTGGGTCGCGACCCCATTTGGGGTCGAACGGCCATTTCACGGGGGTCGCCAAACAACGCAGTCCACCATTTTTCCCCTTTTCCTTAGCTGTGCTACACCCTCTTATTCTATTGGCTTTTGAAAGCCAATAGGAATTGTCCAGGCTGTCTCTGCCCTGCTGAGCCCGCCCAAAGTCCCAGTCTGCAAACGGTGCTGCAAGTTGTCTGCAGCAAAGGCGAACTGTCTGGAAGTTTCCACTCCTCCCTGCTGAGCAACTACTAAAAATGTAAGTAAAAGAGGGCCAGGGGTGGGAGGCCGGCGGGCGCAGGGCGGGTTGCTGGCACGTGTGGGGCCCAGCGGGTGCCTTACCTCGCTTGGGCTGGGCCAACTGGTGGCCCAGCCGGTGGTTGTCCTGAGCCGTCACTGCCCCTTGCCAGCTACGCCTCGGCTGGTACAGGGGGCGGCACCACGCATGTGCGGCCCTCCTGGGCAGGGAAAGTCCTCGACTTACGACCGGTTGGGAAGTCCTCGACTTACGACCGGTTGGGTAGTCCTTGACTTATGACCGGTTGGGGGTCGCGGCATTAAAAAGGTTGAGAACCATTGTTCTAGAAGATGCCAGTATGCCAAACTATGATAAATGGAATATGGCTGTTTTTTATAGATATGAGAGAGAGAGCTATCCAGGTATAAGAACTGAAAATTGTCAGTTTTATAAAGGTATGTCACTACCTGCTTTGCATCTTTTCTGAACTATGCTTCCTGAGAAAAATATCAATAGTTTTTTTAAAACAAAACTAGGCAGTACTCTATTTTCTAAGTTGAATGTTTTCAATATGTGCTTTATATGTTTGATCCTCAGACCAAATGACACTTCTTAAGGTATTTTCACCCTTCTTTCTTTGAAATATTCCTTGACAGTTAAAGTATTTTCAAATTCTGAGTTTAGATGATAAAGGAAACTATTTGTTAAGACCATATATTTCTACATTCTTCCTTCTGAGTAAACCCCATAGTTTTATGCAAAACATTCACAGGAAAGAGGAGGAAATAACAGCTGACGCTTGAAGACTACTATCATAATTCTATTACCCAATCAAAATGAATGCTTAATTAACATTTCTACCCCATCCTGAAATCCAGAAATGCATAATGTACACTGTTCCATCTATCTGTCTTGTTTGTTCTAAAGCCAAATTAAAAAAGGAATAAAATGCAGATGTAACTTAATGACTACTATCTAACCATATAGCATATAAACAAGACTATTATTTTTTAATATTATCTGTTTACTGACATGCTGCTTTATTAATATTCTTCTCTTCATAAAGCTTCAACAAGTGGCAGCCCCAGGTTAAACTTTTCTAGGCTGTGGATTTAAATAGGACTAGACCTGGTTAGTATTTACAAAAGATTAACCAGGAAATACTAGGACCTTAAGCTAGACTTGGAAATTAAAGAAATGTCCCAGAAGCAGCCAATGGAAAACCACTTTTGTATTGTTGCCACCAGGTTTGAGCAATTTTTGTTACTATTATTTCTTCCCAAAGAAGAGAGCATATATGCCAGATAACCTCTAATGGTGACTCTTAATCTCATTGCTCTTATGCAGTAGAAATCTTTGTCATTAGCCTCACAGATAATCTTCAATTTACAAACACAATTGGAACTGGAATTTGGGGTCATATGTTGGTGCAGTTGTGCAATAAATCAAGTCACCATGTGACTGAATCCAATTTTATGACCAGTTTTACAGTAAGTGTTAAGTGAATCACCAGTTGTTAAATAAATCACTTAGTGGCTAAGCAAATCATGTGGTTGTTAAGCAAATCCAGTTTCCCCAATGAATGCTTTTTGCTGAAAACCAGCAACAAAGTCACAAATCACAATCATGTCCTGCAACTGGTCATAAATATGAGCCAATTGCCAAGCACCCAAGTTGCAATCAGGTGAGGTGGTACACCAGTCATAAGTGCAAGTAAAGGTGGCAAATCACTTTTTTCTGAGGCTGTTGTAACTTCAAACCATAATTAAATGAATAGTTGTAAGTCAAGGATTACCTGTATGAGTAAAGTTTTAGGAGAGGAAAATGCAACCGTCCATGTTAACTTCTTTGATAAGGGAAAAGGCACATTTATTGGTGACTGGAAACCTTTTACAGGCTTTTTGTGAAAAAATGAAAAAAAAAATAAACTTGTGATTTATGGATTTGATGATTAGACAGGATAGAATGTAGAAAAAAGAGTTTGATGATACAACTATAGAGAAAAGTTAAAATATAATTGTACTTATAACTGCTGCAAAGAATTGGAAACCACTTTTTTCTTTCTTTTCTATTTTTCTTAAAACTTTTTGCCCTGCTTTTTTGCCTTCTCCTTGATTTTTTCCTTTTTTCTTCCTTACATTATATTGGTTTGAATTACCTTTTTAGCTTTTTTTTTAAAAAAAAAGTTTCAATCCAGAATCTTATAAAAATAGTTTGTCAAAAGAAGATGGCATTTATCAGTAAGAGTTGTGGATTTGATAAGAATATTTGAAATATTCAATCAAAGATTTACTAGAGAGATAACATAACAAATTTCAGCATCAGTTTTGTGGGATATGATATTACACAGATTTGTTAAGATTCAAGGCAATTCTATATTCTTAATGTAAAATATTATTGATGCCTGAAGAGTAAGGATAATTCAGTGTTGTTATTTTCAGATGGAAGTACTGTCTGTTCAGTAGGATTTAACTTTAATGGTATAAATCTCCAGCTTGAGTAGGGGGATGGACTAGAACACCTCCAAGGTCCCTTCCAGCTCTATCCTGATTCTGATCCTAATTCTAATAAATGTGCATTAGATTTATGACTTAGCTAATGTTATCTTTTTAAAAATGTGTCCTTGCTTTTCCATGTAACTTCTATTAATTGAAATCAATTTAATAAAAAAAATGACACACACTCCCCACTCACATTCACACACAGACACAGATACACAGACACACACACGTACGTAAGCCAAGAGTCTAGAGTAGGGGTGTCAAACTTCCGGCCCACAGGCCAGACGCATCATCCGGAAACTGTGCCCACCCCATTGCCGGCAATGGCAAAACCATCCCGATATGTTGCGCGATGACATGTCTGGTCTAGAGCAGTGGTGGCGAACCTATGGCATATGTGGCACTCAGAGCCCTTTCTGTAAGCACAAGTGCCGTCTCCCCAGCCCCGCCTTGTGCCCCCTCACCAGCAGCCCCCCTAGAGGAGAGTCAACCCCAAGTGCGGCCCGCACGGAGGAGTGCAGCCAAGGACATGGCAGCTGGGACAGGACTCTGCCCTCACGTCCCGTCACACGCAGTTGATGCTGTGGGGCATGGGCGGAGGTCATGGCCTCCATAGCACTGCTGGGTCGCCTGGGCAATCTGTGGCAGGCGGTGGAGGCAGTGAGTGGCCCTGCGGCCGGGTGGGGAGCAGAGGTGGTGGAGCAGGCGAGGCGGAGGCAGGGCTGGTTTTTGGGCACTCAGTCTCTAAAAGGTTTGCCATCACTGATCTAGAGATCCCAATTTACTATGTTTATCACTGCAGTAAGTATGATCAATGACAAAGGAAAGTGGAATTGTAGTCCAAAAGCTATAAGTACCGGTACATACTGGTATTATGTATGTACATGCATTCATATACCTATGAATGTATGCATAATGCTGTGTGGAAAACCTATATTGTGATACAAAATCTGAAGACAAAAAACCATTTTTTTTTTCAATTTAGGAAAAATCAGGATAGGAGAATATTAACTCTAGACAGTTGATTTTTTAAAAAGCAAGTATCATGATATTAGACACCGAAGGATCAGCTTGCAAAATTACACTACATATTCAGTAATATTAGTCAGCATATTATCAATAATTTATCACATACATAATTTCCAAAGAACCAGCAATGACAGATAATCCTTAATTTATGACAGCAATTGGGAATGGAATTTTAATCACTAAGCAATGTGATCACATAAAGCATGATCGCAGTGCTTAGTGATAGCATTCCCTGCAGTCCCTGTTGTTGTCATTAACTAAATATCATGGTTGTTGGATGATGCGGTTTCTGCCAGCTTCCCACAACCAAAGTCAGCAAGGAAGCTAGTAAAAAGTTGCAAGTCCTAGGCCGGCAGGCAGGTAAGTGGCTTCTAGTGAGTGGAGAAGGATGAAAGGGAGTGTGTAAGAGATACTACGCAGGTTGGGGAGGTGCACAAGGATATGTGACAAGTGCAGTGTGGGTTGGGTATATAAGAGGCACCACATGGGTCAAAGAAGTTCTGTGAGGATATAAGGGATACAAGAGGCATTGTGTAGATTAGCAAAAGGCACCATGTGGGTTGGTGAGAATGTGCAAGGATGTGCATGAAAGGCGCTGCATGGGTTGATGAGTATGTTGGAGGTGTGCAAGAGGTGTGATGAGGATTGGGGAGGGTATGTGTGTGGTCAGTGCAGTGCATGGGGGCTGGGGGAGGGTGTGTAGGTAGGGGAGAGTTACTTCAGCAACTTGTGACTTTCCCTGCCAACTTCCCTACTGACTTTCTCAAATCTTCTGAATACTCACATTTTGGTCTGAGGTAAGCAGACTAGAACATCAGAGGGTATTGATAAATAAGAGTCTTAATAGAAAATGAGTAATTAAAAGTGCAGCCAAGATATACAGAAGACATTTTCAATTCCCACCTCAACTCCAACCCTTTTTGAAGCTTGAAGCTTAAACAAGATTGGGATTTTTTCCCCCCTTCAGATTCCCGTTTAAAAGGATAAACTGAGAATAAATGAACAAATGTTAATTACAATATGAAGGATTTTAGGATAGGAAGCTTAATTATATAATTACATGTGATGCTCAAGCACATCAGTGATTAACACATGCAAACTCCTAATACAAGCTTATCCATGAAAACAGAAATTTCACAATGTAAACAAAAACAAAAACTACCCTAATGCAAGAATAATTATTTGTCAGAAACACAATCAATAACTCAATCAGTCATGTGGCTCCAGCTAACATAATAAATGAATCACCCAAAATATAAATCCTAAGTGATACTAAATAACAATAAAATGAAAAGAATGCACAGCTACAGGTTAAATTTTATTTGTTCATTTTTATCTTTAATTGAACATTCTTTATATTTAAATTTTAAGGCCCCATGTTTGGCTTACTGAATGACATGTATCAGAGCATACTATTGGAAAGTAGTAACAGAAAAAATAAACTATCTGTCAAGATTGATGAATCTTCATGTACACGGTCTATCAAGACACTGACAACTAGATCATCTCTAGTAGACATTCTTGTACAGTTTGCAACATTTTAGTTGGATCCCAATAAGATGTTAACATGAATGGATAAAAGAATGTGTAGATACTAATTATTTCTTTTTATCCCTCTGTGGCTATATCTGACCAACAAGAACCAAAAGTCTTATGGCATTTTCATACTTAAATAAAGCTTAAAAAAATAACACTCTTCATTTGTTTTTAATGCGAACCTTTTAAATAACCTGAAATTCAGAAGCAAATGATTGATGGTATGCATACTGCCCACTACTGGATATGCTAAGGATCTGTAACTGGGATGCAAAATCAAAATGGAAGTAGACCCTTCTCTTCAAGACCCAGCAGCCAGAGGAGGAGGCAGCAAAGGAGACATTCTTGTGGCCAGATGTTCCCATTTATTTCTAGCCAATTAGCCATTTCCAAGATTATCACAATTGACTTGGTGGCTGTAACAGTAAACTTCTCATGCTGGGAAGTAATGCTTTTATCTATTACAAAATCTTCTCCAGCTATCTTCTCCAAGATACCTTGTATGTTTCCACCCCTGCAATATGGCATCATGCTAATTCATGAGGTGGTTTGTCTAGTATAAGGTAGATGGAATGGGACAACTTACTACAGCCAACTTGCCATGGGACAAACTCACCATGGGACAACTCGCTGCAGGACAATTCAACAATTCAATTTAATTATTTAAAATAATTTTAAAAATATTTTATTTTTAGTAATTTCAGATTTAATTTTGTTCCTCCTTTGGCATCCTTTCTTTAATGACTCTATTCCACTATTTCTTCAGTATTAACATAACTCTTGTCCCACAGCAATTTATCCTGTGGTGAGTTGCCCATGGTGAGCTGTCCACAGCAAGGTAGCTGCGGAAAAGTTGGTCATGGTTGAGTTGGCTGCGGTGAGTTGGCCATGGTGAGTTGGTTGTAGCGAGTTGGCTGCAGTGAGCTGTTGTAGATCATACTGTAGGAAACAGTTTTAGGATAGTAAATTATGATTTTCTAAGGATTTCCTGAATGCAGTAACAAGGTTTTCTTTTGTATTCGCCAGTCGCTTACGATGATGTTCAAATGAAAGTCTGGGTCTGTTTGTAGTTTCCTAGCTTATTTGTTTGTGTTTCTGCCTTAAGTCTCTAGGCAATCCATGAAGCAGGAAACTGCTGGTAAACTGTTGGCAAAAAAAAGAGAGAGAGAGAGAGAGAGAGAAAAGCAACCAGAAATGCAGACTACAAAGTAATTCGGCAGCTTGCAAGGTATTAACTATTTAGACAATATGGGTCGAAACAGCCAGAGAAAGAAGCCAAGAATATATTAGGACTACAGATCACGATTAATGTTATAAAATGTAAACCACTCTGTAACTATCTGACCAAACTTGAGTGACACCTTAAAGCTAACTAAAATATTTATTTACATTTAAACAACATGCCTTATGTATTGTGCACATGTGCTCTGATGAATTTTCTGGCTTCTTCAGCAAGCTGTTGTTGAAACAAATCTTGATTTAATCTGGGATTAGCTCATCAAAAAACTACAGAGACTCCTTTTCAAAGGACACAAATGTAATTGTGTTTGTATATAAAGGAAAAGGGAAAACCTTTACTTAAACTTTAGCAATAACCACAGTGCAGAAACATTAAACTCTAAAAACCTTACATCTCTTATATAGAATACGTAAACAAAAGTACATCAACTTTAATAGTATTTAATGGAATTGTACATAACAGGGAGGATTTGATTTAAATCAAGTCAATTTAAATCAGTATTAAAAAGCCTTGATTTAAATCAACTTGATTTAAATCATATTTTTTAAAGAGCCACTGTCATCTCTGTCCCGCAGCTCCTCCTCTGACCCGCTGTTGACTCATCGACAGTCCCACTCACTTTAATGGGACAGTTGGTGATGCGGCAGTGACACAACAAGGTGAGGGATGTGGCAGGCAGCAAGTGAGTGGATACCCACTAACAGGCACTGCCGTGATGGATCTGAAATGACAGGTGCTTTTAAACATAAGGACTAATTTTTGCTGGTAATTAGAACCTTTAATATTATTATTTGCAAACAAAATGAAGGTTTCCTATTTAGAATAATAAGCTGTCAGCGATATCAGAACTGATTTTAGCTTAATAGGTTAATCACACATAGTTGGAGAACTACTCAAATTCTTTTATCTAATTAAAACACTTAGAGCTTGGTACAGATGCATTTCTCTTCAAACAATCATACATTCTGAAACCATGAAACCCAGCGACCAGTTAGGGCCCACAGAGTCGGCCTTCTCCAGGTCCCGTCAGCCAGACAGTGTCGCCTGGTGGGACCTAGGGGAAGAGCCTTCTCTGTTGCGGCCCCGGCCCTCTGGAATCAACTGCCCCCGGAGATCCGTACTGCCCCCACCCTTTCCACCTTTCGCAAATTATTAAAGACCCATCTTTGCCGACAGGCCTGGGACAGTTAACACCTTGCCACAGCCATTGTATGTATGTTTGCATGCATGTCTGTTTTGGGTGATTGGTTTTAATTAACAGGTTTTTTACAATGTATTTTAATTTTAGATTTCTTCATGTTGTATCCATGTTGTGAACCGCCCTGAGTTCTTGGAATAGGGCGGCATAGAAATCTAATTAAATAAATAAATAAATAAATTCTGTAGTGTACATAGATTTGCAAAACAATGGGATAAAGGAATATTCCTGAACTTTGTTTTATGATTTACCTCATGGTTACTGTGGTATTGTGTGAATGCATCAATGTAGTACATGTTATCTCAGCTTGCAGAGCTTGGATTCATTGAATGAGTTTACAAAAAATGTAAATATTGCAGAATATACAGCCTCATGCTACATAACTAAGATCCATTTCATGTTGAATAAACTAAATTATTAATGTATCTTAAATAGAAAATTATCTTTAGATAGATGTTTACTCCAAAAGCATTTTATTAAAATAAATTTGATAAAAATAAAAAAAATCTGATTTAAATAAAAACAATCCAATTTTTTTAATTTATTTTTTTAAAATCATAGATTATTATCCACCCTGGTACATAGAGTATTGAACCATGTTCTGTTTGATTTGCATGTATGAGTTCTATATATTCAACTTTAGCAATACAAGGTACTTTTAACTTTAAATCACTGTGTCCTCTTAGAAAATGGACTTCATGATATTCAATGAATCAGGGAGTCACACAAAAGCATTACAGGTTATATATTAAGAATTAAAATGCAGGGGGAAATGAACAGTTTATTTAAAAGCATTAAAATGAGAATAGGTATTCACTGATTTAAAAGAAAATAGAAAGCGCATATACATTAGCTATCATAGTATAATAAAAATATATAAGGAAATAGGACATACATAGTAAAAAAGTCAATGAATTTACGAGTCTAATCTAAAATAAAAAGGGGAAAGCAAAGAAATAAAGTCCACTTATCAGTGTTCAAATCAATTATTTTATCCTTGGCGGTGCTTGATCATTTTAACTAGGGCTGGGAAAAGCTTAGATGTATAATATAAAGATGAAATAAAAATGAAGTAAAAAGGGCAAGAAGAGAGGATTTCCTATTAATTCAGGAGGCATCTCAATGCTTAAGACAAGTAAGAAAATAAATTCAGCTTATGGATGAGCCAGAACATTTTGGAAGATGAAGATTTTGAACAGTATCATGATATAACTGGTTAGAGGTCACAGTAGATCCAAAAGTTCCGGAGCAAAACAACAACAACAGGAAGAGGGATAATGGCACAAAGTGAACACTCTCAGATGGAAAAAGTACTTATAGCCTAGGGACTTTCTACACCAAGTCAGGTCTGATATACTATAGGATAGTGGTGGCGAATCTTTTAGAGATCGAGTACCCAAACTGCAATCCAAAACCCACTTATGTATCGCTGGGTGCTGGGTGGGCGTGACCAGCTCGATCTTGCTGCTGGGGAGGGATGCGTGTGGGGGCCAGGCAGGGTTGGGGAGATCCAGGGGGTTTCTGGCAGGTGGGGCAGTGGGCAGGAGGGCATCTTGCTCAGCTGATTAGTTGGGGAGGAAGGGGGCAGCTACACCCCCTCCCAAACGCTGCCATCTCACGAAAGCAGGATGGAAACTCCAAAAAGCGATAAGGAAAAAAAGTTAAAACAGAAGAGTGTCTTGCGATGGTTTTCTTCCCTGGGAAAGGTGTGGGGGGCATGGGGGGAGGCTACTGAGCCCTGCAGCTCAGAGAATGGGGAGAGGCTGTGCTGGGATCTGGGCTCCTCATGCTTTCCGCTGTCCTGGGCGGGGGTGTGCTTGTGCATGGGGATGCATATGGAGCTGCTGCTTCGCTTTCTGTGCCATGCCGGGACTGGGCTGGACTGGGCGCGGAGCCTCCTCACGGCTTCTTTCCCCACAGACATCGGGAGCGCCCACCCCACCTACCACTCGTCCTGTGGCAGCTGCCGCCATCCCACACTCTACAGCCCATCGCCAGCCAGCCAGGTACACCAGGATGCCTCTCTTTGGGATCCCTGGGCCTCTCCCACCCCTCCAGGCTGGGGATGGTCAGATTCCCCCCTTGGGCAGCCCTGCACACATCCCTGGCCAGCCTTCCTCCTCCATCCTCCTGCGGGTGGACCAAGGCTTACTGAGCCACGCGGCGCCTCTCCCACATGCATCCTCAGGTGGAGGAGCCAGGCAGCCACGGCTCTTGCTCCCCTCTGGCCTCCATCTACCTGAGGCCCAAGCTAAGCGTGCCCAGGTGGCCAGCGATGGGCTGGAGAACACAGAATGGCGGCAGGTGCCCCGAGATGAGTGGTAGGTGGGATGGGAGCTCCCAATGTCCACGGGGAAAGAAGTGGAGAGGAGGCTCTGCACCCAGTCCAGGTATAGTGCGGCAAATGAGGAGCAGCCACACATGCGTCCGACACAACCCTCGCAGAGCACCATTTTCCCGCCGCCCCGACCCAACACTCACAGAGCCAGTTCCTGGCTATAGGATGACTAAACAGCAGTATTCAGTCAGTGTTAACTTCTTTACCTATCATAGTCCATAAATGTCAGTGATTTTAGTATGCTTTCTTCACAAAAATGTGATCAAGAGGAACAGACAGCAGTAACTGAATGATTGACTATTTCTGATTATAGGATTCAACCTTCCATAACAAAAGAAAAGATATAATGAACTTGCTTTGTACACTTCCAGGTGTAGACTGATGTTATCTAGTCAGGTAATGAAACATCTGCAAGCAAACAATCAAACTCAAGAAGCAACGAGGATTCCACATTTCAGCTCTGAGTTACATATATTTATTCTCCTCTTTTGGAACTTCCAAGTTTCCAAAAGTGGAAGAGAATGTAGGAGTCTGTTCACATACATTCATCAACAACATGTTCCCATGCTACAGCGGCTGGTCCAAGATAGAAAAGGCTGAAAAAGGATTTTAATAAGCAGTTATAATATGCAAATCTTATCCAGAAATGTAAGGGTGGATGCTAAATAAAGTAGTCAACAAACATATATCTTTATTATCTAATCAAGCCACAAAGACTTCAGCCATCCTGTTTTTGCAAGTTAGTATTCTTCTGCATGGTTGCTTCAGTTCTTTATCTTAAAAAAGCTTTAGCTACTTAAATATATTCTTCATAGCCACACTTAATCACTTCCAATTCAGAAATATTAGTAAGCAAATGTCATCTATCTTAATAAAACTGTTTGCATACATGCAAACAGTTTAGGAAGATAAAGTATAAGGAAGTAGAATAAGATAAAGAAGCTCTTTTCTTTAAAAGCTACCCTGTGTTGGTCACTTTTGAGCCTTTTCAAATAAACTATCACTGTTAGATAGTTTAAAACTAATAAGTGAAAGAAATGCAATGAATAATTTGTTTAAGTACAGAAAGGTAGAGCTGTATTTAAAGATGTGTTATATTTTTCCTCCAGATGCAAATTCTGAACACAGCTGCTTGCAACATCCTAGAAGTAACAAGTTACAAGGGTCACTTTATTCTGACAGTTAAAAACCTGGCTGGAAGCAAAACTGGATGACGAAAAGCTTAAGACTCTCAGAACATTTCACATGGCTATCAAGAAGACCCCAGATGTGAAGCTCAAAGAAAAGGGAATCCAGAAATGACAAACTATTAAGAAAAAACAAAGCAGCTTGTTTACTGGGAGCTGGGAGTACAAAATCACAACAATGTAAAGTGAAGACTTTACACCTCTCAAGGAAGAAATGCCCATCTGGCATTGGCATGTATACAGTGGGGCAAAAAAGTATTGAGGCAGCCACCAATTGTGCAAGTTCTCCCACCTAAAAAGATGAGAGAGGCCTGTAATTGTCATCATAGGTAGACCTCCCCTATGAGAGACAAAATGAGAAAACAAATCCAGACAATCACATTGTCTGATTTGGAAAGAATTTATTTGCAAATTATGGTGGAAAATAAGTATGTGGGCACCTACAAACAAGCAAGATTTCTGGCTCTCACAGACCTGTAACTTCTTCTTTAAGAGGCTCCTCTGTCCTCCACTCATTACCTGTATTAATGGCACCTGATTGAACTTGTTATCAGTATAAAAGACACCTGTCCACAACCTCAAACAGTCACACTCCAAACTCCACTATGGTGAAGACCAAAGAGCTGTTGAAGGACACCAGAAACAAAATTGTAGACCTGCACCAGGCTGGGAAGACTGAATCTGCAATAGGCAAGCAGCCTGGTGTGAAGAAATCAACTGTGGGAGCAATAATTAGAAAATGGAAGACATACAAGACCACTGATAATCTCCCTCGATCTGGGGCTCCACGCAAGATCTCACCCCGTGGGGTCAATATGATCACAAGAACGGTGAGTAAAAATCCCAGAATCACACAGGGGGAACCTAGTGAATGACCTGCAGAGAGCTGGGACCAACGTAACAAAGGCAACCATCAGTAATACACTACGCCGCCAGGGACTCAGATCCTGCAGTGCCAGACGTGCCCCCCTGCTTAAGCCAGTACATGTCCGGGCCCATCTGAAGTTTGCTAGAGAGCATTTGGATGATCCAGAAGAGGATTAGGAGAATGTCATATGGCCAGATGAAACCAAAGTAGAACTGTTTGGTAGAAACACAACTCGTCATGTTTGGAGGAGAGAGAATGCTGAGTTGCAGCCAAAGAACACCATACCTACTGTGAAGCATGGGGGTGGCAACATCATGCTTTGGGGCTGTTTCTCTACAAAGGGACCAGGACAACTGATCCGTGTACAGGAAAGAATGAATGGGGCCAGGTGTGAGATTTTGAGTGCAAACCTCCTTCCATCAGCAAGGGCATTGAGGATGAAACATGGCTGGGTCTTTCAGCATGACAATGATCCCAAACACACCTCCCGGGCAACGAAGGAGTGGTTTCGTAAGAAGCATTTCAAGGTCCTTGAGTGGCCTAGCCAGTCTCCAGATCTCAACCCCACAGAAAACCTTTGGAGGGAGTTGAAAGTCCGTGTTGCCCAGCGACAGCCCCAAAACATCACTGCTCTAGAGGAGATGTGCATGGAGGAATGGGCCAAC
This sequence comes from Bothrops alternatus, assembly GCA_034064705.1. Classification (NCBI taxonomy): domain Eukaryota; kingdom Metazoa; phylum Chordata; class Lepidosauria; order Squamata; family Viperidae; genus Bothrops; species Bothrops alternatus. The sequence continues at coordinate 4,433,066 of JARGCV010000589.1, forward strand.
ATACCAGCAACAGTATGTGTCAACCTTGTGAAGACTTACAGAAAACGTTTGACCTCTGTCATTGCCAACAAAGGATATATAACAAAGTATTGAGATGAAATTTTGATATTGACCACATACTTATTTTCCACCATAATTTGCAAATAAATTCTTTCCAAATCAGACAAATGTGATTGTCTGGATTTGTTTTCTCATTTTGTCTCTCATAGGTGAGGTCTACCTATGATTTATTTTATTTATTTTATTTGTTCGGACTTATATGCTGTTCCTCTCCGAAGACAATTACAGGCCTCTCTCATCTTTTTAAGTGGGAGAACTTGCCCAATTGGTGGCTGCCTCAATACTTTTTTGCCCCACTGTATATACACATATACTGATAGTTAATACTTTCAATAAGAGGTCATGCACACTCCAATAGCTGTAAGAGAAATTGTAATGCCTCCTGATTAAAAAAACTGCCGCTCTAAACCCTTGAAATGATGTATTTATTAAAGGTTTCCATTTGCTGGAATTAATTAGGTGCACATATATCTGTATGTTAGAGCAGCTATTAGTTATAAGATTGAAAGATCCATGCAAGGGATAACCATATAAATCCCAGATTCATCAGTGCAAGTGTCAGATGACAGGACAGGTCCCCTTCCTGAAAACATATACCTGGTCTTTCACTGAAGAAACACTGTTCCTCTTAAATGTCAATATGTCAAGTGTAAGTAATTGAGCATATCCTCTATTGCAGCGGTTCTCAACTTTTTTCAGGCCGCGACCCCGACCTGTGGTGCAGGCCATCAAGCCACGCATGCGCAATGCAGGCCATCGCGCCGCGCATATGGGGTGCTACCCCGCACATGGGCAGTGCTACCCCACGCATGCGCAGTGCTGCCCCCTACGCTGGCCGAGGCGTAGGCCGCCGCCCGTTCGGGGCGGTGGCAGGCAGGCCCAGGTACTCAGGTGCTCCTGGGCAGCTGCGGTGGCGACAGTGAAGGGCGACCACGGGCTGGGCCACCAGCTGGCCCAGCCCAAGGGAGGTAAGCCACTCACTCGCCAGGCCCCACGCGTGCCAAAAACTCTCCCTGCACCCGCCGCTACCCCACTAGCCTTGCCTTCGCTGCCGCCTGTTTGGGGCGGCGGCAGGCAAGCCCAGGTGCTCCTGGGCGGCCGCGGCAGCGACGGTGCAGGGCGACCACGGGCTGGGCCACCAGCTGGCCCAGCCCAAGGGAGGTAAGCCACCCGCTGGGCCCCACGCGCGACAAAAAACCTCCCTGTGCCCGCCGGCCTCCCACCTCCCACCCCTGGCCCCCTTTTACTTACAGTTTTAGTAGTTCTCAGCAGGGAGGGGTGGAAACTTCCGGAGAGCTCGCCTTCGCTGCAGACAACTTGCAGCACCGTTTGCAGACTGGGACTTTTGGCGGGCTCAGCAGGGCAGAGACAGCCTGGACAATTCCTATTGGCTTTTGAAAGCCAATAGAATTAGACTCTATTCAAGAGAGTCTATTCTATTGGCTTTCAAAAGCCAATAGAATAAGAGGGAGTAGCACAGCTAAGGAAAAGGGGAAAAAATGGCGGACTGCGTTGTTTGGCAACCCCCGTGAAATAGTCGTTCGACCCCAAATGGGGTCGTGACCCACAGGTTGAGAACCGCTGCTCTATTGGTTAACGCCTCCATTTACTACTTTTGTTCTTCCATCAGACAGGGTAATTTCTGATCCCTGCCAGCCCCCCGCTAAACTCTTTCCAAAGGCTTGGAAATTGTGTTTGAGATAATCTGAAACTCACCTGTCATGGAAAGGGGCATTGTCTTACATGAACACCTTTTCTCAGCACGGAGATGGATAATCCACCAATGGGTTTAGACTGTGTTCCTGCCCAATCAGATCAAGTCAGCCAAAGTTGCAACGCCTGTCCTGGGCTAGAGTGTCCCAGTCTCGACGCAGGTGAAGCCATGCTGACAGCAAGACGTGTTGGCTCATAAATCTAGCCCTAGGCCTAAGTAACCTGCAACGGCGGGAGTGGATTATCCATCTCCATGCTGAGAAAAGGTGTTCAGGTAAGACAACGCCCGTTCTCCACCACTGGAGATGGAGAATCCACCAATGGGACATACCAAAGCCTACTGTCCCTGAGGGAGGGGAGCAGACCGGTCCGGCATGGCACTTTGAGGTACGACCTGTTGGAGAACCCTCCTACCAAAGGAGGCCTCTGCTGAGGCGAACCTGTCAATCTTGTAATACCTTATAAAAGGAGATGGTGAAGACCATGTGGCCGCTCCGCAAATGTCCTCAATGGACGCCTGAATGGCTCAGGCCGCGGAAGTAGCCACGCTACCGGTTGAGTGAGCCATTACCCGTCATGGAACTGCCAATGATTCAGCCTGGTACACCCCCACAATACACACCCTAATCCACCTGCCAATCGTGGAGGAGGACACCTTCCGACCCTTGGAAGAAGGATGGAAGGAGACAAAGAGGGCCTCAGAGTTGCGGAAGGCAGCTGTCCGTGAGATATAGTAACGGAGCACTCTGCGGAAATCCAGAAGGTGCCACTGCTGTTCCAGGGCATGAGATGAGTGAGGACAGAAATCTGGGAGTACGATTTCTTGAACCCTGTGGAAAAGAGAATTGACCTTAGGAAGAAAGGCAGGGTCCAGACGAAGGACCACTTGGTCCTGGTGAAAAAAGCACAAGTCATCTCTGACTGAAAGTGCCGCCAATTCTGATATTCGTCTCGCAGATGTGATTGCCATCAGGAATGCGACCTTGTGCGATACGTATCGTATATCACATGTCTTGAGGGGCTCACAGGGCTGTCTGGTTAGAGCCCGAAGAACTCACGGCAGGTCCCAAGAGGGATACCTGTGCACTATAGGGGGCTTGTTGTTAGTAGCCCCCTTGATGAACGAGCAGATCAAGGGATGATGACCAAGGGAAACCGCTGAGTCACAGGTAAGTACAGTGGAGAGAGCAGCGACTTGTCTGCGCAATGTGTTTGGAGCCAAGCCCCTCTCCAGACCTTGTAGAAGGTAATCCAATATATGTGGAATTGTCAAGTCTGGAATGGTTAAGTGGTGGTTCGAGCACCACGAACAGAAGTTCCTCCACATGGCCTCATAAATACAGTTGGTAGAGGATCGACGGGAGGCCTGGATTACGGTAATGACCCCCGGCGAGCAGGACTCCTGGGACAGGATCGAGCACTCAAATGCCAGATGGCTAACTGGAGCCTTTGGGGGTCTGGATGAAGAAGGGTCCCCTGGTTGAGTGAGACCCGATCTGGGGGATTCCTCCATGGGGCCCGCTAGAGAGAGGTTTACTAGGTCGGCGAACCATGGTCTCCATGGGCTATTCGGGGCCACTAGAAGAACCTCTGCCTATTCCTGAAGAAGCTTGCGGACAACCGCCGGAAGAAGAGGACGAGAAGGGAAGGCATAAAGTAGTCCCTCTGGCCACGGGCTCTGAAGAGCATCCGCTCGTTCCACCCCTGGAGATGGAAAGTGGGAAAAGAATCGCTGGAGATGGGCGTTTGTCAGGGAGGCAAAAAGGTCTAGAACTGGCAGTCTGAAGCAGTGGCAGATCTCTCTGAAGGCGCCATTCCGAATGGTCCACTGTCGCCCGGCTCAGGAAGTCGGCCTGAGTGCTTGCCTCCCCTGAAATGTGGTCGGCCTTGATAGAGGCCAGGTTGGCTTCTGCCCAGGAACCCAGCAGGAGTGCCTCGGTCAAGAATGCACAAGATTGGGTGCCCCCTTGCCGTTTTACATGTGCCTTGGCAGCCACATTGTTCGTGAGGACCAACACATGACGCTTCACTACTGTGCTGAGAAAGTGGCGCAGGGCCAAGTGTACAGCCCTGAGCTCTAGCCAGTTGATATTGTGCCGAAAGTTGGAGCGGGAACAACGGCCCTGGGCCCACTGTGAGTGAAGGTGTGCTCCCCAGCCGAATAGGCTGGCGTCGGTCATAAGGGTGAGTCAATTGGGCTCCTTGAAGTAAGACCCCTTGAGCATGGCCGACAAGAGCCACCATGTGAGGGATCGCGAGACGTGAAGCGGAAGTCTCACTCTTCAATTGGAGTAACTGATGTTCAGTCTCTGGAAGGGGAGCAGGAACCATGAAGGTTCCTGGAGTGGAGCCTGGCCCAAGGTACAATCGCAATGGCCGAGATCATCTTCCCCAGTAATTGGGAGAGGCTGGCTAATGTCACCATTCGACCCCTACGCAATTGGAGAATCGACTCCCTGATGATGTCTTGGCGTTCTTGGGATAAATAGACCCAGCATTCCATCGTGTCTATGATGGCCCCTAGGTGTAATAACCTTGTTGTGGGGACCAAATGGCTCTTGGAGAAGTTCACTGAAAACCCGTGATTCTGGAGCAGCATTATCACCAGTTTGAGATTGTGTGGATAAGAACAGGCACACGGTAGGGGACGCCTGGTATCCAGACAGAGCTGTTTGTGTGGATAAGAACAGACGCACGATAGGGGGCGCCTGGAATCCAGATAGAGCTGATTGTGTGGATAAGAACAGGCGCACGATAGGGGACACCTGGAACCCAGATAGAGCTGTTAATTTAATTAGGCCCAGGATCCCAATGGACATCCTGGTTTTCAGGGAGATCTGGAGACACCAAGAACCCAGAAATTGAATCCAAGGAGATTAAATGCACATGAAAGAACAACCCAGATAGAGCCAAACCTGCTAAGCAGGCTGTGAAATGGATATATTGCAGGTCTGACTGGCTGTGGAGATCAAATACTGACTGAGGTCTGAAAAGCCTGTATTTGGAGCAGATGAAGGAAGTAGGCCTGAGGAGGCTAGCAGGCCTGTTCTGAGGCAACAGTGGCCGTGCAGGGTCCCTGTGCAAACTGAGGCTCCAGAGGTCTCAAATGGTGGCAGCAGGGGAGAAAAGGGGGCAGAGCAGGCCCAAAGATGGCAGCCTCAAGAAAGACCCAGTCCCAATAAGGGACAGAAAAAGGTGGCCACACCCAAAAAGGCTGCCACACTCCGAATGGCAGCTCAAAATAGTGGCCACACTCAAAATGGCAGCCACACTCAATAAGGCTGGCACACTCAAAATGGCCACCACACGCAAAATGGCAGCCACACTCAAAATGGTGGCCGCATGAGGTCTGGGGGTATTGCTGCCGGCACCCCCTTCCACCCTAAACCAAGCAGCCATCCGAAACGAAAAAACAGAGCTTTGGAATGTGCTCTGGCTGCTATCACGAAGAAAGGCTGGAAAAGAGGTAATCGGCCTTCTGAACATGTGCCAGCTGCAAACGGCCATTTTTAGCCTTCGCGCGTTTTTAGCTTTCCAGGTAATGGGGAAGGGCTGAGGAGCAGCTGTCCAAGAGGAGAAGGAGGGCTGTGTTACAGAGGGGAAGCAAGTCCCCTCAGCCTCAAGTCTTTATGGTTGGAAGTGGGGGGAGGGGGAGGAACGAAGGCCTCCGTTCCTAGTTAAAGGCAAACAGTTCTTCAGCCAACTGAGAGGAAAAAACACAGTGCTGAATACAGCACTGTCACAGAAGACTGAAGAGAATAGAGAATACTGAATCCACCAATGGAAACTGTACCTGCCTAAGAGCCAACTTGCTACGTCTGTTTTGGGCAAGATCAAGTCGAGACTGGGACACTCTAGCCCAGGACAGGTGTTGCAACTTTGGCTGACTTGATCTGATTAGGCAGGAACACAGTCTAAACCCATTGATGGATTATCCATCTCCAGTGCTGGAGAACAAGCTGTGGCAGGTCATCCTTGGTTAATGGAAGGCTCCAAACCTCAAACACAAAGCCTAATAAAGCAGTGGTTCTCAACCTTTTTCAGGTTGAGACCCCACTTGCGCCGCCCATGCGCGGCGCGACCCCGACCCGCGAGATGAAAAAAACAAAACACAATGACGGACCGCCAGCCCGATCCGCGCATGCGTGGCGTGCGTGACGAAAAACAAAACAAAATGGCGGACCGCAACGGCCCGATCCGCGCATGAATGGCGCGCGCGCGACGGCCCGAACCACACATGCACGGCGTGCGACAAAAAAAAACAAACAAAAAACAAAATGGCGGACCACGGTGTCCGGCGACCCCCGCGAAACGGTTGTTCGACCCCAAATGGGGTCGCGACCCATAGGTTGAGAACCGCTGTAATAAAGGAACTAAAATCATGCAATAGCCTCCCTAGGAAGAACTCATTTTCAGTTCCTCATTTTCAGAATTGTATTTTTTTTGCTGTGTTTGGGATTTTAGTAAAAAATAGATTCCAGGAACCTGGTAAAAGCATTTTTTTTTCTTTTGACAACTGAAATTAACATTAAATGAAATCTGAAAGCTCTTTTCCATTGCACAGTCAAAAGCTGATAGAAGGGGAAAAACAGAGGTCAGATAAAAGAGAAACAAGAAGAAGCAGACAGAGAAAATGTAGAACACAGGTATCAAACTCGCTGCATCACGTGACGTGTCACGATGTATCACGACTCTTTTTGCATTGCCAGCAATGGGGTGGGTGTGGTTTTGGTATGATGAAACTGGCCTGAGGGCTGGCAGTTTGACACCTCTGATGTAGAACAATCATTCTGAATCACTTCTAAAAATAGAACCTATAATACCATTACGGTTACCTTTACAAAAATGATGAGAAGAAATTCAGAAAGTAAATAAATGGAAAATTAGTCAAATTAGCATATGTGCATTAAAAAGGCCAGACCTCCCTTCTATTTTTATTAGCATCAGCAAGTCCATGACAACTTCACAGAAATGTTCGACTTATCCTTTTTTATAGCAGAGAAATCTGGACACTCCCTGCATTCACATACTGAAAAGTGACTATTTTTAAGATTACTGAATAAATCTAACTGGAGGAAAACCCGAATTTGCACATTTTTAGTATAAAATCCTAAAAGGCATTTCAATCATCTAAAAAGCTTCACTTTGGGACCAGCTGACTGCTTATCCAGAAGCTGGAGCATCAGCAGCTGCAGAAAAATTGCTGCTGCAACAACAAACAGATTTTGAAGTGAGAAACCCAAGGCTCTATGTTTTCAGATACATATAGCACAAAAGATCTATATATATCTTGCTGCATTATTAATTATGCTCCATTTCTACATATAATTATCTTACGAAGCCAAGGTCAATTATAGCTCTAATCTATACTATCACCTTAGAACAAAGGTGTACAAAACATTTAGCAGATCTTAATTGAGTCTGACATTCCTATGGTACTTTTCTATTACTTCAGAGCAGTAGGGGAAATGGCTCTGTATAAACTGAGGAGACGGGTTATATTCATAATTATATCTTCTCAGCTACAAGGAAATTACCTGAATACAATTTAAAAATATAAATGAAAGAAGTCATCAATAAGTCTTTCTCCTGACTCCATTTTTTGAGTAACCATTTTAATGCTATTCACCAGCATTTAATTTTTCCATAAAATCAGTAGGGACAACTACATGAGTATTCAAGAGATTTTCTGTTACATACAGTATACATGCCCATACAGTATCAGCACTTTACATTTAACAACTTTAATTTCTACCTGTTGCACTGACTTCAGGGAAGGGGCGTTGTCTTACCTGAACGCCTTTTCTCAGTACGGAGATGGAGAATCCACCAATGGGTTTTCTCTGTCTGCCTACTCTTAAGACCAAGTAGCCAAACTTGACATGCCCCCTCTTGCTAGGAGACCCAGTCTTGACGAGGGCGAAAGTGGCTGAAGGTGGACGAGGTGTTGGCTCTCAATCCCTTAATACCGGCCTAACTGACCTAAAGGGCAGGTGTGGATTCTCCATCTCCATACTGAGAAAAGGCGTTCAGGTAAGACAACGCCCTTTTACCAGTACAGGAGATGGAGAATCCACCAATAGGACATACCAAAGCCTCACAGTTACCTAGGGCCGACAAGGATCTGCTAGCATTCCTGAGGCCCGTGTCCCTTAAAACACAACCAAACCGAACTAATTGCTGGCTGGATCTGTTTCTGATGGCCAAGGGAACCTCCGTTGAATCTGAGAACTCGGCAGCCATCCAAAATGGCCTCTGGAGGTGTGGAGAACGAAGGGGAAACTCTGGGGCTGATTGTGGCTGCAGCGCTGAGTGCTGTGCAGAAAGGCCAATGGGGGAATTGGTAAATAATTTTCCTCCCCCCCCCGAACCCTGGGGAAATGAACAGAGAAGTACTTTTCCCCCCACACATCCAGAAGCCTCAAATCAGCCGATTAGAGGCTGCACTGATTCCAGCGTCTTGGGGGAAATTTTTTTTGGGGAAATTAACTTTTTTTTTTGAAAGAGAATCACTAATTAGGGAATATACAAATATCAAATTTAAAGCAAGGAGAATCCAGCAATGGATATCTGACATGCTAAATGAATTGAAGATCTGTAAACCTGAGAGCCAACCTTGATATGTCTTCAAGAACTTGAGACCAAGTCAAGACTGGGTATCCTAGCAAGAGGGGGCGTGTCAAGTTTGGCTACTTGGTCTCAAGAGCAGGCAGACAGAGAAAACCCATTGGTGGATTCTCCATCTCCTGTAGTAGAGAAAAATGAAATTGCCAATATTCAGGACTGCTATCAGTTATAACTGATCTATTTGACCAATTTGCTCTGAACAGTATCATCTTGTTATCATGAGTACCAATACGAAGGTATAAGAAAACATTCATAATTTAGAGTCATTGTCCAAGTCCAAATCCATCCATCCCATGCAACAAAGCCATTCATTAATTTGTATGCAATTAGAAGCAAGTATGCAAGATATTCCGGGTAAAGTATGTATGACATGGAATTAACAAAGGGATTATAAAATGTAACCGGTGATCTTTATACAATGAACAATGAAGTTATTATATATGCAACATATTTTCTATCACTCCTTCACCACAAGGACAAAATCTAGGTGATGTTCTTAACTGTTTCCTAAAGTAATGCTTTTGAGAGTAAATTAAAATGTGCTAACTATTACCATTGGATTAGTTATCCAATTTAGATAATTTACTGGTCTAAAATAAAGTTATATAGACTACTGAAGAAAATATCTCCAGGAAAACAAATCAAATTGCTTTTTATATTGAACACCTATTTTAAAAATATAAATCCATCACATTTTGGTAATGCAATATCTGTAATTCATCTTACAATAGCCATAACTATATAATTTGTGAAACTGATCTTCTCCAAGCTGGTTCAAAATTATCCACAAGTATTAAGGTCCCAGACCCACAGAGTAAAATCTTAACCAATCTAAAAATATACACAGGCAAATGCAAATATAAAATCCATTCTAATCATACCTGTCTCACAGTGAAGGACTGCACTAGGGACATTTTGCACTACTGTAAAAATAGTCCTTAAAAATTTAGCTTTTCCGCCCTCAGAAGAGTTATATGGTCCCAGATTGGCCCAAATAAAACATGTAAATGAAAGTCTGCTGAAAAATAGCAGCTGATCTAAATAGTGGCCCTCTAGAATGATCACAAGGCAGTAGCCGATTTGGGGGCATTTTGAACAGTGCAATCCTGAGAGACTCAATATGATATCCATCCAATTAAGCAGGCAAGTTAGGACATTTAACCAACACCAGGATTTTAATTTCAGAATAATTTGTCTCTAATGTTTCATCTTGACAATAGTCAGCTAAAGTGCACAGAGCTCATTTTAAACCTAGGCAAGTTTAGAATTTACAATCTCCTGCTTTCGAGCCTGCATTTACTGCATTTGGTGAAAAAAAATATACCAAAAGTTGGATTCACATTATTTGCTGTGTTCATTGATTTCAGGTTTGTGTTTGAATGTATTCCTAGATCAAGGGATTGATGCAAATTTTAAAATATCATTATAGATAGATGCTGCTAAGTAAATTTATAAAAAATCGAGATTAAATATTCATTGCTGTAACCAGACAGATTACAACAAAGAAATCACTATTCACAGAAGGGTTAAGCAGGATTGCATCCTTCACCCTTTTGATATGATTTGTATATTAACTCTATAATAATTAGGTTAAAGAGCCTTGCAAACCACCCTCTAAAGCAGTGGTTCTCAACCTTGGGGTCGTGACCCCATTTGGGGTCGCACGACCATTTCGCGGGGCTCGCCGGACACCGCGGGCTGCCATTTTTTGTTTTTTTTTTTGTTTTTTTTATTTTTTGGCGCGCGCGCGCCGCACATGTGCAGATCTGCCCGTCGCGCCAAAAAAAATATAAAAAAAATAAAAAAAATTTTTAAAAAAAAATTAAAAAAAAATAATAAAAAAAACAAAATGGCGGCCGCGATGGGCGGATCCGTGCATGCGCGGCGCATGTGACGGGCTGATCCGCGCATGCGCAGATCCGCCTGTCGCGCCGAAAAAAAATAAAAAAATAAAAAAATAAAAAAACAAAATGGCGGCTGCGACGGGCGGATCCGCGCATGCATGGTGCGCGCGACGGGCCAATCCGCGCATGCGCAGATCCGCCCGTCGCGGCTGCCATTTTTTTATTATTATTATTATTTTAAAATTTTTTAAAAAAAATTTCCGGCGCGCGCATGCGCGCGCACCCAGATCAGGGTCACAGCGCACATGGGCGTGGCAAGTGGGGTCTCAACCTGAGAAAGGTTGAGAACCACTGCTCTAAAGCTAATCAATAAACACACTGTGAACCTTTCGTATGTGGATAATAAATAGAGATTCATTCCATTACTAAACGGATATACCTCCTTATATTAAGTCTATATTTCAGTTCTTTTCATTACATCCCATTGGTCCTTATACTGCTCTTAGTTTCAGCAAAGAATAACTCTGCTTCCTCTTTACTTGATAGCTTGGCAAGTTGAATGTATCTGGTTCCAGCAACTGTTCTTCATAAGATTTGGTTTCCAAATCCTTTTTATCTTGGTAATGCTTATCTGAGTCTACTACAGCAGAGGTCCCCAACATTTTGGGCACCAGGGACCGGTTCCATGAAGAAAGGTTTTTCCACAGACTGGAGAGTACGTGGTTTTGTGTGCTGCCTGCATCCCGCAGATGGGGCTTTGCTGTTTGTGCAGACTGATTGCTGGCATGCTGTGGCCCTGTACTGTTCCACAGACTGGGGGTTGGGGACCTCTGTACTACAGCTCCTTTATATCCATTTAAACTGCAATGCCCAGAACTGGAGACCATATTCCAAGTACAATTTATCTAGCATAGAGTGCAAAGTATTATTTTTCAAGGTCTGGATGCAGTTATTGTTATACAGGTAAGACTGCATTAGTCTTTCTAGCTGCTCCATGACATTGCCTATTCATGTTCATTTAGTCAACAGTCAGTACTCCTCAATCCATGTCACTAAGCAGAACTCTCCAATCCTGTACCTTGGGATTTTTCCTAATTAGATGTCATTATATTTGTTGCAATGAATATCATAAAATATCATCATCCAATTTGTATTAGTGGAACAATTAAACCACAACAATAAATAAATTCTTAGTGGTTGGCATGGCTCTAGGCTAAAATTCCACAACATCTTCTAAGACTGAGCTATCACATGAAATTATGGCCATTATAAGCATCTATAAACTAGTGCAATCCCTATCCTCTCAGATCCTGTCAATAGCCTCAAAGTATTCCCTACTCTTAGGGGATACATGCAGATTATCCAGTTATTCAAACACTGAATGGTAATTTATCTCTGTATAGATTTGTATGTGTTGGTACATATATGCAAGTATACAGTTGGTATATGTATTCATATGCCATTCAGTGCAGAAAGTAGTAGGCTTTAAGAACAGATGTATTACTACATAAACCAAATTACTTCCATAAATGGGGATCCAAATGTGCTTATAACCAATTTCCTAAACAGATAATACAATATATAATTACCATTCAAAAGAAAAAGGGTTACTAAAATGTTTGAAGATTATATTGTACCTAACTAGTAAAAAACATTTTTTTTCTTTCTCTTCCATCAAAGTTCGTGAATCCTAAGTGAGAGCAGATGGGTGCACAGGAAAAAAAACTAAATAAAAGACAAGAATATTCTGCATGTGAAAAATTTATAACATTACAAGAAAAGAAATCATATTAACATTACAAAATATGTAATCAAGAATTGTCCTAGTGTCCATGTACAGAGCTGAAATTTAGTAATGGAAGACAACGAAGGATTTCAGTACATTTATGGTAAGTTTATGATTTGTTTGCTAGCATCATACAAACTAAAAATTGATGATTTACCTTTACATTCTATCATCTGTAACTTTTATAAAACAATCTTACAATGATACTAATCATAATATATTTCCATCAGGTAATTACTTACTATCTGCTTCTGTTGATGACATCAAGCAGCACAAAATTGCTGCTACCACAACAAATGTTGAGATGCTGAAGTTAGGCTTCATATTCCAAAGTAGAGAAAGTGGTCAGTCAATACATCCAGTGTCACACATGCAAATGTATTCCTGTAACCAAAGAAAAAAACAAATTAATCACACCTCAAAAAACTCCAATTTTTGAAAAAGCTACGTATTATTTCCCATTCTAATGAGAAGATGCCTTATTCCACAGAATTTATGTTAACTGTAAATGTCTATTTACTGGGCTTTGTAGGTCTTTTATACTTCTATTTCACAATAAATACTAGAGTTCATAACCACTGGCTTTTGTAATCATTACAAACATGTTCAGATGATATGTTTTCTCATGTAAGTATCCATGGTATCCATGCTACTTCTCATAGTGAATGGAGATATAGTATTTACGGATAGTTCTGGGGGATGGACAATGCAATTTTTAAATCAATAGGAACAATGATATGCAAAGAAATGACAGAGAATTAGACTGAAACCAAAGCAAATGATATGCTGTTTAAAAGTATTATTGCCTACTATCGTTTGTCCATAGAGAAAAGTATATGGTTATCCAGTTTTCTACTATACGACAAATGGTTTTGAGGGGACTGAAAATAAATGAAATAATACAGGGAAGATTACAATGTCTTACCCATAAGACTGAGCTCTGGAAAATCATTGTATTTCTCCTATTAATTATTTTAAAGATGCAAGAGGGTTTAATCACAGATCACTAGATCATATATACTTTGTAAAATATGGCTCTTGCATATATGGCCAATTAGCTATCCACTAGCAATGTCTATCTTTAGATAATAATAATCAATTATTGCACAGATGACAATTGGATCTTCAGCGGTAACTATTCAGTACATCTGAAATATACTTTCCATATTTTATGACACTCTTAGAAAATAAATTCAATTTTGATCTTCAGCCAGATTTATGATTTTCTCTCAGCATCAAGATGGCTATAAAACAAAAAACAACTAATGAACTGCATCTTACCTACATGTCATTTCCTAGTTCTGCTCTCTCAAACACCATTTATTGTTTTCTATGTGAGCTCCAGAGTATGTGTTTTATTCAATTTAATTTAGAGATCTATCAACTACAGTTTTAATAGCAGATTAAAATTTACCCTCCACAAATTAGTCAGTGGAGCTAAGATTGAAGACTATCATGCATGCCTCACTGGCACTTTCTTCCTTGTGCTAAATTTAATTTAATATAGCTTTTAAAAGATCCTGCCTGATTAGAGATCAGGGGATCATGCACATCAAACGAGTGTACAACATTCTGATAGAAATGGACTCTGAAACCGAGCTAGTCAAGAACTGTATGGTGAGGTGGGCACAAGACTTTGGTCACTCTATCGCCATGGACACATGGGAGAAAATATGGGTGAGGAACGTAGAATTCACGAAATCGCAACACTTAAGGGAAAACTTCTACAAGATGTTCTATAGGTGGCACCTCGACCCGAAAAAACTATTGCTCATCTACCCAGACTCCCAGCCCAAATGCTGGAGGTGTGGAGACGGGGACGCTACCTACTTTCATGTATGGTGGACATGCAGAAAAATCAAAGCCTTCTGGAGGAAGATATGGTGGACACTCCAAACCATTTTCACAAAGCGCATAGAATTTCTACCTCAGGTTTTTTTGTTAGGGATTACAAAGGATATCACTACCTCAGAGACAAACTTATTTCTGAACTTGATTACAGCAGCGAGATTGTTGGTGGGACAATACTGGAAGAACCCAGAAATACCGCCTATGGAAGAATGGACTGTGAAAGTAACAAACCTGGCGGAAATGGCGAAAATATCAGCATACTTGAAGGGTCGTTCCAATGAACAATATTTGACAGACTGGAAACAATGGATAGACTACATCCAAGAGAAACACCAATCAAACAAAATGCATCTGGCGTTTAGCTAAGGCTCGAAGTGAAGAGGGAAGAATGTATAACAAATCAAATGTTTCCAAAAACTAACACTTAATGTTGAATGTATATGTACTAATATTTACCGAACCAGATGTTTACAAAGATTAATACTTAGTGTTATATCTAGTGTTCTATGATGATTGCTTATAGATATGATCTTATGGTTAATGTTGAACTTTTTAACATTGGAAGAGCAGACTGAATTTCTACCTCAGGTTATTGAAGTACTACCTCAGGACTTACTGTTAGGGACCATACAGGTTAAAAAATGTAACAGGTGTATAGTAGAGGCTTGAAGTGAAGAGTGAAGAATGTCTACCTATTGTTGTATGTTATGTTCTACGATGATTGCTTCTTAATATGATTGCTTCTTAATATGATCCTATGCTTAATGTTGATTACTTTAATAATGAAAAAGCAGACTGAATCTTTACCCCAGGTTATTGAATCTCTAGCTCAGGATCTTTTGCTAGGGATCATAAAAGATAAAATACAACAGACATATAGTTGAGACTGGAAGTGAGGAGTAAGGAATATGTACCAAACCAAACATGTTGAACATTTTAACATTGAAAAAGCAGACTGAATTTCTACCTCAGGCTGTTGAATTGCTACCTCAGGACCTACTGTTAGGGATCATACAGGTTAAAAAAATGTAACAGGTGTATAGTGGAGGCTTGGGGTGAAGAGTGAAGAATGTCTACCTATTGTTGTATGTTATGTTCCACGATGATCGCTTCTTAATATGATTGATTAAGGCTCAACCCCGATAAGACAGAGTGGCTGTGGGTGATGCCTCCCAAGGACACTTCTATCTGTCCTTCGATTACCCTGGGGGGTGAATCTATAAACCCCTCAGAGAAGGTTCGCAACTTGGGAGTCCTCCTTGATCCACAGCTGACATTGGATCATCATTTGTCGGCAGTGGCGAGGGGGGCATTTGCCCAGGTTCTCCTGGTGCACCAGTTGCGTCCTTACTTGGATCGGGAGTCACTCCTCACAGTCACACATGCCCTTGTCACCTCGAGGATCGACTACTGCAACGCTCTCTACATGGGGCTACCCTTGAAGAGTGTTCGGAGACTACAATTAGTGCAAAATGCAGCTGCGCGAGCAGTTGTGGGTCTTCCTCGTTGTGCCCACATTTCATCAACTCTCCGCACGCTGCATTGGTTGCCTATTGGTCTCCAAGCCCAATTCAAGGTGTTGGTTATTACCTATAAAGCCCTTCATGGCTTGGGACCAGGATACTTACGGGACCGCCTTCTGCCACATACTTCTCTACGACCGGTGAGAGCGCACAGGGTCGGCCTCCTCCAGGTCCCGTCAACGAAACAATGTCGTCTGGCGGGCCCTAGGGGGAGGGCTTTCTCTGTTGCGGCGCCCACCCTCTGGAACCAACTACCTCCTGAAGTCCGCGTTTCTCCTGGCCTTCCGAAAGAATTTAAAAACCTACCTCTGCCGGCAGGCCTGGGGATGATTGTTGATTGTGGTGTGATTGATGAGTATGTATGGGGTTTGTAATTTTAATGTTGTTCGGATTTGTTCAATTGTTTATATATATATGTTGTAAGCCGCTCCGAGTCTTCGGAGAAGAGCGGCATACAAATCCGAATAAAATAAAATAAATAAAATAAATTGCTTCCTAATATGATCTTATGCTTGATGTTGATTATTTTAATAATGAAAAAGCAGACTGAATTTTTTTTTACCCCAGGTTATTGAATCTCTACTTCAGGATCTTTTGCTAGGGATCATAAAAGATAAAATACAACAGACATATAGTTGAGGCTGGAAGTGAGGAGTAAAGAATATGTACCAAACCAAGCGTTTACAAAGATTAATACCTAGTGTTATATGCTGTGTTCTCTGAGGATTGATTATTAATATGATCTTATATTTAATGTTTAACTACTACCTCAAGACCTATTATCAGGGATCATAGAGAATAAAAAATGTAACGGGTGTATAATAGAGGATTGAAGTGAGGAGTGAAAAATGTTTACCAAACCAGACGTTTCCAAAGAATAATACGTAGTGTTGTATACCAGATGCTATGATGTTTGATGCATACAAAGATTTTATGTACAATGCTGAATGTTTTAATAAAGGAATTTAAAAAAAAAAGATCCTGCCTTAATCAATCAAAGTTTTTTAAACACACGGTAAGTTCTGAACATTAGACAAACTATACTTTTTCTCCACTGTTGGCTAAAAATTCCCATTTTGTTATTGATTTTTTAAAATTAAAACTGCATTCCCATTTATGTAACTTTTGGGGAGCCCCACACCAAAGGTAGAATGGATCCCTTGCCATTCAGCATCAACAATATTGGGCTAGATGGATTGCTGGCTAAAGCAGTCTATTAAATAAAATATCTTATAAAAGCACAGTCTGATAAGTTCCAAAAGTAAAATGTCCCACCAACATCTAAAATGTCAAACTCAAATGGAATTATATATCCTATCTCAGTGTCACATTTTCATTCTGCTTTCAATTATTCTGGATTACTGATTATGCAAAATATATACAAATTAAAAATATAGCATCTGTCAGAATTAACTCTCCTAATGTATTAAGGGAACTACCATAGTTAAAAAAATATTCAGTAACAAAGGAAAAAATACACACGTTTGTTTGAAATTCTACCAACTCTTTGCTAAAGAAAAAAAAACATTTGGGCAGATTGGAGAACTTCAGAATCATTTTTTTTAAAGAAACCTCACAAATATGAAAATGGAAGAAATATGTAGAAACTAATGGTTATTCAAACAAAGCATGAAAAATAGAATTTGCCAGGTCTTTTTCTCATAGAACGCCCAGAACAGAGTTCCGGCACCTTTTCTGGATGGAACCTTGTAGGGTAGGCAAGGCGGTTTGTATGACGTGTGTGAGTTCCAGCACTTTTTTTTTTTTTTAGAAAAAAAGCACTGAAATTTGCTATTTACATCTTGAATTACATAAATGTGACAGTATATACCAGTGATGGCAAATCTTTTAGAGACTGAGTGCCCAAACTGCAACCCAAAACCCACTTATGTATCGTCAGATGGGTGTGGCCCATTGGGGGGGCGTGGCCATGGTGGACTAAAAAGTTTAATCAATCAATTCCAACTTTGTGAGATCTTTTTTTTCCCCATGAGAAGTTGAAATTGATTGAACCGGGGGGGGGGGAGTTTGCACACAGCGGTGGAGGCCTAAAGCGAAAAGGTTTTATAAAACCCAGCTGAAGGCCTAGGACTGGGGCGATGGTGCGTGTACCCAGAGAGGGCTCTGTGGGCCACCATAGGTTCGCCATCACGGGCATATATACAATGTTGAAAGAATTATTGGATGGATGGATAGATAGACAGATAGATAGATAGATATATGAGAATCTCTAAAAACAACCTTCCATAACCTAGTGCCATTCGATTTTTCTATAAAATAATAACCCATCCAATTTGAGGATGATGGAAATTATATTTAAAACTATGAGAAACAGCAGATTGAGAAAACTGTCTAATATGAAGTCTTGAGGTATCTCTTCAAATGGTCTGGCAAATAGGTTACCCAACTGAGTAACAGGTAGAAAAGCTACTCAGAAAAAAATGGGAAGAACAGAGTATTTGCAAAAAGGTTAAAGTACCTACTAGCTCTTATCTTGTACACACAGATGGATGAGATAGTTCAGCATGGCAATATGGGAGGAAAGAAAGTATAAGGATTGTTTTAGATGATAAAATCAGAGGAAGATAGTAAGAAATTATGGCAATAGTGATATGTGTGCCATTGTATGTATCAAATACTTAAAAGTATTTCACAGTATATTAGCTATATTATAACCGTATTTGATACACAAATCAGGCCTGGGTATCTTTGAAGAATACTACCTATTCTATTCTATTCTATTCTATTCTATTCTATTCTATTCTATTCTATTCTATTCTATTCATCATATCATATATCATATCTCATATATATCATATCCATTCCATTATTACCAGACAATTTCTCTTCACCAAATCTCAAATACACATTATTAATCTTTTATACCTTATTCTTGTTTTATTTGGACACATATAGCATAATAAATAATGGAATAAGTAATTTCTAAGAAAGTGATAGAATCTAAATTGCAAATCCCAGGAATTAGTCCAGAACTTTACACAGGCACTCTCAATAAATTTATCATATATTCATGACCAAAGTTGCTGAAAAACTAATACAACAACAACGTCTTAAGTGGGAATACAGCAATCCTGGCATGATGTTACTAGAGACCAGAAACACTGAAATAAACATTAAACATATTAGAACCCTCCTTAAGAGCTTCTCAAATAAGTAATTCTAAATAACTCTCCAAGCTATATCTGTAGATATTCTACTCAACAATTTAGGATAGAAGGCATAATTGATATATCTCTGAGGTTCATAAATATACCACAAATAATTTAGAGATATTATTGTAAGAAAGATATGGTATCTATGATACTGAGGCTCTCTTCAAGACTATTTATTCAAAACGCTATACAAAGAATCTTATTAAAAGTACTATTGTTCAGTAAGTATACTTGTTCATTAGCAAAAAAGTTGGAAAGGTCTTTTAAGCAACTAAACCCTTGGACTAAAAAGTAAGCTCTCTGTGCATCCAAATCTTCTCATAATCAACAATGCACGATGGACATATGCACACACAAAAACTACAGGTTTCTCTTTGTCATCCAACTGTTCTGCATATCACGCCCCCTTAATTGAAATGCACAAAGTGTTTATAGGAGTAATCTGAAATCCCATAAGGCCTTGCTGGTTGATTGGTACAAAATCACAGTTCTAGCAGAGAGAAGCTTTGTTGTGGAACAATTCTTTAAAATGTCATAGAGCCGCCTCTCTCACCTTGATCCTACATGATGAATAATCAGTTCACATGTAAGCAATGAATGATGCTTTTCATTATAACTTTATTAGGCTTAATTCCTATTTTTCCTCTCATTCCATGGCATAATACTTCCTTCACCCTGACATTGATACACTTAGAATTGTTACAGTGATAAGAATAGTAGCAATGTGCTATGAGGTAGAAAGTGCAATCTTTATAGCATGTTTATATTCGGGAACATTTGAGCAACAACAATTCTGTGTTTGAGGGGGAAAGAATTTTTCCGTATCTTTGAAAATGCTAAAGTATTCATGGGTTTAGTAACAATGGGGAGCCATGCACTGTGTTTCATATCAGACTATGGTTTAAAAAAAATCATTTTGTTATTACTTTTATCTCTAAAGGCTAATGCAGTTAGGAGCATTTAATAGGACTTCCCTAGAATGAGGTGTTGCCTCACTGACAGGAGTTTAGAGTCTTGTAAATTGGCTCTCTATTAAAAAAAAACAGCGAACTATTCAAATATTCTGTATAATAATACACAGACAACCAAGGGGATATAAAATGTGATTAAAGAAGTCAAAACTGTATGAAATAAACATCATGACCACTTAATTCTTTTTAATATATGTATTTGATAAGCTTTACAATATGTTTCCTGGTTTCTTAATGTACAAACAAGTGCTTGAAAAAGGTTTAAGAGGTATTGCAAAATGTACCAAATTTTCCTGCATCAGTCACAGCATATAATAAATTAATATCAATTGTAACAATGCAGACCAATTTCGGGGAGCAATAAATCAGGCTTTAGAAATAATTAAACCAGATTTTATTATCTAAGATCTGTTCACAAGGTTCTATTCACACAAAGAAAATTAAACTGCTAAAGATTCAAGATTGCTACTTTTGGCTTTGCATGCTGGACAATATTATAAAAAGAAATTATAGTTTATTAATCACAGTGTATAAATTTGCACCTCATGAAGAAGAAAAAGTAAATAAGCCACATTATGGCTTTGATATTAGTTGGTGCTCTCTCCCTTGTCTCTTGCAAAACACACACATGAATGGATAAAATAATTTAGTAAATAAGTGGTTTAATTATGCCAATGCAATTTTTAATACAACTGCTAATACTTATCCCATTCTCCTAGAGAGATGCAAAATTATTTAAGTAATGGTTCAGGAAATAATTCTAACCGAGAATTAAGGTCATTCATTCTTAATGGTTTTCTGAATATTTTCTAATATTACAGACTAGCAGACAGAAGCAGACGTTTCACGTAATGACTTATATTTAAAGTTTCTACAATTTTCTGGCCCATATGCATAATCTATTTGAGTATAATTTTTAAAACATTCACAACTCAGGAGAGAATGGGCAGCATGAAAGATCCTCTTTCATAACTATGTTGCACTTTTCCAGCATGTCCTTAGTTTATTCTAACAATAAAAAAGATTTATCCAAACAGGTTAATACTGTATAATAAGAGTGACAAGCATAAATCTACAGTTCATTCATTTTCATTGACCTGCAATTCTTCAGTCTATTATTTTTCTTGGTTATTGATTATATCTCTGGTTGAACAAATGAACAAAAACCTTGGGAGGGACAAAACTGGGCTGATAGTCAGTTATGTAATATGCAAGTTTCTCTTGAATCGTATCAGTTGTTGTCTCTTTGAAATTATTATTTCGTCTGCATCTTTCCTCTGTATTGTCATAGAAGCAAATAAAGAGCAGTATGTTCCCCAACTGAAAACCGAATCTTTTAAGAGAAAAAGTCAAGAGAGTACCATAATTGAACAATACCAGAGAACCTCTGAGAGATAGTAGTTTCATTCATTTAAAAGTTGGGAAATGAAATCAACAAAAAATCTCCACAGACTTTAAGAAATAATGAAATTTTAGAATGAATACCCAAGACTCCTAAAGGATGGAACAGGTTCATAATTTCATATTTTCCTTAACGTTCTTGTGTTTAAATAATTTAAGAGCGTGTTGCTATAGAAGACCTGTAACAAATGTTCCTGTTTCATCTGTGACATATGGAGATCCAGGACCAATGTATTTTGATTCAACTCAGTAGCTAAGCTATTACTTGTGGCCATTACCTCTCCTTTCTCAGTCTGGGGGCCTGAGCAGAGAGTGGAGGGAAGAGAGGGCTATTTGTCCTTGTACTGGACTTTTGCAGCAGACCCATAGCAAAGCAAAGAATGATACCTCATTTCAGGAACATTAGTTTCTTCTTCTTCTTTCTGGTTCTTCTGAGAAGCAAAAGCAGCACAAAACAAATACTGACAATTTATGCAAATGCCTGTTTGAAGGAGAAAAATTGGGCATTTTTCACTCTTGTGCTTTTGGGTTCTGCTAGAAATAAAGTAGAAAAATAACTTCTCACCTTTCCTATATTATTCATGGAAGTACTTCTACCAATTGTCACCAATGTCCATTGCATGGTGAAATGCTTCTCTCTTATCTCATGGAAACTCTCTCTCTCTCTCTCTCTCTCTCTCTCTCTCTCTCTCTCTCTCTCTCTCTCTCTCTCTCTCTCTCTCTCTCTCTCTCTCTCTCTCTCTCTCTCTCTCTCTCTCTGTGTGTGTGTGTGTGTGTGTGTGTAATATCTGGTTCCCCTTTTCCCATGGGCTTTGCAGAAGGCAGCAACAAAAGGACTTTGCAAAATAAGGGTTTTCTCCCACAATGCACTTTTATGGACATGAAAATAGAATTATACAAGTAAAAAAAATCAGCAACAAGAATACAGATAATATACAAAAAGCACATTTTGAAAGACTCTGTACATAGTTATATATTATTTGTCTTATTATTTATATCCTGCCCTAATTCAGCAGGTAACAGATGGCTCACATTCTTATAGCAGCATATGTACGGTACTACAAGTGAAATAAGATGTACATAAAAAAGATTCCTTTCCCCCCAAGTTATCTGTGCTGAGATGAAAGCGAAACTATCTACAAGATACAAAACCTGAGTATAGTTTTAAAAAAGTATGCCATCTCAATTATAGCTCACAATTTTTAATATCTACTTCAGCAAAGGAATTGTTCGCTATTAACAGTGATTAGAGATAAATCTAAATTATAAGAGAAGATCAACCTCAATGAGTTATGCACCTTACAAAAGAAAGTAGCCTTTTATAATGAAGATTTCTGGTGATGGTAAATGGAAAGACCTCTCATAAGGGGGGCTTTCCATCTGCTCTCTAGGAATGTCAGTGATTTGCTATTGATCTTACTCACTTTCTTTTCAGACTGCTGTTTTTAACTGACCTTGCAAGATATCTAAAGGGAATGCAGAATGTTCAGTCCCCTGAAAAGGCCTTCAGTAAAATAATATATTTATTGAATCTGCTACCTGATTTTTCAACCCATCCAGGCATTAATGTGCTGAAATGTCAACCCTTATGATCAGATTCAACATGAACACGCACACCCATTATATATCACTTAGCAAGAAAGCCATAATAATTCTGTTGGTTGCCAAAATTTACATTTCTAAAGGCAAAAGCTTTATGGAAGGAGAGAAAGGCCAACAAAGTGAATATAATGCTAGAGAGATACCTAGCAAATGTTACATTTCAGCCTGTTTATGACTCAAAGTAATCTAATAATAATAATCAGACATCACAAATACATCCCTTCCAGCAGCAGAAAATAATCAATTCCCCATCATATATACAAACCTCACCCTGCCCAGTTTGTGCATATAGCAGCACTACCTTTAAATATGTGTTACTTGCAGTTCTCAACCTTTAAGTTTAATTAAACATGAAGCATTTTTTCCCTGCCATTTCAACCATTTCCTCACAGTTTGGAACCAGACTGCTATATTAAATGTGGATTTAGCAACACTGTCACTGGCAGTGCTTTCAAGTCAACCTTCAAATGACACTTTTGTTCAATGGGTGCTAAAGGCAATGCTATGCCTAGGCCAGTGATGGCGAACCTTTTAGAGACTAAGTGCCCAAAAACCGGTCCACCCCCCACTCCACCTGCCCACTCCCGTCCTGCTCCGCCTTCACCCCACCCACCCTCAGGGCCACCCACGGCACGCCGCAGATTGCCCAGGTGGCCCTTCAGCGCAATGGTGGCCACGCCCTCTGCCTGCACCACACAGCATCATCTGATGCCCAGCTGCCATGTGCTTGGCTGTGCAGCTTCGCCCGGGCAGCACCCGGGGGTGATTTTCCGGGGGGAGCTGTTGGTGGGGAGGGAGCTACGGGGGTAGAGGCGGGGCTGGGGCGATGGCATGCGTGCCCACAGAGAGGGCTCTGAGTGCCGCCTCTGGCACTAGTGCCACAGGTTCGCCACCACTGGCCTAGGCTCAATGTGCTATACAGCATCACAGAAAATTTAATTTTTCTACATTGCCTTTTATTGTGTGTGTGTGTGTGTGTGTGTGTGTGTGTGAGAGAGAGAGAGAGAGAGAGAGAGAGAGAGAGAGAGAGAGAGAGAGAGAGAGGGAGGGAGGGAGGGAGGGAGGGAGGGAGGGAAGGAGGGAGGGGGATGGATGGATGGATGGAACAAGAGACTTTTAGAGTTAGAACTCCACAACTAGGGGTTTGGATGGCGTGGATGCTTACGATAGCATAAAGTTAAAATTAATATGTTTTATATCACTTTATTAAATGTGCCATATGAGAATAAATGAGAATATAGAATAGATATAAACCCAGGCTGTGCCCCAAAACATCTCTGTTGATCTCGGCACAATAGGCATTCAATAGAACAGAAATAGCAGGCAAAGACAAATGGTTAAAGTACCAGGAATTATTGGGAAATTATCAAGAGGAATATAAAATTAAATCAAGAAGGCAACTAATGACAGAAGATATAGTTGTCTCTGGTTTTCTCATTTACAACTATTAAAAAGATTCAGATGGATAAAAAAACAAAATAAGACAGAATTTGAAGTCTTATATCGATTATATATTGATTATGAATATGTACTTGCAAAAACATATAAACATTTGTTGAAATTTGAAAGAGGGAGAATGGGTTAAAGAATGTATGAAAGTGGGCTAGGAATTTTGGTTATAATATATAGATGGTTCAAAAATTATGTGATTAAAAGGAATGAAAGTTATCTTATGTTGTGATCTTAAAGAGAATTTTTATAAAATGATGCATCATTGGTACATGATGTAAGATAAATTATTATAAAGTCTATAAAAGCATTTACATTTTGCAAATGTGAACAACATGAAGATACATGTTATTGTGCTTGATGGGCATATAAAAAAAAACCAAAACATTTGATTCAAGTACATACATAGATACTGAGAATTTTATATTTTTATATTCAATTGAAACCAGAATTTCTTCTTTTTAGGGTTGATGGATAAATAGTTAGAAAAAAAGCTACAAAAGATTGTTTAGTATATGATTACTGCAGCAAAAGATTGTTACATATACAAAGATGGAAAGATTCAAGATTAACCACCATGGAGGAATGGCTGGTGAAATTGACAGAACTTATTTTGATTAGACCTTCTCCAGCACAGGAGATGGAGAATCCACCAATGGGACATACCAAAGCCTCACTATCCCAATGGGTGGAAACAGACGCCGCTGGCTCCACGTCCTCGGAAACCACCTGCTGAAGGACCCTCCTACCAAAGAAGGCATCCACAGAAGCAAAGTGGTCTATCTTACAATGGTGTACAAATGGGGAGGGAGAAGACCATGTTGCAGCCCTACAAATCTCCTTGATGGACGCCTGAGTGGCCCATGCTGCAGAGGTTGCAGCGCTGTAAGTGGAGTGAGCTGTGATATGACTTGGAGCTGGCAGTGAAGAAGACTGATACGCCTCCGCGATACAAGCCCTGATCCACCTACCTATGGTGGAAGCGGACACCTTCTACCCCATAGAATTCAGGAGGAAGGAGACGAAGAGGGCCTCCGACTTGCGAAAGGACGCTGTGCGCTTGATGTATCGTCGTAGCGCCCTGTGGACGTCCAGCGTGTGCCACTGTCGCTCCAAGTCATGGGAAGTATTGGGACAGAAATCTGGCAAAATAATTCCCTGGGCTCTATGGAACAGCGAATTGACCTTGGGCACGAATATGGGATCCAGCCGAAGGACCACCCGGTCCCAGTGGAAAATACAAAGATCATCCCTGATTGATAGAGCCGCCAGCTCAGAAATGTGCCTGACTGACGTGATAGTGATCAGGAAGGTGAGCTTGTGGGATAATGATCTCAAGGTTATAGTAGCGACCAGAGCAAAAGGCGGTCTAGTGAGTGTGAGTAGAACTCGGGGCAACTCCCAAGATACACCAAAGGGCCATTGCAGATGCCATTTTGATTTGGCGTCGGCCTGCCAGTGCTTGAGCCATAGCATCCTTCTAGCCGTGACACTGACATTGGAAGCTATGGAGCTGGAAGCAAAGTTGGCCGACTGTAAGGTTGCTTCCGATGCATACTCCGTCACTGCAACCATTTTGCTTAGATCCTGATGAGTCTGGCGCAGCCATAGGAGGGTGCTTAGATCCTGATAAGCTGGCGCAGCCATAGGAGGGTGGTCCTAACAAAAAAGGACGTGCGGGTGGTCATTTTAATTGCCCATGCAGCCGCCTGATGGGTCTTGCAGAAGGTCAAGTCCCATTTCCTGTCCTCAGCCTTAAGTGCCTCGGCCATGTCCCCCGAGAGTGCAGTTGAAGACACAAGAGGGGTCCAGGCTTCGTCTATCTTAGGTACTTCCAGAGCATCAGTCAGATCTGGTGACGTGCGAAACAACTTTTTATCTGTTCCTCCCACAGAGGAGAAGGAAGACGGGGAAATCCATTGTTTCTGAACTCCGTTTAGGAAGATCGAGGAGCAAGGGACATGGTGCTGGGTTGCCACTGTTTCGAAGAACACCGGGTTCGGGCTCGAATTGGACGTGGCTTGTGGCTGAGGGAACTGATCGGACCCCATGTTGGCCATTGTGGTAGCCTTGCATAGCAAGGGAAGGAAAAGACCCGGGTTGAATAGGCCTCCAGGTGGAGATGGGTCTGGGGGGAGTTCCTCCTCCTCAGACAAAGGGAAGACTGGCTGGTCATAGCCCATTGGAGATGAGTTGCCACTAACTGAGGAACGGCCGGGAGATGGGGGCTCATGATATGTGTAGACCCCTGTTACGGGAACATAAGGTGGAAGTACAGATGGAATAGCCTCCTGCCCGAAGAAGTGGAAAGACCATGTCGCAAGTATGCAGTCCACAACCCTAGAAATCAGGGCTTCGAGGCGGCCATCAGAGAGAATATCCCCGGGTTCAGGTCCCCTGAGCCCGGTGGCCGTTGGTGTGAAGGTAGCCTCAGGCCCCAAATTTGGAACCTCTGAGGGAAATGTTGGTGGGTGGGCAGCTGTATCGTGAGCTGCCACCGGAGGGGAACAATGTGTGGTGGGGCCTCTGCCATAGACCACATGCCCTGAGCAGAGGTCGAAGGTCCTAAAGCAGTGGTTCTCAACCTTTTTTAGGTTGAGACCCCACTTGCCCCGCCCATGCGCACCGACCTGGGCGCGCACGCACTCGCGCCGAAATTTGTTTTTAAAAAAATTTTAAAAAATAAAAAAAAACAAAACAAAATGGCGGACCGCGACGGGCGGATCCACGCATGCGTGGCGCACGCATGCGACGGGCCGATCCGCGCATGCGCGGCGTGCGCACGGCAAAAAAATTTAAAAAAATAAAAAAAATAAAAAAAATTAAAAAAAAATGGCAGACCACGACGGGTGGATCCGCGCATGCGCGGCACGCGCATACGACGGGCTGATCCGCGCGTGCATGGCACGCGCACGCGGAAAATAAATAATAAATAAAAATAAATAAAAAAACAAAACAAAATGGCGGACCGCGGTGTCCGGCGACCCCCGTGAAACGGTCGTTCGACCCCAAATGGGGTCACGACCCATAGGTTGAGAACCACTGTCCTAAAGGGAAGTCAAAGTCAGGGACCACTAACTGATCCATCTCTGCTCTGGCCTGTCTCTGCGCTCTGGAGAACCTTTTCTCCAGAGCCTGGTGCCTCCTGCTGGCTTGCTTCTCCGCCAATTTGGAAGGCTTTTTGAGGATGGCCTTCGCCTTGTCCTTGAGCTTGCCTGCTGCCTCCTGTTTGGCAGTTTTGCACTGGCCATGGTTTGAGGATGGGGAGGCGGTGCTCACAGACTGAGGTACCTTGGAATCCTCCATCCTGGGTCGAGTTATCTCAGGGAAACTGAGGGGGAGCTCTGGCAGGTAAGCAATTGGCGGGAAAAGAGGTTGAATCAGGGAGTGTGGCCTGCTCCCCTGAGCACCCAACCGGATAAACAAGTCTCTCTGGGATGTCGGCCGCGGCTGTTGTAGATGAGGCTGAAGGCACGATTGGGACCCGCTGTGGGGCTCCGCCCAGTGGCCTTAGGTGGTCAGGCAAACTGCACCAGAATGCCCAGGATGGGTGCAGAGGGCCTAGAAGGAGGGCCTAGCAACTGTACAGAAGGGACACGGGAACTCTCACGAGGTCAAAAAGGCGATCTGGATGAAGTACAAGAAGTGGATGATATCAGGGATCTAATCTGAGTTAGCGGTGCCTGTGCACCCCACCCCCAGTTCAGGATGCAGGATCCCTGATCAATTAATCCCTGTCAGCCCTGAGAGACAATCATGCTTTGTGGGAAAGCAGAGATGTCTGCTGATTCCCTCAGACTGGCAGGCAGTAAGCAGCTAGAAAGAAACCGCACGGAGCATCCAAAATGGTGGCCACTCAGGATGCCACGAGGAATCGTTTTGCAGGAGTTCGGGGCTCTGCAATGCATACCGAGCCCTGCCCCTCAGCCTGAGCATGTTAGGGCAATGGATAAGGACAGCTGAGCCTCAGAATCCCAATTGTCGAAAAACAGCTCCATTTGGTCTTCATTGCCTTCAGCGGCAACCAAAATGGTGGCCGTGACTTGCCGGTCGTTGGGGAAGCTGTCTGAGGCCTCGTGTGATCGTTTTGTTCAAACTGAGAATGTTGGAGTAGCAGCGCTGAGCACTGCGCGAGGAATCTGATGAGGGTGAGGGGGAATGGAGGGGAATCACCCAGAGAAATCTTGAGAGCCAAACCTGACACGTCTTCAAGAGCTTGAGACCAAGTCAAGACTGGGATTCTCCTAGCAACAGGGGGCGTGTCAAGCTTGGTTAACTTGGTCTCAAGAGCAGGCAGACAGAGAAAACCCATTGGTGGATTCTCCATCTCCTGTGCTGGAGAAAGCAACAATCACCGCACAATGCCTTTGCATTTTGTACAAAAGATTCTGAAGTCATTAAAATTTTAGCTTACTAATTACTAACAAATAATGCTCACAATAATAATAAAAAACAATCAAATACTTTCCCACAAAAAATACCTGAGCAAAAATATCTTATTTTTAAAATCCCATGACTCCAAGTTAGTCATGATACAATTTTCTTAAACATTACTTTTGTAACTTGGATGAACCATAACACATTTTTAAAGGTTCTGGGATAAGTGAGGCAAATATGTTGTATTTTATCCAAATTTCTGACAAGTCACAATTGCAAAGTTTTGTAACATTAATTCATCAGCTAGCATGCAGAAGAAAGGGTTAAATTTTCAAACATTCCAAATGTATGTTGTTTTTCCTATTAAAATGCTAGGCTTCATGGGAAAAATGGTCAAACTTCAACTTAGGCATAAAATATTGAAATATTTATTAAATGATTATGCAATATTGGAATTCAACATTATGCAAGCACAAGCAATAGAACACAGTCAAACTAGAGTCTTGGACTTCAAGAGAGCTAATTTCAATAAACTTAGAGACAGCTTGGGAAGGATTCCATGGATGAGAATCCTCAAGTGGAAAACAACTCAACAAGCTTGGGAAATTTTGAAAAGTGAGATAATAAAAGCCCAGTCTAGCACAATACCAACGAAGAAGGAAAATAACAGCTCTCAAAAGAAACCAGCATGGCTGCATAAAGAACTCTCTGATAAATTGAAAGACAAAAAGGACAAGTATAACAAGTGGAAAGAGGGGCACATAACTAAGACAGAATATCAGCACATAGTCCAAGCCTGCAAAGGTGAAGTGAGGAAAGCTAAGGTTCAGAATAAACTAAGGCCTGCGACAAAAGTCAAAAATAACAAAAAAAGCTTCATTCAACATATAAAAAACAAGAAAAGAGTCAAGGAAATGATTAGCCCATTAGTGGGAGAAAGTTGCAAGAAGGGGATAAGCAACAGGAAATTACAGACCTATCAGCCTGACCTTAATACTGGGAAGATTCTGGAAAAGATAATCAAACAACGAATCAGCGAACACCCAGAGGCAAACAATCTTAAATTTTTACATGTAAAACACACACACACACACACACAAACACACACACACACACGGGAAGTCAGAGCCCCAGAGAAGGAAATATTAAAAGGGCAGAAAAATATATTTCCTCAAAAGGATTTTTAAAAGCAGAAACCAACCCTGCCCCCAAGTCTCTCTGTCTCCAGCAGGAGCCAGCCCTATACAAATGCAAATGTAAAACCATCAGAAAGTTGGAGCCAGAAAACTCAAGACAAAAAGACCTAAAATCTGCATACCCCACCCAAACTCATTAGCCCAGACCCAGGGAAGCAGGATATGACTTTTCGGACATAATAGATTAAACCGCAGATACCAAGGCCTAGAAAAACACTCAGACTCAGTTCAAAATTCATGCCACAGGAACTGGAAACTCTTCCAAACAAAAGGCTTTCAGAGGGTATAAAAACCTACTCCACATGTGCTCAGTCCTTGATTTCTCTCCTGCTTCCTGCCAGAACCATCTTTCAGTCTGGCTCTTCAATAAACTGTAACCTTCTTCCCAAAGCAGTCGCCATGTTGTTTATTTATCCCTGGCTTGGATGAACCAGGATGAAGACGTTACTTCCAACACACACACACACACACACACACACACACACACACACACACAATCACAATTCACTGATGTCTTAAGAATTTGTATTTATCATAAATTTAGGTCTTACACAAGTCAGTCCATCTTCAACATAAAAAAGCTACAGTAAGTATTAAATATACTTTTGCTAAATGTATTGCACTGCCATGGTGCCCATATTATGGAATATGCTTCCACCCAATCCAAAGGAGGATAGCACCATCCCTCCTTATTTTTCAGAAGTTCCTCAAGATCTAGCTTTGTCATCAGGCATGGTGGTCCCAGGGGACAGGTGAGATTCTGAGGCGGCCCCCTTGCTAATCTAGTTGGTATGCCTTATGCTTTTTTCATTTCTCAATAATAGTTTCAAACCCATCTATGTTTTATAGCCTTGTCGTACACTGCCCAGTCACTTCTTGTGACATGAGTGGCCATATAAATTTGAAATAAATAAATATTATGTTTGTAAGACATAGTGATAAATAACAGTCTATGGAAAGCTGGGACAGATAAAATTTTGAGTGGCTAACTTTAATTCAGTCCACTAATACAATGCTAAGGAAGTGATATCTATGTACCAAATTAGGCAGGCCATTAAAAAAACTTAGGAATTTAAGGCAACTAATTGGTCTCACAATTCTCTTAATGCTGAAGGAAACAGAGTTTTCCTTGCAAGTAATTCCACTCAGCATGAAACAAGTAGCTCAGGTAATTGATTTCATGGAATCTTATGAATATAGCAGCACAACACAGAGGAAGGGGTGGCAGAGAAATACTGAATGAATCTCTGCTATTTCATTACTAAATGACGGCTGACAGCTGGGCAGCCCCATTTGTTGCTCATGACATTCTGCCAGAAGGCCCAACAGCATTTTATAGCAGGGACAACTGGGACATTTTTTATTGCTTTACTTTATTGCTTTTCCCCCCAGGAACTCTTAATAGATGAAATAGGTATTGAATACCATTACAGTACTCCATATTTGAATGTGCCTCTGCAGACAGATACAAGACACAGATTTGATGCTAATATCTTCTATACTGATAATTAAACTAGAAAATATACTGCAATCTTCCTTAAATTACCAATAGGATTAAACAGGTTATTCATTTTCAAGTGCGGATGCAAGATTCACTAGTGTCATGATATATTTTTCATGAAATAAATGCATTTTTAGTCAAATGAATAGTGTGGTAATAATATATAGATCAGGATTAGGTCCAAGATTAGACAATTGTTCCGCATAATCTACCTCAACTTGAATATCATCAGAAAGCTTTTACTGCTCACATAACCGACAAAAGTGATAAGCAAAGTCTTCCTGTAATTGAGATCATGTTTAATTAAATCCATTCGCTGGCCAACTCACTAGCGCTATACACCAACTTGCTGCTTTATTGAGTTTAAAGATTAATAAAATCTTAATGCCAAAAGCACAAATATTTTGTTTATAAAAGCATTCAGTGAATGTGTCAGTTTCAAAGTAGTTTTACAAAAATTAAATGTTTTTTAAAGCTACAATAAATATTTGTATTATGTGTTTATCACTCTTCAGTTACCATATTTTTCTATTCTTCCATTCCACATAAGAATATAAAATGTTACAAGTATGGAATAAAGAAAGGGAGATTTTAAACAAGATAGAAGGATCTCTCCTGAAGAAAGTATCCTTTGGGAGAAAGTCTTCTTAAGGAAACAGTATTGTAACAAAATGGCGGAGCCCATTGAATAGAAGGGTGGAGTTTTCAAATTGCCTCCCACAAAAGCTCTATGGGTTTTCACATCTTGGTGTTATCTCCTTTTTTGTGTTAGTTAACTGCTTTCCACTGAAATGTACACTTGCATCAACTATTCTTCAGGATGGGGCGGGGATTAACCCCAGAGGTTAATGGATTTTAAATGACATTCCAGCTAGTACGGTGGGAGTTCCTGTTGCCTTCGGTCCTATAGGTGCCTATGGAAAACCCCAATGATTCAAGCAATTGTCACAATTGCTTCTGAATACTGAGCAGACTCATTGGTGACTCATGGAGGCAAAGAAGTAAATTTTGTTCTCCATTACTGAATCTATTCAGTGTCACCCAACAACACTTTTCTGAGTAGTTGAGTAGCTTTTGGATTTAGCCCTGCATAGAACCATGTTCAACCTCTGGGAACTTGTTATGGCACACTGATTAGACTGAGAATAATATTGTTCATATGGGGGAGCGGGCTCGCGCCGACGGGGAAAGCGAGGAAGGGGCGCGGAAGCGCGGTGAAGCGGCGGGGTTGAGCGGGGCAGGCTTCCCCGTCGCCCGCCCCTCAGCCCGGGCGCCCTGGAGCGGAGAGAGCAGCATGGCCGCCAGCCTGTGGATGGGAGACCTGGAGCCCTATATGGATGAGAACTTCATTTCAAGAGCTTTTGCTACTATGGGACAACTAGTTTTGAGTGTGAAGATAATTCGGAATAGATTGACAGGCATTCCAGCAGGCTATTGCTTTGTAGAATTTGCCGATCTGGCCACAGCAGAGAAATGTTTACATAAAATCAACGGGAAGCCCCTTCCTGGTGCCACCCCTACAAAGCGCTTTAAATTAAACTATGCCACATATGGGAAGCAGCCTGATAACAGCCCAGAGTATTCCCTCTTTGTTGGGGATCTTTCCCCTGATGTTGATGACGGGATGATATATGAATTTTTTGTAAAAGTATACCCATCATGTCGGGGTGGAAAAGTGGTCGTGGATCAGACGGGCATTTCTAAAGGCTATGGTTTTGTGAAATTCTCAGATGAATTGGAGCAAAAAAGAGCACTGGTAGAGTGCCAGGGAGCTGTCGGCCTTGGTTCTAAGCCGATACGCTTGAGCGTTGCCATACCAAAAGCTAACCGACTGAAGATGGTGGAGTACAATCAGATGTACAACTATAACTATAACCAGTACTACCAGCAATATCAGAACTACTATGCCCATTGGGGATATGATCAAAACACCGGCAGTTACAGCTACAGCTACCCACAATATGGTTACACGCAAAGTACCATGCAGACATATGAAGAAGTGGGTGAAGATGCATTAGAAGATCCGATGCCCCAGATGGATGTGAGTGAAGCTAACAAGCAGTTTATGGAACAGAGTGAAGAACTCTACGATGCCTTGATAGAATGCCATTGGCAGCCTTTGGACAGTGCTTCTTCAGAACTCCAAGCTGTATAATTGCCGTGTTGCTGATGTGCTCCCTCCGAGCCGTGTGCCAGTGGGCCTTGGATTCCTGCCAAGCGCATGGAAGTTGCAGCTGCAAACGGACTCTCCCCTCTCTCTCCTCCAGATTCTCAAGTCAAGGATTCAGAGAACAGCTTTGGGTTCTTCCTGGACTCGTGGAGCAGCAGATAGTAGCAGAGGGGGATTGTGGTCACTTATTTGAGATGAAATTAGAACTTGGGGACTTAGTTTTATTTCTTCTCCCTTCCCACCCTATTGATCCTAAGACAACACTTGTTTATTCTAGCCAAGAAGTTCTAATTTATGAACTAAATAAAAAAGGGAAATCTTAATTCCAACTATAATAAAAAAGGTATCTTTTACACAGTAAGGTGGGGTATCTGGTGTTCTCCATAGGGTAAATGGGATCAGGAGTCGGTTTATGGATCAGTTCCATGAGCGCTTTCTTTTTATATGCTGAAAAAAACTCTGTAGAAATGATTTTGAAGCAAAACCGCAGTATGGAAAAAAATCTTTGAGGGAGCAGATGGAATAACTTGGACAAATATTTAGCAGTTTCTGAAAGTGGTACAAACTGTACATTTTGAAGCATGTAGAGGCTACTTCTGTTAAAACAACCAGATATTCTATTTTAATATGAAGAGTCTAAAGTGATCAGAGAAATTTTAGTTGTGTACTCCATAGCTGGATAATATCTTTATTGGGAGCCACTGAAAGGATGCAACAGAATTTCCTAGGACTTCAGAACTCTACTAGAAAAAAAAAAAAGCAAAAAATTCCACAAATGAGGTCCAGTATGTCACTCATGAGTTGCACTGATGTGCAATTCGAAGTCAGTCTTAATATGAAGATAATGAACTAAATGCAGTAATTATTGACAGAAGTTCCTAGTGTCTGATTACAGGTCAATTGGATTGAGATGGGCAACTATATTGAATAAATAATCTTGTGTTCAAAGGAAAAAAAATATTGTTCATATTCGCTATGACACAGACTGCAGTTTGGGTAGTTCAATTTGATAATAGCATCAGGTTCTTTGGGATAAGTTTCAGTTTTTGAAGCCCTGAGCAAATAGACAAGGAACACGGGTACTTAATTTCCAGTGAAACCATATAATATGGTTGGCATGCATATTTAGTTTATGATAAAAAGGTGGATAGGAGTTTCAAAGAGCACTTATTGAGAAATGCTCTGCTGCGTGTCTGGAAAAAATATCAGTATAAATTAAATGATAAGATTCCTGTATGGACGGGTTCCCAGACACGCAATAGAGAATATAAATAGAGAACAATTACATGATGTGGTGCCTTATGAGAAACTCCTACTTAAAGAAGGGAATGTCTTACAATTGAAGTCCTTGAACATTCTAAGGGAGGAAGGAATAATCCTTACTTGGCTTCAATATTTACAATTGCAGACTAGATGGAAAAAAGATTTGAAGATGGGTTTATCTCAAATAGATGAAAATTTAATTAAACAAGTTAGAGATCAAAGGTTAATGCATATTAAAAGTTTGTATAATGTATTGATAGAAATTGATTCGGAAACTGAATTAGTTAAGGATTGTATGATAAAGTGGGGACAAAATTTCGGACAACCAATCATGATGGAAACTTGAGAGAGGATCTGGGTAAAAAATGTAAAATTTACACAAGCGCAACATTTAAGAGAAAATTTTTATAAAATGTTTTATAGATGGCATTTGGATCCGAAAAAATTATCATGTATGTACCCTAACTTACAACCTAAGTGTTGGAGATGTGAATGTATGGATGCTACTTATTTTCATGTATGGTGGACTTGTAAAAAAATCAAGGCTTTTTGGATAAAAATTTGGTGGATACTTCAAAATATTCTGAAAAAACGTATTGAATTTTCACCACAGCTGTTTTTATTAGGTATTACAAAAGACTCTACTACCGTGTTTCCCCGATAGTAAGACACCCCCGATTGTAAGACATATCGGGGTTTTCAGGGGGTCGGCTAATATAAGCCATACCCCGACAGTAAGACATATTACTCCTGCCCACTTCCGCCTCCTGCTTAAAATACTTAAATACTTAAAATACTTAAATACTTAAAATACTTAATATACTTAAAATACTTAAAATAAAACTGACAATTGTTTTCCAATCAATATAAGCCGTACCCCGAAAGTAAGACATAGTGGGGCTTTTGGGGATAAAAAGAAAGTAAGACACTTCTTCCTTTCGGGGAAACACGGTACCATAGAGATGAACTTGATTCTGAATTTGATTACAGCAGTGAGACTGTTGGTGGGACAATACTGGAAGAAGGCAGAATTACCATTTATCGAAGAATGGACTTTGAAAGTTATAAATTTGGCGGAAATGGCCAAAGTATCTGCATATTTAAAAGATTATTCGAATGAAAAATATATGTTGGAATGGAAAAAATGGATAGAGTAAATTCAAGGGAAATATCAATCTAAGAAATTGTATTTAGCATATAGTTAAATTTTTATTAGCATTTATATAATAATTTTGTTTAATGTAGTGGGTTTTTTTTCTTTTTTTCTTTACCCTGTATTCACTCTGGGAAGCTGGGGGGGTAGGTTGGGGGGGTGTAATAATGTACTCAACTGTAATACTTGTAATACTTGTAATATATAAGAAAGAAATACTTACTGATAGAAGAGGGGTTGCTCGGACGGTACCTCTGTACTACATCTGGAGGGGGTTGTGAGAGAGGAGTGAAAGAGGGGGAGGAAATAGGATGGTTGGAGGAGAGGAGGGTGGAGAGGGAAGGAGAGAGGTGTGAGGAGGAGGGAAGTAGGAGATAGGGAGGAAGAAAGAGGGGGATGTGGTAAGGGGGGTGCCGCCGAGCAACGCCCATAGTTATTTAAAGTATTGTATATATGCATCTAAAAGAATGTATGCTGATTTTTGTTTAGTGTGGGAGAAAGTTGAAAAAGAATGTATTAAGTTGAGTTGTATTTAATGTGGATTTTTCGTTGTTTAAAATTACAAAATAAAATATTTTTTAAAAAAAATTCCAGTGAAAGAGTAAGTGCCCAATTCACAGACAAGAAAGTACTGTCCAATTCAAGAATGTACATAATGTAAGAACATCAGGGGGCAGCAGTTCATCAAAGTAGACATCTGCTTCTATTACCTGAACATTAATGTACATACCATTGTACTCAATAATAAGTCTGAACTACAGCCAACTGCTTCTAAACTGATCCATTACTAACTGGTCAATGAAAAATATAATGTTTCTTCACAGAGTTTTCTATTACAACTTTGCAAGAAAGAGTAATTAATCAAAGCCCCATTGTAACATATAAAATGAAAATGATTTTAAAATGTGCCTATACACGTCAATTAATTATTTAAAAGACATTAGCTAAAGCTTTACACCCATCATTTACAAAATTAGAAGGTGGATGACATAACATTCATTCAGCTAATGTACTAATATTCATCATCACTCCAAACTATCCTTTTTGATACACACAGCTGCATTTCTGTAGTGAACCCAGTTCCAGCTACAAACAGCTTGCCAAACATATCCACGGGAATAAATTCCATTAACGTTCAAAGGAAATGTGACAACTGAACAGAGTGAGAGGACAAAAATCCTAGACATAACTCAGTAAACTGAGAAATATACCTTTCAATGTTTTAGTATCATGAAAATCTAACCTGGAGTCACTGTAAGGTAGACACCAATCTAGACCCAGAGTTAGATTAAATCTCTCACAAGAAATTAAAATTATGCATGACATCAGTTGACCCTAAGCTTTATTCTAATTGCTTAAACTTAAGATTTAAAAAATGGAAAATACAGAATATTTTCCTTATGTGACAATGACCTTAGCAATGTAAACTCAGTATAAGGTTTTGATGTTATAATACAGATAATCCTTGACTTACAATCATAATAGAGCCTGCCCATTACACTCATAAGTGGTGACACAGCCATTAAATGGGATAGCCTCACTTCATGACTCCTCCCGCTCTCCTAGGGCAGTAATTAAATTACGGGGTGCCTTAGACCCCAGGAAGCTCGATGCAAGTCCAGTTCAACATGCTCTGGACCTCCCAAGGCTTCCTGCATCTCCTGAGACACCCCATGCTTCACTTCCCACCCCTGGATCATAAGTAGCTTTTGGGGGATTCGCCATAACTTTGAAAGATTGCCTAGCAAAGACTACCTGTTTTGAGAAACTTGAAATATTTCTATTGCAATAGCATAAAAAGTATAATTCTAAGTGAAGAATCAAGAAGATAATGAATTATAAGTACTTACTTTATATTTACTGGGTAATAATTATTTATACTTATATTTATTTGTATTTACTGTACTTTATATTTACTGTATATAGTAAATATATTTGCTTTCTATTTACTCTAATGACTGGTTAGAAGCAATGAATCAGGAACATTTTGCAAATACATTTTGCAAATACATTTTGCAAATACTTCCCTACGACCGGTGAGAGCACACAGGGTCGGCCTCCTCCGGGTCCCGTCAGCGAAACAACGTCGGCTGGCGGGCCCTAGGGGGAGGGCTTTCTCTGTTGTGGCGCCCGCCCTCTGGAACCAACTGCCTCCTGAAGTCCGCGTTTCCCCCACGCTCCTGGCCTTCCGTAAAAACCTTAAAACTTACCTCTGCCAGCAAGCCTGGGGATGATTGTGGATTGAATGGTGAACATGAGCGGGTGTTAGTTTGTTTTTAGATATTTTTGTTTGGACTTGTATTGAAATTTGATGTTCTATATACATGTTGTTAGCCGCTCCGAGTCTCTGGAGAGGAGCGGCATACAAGCCCGAATAAAATAAATAAATAAATAAATATCAGGCATTACGACAGGGCACAAAAATAAAGTGGCATCAATGTTAAAATATAAAAAATATTTCTTCTGTTTCTACTCTTTGCTTACCACAGCAATTTCATGATACTGATTACCATGCAATTTGGGGTACTTCTAGTAATATGTGTCAGTAACTTATTCTCATATACTGTATCACAGAATCTTTGGGCTGGAAGGGACCTTGAGGGTCTTCTAGTCCAACCCCCTGCACAAGGCAGGAGTCCTCAAACCATCTTGGACAAATGGTTGTCCAATCTTCTCTTGAAAACCTCCAGCAATGGAACACCTACAATTCCAGGTGGCTAACTGTTCCATTGCTCAATAGTCAGAAAAAATCTCATTTTTAGATTGGATCTCCTCCCAATGAGCTTTCACATATTGCTTCTTATTGTATCCTCAGGTGCTATGGACAATAAATCAAAACCCTCTTCCTTTTGGCAGCCCTTCCAAGTATTGGAATTACTGCTGTCATATCTCCCATCAGCCTTCTCTTTGTTAATCTAAATATACTTAGTTCCTTGAGCTAATAAGTAAATATACTTAGTTCCTTCATAGGATTTAACTTCCAGGCTCCTTAGCACCTTTGTCGCTGTTCTCTGCAGTAGTGCAGGTAGTAATGGGCACACCTTAGTACACCCATATGGCATCACTATTTTGCAAGCTGCAGTGGTTCCCAGTAGGCTTTTATGTACAATTGAAGGTACTGGTTATTGTCTATAAAATCCTACATGTCACAGGCCAAGTTATCTGAGGCACTGTCCATCTCTGCTTGCTGTAGGTGTCATAGAGTGTGCATGCTCCAATCCCTACCTTAAGCAGCATCAGCTAAAGGGAGAAGTGCCCTTTCTATTGCTGCACCTTCCCTTTGGGACAAACTTTGGAACTAAAGTTCAATTGGCTCAAATTATGTTAGGTTTCCATAGAGCTGTGGAAATGTACAACTGAGTATCATCAGCGAATAACCCCAAATCCTGCTGAAATCTAATAGAGTCATCAGGCACTAGGGAGGGCAAATCAAGCTGATCCTTTCACTCTAAAACACAGCTAGCCACATTTCTGAGATGGGCAATACTCCCCCCCAAACAAAAAATTGTCCCTTCACTTTCCTTAAAGAGCCGTCATGAATGTAATCTGATCTCAGTTTTCAACCTGACTTCAAGGAAACCTAGCCCAAACCCTAGCTTTAATTTTCACTGGGATTAGAATTTTGCAATGCATTTACTGTGGTCAAAACTAAGTTCAAAGAGAAACCTTTAGATAGAACCTCTCGAAATCTAACACAGATATTCTTTTCAGCCCTGACTTCAAGGAAGCCTAACCCTAATCCTAACCCTAGCTTTAATTTTCACTGGGAATAGGATTTTCCTAATGCCCAGCCATGTCTCAGTAATATGTTATAGTTAATTATTACTATAGTTCTACTACAGTTAGCTATAAATTAATTTTTATAATAGATCCAGCTAACTCCCAAAGACTCAAAAATCACACACTTGATTTCTTAGAATTAGCTTTCTTACATTCACCCTAGGATTTAGAATTCAAAACAGGGAAGCATTATACAGGATTTAAATCACAATATTATAACGGAAATGCCACTGAGTTATCTGCAATACGAGTAATAAATTAATAGTTTTGAATATTTTCTATTACAATCACCTCATCACTAGGCTGTGCAACTGTTGCCTGGACAGCATTCATCCTCAATTGTGCACAGACACATGAGCTAAATTCTCTGTGGGCTGAGTATTTCACCTGTTAATGGAAACACACTGAAAAAAACTAAAATGAGACATGGCAGATGGAGCCATATATTCTGCCCATCTCCTGAGACCAGATTTGTAATGCAAAATACTAGATTCAAGATGCAACCCATGGATACTAGGAAGCAATCAAGAACCAAAATGATTAAACAAGGCCCAGTTCTCAGTATGACACACAGAATGCTAAATAGAAAGAAGGATGCCCTGGAGGGAATAAATCACACAGTAAACTGCAGGCCAGAAAAGGTTTCATTTTCAAGATTATGGTCCTCTTCTAAAGATTGCAGCACTTCAAATAATTCACTGCATCCAAATAGATCCATACCTAAAAATACAGTTTTAGATAAAATAAACAAATAGAACAATTTACATAGAGGCAGTTTAATGGCTGAGTTGAGTTTGTACTCAGGACACTCAGCTAAACACACTGTGCTTTACTGATTTGTTGAATAAATTACCTCAGTAAGCTAGGAAACCAAAAGAAATAAACAGAACAACTTCAGTCGTAATAGTTCCCATATATATTTGCATAAGATCCAACTCAAAATGTCTTTAAATATCCCTAACCCAAAAGCATATCAGGTTAAATTTTGAAACTTATTTCTTTACTCTCCTCGTCCCACCCACCACCTAAGATCTACAGGTTCTTTCAGTACAAAATGAAATTTTAAATTAGCACCTTAAGACTTGCTTCTTTTCGCATTTCAAATTTGATACAATTTATTCTGCATCATAAAA
The DNA here is from genome assembly GCA_034064705.1 of Bothrops alternatus. Lineage (NCBI taxonomy): Eukaryota > Metazoa > Chordata > Lepidosauria > Squamata > Viperidae > Bothrops > Bothrops alternatus. The sequence goes on from JARGCV010000589.1 coordinate 4,473,639, forward strand.
CTCACTGAAAATGGCCTTTAAAGCAAAAGTCTAACAATTGCCAATAGTTAATGTTAACATTAAGGTAGAAGAATATTTGTAAAAGTCTTGTTTTGTTTGCAAGCAGAATCCTAAGATGATACACTGCTCAAGGAGGCTAGCAAGTCTCCATTACCTCCCGCTCTCATCTTCCTCACCCACTGTCTCCCTCTGAGAGATCCTCAGAACAAGGAATTTTGAGTGCAGGGGCTCTACAGACACCCTATGAATGGCAACACTGCTATCTACCAACAGTGCCCTCCCAGAAGACCATTCACAGCAAAGTATTAGAGCCTGCTTTGTGTTTAGATAGCTACGTTGATGGCAGTATTTCATTTTGAGGATTTCTTACAGTAAGAAATTGAATTAAACAACTGTGCTAAAGCTCTATACTCATCTACAGATGAGTCAACTAATGTCAACTAATTGTAGTCACAATCAACCATCTGTAGTAGAATATTCACTCTGCTTTACCAGTGAACATAGTCAACTATGTCAACTAATTGTAGTCCCAATCAACCATCTGTAGTAGAATATTCACTCTGCTTTACCAGTGAACTTGTCTTAACTAAAGCTTAAAAAAGATTGAATTTCTTCTTTATGAATATCTATAGCTATATTTTGAAATATATGCTGGAAAAGCAGTACAAAATCTAAATAAAGACGAATTTTAGAAAATAACTGGTCTGTGATTTAATTTCTTAGCATTCAAATATTCACACTATTATTGCATGAAACTGGCTGAATAAACTTCATACAAATCTGCATCTTTATGCAACTAGACCTATTACGGCATTTTATTTTTCTAACACCCCAAACAGCTTTTTGGAACTAGTTATCACAAATATATCACTTGGTATGTACTATTGTGGCGTCAGTCTTATTTATATAACCAAACTACCTAATATGGAAATTGGTTCTTATTTTGGGGTCATTTGGAAATTCACCTCCAATTTTCTATACAGGTAATCCTCGACTTATGACTATTTCATTTAACACCTGTTTGAAGATATGACAGCTCAGAAAAAGTGATTTACAACCTCTACTCACATTTACTCATCTTTATGACTGGTTGCTGCATCCTGAGATCAAGTGGTCACAATCTTTAACCTTTTTTGCCTATTTACAGCAAAAAAAAAAAAAAATCCAATGGGAAGCTGGATTTCCTTAACAAATGTGGTGATTTGATGAACAAATTCCATAGAAATGGTTATAAAATTGTGTCTTATTTAGGACCACAATGACTTACATTGCAAATTCCAGCCACAATTGTAATCATAAGTAGAGGACTGCCTGTACTCCAACACATTAGGCATTTTAAATACACATAAATAATGTCAGGTTTAATATGTGTTTGATGAACTCTCTTAACAACTAAACAAAATGATAGGACTAGAACTTTGATGTAGAGAGAGCTGTAAAGGATTGATCAAAGAATATTGGATATAGTTTTCTTAATTTGTTTCCTTACAAGAAAAGAATTAAAGTTATAGAAGGGAAAGGCCTGAGAAACTTCAGATACTGAATGATACTTCAGTGGGATTTCAACATCACAAGTTGAGCTGCGCGCATGTGTGTATGTTCTAAGAGAGATCCTAAACCTAAATGATTCTACAAGGATACTCAAAGGAACTTTATGATCTCTGAACTTCTGAGTCAAGAATTAGTTCTTCCATTACCAAGCTCTCCATTTTAAAGTTTGCAACTTTAGTGACATAATAACTTTGATCTTGGATCCTGAATCATTTATTCTAGATTTATTTTTTGACAGTTCTTTCTTTCAGCTTTTATTTTGAAAGAATGGTAACCAAACTCACAATATTGTAATGCAATATTCTTTCTGTACATCCCTTACCCAATATCTAGCCACTTGTAAGACTTAATCAATTTCTAACCTTTCAGTCCAAGACCTCCCTCCATTTACATCTACAGAGATGATCACTGACAGAAAGTCTCCTTTTCCATATCAGTACTGAAGAGATCCCACTCCCAGTAATTCATCAATTAATGGGAATCTCTACAACAGCCATCTTAGTTGTGACAATTACTTTCCCGGTAATGGCGTCCAATTTAGCTTTTTGTAACAGCCACCAAAAAGAAAAAAAATAGATTTCTAATGCCATCTTGGAGAAACATAAAAACAAGACATCACAATACTGGGTTATTCTGCTCACATTCAGCTGAAAACCGGAAGTCAGACCACAGAAATTAGCTCGCTATTTATCTGAAAAATCTCACAATTATCTGCAGAACAGATAAAATCACAATTCATCCTTACAACAGAAGGATCTTATACGCAACAACTAATTAATCAAGCTCTGTTAAATCCTAAACTGGGCAGGTTTTCTATTACTCCCATGATACTCTGGGAGGTATTCTTCAAGCTATATATGAATCATCTCTCCAATTCAGCATTTGCAATTCAGCCTGCCAATAAAATAACTATCTTTTTTAAAACAAAGAATGTGACTAGCTGTCTTACAAAATATAGGAAAGAGACATTTTACACATCTAATTTACTTAATTTACATTGGTACAGATAAATGCTTTTTTCTCTCCAAAAAAAGTTTATTCTTCGTATTTGGCAGTTCTAGTGCCTCTGGTTTTAAGTAAAAAGCCATTACAATGTTTTAAGATTCTTGAGAGTTCATGAAAATTCCAAGTCACTTTATGAAAGAATAAAAACTTGCAAGTCACTTCAAGAAAGAACCATTCAGTAAAGAACGTTCTAGTATCAACTCTACAAATGAGCATGGCTACAGCCATTTTTCTATGTGGCAATTTTCAGTTGCCACATAGAGAGGAGGGTTGCCTAGGTGCTTCGCTAGTCTAACTAATCTTTTGTCCCGTGGGAACCAAGGTCATCGACTGCTCCTGAGACTGCAGGCTGGCCGTTGCGTAAAAAGGCCGCCAAGAAGATGTATTGGGAAACGTAGTTGCTTGCATACTTTTAGGGGAGGGATTTTTTAACTTTGTATTGGGGAATTGTTATGTGCAGGGTGGATTTGATTTAAATCAAGTTGATTTAAATTGTGATTTAAATCATGATTTAAATCAGTAGTAAAAAGCCTTGATTTAAATCAACTCGATTTAAATCATAATTTTAAAAGAGCAACTGTCATCTCTGTCCCGCAGCGGCTCCTCCTCTGACCCGTTGTTGACTCACCAACAGTCTCATTCACTTTAATGGGATGGCTGGTAAAGTGGCAGTGACACAACAAGGTGAGGGACATGGTGAGCAGCAGGTGAGTGGATGCCCGCTAACAGGCGCTGCCATGATGGATCTGAAATGACAGGTGCTCTTTAAATGTAAGGACTCATTCTTGCTGGTAGTTAGAATCTTTAATAATATTATTTGCAAACAAAATGAAGATTTCCTATTTTGAATAACAAGCTGTCAGGTTAGCAAAACAGCGATATCAGAACCGATTTTAGGTTAATAGGTTAATCACACATACCATGTTTCCCCAAAAATTAGACCTGCCCTGCAAATAAGACTTATCCTGATTTTTGGGGATGGGCCTAATATAAGCCCTACCCCCAAAATAAGTCCTAGTTAGGACCCTGCCTACTCCATCCCACCTCGTTGCCGCAGTGGGGCAGGAGAGCGCGTGTCATGCTGCTGCTGCCACAAGGCAAGGCAGGTGGGGAGGAGGTGCAACTGCCCCACACGCCCTATATCCGCTTACTTCAGGGTCCCCTCAGCCAGGCCATTCCTTGCTCGGCGACCTTCCCTTTCACTCCCCTCCCAAGCCGGACTACCATGCTATGGAGGATGGGTGGGATAGGCCCGGTCCCCCTCTGCCATTTTGAAGCCAGGGGGAGTGGCGTTGAAAGGCTCTACTGCTGCTGGAGGGGCTTTCTTCGCGCTTCACCCAACAGATTACCTGTTCGGCAGCAGCTGCCGCCTCCTACTCCACCAACTCTTCCATGGCTTGTGCTGTGACCAGGCAGCGCAAGCCTTCCCTGCCGCCTCCATCAGTTAGACCTTCCAACTTCTCGTGAAAAAAAAAGATCTCGCGAGAAGTTGGAAGGTCTGACTGAACTTTTTTTAATCCCACAAACTCCGTTTCCCTGCAGCAGGAGAGAAACATGCCAGAGCTGGAAAGCAGGTTAATAAAGAAATACTTTCGGGAAGAGAGAGGAGCTGGGCAGTGGTGTACCAAACTCTACAGCAGCACCGGGAGAAGCTGCAGGAAACAGGGCTGCCACTTCCAGAATGGAGAAGGGAGAGGCGGGGCGATGAAGGGTGGCAAGCAAGTGCTCTTCTCTGCTCTGCTCGCTGCACAGAGCCACTCCCCTCCCCATTCTCAGTTCTTTCCAGTGGCGGCGATGGAGGGCTGGCAGAAAGAGGTGGCAGGGGAGGCTTGCACTGCCCAGTCACGGTGCAAGCCACGGGAGAGTTGGTGGAGGAGGTGGTGGCTGCTGCAGGGCAGATGATCTGTGGGGCGAAGCACAAAGAAGCCCCTCCAGCGATGCACAGCGGCAGCAGAGCCTTTTGCCATTACTCCCCCTGGCTCCAAAATGGCAGAGGGAGACTGGACCTACCCCACCCATCCTCTGTAGCATGACACTCCAGCTCAGGAAGGGAATGAAAGGGAAGGTTGCCGAACAAGGAATAGTCTGGCTGGTGGGCCTTGAAGTAAGCAGGTATGGGGAGCAGCTCTACTCCTCCCCACCTGCTTCGCTGTGGTGGCAGCGGTGCAATGTGCCATGCGGCCTCCTGCCGCGAGCGGCTGCAGCAGAAGTGGGCTGACAGCTACGCAAGTGCCTGCTGGATGGGGCTGTTGGTGCCACCACCACAAGGCGAGGCAGATATCACAAAAAATATAAGATATCCCCCCAAAATAAGCCCTAATGCCTCTTTTGGAGGCAAAAATAATATAAGACCGGGTCTTACTTTCAGGGAAACACGATAGTTGGAGAACTACTTAAATTCTTTTACTTAATTAAAACACTTAGAGCCTGGTACAAATGCATTTTTCTTCAAACAATCATACAGTTTGTAGTGTACATAGATTTGCAAAAAATGGGATAAAAGAATATTCCTAAACTTTGTTTTATGATTTACCTCATGGTTACTGTGAAATTGTGTGAATGCATCAATGCAGTGCATGTTATCTCAGCTTTCAAAGCTTGAATTCATTGAATGAGTCTACCAAAAATGTAAATATTGCAGAATATACAGCTTCATGTTACATATCTAAGCTCCATTTCATGCTGAATAAACTAAATTATTAATAGCAAACTATATTTAGCAAACTATATTTAGATTTTTACTCCAAAAGCATTTTATTAAAATAAATTTGATAAAAATCAAAAAAATCTGATTTAAATTTAAAAAATACCATTTTTTTAAAAAAAATGTTTTTCTAAAAAACCATAGATTATTATTCACCCTGGTTATGTGTCTCCAGATTTGGTTTCACTTTTGACATGCCAATATTTTGTAACTAATAAACATGTTCTTTGAGGAATGTGCAAGCCTCAGAGTTCTTGTCTGTCGGAATCATGACACCTTAATTTTACTAACATTTCTTTAAAGACCATTCAAATGTACAACACTATTGAAAAAGAAATAACTTATGACTTGTCCTCATGCTTATGACCATTGCAGCATCTCCAGGGTCATGTGATCATAATTCAAGCATTTGCCAATTGGCATTGTGTTTATGATAGTTGCAATGTCCTGGGGTCATGTGATTACCATTTGCAATCTTTTGGGGGAAGGAAGACTTCTGACAAGTAAAGTCAATGGGTAAAGCTGGACCTGCTTAACAACTGTGTGGTTCACTTAACAACTGTGGCAAAAATGTGTAAAAATCAAACGTTAACGAATCCATTACTTAATGATGGAAGTCCCTGTTCCAATTATGGTCATAAATTACAAACTACCTGCAAACTAAAATGTAGTCTAAGTGGAATTTAAATTCCATATTTAAAACATGAAAACTATTTTGGTTCAAACATGGCCTTATTTAGATTGGATGTATTTGTAATGTATTCTGAAAGCCAGGAAAGTCTTCAGAATAGTTTGACTCCTAGCAATTGCTGTAACCGGGTGTAAGCTGAAGGCATGTACCGGTCCTGTATCGGATTTTTCATATAAACAACGATGGGCTTCAATGGTTAGATGGCCTAAACTTTGATCTAGAAGAACATAGATCTTCTTAACAGTTAGATTTTATTGGTTCTACTAATCTAGTTGAATTGTTAATATACTGTATATTGCTGATATGCCATATGCTAAATAAATGAATATTTACAGTATAAATCTTTTTTAAAAATATAGTGGAATCTAAGCCAAATAATTCAAATATATTATATCCAGTAGAAAGTATCACAGTACTATATAACATTCAATCAGTCATTTAATTCCTGCTTTTCTAAGCAAGCACAGTCAGACAATAATACATTTTAAATCAACATTATACGTTCTAATATAAAACATATCAACATTAAGAAATCTCAGTGTAAGATATCAAAATTACAACACAAACCAATTACAATTTTAAAACTCCTGACTCCAACCAGCAATTTGAAGGTGATCTGAATACTAAAGTCCTTACAATCTGTTGAAAAGCAAAGTAAGGGAGCTAGACTCATATTTTACAGGAGATAGAGCTCATGACTGAATCACAATTGAGAAGGTCCTATTTTTTGCATTCTTAAGAAACGCTATTACAGGAACATTTGCAAGATAACTAAAATTAAAATTTAATAGTATATGCATCTGCAGACCTCTGAATATTTTTATCGTAAAAAATAATAATTTATTCAAGTCCAGACTCACTGGAAAATGTACTTCTCAAAGGTCACCTTGAGCACGACTATTGCGTATATTTGCTAATTGAAACTTCAACTGCATATTGTGACCTATGTGAATGAATGTGCAAAATCAAGCTCAACTTAAAAATGCAGAAACGTTATCTGCAGTATGTCAAGTAGAGAAGGGCTTTTCAATCTTTTCACCCATTGTACCACTTTTAGGATATGGCAGTATCCGAGTACCACCAGTTGCCTAGCAAGGTGTCAAAAACTTGATGACCAAAAAAAAAAAAAAAGGAAAAAAGTGATGAAGTACAAGTAGTCCTTGACTTACAACAGTTCACTTAGTGACTGTCCGAAGTTACAATGGCACTGAAAAAAGTGCCCCCCAAGCCACAGATGAGCAAGACACCTGCCTGCTCACATGGCGGCACTCTTCCTCCTGTCCGAGGTTTTCATTGCTGTGAGCATTTCTGTTGAGGATTGGCAGCGGGGGTGGGGGGGTTGGTTTTTATTCCCCCCATCTGCTGGGTGGTTGCAGCAGGTTTTGGTAACTTCACATGACCCTGGGACACTGTGGCCGTCATAAATATAAATCAGTTGCCAAGCATCTGAATGTTAATCACAAGACCCTGGAGATGCTGCAACATTCCAGCTGATTGGTGCTTCTTCTGGGCTCAGCAGAAGTGTCAGGATCAGCGCTGAACTCCAGCTGGAGCCTGGCATTGATCCTGGTGTAGCCATCTCTCGCTCAGGCTTGTGCGGTGCTGCTACCGGTTCAGCTCATTCCCCTCCCCCGCTACTTTTCTAGGATGGTCACGTACCAACTGCCAGGTGCCAATGTACCACAGGTGGTACCCGTACCACTGGTTGAAAAGCCCTGAAGTTTCTTGCGACACCTTCAGATTTATCAAAACTTGACCAATAACCACTATGCTAACCACAATAATAAATGTGTAAAAGATGTCACAATCCAAACTCCATTTTTTAAAATTTAATTAATCAAGATGCCCTATGATTGCTACAATTATCTGGGTACCCCTCAGGCTGATAACATCAAGCGGGCTAAAGTAACAGAAAAACATTGAAATGGATATACCATGAAAGCGAAGATGATCTTAAAATCCAAACTCAGTGGAGGAAATGCTATCAAAACAATTAATACCTGGGCAATTCCAGTCATTAGATACACAGCTGGAATAAGTGGACTAGGCTCAAGCAGAACTAAAAGCCCTGGATAGTAAGGTCAGAAATATAATGAAAATGAATTATGTCCTTCATCCATGCAGGGGTGTTGACAGAAAGAAAAATAGGTGGGCATGGAAGGTACACCAGACAGTTGAGGAAGAAAAAGGTCACTGGAAGAATATGTGAAGGACAGTGAAGAAGATGTACTGAAGCTATTATATCATGAAAGCTTACTGAGGCAAAACAGATAAATAGGAGATGTGGCAATGGCTAAAAGCAGGTAAGTTGAAGAAAGAAGAGTTAATTCTGGCTGCACAAGACCAAGCCTTAACATCCAAAGTTAGAACTGAAAAGATGTTGCAAATGCTGCCTCTGCAAAGAAGCTGTAGAAATGGTGGACTGCTAATTATCTGCTGCATTAAGATCACACAGACTAACTACAAACATTAACATGAACAAGTAGCAACAATGATGCTTTGGAATATCTGCAAGAAATACAATTTGCCTGCAAGCAAGAACTGGTGGGATCACATAACAGACAAATTAATATAAATTGAAGAAGTTTCTTTATTCCCAATGCTCTGAGACTTTAGAATTCAAATAGACAAACACCTGCCATTCAACACCCTAGACCAGGCATGTCAAACTCGTGATCTCACGTGACGTCACACGAAATATGACTTTTCCCACATAGCCGGCAATGGGTTGGGCACTGTTTTGGCATAACGCATCTGTCCTGCGGGCCGGCAGTTTGACATGCCTGCCCTAGACTTAATAATTGTTGATATGAAAGAAAAAAAATTCTGGATAGTGGACAATGTAAGTACCTAGAGACAGCAGAATAGAAGAGAATGAGCTGGAGAAAATAACTAAATATAAACACTTACAAATTCAAGTAGTCGTCGATTTGCAACCATTCATTTAGTGACCTGAAAAAAAGTGATTTATGACCAATCTTTGCACTTATAATTGATGTAGCATCTCCACATAAAAATTTTAGTACTTGGCAACCAGCATGTATTTACAGTGGCTACGGGCAGGGTGGAAGGAAGGAAGGAAGGGAGGGAGGAAGGAAGGAAGGGAGGAAGGAAGGAAGGAAGGAAGGAAGGAAGGAAGGAAGGAAGGAAGGAAGGAAGGAAGGAAGGAAGGAAGGAAGGAAGGAAGAAAGGAAGGAAAGGTTTCAAGCAAAGCTATTGAAAACAAGAAAAGTGAAAAAGGATGTAAAAGAAAAACTGAAAACTGATTTGTTAAATGAAAAAAATAAGCCAATGCATAGCCAATACGTAATAGATACAGAAGGAAAAGCTAATAAAAAATTGGAATTGGTTAAGATCAGAAGTGTTAAAGACAGAAATGGAAGACTTTATATTAGCAGCTCAAGATCAACTAATTACATGAAGGCAGATTCAGAAGACCCCCATTTTGCTGTTGTTTGAAAGAGCTATGAAGATCTGGCTCTTCATTCAGGCCTTTGGTGAAGGAGAGTGAGATTCCTTGCTTCGTCACATTTTCCATCTTTTATCTTTATTTTTTATGTTTTATTGATTTGATTGTATTTTTTTATTATTTTGAGAATCCCTGAGTCAATTGAGAGTCAGGCACCATATAAACTTAATAAATTATATTATCTAATTTGATATAGTTCCAAAATTCCATGTATTTGAGTATTTGGGAATCCAAACTTATAGTGCATGTATAGTGTTTGAAAACTGAAATAATCATATTTCCTGTTAATAATTTATTTTGACTTTTCTTATTTAATTTCTTATTTTCTTAATATAATAACTACATTTAATTCTTCAATCTTAGATTGAAAGACAGTAAAAAATGACAAGCAAATGCAGATTTACTAGTTTAAAAGCAGTTTCAGATCTGAAAATATGCAATTATTCAAATGATTATTACTTAGCACTGCAAAAAGAGGTCATTACATTGTTTCCAGCACAGTACAATATGCTATTAAACCTTAATTAAATCCTCTCTATGGTAGTGTGATGACTGCATACAATAATTAATGTTTAATTAATATCAAGATTGTCATGAATTCCTAGAAATAAGTCTAGATATTCTACATATCTGTGAATTATAAGGGCTAGGTTGAGACAAATCCAAAATAAAGGATTTGAGACTCATTTATTACAATCATCCCACCAAAAAAATTATTAGGATTCATGGGTGGGAGAGTTAGATATATGGCTGTAAGTTTTCTTTATCCTAATAGCTTTTTACTGCCTATAACAAACCACTTTATCAATTCCTATGTACTTGAATCCCAGTCTGAGTTTTCTAGTTCAAGTACTATTATTGCAGTGGTTCTCAACCTTTTCCGGGGCTCGACCCCAGCCCGCATCGCGCATGCGCGACGGCCTGCATCGCAAAGGGGGAAAAATGGCCGACCGTCCCCAAAAATGGCCGACCCCAAAAAAATGGCGGGCCCGCATCGCCCATGCGCGGCACGACGGCCCACAGCGCAAAGGGGAAAAAATGGCCTACAAAAAAAATGGCGAACTGCGGTGTTTGGCGACCCCCATGAAATGGTCGTTCGACCCCAAATGGGGTCACGACCCACAGGTTGAGAACCGCTGTATTATTGGAAAACTCTGAAAGAAGCTGTTTGCGTTCACCAACAAACAAGGAAAAATGATTTACATGTGGCAAAATATATTTACATGTCTCAAAAATAAGGCTTAGAAATCAAATTTCAGATTTATTTAGCCTTATGAGAATTTAAAATGTACAAAAAAGAAAAATATACCTCTTATTGAATTGTTTTTAAAACCAGTATCAACCACACAAAAATTGATAAGCTGCTAAATATATCTACATTTACCCTTTATCACATACACTTATAATTCAAACTGAATCTCAATCAGGATGTTCCTTATGAACGAGAAAGATTCTTACCTTTTTTTGACTATTCCCATTTTCTAAATTGCTTTAATAGCTACTATAGAGAAGACACACTGACGCTATGCTAATAAACAAGTGAGTTGATATGCTTCTCCATTTATTCTATGGGTAGTCCTCACTTAATGATCATTCACTCAGTCATTTGAAATTATGATGGCATTGAAAGAAGGAACTTTTTACCTGTTCTTGCAGTTATGGCTGTTGCAGTGGCCCAGCGATCATGTGACTGTGATCTGGGCATGTGGCAACCCATATGCACTAATGGCTGGTTGCCAAGCATCCCTTATTCATGTGACTTTCATTTGCAATATTCCCTTGTTGCCTTCCTCAGAAAGTAAATGGGGAAGCCAAGCCAGCAGAGAAGGTCACAAGCTGCTGCCACCCTGTGAAAGTGGACAGACAGTAAGGCACTGTAAAATAAGGAGTGAAGGTGCCTCAGGAAGGGTGGAGGAGGCCCTAATAGGCCCAGCTATGCGTTTCCTCCAATCAGGGCTGAAAATCTTAGATTTCAGCAGGAAGGATTTTCAGCTCCTGAGTGGAGAGACACTCTCACATGGCCTGTGCCAAGCCTCCCAGGGTTCTCCCCCATCCCCCTGAGGCACTCTGCACTCCTTAGGTGAGACACTATCTGCTTAACAATCCCTTAAGATTGCTTAACCCGAGGGGCGCGCATGCGCAAGGCACGGAAGCAGCCGGCTTCTGTGAGACTCTGAACTCCGGAACTTAAAAAGCCGTGAAAACAGCACAAAACAGTTGTTTTTCACGGCAGAAAAAAATCCCTCCCCGGTCGGAGAAGGGGCCTAGAGCGGGGAAAGGGGGTCGAGAGCCTCTAAAAATTCCTTGGAAGAGAGTTCGGGAAGATAGAAAGAGGACTCCCCCCAGACGCTCACGATAGCTTCAGCCAGGAGCTGACAGACTTACAAGCTAAGAACAACGTCTGCGGGAGGATAACTGCGCTAAAGAGGCAAGGAGACAGATGGACTGAAAGCAAGAGCCAAGTATTTCTTATATTATACAGCCGATTAACTACTTTCACAATACGCAAAAAGTAGCCAAGATGGCGACTTTCACTTTAAAACAAAAGTAACCGGATGAGAGGGAAAGTGGAATTGCGAGAGTGACCACTAGAGGGCAGTCTAGACGCAAACTTTAAAAATCCCCACAAAATATACATAGGAAAAAAAAGAATAAGAAGAATAAAAGAGGATATAATATATGAACTCCGGATGGCCACTAAGCAGTCCAAAATAATAACCTCAAAGATGGCCACACCCTCCCCAGGCCAGTTCCTTAAAACACCAGGGAACAACATACCTGTCCCCTCATCTTCCTCCATGCCTATGGAAGCCCAGGCCCCCCTGCCTACCCAGGCCTCTCCAGAAATGCAAATGATAAAAGAATTAAAAGAGATAATGTCAACGATAGGGAGAAAGCTTGAGGCAGTTGAAAAGAGGGCGGAGGAAGTTGATAAGAAGTTAGAGGGAATGGGTATGCTGATGGAGAGACAAGGCAAAGAACTGGAACAGAAGTTGAAGGAACAAAGCAGAGAATTGGAGAGGAAGATGGAAGCACAAAGCAAAGCTGTTACTGAAGACCTAGACCAAATCAAGGAAACAATAAAAACAAACAATAAGAAAATGAGAGAAGATATTGAGAAAAATTTTAAGAAGGTCTGGGAGGGGGTTGAAAAAAGGATGGAAGAGGTGGAGAACCGAATTTAGGGCCAGATGGCGGAGATGAAATGCGAGGTGCAAGACCAATCAACTATGATGCAATATTGCCAGATGATGACAGTTATCAAGGTCAGGGGACTGGGTGAACCAACAAATGAAAAACAAGAAGATTTGAAAAGAATTTTTGTAAAAGCCTTGGTACAATTTCTGGGAGAGGAGGCTGAAATATCTCTTGGCAAATAGACAGACTCCACAGAGTCAACTCATGGTTCGCAAAAAACAAAAATCTACCAAGAGATGTGGTTATCGACTTTGTAACAAAGGTACTCCGAGACCGTATTTCTACAACATCCTATAACAAGAAATTGTATGTAGAGGGGCAAGAGGTGATGATATTGAAAGAGATCCCCCCCCCAAGATGTTAAGAGAAAGAAAAGACTACAAGTTCTTGGTCACTGAACTGAAAACACGCGCTCTACAATATCGATGGGAAGCCCCAACTGGAGTGTCAGTACTCCTTAAAGGCAAAAGATACCATCTGAAGTCAATCCGGAAGGCAAAAGAATTTCTTGAAAAGGAACTGAAGGCGGGGGGGGGACCTCGGCCGACAACACTGGTTAATGTAGATTGGCCACGTGAAAGAGGAATGGACTTAGAACAACGATCAAACCCCCTAGAAGCACAGACCGCCGCAGCAGCAGGAGAAGAGAAAGGATCTTCTCGGGACGCGACGGCACAGAGGATGGATGTCAATAAAACCATGGAAGCAGGACAGCTTAAAGAGCTAAGGCAGACAAGGGCTACTACTAAACGCATAGAACAGCAAGAAAAGATCCCACAAAGCAATATCAACACCAACCTGGATATCATGGGAGCGAGACCAAAGAAGAAAGCAGGGGAAAAAATGGAGGTGGTCTGGCAAGAGTGTCCCGAAGCCGATCATGACAAGTAAATATTTGACTTGGAACGTTAACGGGTTAAACTCCCCACAGAAAAGGAAGAAAATATTTCATTATCTGAATCAAAGGAAAAATGATATAATTTGCTTACAAGAAACACACATCAGAACTACGGACCAGAAATATTTAACCAACAACAAGCTAGGCACACAATTTGTTGCAGCGACAGCAGTAAAGAAGAATGGCATTGTCATCTATGTGAAAAAGCATATAAGAGCTAAATTAATAGAGGCAGACTCTCAAGATAGATATCTAGCAATCGAAATAGTACAAGAAGATAAGAAAATTCTTTTGATGGGCGTATATGCTCCAAATCAACAACAAGGAAAATTCTACAAATTGGTACATAAAAAGTTAACACAACTCAACTACAGATCATGTATTATAATGGGAGACTGGAATGGTGTCATAGAGGTTGATCTGGATAAAAAGAAGACAGCACCAAACCCGCAAAAACACTCCAAGTTGCCTAAATCCTTCTTTGACATAAAGGATGACTTCGAACTGATAGACATTTGGAGGGAAAGACATGACAAAGAGCAAGAATTTACCTTTTTCTCAGATAGACATCAATCATTCTCTAGAATTAACTTTATATTAACAACCAGCGACTTGCTTGTTAGCCTAAAGAAGGTGAAAATCCTACCCAAAGTACTATCAGACCATAACCCGGAATGGATGGAATTAAGACATGGACAGAAACCTAGGAGATCCTGGAGAATTAATGAAAACCTGTTTAAATACGATGAAAAGGTGGATGAATGCAAAAATATTATGAAGGAATTCTTTAGCATAAATATGAATAAGGAGACACCTATAGAAATGATATGGGACGCCAGCAAGGCATTCATGCGTGGGATTCTCATGGACATGAACAAAAGGCACCAGTGCAAGCAAGAACAAAAAAGAAAGGAGTTAGAAGATGAGATAAGTAAGAAAGAGCAACTATTAATAAAAAGACCGGAGGACAAAGTCACCAAAGAGGGAATCAAGATTTTAAGGAAACAATTTGACTTGTTGATGGCAGATCAAGTGGCAAGGAATATACAATATGCAAAGCATAGGACATTCCATAATTCCAACAAACCTGGTCGGTGGCTGGCTTATATATTAAGAAGCAAAAATCCCGCATAATTGAAAAGATAGAGTATAAAGGAAAGGAAGAGTTTCAACAGGAAATGATCAAGAAAGCTTTTACAGAATTCTACTCCAAGTTATACGCTGAAGAGAATACACAAGACAAGGAGATAGATAAGTTTCTGCAAAATGAAAAGTTATTGATAATCACCGATGAACAAAGAGATAGTCTGAATGCACTGATCACGCAAGAAGAAATACTTTCAGTGATTAAACAACTGAAAAAAGGGAAAATCGCCCGGGACGGATGGGCTAACAGCGACCTACTACAAGTATCTCCGAGAGGAAATGATAGAACACCCCTTAGAGAGTTATTTGTCAACATACAAGAAGGTGGTCAAGTTCCACCGTCGTGGAAAACAGCTTACATCTCTCTAATCCCTAAAGAGGGAAAAGACAACGCTCAACCAGAAAACTACAGACCCATCTCGCTAGTGAACACGGATTACAAAATCTTCGCAAAAATCTTGGCTAACAGATTAATGACAGTGTTACAAAAAATAATTCACACGGACCAAACTGGATTTATACAAGGACGTCAGATGAAAACTAATGTAAGACTGAACATAATAGAGTATTTGGAAAGGCATAACCAGGTGCCTGCTACTCTCATGTTTGTAGATGCAGAAAAAGCCTTTGATAGATTGAATTGGCCGTTTCTGATAAAACTGATTGGGGGGATGAAAATGGGAGAACAGTTTATTAATTCCATAGTGGCAATTTACCAGAAACAAACGGGCCAGATCATTGTGAATGGGGGCTTAACAGACTCATTTAACATAGAGAAACACACTAGACAGGGATGTCCACTATCCCCCCTGCTGTTTGTTTTAATGCTGGAGATTCTACTGAACAAGATAAGAGCAGCAGATGACATAAAAGGCATACGGATTAGACAACAGGACTACAGACTATGTGCCTTCGCGGATGACCTGCTGGTTACACTGGCTCAACCAGCACAATCAGCCAGGAGACTGATGGAGATAATGAAGGACTATGGTAGGGTATCAGGCTTCAAAGTAAATATATCTAAGACAAAGATGCTAGTTAAAAATTTAGATAACAACTCAAAACAGGACTTAGAAAGAATAACGGGCTGTGAAATAGTGAAGAAAGTTAAATACCTAGGAGTGGAGATTGAAGCTACAAATGGGAAATTATATAAAAATAATTACGAGGTGTTGTGGAACAAGATACAAACAGATCTGGTCAGGTGGAAAACATTACAACTGTCTCTGCTGGGCAGGATAGCAGCAATAAAAATGAATGTATTACCAAAATTTCTATTTCTCTTTGAAATGCTACCTATACTCAAAAAGGATGTGGACTTCGACGAATGGCAGAAGGGCATTAACAGATTTATTTGGGATGGCAAGAAACCGAGGGTTAAATTAAAAATCATCCAGGATACAAGGAAGAGAGGTGGTTTAAAAATGCCCAATCTGAAGTTATATTACTACGCTGTGGCGCTGGTGGCGCTGAGCGACTGGATTAATATAATGAACAACAGAATACTGAATGTTGAAGGGCATGGTTTACTATATGGCTGGCACGCATACCTTGTGTATGGCAAGAAGGTGGACAAGAGCTTCAGGGAGAACCCACTGAGAACCCCGCTGTTGTGGGTCTGGAAGAAATATCAGTACCTACTACACAAAAAGATTCCCATCTGGACGATCCCCGGACACGCAATAGGGGACATAAATATAATACAAGGTCAGGATGTGGTGCCCTATAGTAAACTTGTAATGGAAGAAGGAAATGTGTTTTCGTTAAAGCCATCAAATACGCTAGCAGATGAAGGAATAGTGTGTACCTGGCTTTCATATTTGCAACTGCAGTCTAGATGGCAAAAAGACCTGAAGAAGGGTATATCCAGAACAGATGATAATTTAATTGAACAGGTTAGAGAGCAGGGGCCCATGCATATCAAACGAGTGTACAGTGTACTGATAGAAATTGACTCTGAAACTGTACTAGTTAAGGACTGTATGGTAAAGTGGGAACAAGATTTTGGTCAACCTATCACGATGGAAACATGGGAGGGAATCTGGGTGAGAAATGTCAAATTTACACAAGCGCAACATTTAAGGGAGAACTTTTATAAAATGTTCTATAGGTGGCACCTAGATCCGAAAAAATTATCGCATATCTATCCAGACATCCAACCTAAATGTTGGAGGTGTGATAGTATGGAGGCAACATAGGGGGCACCGTGTTTCGGTGGTTCTCTTCCTTCCTCTCTGGCCGGATGCAGTTTGTGTTGACAGGGGGTCAGAGGTCGACCCCGAGGCCCCTTGATTGTGGGGTACCTCAGGGGTCCGTCCTCTCGCCCTTGTTGTTCAACATTTATGTGAAGCCGCTGGGTGAGATCATCCGAGGTTTTGGGGTGGAATTCCATCAGTACGCTGATGATACTCAGCTGTACACTTCCACCCCGAACCACCCAAATGAAGCTCTTGACGTGCTGACCCAGTGCCTGGAGGCCGTGCGGATCTGGATGGGGAAGAACGGTCTCAAGCTCAACCCCTCCAAGACCGAGTGGCTGTGGTTACCGTCGTCCCGATACAACCAGCTGACTCCATCGCTGTCTATCGGGGGCGAGTCAGTGGCCCCCACGGGAAGGGCTCGCAACTTGGGAGTCCTCCTAGATTCACGGCTGTCCCTTGAAGACCATCTGACGGCCGTGGCCGGGAGGATGTTTTACCAGATTCGTCTGGTACGCCAGTTGCGCCCCTTCCTAGATAAGGACGCGCTACGCACGGTCACCCATGCCTTCGTCACTTCCAGACTGGACTATTGTAATGCTCTCTACATGGGGCTCCCCTTGAAGTGCACGCGGAGGCTTCAACTGGCACATAATGCGGCCGCGCGGGTAGTAGTGGGGGCACCCTGGCGGGCACGAATGACCCCCATCCTGCGCGAGCTGCACTGGTTGCCGGTGGCTTTCCGGGTGCGCTTCAAGGTACTGGTTACGACTTTTAAAGCGCTCCATGGCATAGGACCCAGTTATTTACAAGACCGCCTTCTGCCAGTAAATACCTCCCATCGACCAGTTCACTCCCACAGAGAGGGCCTCCTCAGGGTGCCATCGGCTAAGCAGTGTCAGCTGGTGGTGCCCAGGGGGAGAGCCTTTTCTGTGGGGGCACTGACGATGTGGAACGAGCTGCCCCCTGAACTCCGGACGTGTCATGATCTCCACACCTTCAGAAGAGAGTTGAAGACTCATCTCTTCAATCAAGCCGGCCTGGCCTAGATCTCCTCGGGTTTTAAATTTTTAAACAAGGCTGTTCGGGTTTTAGAATTGGGTTTTTTAACAGGTTTTTAGTAACAGCCTTGTATTTATTTAATTTAATTTAATTTTAAATATTTATTGTTTTATATGTTTTTATTGGGTTGTAAACCGCCCCGAGTCCTACGGGAGAGGGGCGGTATAGAAATTGAATAAATATATAATATATATATTTTCATGTATGGTGGCCATGTAGAAAAATTAAAGCCTTCTGGAGAAAAATATGGTGGACACTCCAAACCATTTTGAAAAAGCGTATTGAATTTCTACCTCAGGTGTTTTTGTTAGGGTTCATAAAAGACTGCACTACCACAGAGACGAACTTAATTCTGAACTTGATCATAGCAGCGAGACTGTTGGTGGGACAATACTGGAAGAAGCCAGAAATTCCACCTATAGAAGAATGGACTTTGAAAGTAATAAATTTGGCAGAAATGGCTAAAATATCGGCATACTTGAAGGATCGCTCAAATGAACAATATATGATAGACTGGAAACAGTGGATAGACTATATACAAGAGAAACACCAATCAAAGAAAATGTATCTAGCTTATAGTTAAATCTTGACACAGGGAGTGAAGAATGTTTACAAATTTAAATTTAAATCGATTGTATTAAGTTGGATAGCAGTTAGCTTGAATCTTCCCCTGGTTTATATATACAAAGATTTATCTATTGATTATTGGAAGGTATATATCAAATAGACTAAGAATGTACTTGCTGGAGGGAAGGGCATATCGACATGAAAATTATTAATTTTAATAAGATGACTTGTTTGTTTGATATCCAATGGATTGATCTGAAAAGAAGTGAAAGTTAAAAATTTTAAAATGTAGTTGGTTTATAGTTAAACTTGGATACGCGGAGTGAAGAAGGTCTACAAATTTAAAATGATTGTATTAAGTTGAATGGCATTTAACTTGAATTTTTCTTTGTTTACATGTACAAATGTTTATCTAATAAAAAAAAAGATTGCTTAACCCCAGTAGTGCTAAGATTGCTATTGTTGAGGGAAGCGATCATGTGACATCTCGCTTAATAACCTATTCACTTAACGATCAAGATTCTGGTCCCAACTGTGGTCATTAAGCAAGGATTCAAATGATTACACTGATGTAACCGTAAAGTTAAAAGATTAAGCCATGTATCAGCAAGTCCCTAGTTGAAATATCTACACTGTCATAAGTCACTCTACTTTTATACCAAGCAGCCTTGTGAAAGCCAAACCAAAAATGACTCTTGTAAACATATAAATGTTTAATTTTTTAATCCCAAGCCCATCATATCACAATTTTCTTTGGAATTACAACATGATAGCTGGTTTAATCTTCCCTTCCTAGCCTTGATCCCAATTAAAATTGTACCTATGCTACCAATATATTTGGGAAAAGAAATTCTAAAGAGATGCAAAATTAGAAACAGCTGTTCAGAGCACAGCTTGGGAGAGAAAGTTTAAACATATCTGTTCCTGCTTTATTTTATTTTTCAAGCAATATGTCACTCTTTAAAATCAGACTGCAAGCTAGACAACATATCTCTCCACCTTATGCCTATATTTTTTAAAAAATGAAATCCTTCCAAATATGTTTAGTGTCACATGCTCTACTTAAAAGCACTCTCTCCACTCATCAAATAAGAGATGTATATTTTTGTAATTGAATAATATGCAACAATAATATGAGTAGTCAGTATTTAATACATGCATTCAAACTATACACACAGTGCAACACATTCTCGCTAGCAATGGAGATAACTCTACTATATATTTACTAATTTATATTTAATAGGAATAAAGGCCAGACATACACTGTTATCGAAGAAAAGCCACAAGGTATGATCCGTAAACATATCTAATAACCTAGTTGATTATAATAGACCTTTAGACTTAAATATCTTGACAATTGTATGCAGACAGATGTAATTAAACTTTATTAAAACTGCTATTTATACAAATTGCTTACCTAATGGCTGAGGAAAACAAGTATGACACAATTCCTTCTTTAAAATAAACAACAAAATGGACTTTGCCCACCCTAAGCTTCAATTGCAAAAGATCACAAGGTACTATAAAAAGAATGAATAAAAATCAGAAAAAATGTGGATTGAAGTTAGAACCTGTTCTCTGTATTCCTAGAACAAATTCAAAATATTACTATCCCTCTATCCTAATCCTAATTACTATCCTAAGCACAACTGATTCTGCTTAAAGCAGACAACTCCCAGACTCTTTCTCTTCCTTTTCCCCCCAAATCACTGCAAAAGTAACATAAAAGAGCAATAACAGATGCCTCTCCCTTCCTTCTGAAAAGGACTTTATCCTGGCACTGGCCTTGCCCACAAATTAAACTGTAGAGAGTTATCAGACACTTTGCACTTCAATCTTTGAACAATAACAAATTAATTATTTCAGAGAGAAAAGGGGGCTGGTAAATGTTTCCCAGAAAAGAAAAGCTTACTTAGTAAGATATGGTTCCAATGACTTTTGCCTTCACACCTGACAAATCAGCAGGATTATAAGATGAGTAAAGAGGCTTTTCAGATATTCTGAATTGCATCATTCTTTCAATACAGAAGCTACTACAAACACTAGACTAAAATATCAATTTCCATGCCAGTGCTGACCATTCTAGTACTGTGTATGAGCTCTCAAAATGCATTGCATACTATTTTTCTCGCAAACCTGAATGGCAAGATTGAAGGTTAGACATTCTAGTTGCACCTATTAGAGATCAGGGGTGTCAAACTGCCGGCCCATGGGCTGGACGCATCACGAGGAAACTGTGCCCACCCCATTGCCGGCAATGGGGAAAAAGCTCCAATACATCGTGAGTTTGACATGTCTGTATTAGATTAACTGGTTATTAGAAGAGAAAACAATATTGACCTGTCTGTTCCATTCGTTCAGAAGACTTTTCACTCAGTGGCTATAGCTAGATTTATCACACTACATTTATAGGAATAGTTTGAGACAAAGTGACTGATGGAGGCACAGAAAGGAAGGGTCAGGAGCTGCACCCTTTCCTCAGCCTCAAATGTTTGAAGGATATAGACAGAATCACATTATGTGACAAATCTATAGAACAGTAATCTTTTATCACTGTATAGATTGTGCTTGATTGCATTTTTCAACATGACTCTTAACAGAACTTTTAAAATGTGCATTTCAGAACAAATGACTTGCATATAGAAAATCCCAGGATTGATTTCTGACATCCTGCTAATGTACTCAAAAAGCATAGAACAATTAACCAATGGAACAACCTGCCTCCAGAAGCGGTGAATGCTCCAACACTGGAAGTTTTTAAGAAGAGACTGGACAGCCTGTCCAAAATGGTGTAGGGTTTCCTGCCTGAGTAGGAGGTTGGACTCGATGACCTCCAAGGTCCCTTCCAACTATTATTATTATTATTATTATTATTATTATTATTATTATTATTAAACACTAACCTAGATTAACTATTAGGTCTTGGCAAGAGAAAAGAACAGAGCAAAAAGAAAGATCACACATTACTGTGATAAGAGCATGGATCTGCATGCTTTCCTTTTGCAGTGGTCTCAACAACCTCTAACAGAAGTCTTCTATTTTCCACACACACACCTTGGCTCACCTTCCTGCCTTGGTGTTATGCTTAGTTGTTTTGGCTGTCATCATCTATTTTCTCAGTGTGATTACTTTACTGGGCACCTTTCCCCTTAACAGTAGCCCATGAGAAAAATAGGAACACTATGGCCTTACAAAGAAGAGAGGGAGAAGGAATGTGACATCACCTCTTGGGCCTTGAAGTTTTGAGGTGTGTGGATAGAGAAAAGAGTGCCCCTCTGATGAGAGTTGGGACAAAAAGGGTGTTGGTCTTATCTGAACTCCTTTTCTCAGTATGACGATGGAAACTCCACCAACGGGTTTTCCTTGTCTTCTGCCCGTAGATTAGTCGCCAATTTTTTGCTCCACCTCTCCTCTTGAGACCTCCCCTTCCCAGTCTCGACGAGGCGAAGCATTTGGCAATATTTCCTTGTGTTGGCTCACTCCTCTCCCCTCACAGGACCTGACTAGCCTCAAGGGTGGGAGTGGATTCTCCATCGTCATGCTGAGAAAAGGCATCCAGGTAAGACCAATGCCCCTTCTCCAGCATGACTAGTGGAGAATCCACCAATGGGACATACCAAAGCCTCACTGTTCCTGTGGGTGGGGAGCAGTCTGGGCCTGTGTCCCAATCTCTGATAGTACGCATTGGAGTACCCTCCTGCCAAAGGAGGCCTCCGCAGATGTGAACCTATCTAATTTGTAGTGTCTTATAAAAAGGGAAGGCGACGCCCACGTCGCCGCTCTACATATTTCCTTGATCAGCGCCTGAGTTGTCCATGCTGCTGAGGTAGCAGCGCTGTGTGTGGAGTGTGCAGTGATTTGTTTGGGGACCACCAAGGACTGCCCCCTGTATGCCTCTGCTATGCACCTTCTAATCCATCTATCGATTGTGGATGCGGAGACCCTTTTACCTCTTGTGTGAGAGTGGAAGGAGACGAACAGGGCTTCCGATCTGCGGAAGAGTGCCGTTCGCTTGATGTATTGTTTTAAGGCTCTGCGAACATTTAAGGTGTGCCACTTACGTTCCAATTCATGGGAAGGCTCGGGGCAAAAGTTTGGTAGCACCACCTCCTGTGATCTGTGAAATAGGGAATTGACCTTTGGAATGAAGGCGGGGTCCAAACGTAATACCACCCTGTCTGTGTGGAAGGTACAAAGGTCCTCCCTAACTGACAGGGATGCTAACTCTGAGATGCGCCTTGCTGAGGTAACAGCGACTAGGAAGGAGACCTTAAGAGTCAGGTATTGTAAGTCGCAAGTCCGAACAGGTTCAAATGGAGGTAGGGTGATGGCCTATAGGGTCTTAGGCAGATCCCAGGAGGGGTATCTGTGGACTACAGATGGCCTGTTTGTTGGGCCCTTAATGAAGGATCGTACCACTGGGTGTCTGGCTAGTGGTTCGGAGTTACCATAGGTGAGGATGGTAGATAGGGCGGCCACCTGTCTACGAATTGTGTTGGGCGCTAACCCCCTATTCAGACCCTCTACTAAGTAGTCTAGGATATCTGGAATAGAGATACTACAAGGGTCTAGCTGTTGTCTGTTGCACCAGCTGCAGTAATTTTTCCATACACTGGTTGGGGCAAGATGTTAATTGCCCCAGGCCTGCCGGCAGAGGTGTGTTTTAAGTAATTTACGAAAGGCGGAGAGGGTGGGGGCAACACGGATCTCCGGGGGAAGTTGGTTCAAGAGGGCCGGGGCCGCAACAGAGAAGGCTCTTCCCCTAGGCCCCGCCAGGCGACACTGTCTGGCTGACGGGACCTGGAGAAGGCCGACTCTGTGGGCCCTAACCGGCCGCTGGGATTCATGGGGCAGCAGACGGTCCCATAAGTAACCTGGTCCGATGCCATGTAGGGCTTTATAGGTCATAACCAACATTTTGAATTGGGTTCGGAGACCAATTGGCAGCCAATGCAGCTCGCGGAGTGATGCCAAAATGTGGGCATTTCTGGGCAAGCCCAACACTGCTCGCGCGGCTGCATTCTGCATTACCTGAAGTCTCCGAACATTTTTCAAAGGTAGCCCCATGTAGAGAGCATTGCAGTAGTCGAGCCTCAAGGTGATAAGGGTATGAGTGACTGTGAGAAGAGACTCCCGGTCCAAATAGAGCCGCAACTGGTGCACCAGGCGAACCTGGGCAAATGTCCTCCTCGCCACAGCTGAAAAATGATGTTCCAAATTTAGCTGTGGATCGAGGAGGACACCCAAGTTGCGGACCTTCTCCGAGGGGGTCAAAAGCTCCCCCCCCAGGCTGATGGATGGATAGATTGAATTATCCTTGGGAGGCAGAACCCATAGCCACTCCGTCTTGTCGGGGTTGAGTTTGAGCCTGTTGGCACCCATCCAAACCCTAACAGCCTCCAGACATCGGCACATCACTTCCGCTGCTTCACTGAAATGACACGGGGTGGAGATGTAAAGCTGGGTATCATCAGCATACTGATGATATTTCACCCCGTGTTGTCGGATGATCTCACCCAGCGGTTTCATGTAGATATTAAACAGCAGAGGGGAGAGGACCGATCCCTGAGGGACCCCACAAGGGAGGAACCTAGGGGTCGACCTCTGACCCCCCGCCAACACCGACTGCGACCGACCAGTGAGGTAGGAGGTGAACCACTGCAAAACAGTGCCCCCAACCCCCAACCCCTCCAGTCAGTGCAGAAGGGTACCATGGTCAATGGTATCGAAAGCCGCTGAGAGGTCAAGTAGCACCAGGATAGTGGAAAATCAGAGATCATCCGTCAGCGCAACCAAAGCAGTTTCCGTGGAGTACCCGAGCCTGAATCCTGACTGTTGAGGGCCCAGATAATCGGCCTCATCCAAGGACAGTTGGAGCTGGAGTGACACCACCTTCTCAACAACCTTCCCTATAAAGGGAAGATTGGAGACAGGACGGTAGTTGTTTAATACAGCTGGGTCCAGGGAAGGCTTCTTGAGGAGGGGGCACACAATTGCCTCCTTGCAGGGAGCCGGAAAGGGCCCTCCCTCAAAGAAGCGTTGACAATCTCCTGAACCCAGCCCCGCGTCACCTCCCTGCTGGCCGAAACCAGCCAGGAGGGGCACGGGTCCAATAAACAGGTGGCGGAACTCACAGCTCCAATGGCCTTGTCCACTTCATCGGGTGCTACCAGGTCAAACTCCTCCCACACAACAGGATCAGGATGAGTCCCTGTCATCTCGACTGACTCATTGTCAGCCGACACTGCATTCCAATTGGAGTCAAGATCCATCCGAATCTGGGCGATTTTATCCGCGAAAAACTTATTAAAATCCTCAGCACTACCCTGCAAGGGTGCATCAACCCCCCCCCCCCGATTAAGGAGGGAGTGAGTCACCCTAAACAGGGCGGCTGGGCGGGATTCCGCAGATGCAATCAAGGCGGAATGATACGCGCATCTTGCCGCCTTGAGCAAGTCTTGATGTAAGATCTTAATAGTGTTCGGTCAGATACAGATTTATGCTGGAGAAAGGCATAATCTATTATTTTAAAGTAGAAGAAATTGAAATACTTTTTACAATACTATAGTTCACAAAAGCTTATACTTCTTGACGAAATGTGTTAGCCTGAAAAAGTGCTACCTGACTCCTAACACATCAGTACTAGCATCTTTGGAAGAAATGCATTCAGCTCAAATACCATCTGGCTTCTGAATAACTCAGTAAATGTGGGGGGTTTGCCCATTCACTTCGCTCTCTTTAAAGGCAATCAGCTGCCTAGAATAATCGACAGTAGACAGAAATCTAGAAAATTTTGACTGATTTGGAAAATATATATATGCAGAATTGGAATTGATTATTCTGGGATGGAAGACCAACAGGAAAGCCCAAGACTGTAGACTTAAATAGAAGAAAATTCTCAGAAGACAGCAGTGGCAAAAATTATGTCTGCATTATTATCAAAAGAAATGATGTGAATATGAATGCTAAAACTTGAGCCTAATAGGAAGAGGTCCTTACTGTCTCAATATAATGCAGCTTCATACAGTCCAACTAAAATATTAGTATATATTATATATATTAGCCCTTAATTGCCTTTAAAACAACAACAAAATAGTTGGTGATAGACCAACAAATAGAGGATCTATTTCTGCACAAACCAGAGCTGGCATGGTGATAGATGGTGACAATAGGATGTAAATGACACTATACAGCACAAGGAAGGAGATGACAAAAAATAAACTCTTACCCTGTATGACACATTAGAAGAGTTCTACCACAAAGCTCTGCTAATACTTAATGGTAGTTGGCTTCACTAGAGTGAACTGTAATATGCCCCAGAATTTAAGAT
The DNA here is from genome assembly GCA_034064705.1 of Bothrops alternatus. Taxonomy (NCBI): domain Eukaryota; kingdom Metazoa; phylum Chordata; class Lepidosauria; order Squamata; family Viperidae; genus Bothrops; species Bothrops alternatus. The sequence continues at coordinate 4,499,458 of JARGCV010000589.1, forward strand.
ATTAACAACTGAGTTGAGTAAATAGTGGAAAGAAAAAGAGGAAAAAGACTGCCAGAAGCAAGATGGATGTATCTGGTTACAGCAGCAATGAATGCTGTTCTGTGAGACCTAAGAGCTTGATGGATCTTAATCAATCAATCTATCATTCAATCACCCTTCACCATTTTCCATCTCCTATCTGTATAAGAACAAAGGAGTTCTGTAGCAGTCTTAGCTATCACTTGGCTGGCTTAAGGACTATATTTTTTTAAACAAAATTATTACCTTATACTTCTCTGGCCCACAACTCCCTCCACATGGTCTGTTTTCCACATTCAAGAAGGAGTATCAGTGTACCTTGCCCCAAATTTGCAACAGATATTCTTCAGTGCGTGATCCATATACAGTGGAAATCTTACTAAATTCTTAGAAAAATGTAACTGTTTTATGACATCTGAATTTAAATCAGTGTAAGTTGATATCCTCCACACAGTTTCCCTGAAACAGCAATAGCAATAGCACTTACTTATATACCGCTTCACAGTGCTTTACAGCCCTCTCTAAGCGGTTTATAGCGTCAGCATATTGCCCCCAACAATCTGGCTCCTCATTTTACCAACCTTGGAAAGATGGGAGTCTGACTCAACCTTGAGCTGGTCAAGATCGAACTCCTGGCAATGAGCAGCGTTAGCCTGCAATCCTGCATTCTAACATCAGAGCCATCATGCTTTTTTCTCAATAGGAATCCTGTGTTATTATAAATTTAATCTAGTTCTAGTGAACAGCAAAAGGTTATGATCCTAAGAAGATTACAAAAACAAATGTTAAATTTATGAGTTATATGTTTATGTTTTAATTAAAATTATCTGAAAAGTGTATAAAAGCACACATTAATTGTACTCTAATTGAAAACCCTAGCCTATTTCTATGAAACCCGATATATTATCTCTACTTACAATGTTCTATTCTTTCTGCACTGTCAACCAATTGTATTAATATGCAAACCAAAACTAAGAAATATAGTATTATCTTTGACATTTAAATAGGGAGTAGGTGGGAATTTGATTACTTACCTTAACATTACATACATTCATACAAAAAAGAAGGGAAAAGAAGTCACTAATCAACATATTTTATATACAGTACTGATTCAGGATTGATATGGCATCCAGGATTAAACAGTTTAAAGCAGTGATGGTGAACCTTTTAGAGACCGAGTGCCCAAAAACTGGCCCCGCCCCTGCTCCACCCCCTGCCCTGCCCCCACCCTGCCAGCAAAAGGTTATGATCCTAAGAATATTACAAAAACAAATGTTAAATTTATGATAACATTCAGTATTCATTTCTTCAGCAGAGAGGAAGAAATGAATACTGAATGTAATAGCATTATAAACATTTAAACTTTAATGCTCACACCTACAAATAATGAACTCCATCTCACATACTACCAGTTATCAAATAAATAAAGAACTATGTTATCAAAAAGACAAAAGACAAAAAAACCCCACCCCATACAAATATTTTCCCACAATTGTATGTACACTAAACTATAATGGAGTTGATGGGGTAAGGCAAGAAAAAACAGCAGTTAACCTTTGTGATAAGGGTAACAAAATGCCTCAATGGACTCTAGATATGCTTCTTTCAATATGCATAATCTTATTAGTTTCTCTGAACCCAGATGTTGCCAACCATATTTGTGTCCTTTCAGAAACAATGCTGTCACAAAGGAATATGTCCACAGTCACTAGATATTCTTAAATGGGCTCAACATTATTTCATAAATGAAGATGGCTTCTTAAAAAGGGAGGGGACAAAGTGGGCAGAATAAATGAAGTTTAGGGGCAAAATGGGATAGAAGTTCAAAATACACCATGCCTGCTGAGGTCAGTTCAGGCATAGAACAGTGATAACCTGAACTACATAAAGCTTGGAAACAAACTGCGGTTTCTCTTTCTGTGTGTAAACCCCAAGTAATTCCAAACTTATCATTTTCAGTCCTCCTTTCTTCTTTTGGAGGAAATATCTGTAACAAATTTAGATGCATGAAGTACAGGGTGAGAATTTAAAAATGCCTATATTATGTTCTCTGTGGTTCCATTCTTTTAAAAAGTCAGAGATGTATGGTAGATATAGCACCAGATTGTTGCTGTTTTGAAAGTTTATTTCCAACTTTTTCAAAATTTGATTATGTATTGAATTAAGAAGTGCTTCCTTTTGTTAATCCTAAATATTTGGCTTTAAAAGATGGAGAAAAACTCTCTCTGACTACTATATAAATATGATTTTATATTAATGTCAGTTTCCCTCCCTTTTGCTTTGCTTACTACCATCCTCCTGCTAATACTGCCTCCTGTCCTTACACAGGAGTTGTTCTACCCTCTCCATTCATTTTTATTTGTCCTTTTCTTCATTTATGCCAACTCTACAAGTTCCACAAATAACATGGTTCTCCTTTTTTTTTTAAGATTACACATCACATCTATTCTGGAGAGTAATAATTTTTCAACTTATCCAACATATGCCTCTATTGACTCCTGTTATCTCTTCTTGAACTGGACAATATAATCAGGGATTCTCACAAATGTAAGCAGACATCAAAGCATGGCATCAAAAATATAGATAAAGAGGTATCAGTGCTATATATTTCACCATTGTCTTTCCGCAGGGAAATACTTCTTATTCATATTTTTCCATTAAATACCTACATGTGTCAACACTTCCATATACTCTCAAAAGAAACAATAATTTTTTAAACATACAAATGGTTTATCTGTTCTCTGTAAGGTTACAAATATTTAGATGTCTATCCTGAGGCTCATGAAACAAATTTTCTAAGGAGAATGATTGCTGTAGCAAACACCCTGAGAATTATGCTATTACTGTTTGTTTCCTACAGTATTTTTTTCACAGCTGTCCAATCTCCTTTGTTGGATTTTATTAAATATATACATACAGGCTATGGCAGTGATGGCGAACCTTTTAGAAACTGAGTGCCCAAACTGAAATCCAAAACCCACTTATGCATCGTCGGGTGCCGGGTGGGTGTGGCCCATTGGCTGGGTGTGGCCAATTGGGTGGGTGTGAACCACTGGGTGGGTGTGGCTGCGGTGGTAATGGTAGACTGGGTGGGACTAAAAAGTTCAATCATTCAATTCCCTGTGAGAAGTTGAAATTGACTGATTGAACCTTTTTTTTTTTTTTTTTTGCACATGGCAGCAGAGGCCTAAAGTGAAAAGGTTTTATAAAACCCAGGTGAAGGCCTAGGACTGGGGCGACGGCGCGCGTGCCCAGAGAGAGGGCTCTGAGTGCTGCCTCCAGCACCCGTGCCATAGGTTCACCACCACTGGGCTATGGGAATAGCAATTAGGCCCTCAAGTGGTAATATATTGCTCTGAGTATCTCAGAATCGTTCTTGAATAAAGGAACCTGGTTTGATTTCTAAAACCATTATTTAATTTAAATCAGTATTTTTCAAACTTGTTAACTTTAAAATGTGTGGACTTCAACTCCCAGAATTCCACATCTAACCAATCATTGCTTACAAAATAGGACTTATTTGACCATTATTTCCTACCCAGAACCAGCCTTGCAATACAGAATCTACCTCAGACAATATTAGAAAACTGAAATAAAGGCAGGATACACAGTACCTGATTGATAAAATAAAATGTAACTGATGGCATTAAAGTGGCAGCCATCCATGCCTGGTTTTATCATGGTACCATTTTCTTAATGTAGCATTTGAATAGTGCATCATCATACTAGGTTATTTTTTTCAAACTCATTTCTTTTTTCCTTTAGCATACATGCTTGCTTTTAGGCCCTCAAACTGTTATGTACCAGAACAATAATTTTCCTAAGATGCCTGCTGCTTATAAACAATTGCTATGGCTGAGATAAACGTCTTCAGAAGGTTTTGACATGTTAGAATCCCAATACATATTCTTCCTCAGTTAATTACATTGCCAAGCTTCACAAACTAATTGCTGACTTCCATCCTTAAAATCCATATGACCGTTCCACAAGTCCAAACTGGACATGCATTTCCAAACCTCCGCAATCTTCTCTGGACAACTAGAGGAAACCTATTTCAAGATCCTCAACTTTCTATGCATCTCATTAACGGATAGGAAATTTTAATCAATTCTTTCTTGCTTCGGTAACATGCCCTGGATTGCAAGGGAAGATGTTCTCCTCTTTGTGGCTTGGCGGCCTGGCTGTGGGGGGAGAGGGGAGCTGTGGGGGGAGAGGGGAACTAGACCACACAAGTGATGGGACAGCATGCATGTGCACAATTGCCTACCGCTCACACAAGTTGAGCTATTCAAACAAGTGCGCAAGTTGAGCTGATGTGCACACACACTCTCCGGACAGCCACTCATACAGCCCAATTCTGAATAGGCCATAGCCTAGTATTGGACCGCGGCCCAGAAGTTGGGGACCCCTTCCCTAAGAGAATATAAGTTATTAATAGCTACTACAAGTAGTCCCTGACTTACATCAGTTCTTTTAGTGACTGTTCAAAGTTAACATGCACTAAAGAGTGGCTTATGACCATTTTTCACACTTATGACCATTACACCCTCACCATGTTCATGTGATCAAAATTCAGACACTTGGCAACTGACTCATATTTATCACAGTTGCAGTATCCGAGGTTCATGTGATCACTTTTTGCAACCTACTGACAAGCGAAGACAATGGGGAAGCCAGAGTCACTTCACAACCGTGTCCCTAAGTGAACAACTGCAGTGATTCACTTAACAACTGTGCAAGAAAGGTTACGAAATGGGACAAAATCCATTTAACAAATGTCTCACTAAGCAACAGAAATGTTGGGCTCAATTATAGTTGCAAGTTGAGAACGACCTGTATTCAGCTTAATTCTGACAATTCTGTGTATTTCCTTTTTAATCAGTCCAGAATTCTGTCCAGCCTCGTGTATCTAAAGCATTGTGCTTTGGACTTTTGAGGAGGATATAAGAGTTTAGGACAGCTCTTCCCTGATATTTGCACCAGGCTTCCATAACTCTAAATTCATGAGTAAAGGATTTACTGCCCTAGACAGAGAAGAATGGACAAAAAACATAGGAGGTTTGAGTGCCCTGGTTGGTGGACAGCATTTATTACTGTGCCCAGCAGCTTTGCATTAATTGACCAATTTACACCTGCTGGGGGGAAGCCAGTAATGTATTCCACAGAGTAGCAAGTACCTCACTCCTGCATCATTGATGGATGGTATATTTTACCCCTGGGTATGAATTTAAAATAAGTGGTAATGTAATGGGGCTCTCTATTTCAGGCAGGCAGTTTCACCCATCTGTGGCAGAAATCAGTGCTGCTGCCATTACCAGATTATTTAATTACTATTGTTGCCACATTGTGCAATCAATCCCAGCATTTTAAACAGTACATTAAATCTGTAAATATGTCCACATTTTCTTAAAGACAAAAACTGTTTTATGTAATTAGTAATGTTTCACAGTTTATATTGTTTGCATCTTGTCTTTTGCACAAGAGAAAAAAAACTGAAAAGGAAACAAACAGACAAAAATCAACAGTATCCCTCAAATTCTCACTACAATTAAAAGCCTTATTTTTATTAACGAGTCTGTATGCTGTGCTAATCACCAGGAGGCATAAAAGTTGATAAATAGCAGACACCAACTCTCTCTTGAATGGACTACATGGATATATTTCATTTTGGGATTGAGGGACAGATGATTTTAGGTGACAGGCCAGATCCAATCCATTAGGTTTATCCACTTGATAGGTGGGTAAAAATGATGAATCTAGTTGAACATCTGGCCTGCTATGAGATGAACCATAATAATAGCAGGTTTGCTTGGAACAGCTTACATTCTGAGACAATACCTTTAAACCTTCAAACATCCATATCTGCCTATCCCAGGTTCTTGGAAAGGACTTGATAAGTGGATAAAAATGCCAAATCCAATCTAAACATCTGGCTGACTGTGTGATTAACCATAATAATAATCTCTTTTTTTCTTAGACTATTCCAAATTAGGTCAACAAAAATGTTGATTAAGTTTTATGACTATATTAACATTAGTTGTCCCTAAGGGTGACACGAGATATTTTGCTGCTTGAAGCAAAGGAAACAATAACTTTCCCCACTTATGTTTCAAGGAGAATCCTGAAGTTAGGCAGTTAATTCTTAATTCAACACAGAAACTGAGGAAACCTTTATATACCATACTTGAGAACTATAGGTTTGCTAAAAATTGTTGTGAGTGTCCCTAGACCAGCTTGGGAAGTATCAGAGTATGAGGATGAGCAACCAGGCCCCTCTGGGTATTTTCCCCTCCCGGCAGCTGAGACAGACAGGGAGGAGATTTACAGGCAGTCTGGGTCAGATTCGCAAAGTGAGGGGTCAGATTTGGAGCAAGAAGATAGATGGCTTGATCCGAGATTCAGAAGGTTTGATAAGCGAAGGTGTCAGTTAAGTGGGAAAAGGAAGTAATGGGGGGAAGTGACGTATCGGAAACTATATTAGAAGGGGACAGAGAGACTACGCCTTTGTCACGAGCAACGTTAATATCAAGGAGTAGCTTGATGCCTTGCCCAGTTCGTTTGAACTTAGTTCTCTGATGTTTTTGGACTCTACGGAAGATTAATGAGCTCTTGGACAACTTTACAGATAAAGAGTGAGTTAATTGGAAGGGAGGGAGAGCATGTTAACATGGAATGTAAATAAATCAGAATTGGCCGTTCCCCTGCCAACAAAATGCCAGCAGCTTGCTTTGCAATGAATCTCTTGAAATGTGTTAAATAAAACTCTTAAAGACATACTACTGTGGATTTTACTAAGCTGAGAAGGGCCAGACATAACAAAAATGGTCTGAAAAAATTGTAGGGAAATAGACATCTACCTAAGCAAACTTCCTCACTTTGTCTAGGGATATGACTGGTCCTTGACTTCGTTATGATGATATTGTCATTAGTGTGGGTTTAATATGCTGATATTTTAAGAGGGCTGAAGTAGATGTTTTGCAAAAAATGGCGTAACATTTTCCCCCCAAAAGGTAAATTATGCATACTTACAGAGAAGGCTGAGTCATTTTGAAGGGACACAGAAAATACAGTAGAAGCATTGTATTAACGCTGTCACTCTTTCTGAATAGGGTGCATTGCCTTTAATATACATAGGAACAGAACAGAACATAATAACAGAGTTTTAAGGGACCTTGGAGGTCTTCTAGTCCAACCCCCTAGTCAGGCAGGAAACCCTATACCATTTTAGACAAATGGTTGTCCAATCTCTTCTTAAAAACTTCCAGTGTAGGAGCAACATTACATTTAGGTATTTTCAGAGCATCTCCCAGTGTACAAACTATCACGGATTATTAGCAAAATAATCCTTAGGATCATCCACCTTAGGAGAGCACCACATGGAAATATAGATGCCAAATGTTCAAGCTGGCTTTAGAAAAGGCCAAAGAACAAATGACATTATTGTTGATAAATAATGGACAACTGAGCATATGAAAAAGCCTTTAATTGTGTTCACTATGTCAGGTTGTTCAATGAGCATAGGAAAATGAAAATCCCAGAACATTTTGTTGACCTCATGCAAAACATATACAACATAGAAGACACAATCCTGATGGAACATGGCTCCAGGTTAGTTAAGAATTCAGACAGGGCTATATACTTCCTCCAGTTTTATTCAACCAATACACTGAATATATAAACTGAAGGAGGCTGGATTGGATGAAGATGAATATGGTTCTAAAAACTGGAAAAGAAAGAAAGGAAACATTGTACCCCACTGATGACACTATTCTGATAGCTGCAAATGCAAATGAACAGGAAATCTAGCAATAAAAATCAAGGAACACAGTGAAAAAATGGAGCTAAGATTAAGTGTAAAAAAGAACATATTAATAACAGCACATATAGCAACCAACCTTGGAATTGATAATGAGATATTGATTCAAATTCTGCCTTTTATAACTGATGAGTAACAGTAAAGGAACAAGCAGTCAAGAAATACCTGCAAACTAGGACTTGGTGGACTAGCACGGAAGGCCTTGGAATAAGATATTCAGACTTTATGACAAGTCTATACCTATAAAGTTCAAAATAGGGCAGGCAATGACATAAATGATCAGGCTCAAATTATTATATTTTGGATAGATATGTGAAAACCCAGTTCCCTTGAGAAGTTTATAATGCTGAAAAAGGTTAAAGGAAAGTTGGTTAGACTTCATTACAACAGTAATGGGTACACAACTGGGATACCGGAAAGAACAGACTTGGGGATAGATCATCCTGGAAAAGCTATCCCCAAGTCAAGTCTTTGCTAAGATTCAGCACCAACTTGACAGTAAAAAAGTCAGGAACTAATTTTTAAATTTCACATATATTTGGGAAGGGAATTTACAAACTACGGTTAAGTCAGATTGTGTGTGTGTGTGTGTGTGTGTGTGTGTAAGTTGTTTAAGACACTTTTTATTATTAGCTCTAGAAATTGGTTCCTACAATGTTTATAAGTATAAAGGTAGGCTATCTTAAAAATAAGCACTCTTCTCAGTCAGATGCCCTCATTAGTTTAATGGAACTGACTGAAAAAAGGGCAGCTATGTGATTTAACTCATGCACCAGACAAATGAGTGAAGCACACAATTGCTCTTTTACAGTGGCCAAATTGGTCCCCTGGTTAAGTAGCAGAGTTAACATTTTTAGGAAATTAAGAAAATTCCAAGAAAACCCTTTACACTAAATTCTTCAATATTGCAGGCAAAAAAAAAAAAACAACTTTCAAGAGAAACACATTTTCATTTAATTGTTTATACGGTTCATGAAAGAGTGACTTCCTTTGAAAATAAGAACTTAGTTCTTCAAGAATCCTCATTATAAAACTTTCAAAAGAGCTTTGAAATTTCATCATCTGTAAGATTCATTCTTGAGCTTTAAACATTCCCTATGCATATTAATATTTAACCACCACACATAATGTATTGTGTTTCACTGCATCCATTACAAGCCATTACTTTGGCTAGATAATCTCTCTTACAACTGATACGTTCAACTGATTTATTGGGCTCCATTTATAGAGAACCTTATGTTTACTGCAAGGCCCATTGTAGACTATGCACAAAAACAAACTGCAGAAGATTCTAGCACTTCAGTATTTACAGCATATGCAGCTCAAATAAGAATAAAAGAAGACACAATACAGTATTGCCCGAAGATTGGAAGTTACTAAAAGGAGATATATTCAATTTTTCCATAGCTCTAAATAAGTTAAAAAATTAAGTTAAAAGTAGCATGTAGGATAATGCACTACTTTGCGGTTGATTATTGCTTTTTTCAGTTACTGTCACTGATTGCAAACTAAAATAGTTCAAAAAAGGAATTCCATACTTGTAGCAAATTGTTCAGATCAATATTTATTCCAAATTACAAATGATCTCCATTAGTAATCAGCATTTTGTTTCATCCTAGAAAGAGGACAAAACAAGTTCTTGAAAAAGCATTGGAAACCTGATGCTCAATAAGTATATTTTTTAAAAATAACCTGCTTATTTTTAAGGAAAAATATTTGAGATATTTTTTAGTCAGGCATGTGTGAAATTACTTATCATTTTTAATTCTTTAAAGTGTGCCTCTACCTTTCAGATTAATTTGAATCAAGTTATTGTCTTCTACCTTAGAATTATGTTTTGATTAATATTTTCTACTTTGTCAGTAGAACATGTACAAGTAGTCCTCAACTTACAACCACAACTGAGCCCCAATTTTTTGTTGCTAAGTGAAACAGTTAAGCGAATTTTGCCCCATTTTACAACTTTCCTTGGCACAGTTGTGAAGTGAATAATTGCAGTCGTTTAGTAACACGGTTGTTAAATTAATCTGCCTTCCCCATTGATTTTGACTGTCAGAAGGTTACAAACCATGGGACAGTGCAACTGTCATAAATATTAATTGGTTGCCAAGTACCAAATTTTGATCACGGGGATGCTGTAATGGCTGTGTGAACAACGGTCATAAATCACTTTTTCAGTGCTGTTGTAACTTTGAATGGTCACTAAATGAACTGCTGTAAGTCAAGGGTTGCCTCTATTTTATTTATTTAGGTAATTTAATCAACTGATTTTACCAAATAATATCACGCCTGCCTTGGATGAATTCTTGGTTTAGGAATAACTTCTTGATTAAAGTGAAATAGTGCTCTGGAATGCATCACCTGCTCTCTAAAATGTGGTGTTATCTTAGACCAGGGGTCTTCAAACTTGGCCCTTTTATGACTTGTGGACATCAACTCCCAGAATTCCTCAGCCAGACACCTGACTGAGGTATTCTGGGAGTTGACCTCCACAAGTCATAAAAGGGTCAAGTTTGAAGACCCCTGTCTTAGGCTAATGAATGGGGAGGAGGAAGGCAGCTGATTATTTTATATCTGTAGGAGTGCCATTTGGCCTTTACCTGGCTAAAGACTTATTATGGAGTCAGGCAGCAAAGGAGATCAAAATTGTTCATAGGACTGTTTAGGAATTAAATATATCGACACAGAATTTACTGTAAGTATAAAATAATGCAGCATAGATCTAGTGTTAAGTGTTAAAATAGAAATTAGGAAAATAAGCTTGTTAAATATCTATCTATCTATCTATCCATCCATCCATCCATCCATCCATCCATCCATCCATCCATCCATCCATCCATCCATCCATCCATCCATTTATCTATCACTAAACTCTTAAATTTCTATAAATGTTCACTGGCAAAACATTGTACGCAAATACATCTTTGAATGTATCCCAACTTTTCCAGTGAAAGCAGTGTATTAGAAGCTCTGTCACATTCATGGATGCCAAGTGTATCGGTGGTTATTAAAACGGATGTCCATGTGCCGCCTCTATGTTGGTTGAGGCAGGCAGGATTCCCTTGAGTACCATTTGTTGGGGGTCAAGGGAAAGGGAGGCTTTTGCCTTCTCTTTCTGCTCAAGATCCCCATGTACAATTGGTGGGCCACTGTGTGACACAGAATGCTGGACTCGATGGGCTTTGGCCTGATTCAGCATGGCTCTTCTTACTGTTGAAGGCATTGAGGAATCTGGTAAGCAATCTCTCTGAAATAATGACCCAACAAAGCACAAGTTATCTAGTGCAACTTGCAAAAGCCTCCTTGGAAACACAGGAAAATTAACAACAGCCCGTTTGCTGCTACATTAAATAAAAACACCCCATAGATATAAATATGACAAATATTTAATTTTATTGAAAGCTGCTTAAGAACCTTTTTTTTGGCCTGAAAACTAAGGCATAAATGTTTCTGTCCATCAACCAGCCAGACAATGATGTCTTGAAAGATCCATGAACGAAAGTCTCAAACATACATCCATGCATAAAATAAAGGCGGGATAAAAATCTAATAATGATGATTAATTTTAAAACATAGATTACAAATAAAGCAGCAGCATTTATTTCCAAAGACAGTATCCATGGAAATATGGAACAGTCAGCCTGCTTTAAATAACAGATATTGTACTGCTCAGAGGCTCAAAATTCATATCATTTTCAAAACATGCTCAGCCCTAAAAGACAGCTAATCTAATTTAATCGTGTGCATTGTATCTTGTTTTGATAGTCTTTAGTACCATATACTTTTAGCAGTATATGCTTTTATTATATTGAATTCATATATTGAGTTCATTTGTGTATTTCTGTTTATTCACATATGCATTCATATTTCATTATTGGAAAAATAAAATGAAAAATAATAAAAATTTAACACATTGGTTGCCGACTTAAAGTATCAAAGAGAAAATTCAATTTTTGATTTAATCATACAATTATCCATTATCAGATTACTTTCTTTTGTGCTAAAATTATAATTTGTTCTTCAACGAAGTATCACGTCTTTAGATGCCATTTCTTCCTAATAATACATGAATTAGATTTGTATGCCCAGTAATCTATTCTATAATCATTACATTCATCAAAATGAAAAATTATTATTATTATTATTATACTATTATTATTATTAGTCGCACAGACAGATGTTTAGACTGGATTTGGTATTTTTTCCAATCAACTGAGTTCTTCCCAAGACCTCGAGTAGGCAAATGTTGTTTAATAATATTAAAGGTATTGTTGCAGGATGTTCAAAATGAAAGGCATAGTGACCTAGTGATGAAGATGTCCACCTACAACTCAGAAGATTAAGAGTTCAATCCAAGGTGGTGGTAGATGTTTCTCTCCTAGGGCACAAAGAAAAAAAATATTTGCTGCGAACTCCATGTGACGTCAGGAAGGGCATCCGGCCCATCAATGCTCAGTTCCATCCAGTCGCCTTGATTCTAACCTGAATTACAGGATCATAAAAAGGGACACTGCAGGATGTTCCAAGTAAAGCTGTATTTTGCAATTGACTGATAGTAATTTTGTCAAGGCTGATGGTGTTCAAGTGGTGCTCCATTTCTTTTGGGACTGCACCCAAGGTGCAGAGACAGCATTTGCTATCTATTGCTCTCTTCTCAGTACTAGTTTTGTATGCATTTGTTCTTAAGTCTTGTTGAGAGCTCTGAAGGATGCCCAGGTATTTGTGATGTTCATCTTCATGCAAACACTTGATGTTATTTTAATAAGCATCTTGATTTCTTCACTTTTCACTATTAATCCCTGGTTGATTGTCATTTCCCTATGTCCAAACTCCATTGTAATATCTTGGCTATTGCTCTTCTTTCTCTTCCAGTTTTCCAAAATCATCTTGTCTTTTAGGTGCTGAACTTTGGTCCCTCTGCTGTTTGGACAGTTTCCTTTACATTTTTATTTTGCCTTTTTATATTGAACTCAGAACTCATATCTAATGCTCCTGCCTCCTGTTTTTCTCCTAACAACCTGTGATATGGGTTAGGCCAAGAACAAGTATAACTGGTCCAAAATCGCCTAGCCAGCTTCCATGCCTACAGCAGACTCAGTACTCAATCTTCATGCATCACACCACAATTTGTCTTAGACAAAACCCTGTACCTTGGAAGATGTAACATCTTAGATTTGCCATAAGTAAGTGTGTTCCTCTCTCTTTGAATACTGGCACTTGAATTTGCAAAAAATATTAATAAAAAAGGAATAATCTTTTTATACAGTTCAATTCAATTCTTCAGTCATCATCATTATCATTCTAGCCATTGTCTATCCACTGCAGGATGAAGGCCTCTTCTGCATGTTTCCAACCAATAGGGTCCTGAGCTTCCTTTTGCCAATTGTGCCCACAATACTAGCTGACGTTGTCCATCCATCTTGTTTTAGGTCTCTTTCATGGATGTTTTTATCAAGTGAGATCCATTCCATGATTGCCTTGGTCCACCTGCCCTCAGTTTTTCTTCTTGCTATGTGACCAGCCCATTTCCATTTCAATTCTTTACTTTCTTGATGATATCATATACTTTCGTTTGTTCTCTAATCCATGTGCAGGTCTTTCTATCTTGTCTTGTAATGACGAGCATGTTTTTTTCCATGGCTCTTTGTGCCACTTGTAACTTTTGTATCGATTGTGAGGTTAGTGTCCATGTTACACCAGCACATGTTAGAGCAGATAGCACACACTGATTGAAAACTTAATACAACCCCCGATTTTAACATTTAAAGATCTTAATATAAACCATTCATTATCCTAGTCCTTGTAGACAATCACTTAAATATGAGCCAGCAAGTGTGCTGCAGCTGCCAAAAAAGCCAACACAGTGCTGGGCTGCATTAACAGATAGAATCAAGATCACGTGAAGTATTAATACCACTTTATAATGCTTTGGTAAGGCCACATTTGGAATACTGCATCCAGTTTTGGTCACCAGGATGTAAAAAAGATGCTGAGACTCAAGAAAGAGTACAGAGAAGAGCAACAAAGATGATTAGGGGACTGGAGGCTAAAACATATAAGGAACGGTTGCTGGAATTGGGTATGTCTAGTTCAGGGGTAGGCAATCTTTTCAGAATTCTGGGAGTTGAAGTCCACGAGTCATAAAAGAGCCAAAGTTGCCTACCCCTGGTCTAGTTTAATGAAGGACAAGGGGGGACATGATAGCAGTTTTCCAATATCTCAGGGGCTGCCACAAAGAAGAGGGAGTCATGCTATTCTCCAAAGTGCCTGAAGGCAGGATAAGAAGCTACAGATGGAAACTAATCAAGGAGAGAAGCAACCTAGAACTAAGGAGAAACTTCCTGACAGTTAGAACAATTAACCAATGGAACAACCTGCCTCCAGAAGCGGTGAATGCTCCAACACTGGAAGTTTTTAAGAAGACAGTGGACAGCCGTTTGTCCGAAATGGTGTAGGGTTTCCTGCATGAACAGGGGGTTGGACTCGATGACCTCCAAAATCCCTTCCAACTTTATTATTATTATTATTTTGAACATTATCTTTACAATAGTCTACTCTGACCAACATTTTCTTTGCTGTTGGTGTTGTTTCAATTTCAGACAGAATCTTTAATGACATCTGTGATTTTACAACTCCAAATTACAAGGTTTGAAATGGGATCCTGACACATGGGAAATCATGGTAGTATCTCTCTTTCTATTTTGCTGTTCCAATTGGAATAATTAAAATACAGCCATACAAAATTAACCATTGACAAATTCTTAGAGATGCTACAAGACAAGTCTATTTTTTACATTGCACACATTTAAATACTTACTTTTCTTACAAATGTTTTGTACTTTTGTATATAGATTATATATTATACAAGGTCAGACAAGTGTTCTCTTACCATTTTCTTGCTTATTTTAATTTTTATTTCTACTCTGTTGTTTTTAGTAGGTTGGGCTATAGTTTCTTTTTGAGTGAGGACTGACTTAAACAGCTCTACTTTCTCTGTACTGTTTTTTTTTTAAAGTTCTTAAAGAAACAAACTTCAAAAGCCCTGATTGCATGTGAGGTAGTGTGCTTTTAGATTCCAGTTCTCACAGGAAGTGGAGATGCATCCTGATGCATCTGACCATCACCACCCTTTGACAGTTCAGAGGTCATCAGTTCCATTAGTATCCATTTTCTCATTGACTCACTACCTTCCATCATTTGTTCATATTTGCAAATTTTCTGGGTCAGCTTTGTCAAGAAATTAAGTCTCCTGTGTGATGGACCATTGCACAGCTTAGAGGAAGTATGCATAGCTTACAGGATGTGGTTTCAGGCCCTGCAGCAGTCAAAACATCAAAGCTGAAGAAGAGAGACTTGTCATGATTATCTGGGAAATACGTGCAGTGAGGAGCATTGCCTGAAGAGATGGAGTACTTGTGCCTGTGCATGAAACAGAATCACACTGACAAGGAATGACTGCTGCCTTCCATAAACATCTAGGTTTTGTCTCAGTGCTAGTGTTAGAGATCACAAGGTTTTTTTTTAATTTTAGACTACTTCAATCCTCAAGCTCTGGGAATGAAGGTTATTGAGTTCATGTCCTCCGTGACACCCCACAAACTTGCCCCAAATAACTGCAGCCCAGCACACTAGACCTGGTCTCCAGAACAGATGAAGTGTGATCTGAAAATGGAGGACATTAGCTTATGTTGCTGCCATTGTCAGATCACTTCCTTGTTAAACCATGGGAGAAAGAGGCTTGGGTCAATATTGGTTAATTTGCTCAAGGTGATTAATAGATCTAGAGGATTTCCAGAAAACTGGGAGAATCCTGGGAGAATGCTGATAATTTGGCAGGCACCTCTATCTTGAATTTCATCAATCTGTAGAAATCAGAGATGACCAGATTACTGAATGAGACTGTTCCAGAGTGGTTCTGAATGTCACTGATTCTGAGAGGCTTCTCAGTTTACTGAGGACTGAGGAAAGTGAAGTGACTGGAAAGATAGCTAGAGTGACAATGATATAAAACTAAAACTGAATGCAATTGAACATTAGAAGAAGTTTAGGTTCAAGCCTACACACTGACAAGAGGAATGGCGAAGCATTAATATTTTTCTATGATTACTGCATCTAGAAATTGTTTTGTGACTTTACTGAGAATAAATTAACTTTTTCTTTAAAAAAAAAGATGGGTGAGATAAAGTTCCTGCAGACACAGTAAATGAATCTGCAAGTTTCTTAGTGGGCAAACTTAAACCATATTCACCCACGTCTGGAAGCAAATAGGGGCATGAACCGTTGAATCGGGGAGTCTGTCAATGTTAGTGCCATTTGCTTTCCAAAAGAGAAAAGTGTGCTTTTACCCAATGATATCCTTCCTAGCTCCAGCTATGTTTGATAACTTCGGATCAGATTCCAACCTGGGCAGTCAGTGTTCACTCTAGGGTGGGTGGAAAGTTTGAACCTCTGGGAATTTCAAGGTAGAGTTCTCCAGGGCTTTGTTATTGAATATTTACATGGAACTGATAGGTTGATTTGGAATGAGATGTTATCAAAATGCTGATAGTACACACTCATTCCACTGGCTGGAGGCTATAAGGAGCTATATTGGGAAAACTCAGTCAGATTAGATCTTTCATAGATGGAGTTGCTGTGTCAGTAAATAGCTGGGCAATCCAGTAGCATCCATATCAATACTCAGGTTTTTTTCCTTAACTTGGGAGCTTTCCTGAAGTTTCAGCTTCTGCTGAAAGAGCAGGTGGAAACTATGGCCAGGTTTGCTGAGCTTCAACAGGTGCCCTTGCAACAACCAGGCTACAAAGTTGTTGACGGGCTGAAGACTAGGAAAAAACTGGGGGACAGGAAGCCCGGTTGGGAGGACAGGAAGTCCCGGTTGGAGGCGGAGCTAAGAGATTTGGTCCTAGTCTATGGGCAGCGGAGCTGGATATAAACCCATCAATAGTGGATTCGTAATCCACATGCTGGAGAAAAGTAATATTTCAACTGCTTTCCAACTTCTAAGAAAATGAATATAAATCCAATAAGTAATTAATAAATAAAATCCCCCCCAAAGCTTAATCAAAATATTTAGCTTTCCTGTTGCTTTTTATGCTTTTAATGTATTCCGCAATTATTTATAACATAATCAGATTAATATAATTTGGTACACTTCTCTGAACTATTTTTTTAATAAAATACTTATTAAGGAGGTAGAATATAGTAGATTGAAGCAGCATTTAAATTATGTTTATGCCTTGCCTTTCTGCTTAAATGAACATTAGAGGTGGCACCAGAGAGAGCACTATACCTGTAGATATCTTACACATTATTCACATTTATATTTGCATCAAAAGAGAGTATGTTTTACTGTGATGCTGGTTACTGAAGCCTACTTATTCACTTTCCTTGTTTATTTGCCTACATCTAAGGATAAAAAGGCACTTCTGCTATGCAGCAGAAGCAGAATTCCCAAGCTATCCAACAGAATTACCCTACCATTTACATAAGCGTTTAGAAAAGGACACAGCCTAAAATAAAGAAAAATGTCTTCTCTCAGCAACACTATTTTTCTTCTATTATTAGAATTAAGGAATGGAAAATTTATTAAGTTAATGTGGATAACCATATTTTTCATCTTCCTAGTATTTTAATTAAACCCCTTTGTCGTGTGTGCTGAACCAGTTTGAAGTGTTGCAATGCAGTAACAAAGGAAAAACAGAAGCCTCATTATGTTTGAAGAAAGAAATGTTTTCAACTTACCCCAAATCAACTACTATAATTACAATAAAAAATAAATCGAATTTATAACAGCAAACACAGGGTATAATCCTTTTTCTGTAACAGTAATTGAGTTTATTTTTGTTGAATGCAATAAAAATATAGTGTTTTCTGCATGTCAGACAGAAATTTCTGATAATATTCCTCGCATTTCCTTATTAATGGGATGAGAAATGTATTATTCAGATATTCAAGTTACCACAATCTATTGTCTTAATGGATAACCTTCAAGAAGATTTAAAAATACTTTCCAGAAGTGCTAATATAACACAGCCACAAAACTGCCATAAATATTATACAATATTCTTTCAAACATATCAATAGCTGAAATTTAGCAGCATGGTAATTTATTTAGGTTGCTTTTGTTTCAGAACACTGCTTGCACATAAGACAAAGGAAGTTCTAATTTTCATTATTTTCATGGGTTTTTACCATGTTCATTTTAACAGAATGTGTACAAAATGTTGCTTTTTACCATGTTGCAGCAGACTACAGATGTTTATATATATATAATATATATATAATATATATAATCAAGAGTTCTTGAGATTGATCACAGATCAAATAAGACACAACATAAAACGGTACTTCTCAATGAAATAATTTTACACATTAAGCTGTAAAAAATTAAAACTTATACATTTTCGCTTTTAATAAAGCATAAAATACAAAACTATAAAGAAAGATAAAGATAAAATAAGGGAGGAAAAGGGGAAAGGAGAAAGGGAAATAAAAAAAGAAAAAAACATTGACTTCCTACTCTTTTTGGTACAGTAGAATAAGATAATAACATGAAACTTCAGCTGTTTACTTTTATAAAATAGTATATACTAGCCATTTCTATAACACTAAAGCTATTTAATCAGCAAATCCCAAAATCAATGTTTCATTTTTTTTCTACCTCAAACACCAAGTCCAAAAGTGGTTTCCAAGTAGAAACAAAATTGTGTTTTGTTTAATCAAAGCAGTCAATTTAGCCATCTCTGCTAAAAGCCATCAACTTTTGCAGCCACAAAACATGTTACACATTTGTGAATTGTTCTGAGACTTCCAAGATGATATTTCAATCATTTCCCAATAAGTAAGAGTAATTTCATTTCAAAAGCTACTATCTCTCCTTAGATCTCATTGGAAAGTCACTACAGGAAAACAGAAGAGAAAAATGTTTCATGTAGACAGCAACCTTCTGCTAAACAATTACCAACTTAAAAGAAATGCTGCTTCTGAAAACATTTCTGGAAGACCTCTGCCTTTATCAGGTAGTGATATAAATCTACTTCCCACCAAGGAGCCTTCATGTATAATGTGAAGAGAAGATGTAACAAGCAATTCATCAGTGTAAATACAAAAGTAACACCAGATGAGAATAACACATTGTTGAATTATGTAGATTGGTCACCTAGGCCAGAAATACTAAACAAATATATACATTTTCTTCCTTATATTCCCCTAGATGATCTCTTCCCTATATATAACTCTGTAACAAAGACTCTCTCATACCGTGTATATTTCTTTTTATCAATTTTATATATTTCTTTTTATCAATTTTATAATGTATAAAGCCTGGATAAAGTAAACAAAAAATAAAGATGGAATGTACAGATTTCAGAAGCTGCAATGTCTTATGTTTGATGAACAACTACTTACATAATTAGCTGAATATAATATTTTCAACTAAAAATGTTACTTGAACTTGGCTGAAAATATTTGAGCTTAGGGGGGTGGCACGGTTTTTACTTCTAATTTTTTAATGACTTTCATTATGTTTCTATCTAATAGTTCCCCCATTTATGAAGAATATTTTCATGGGTTTTTTCAATCATATTTTCCTAAGATGCTTTTATTTTTTCCAGTTCAATATATTGATTGAATATATATCTTTCCCCAAATAACTTGGATTGGGGATATCCAATATTGATCCCTGCTGAGCATCATTCAATAATCCCCCCCAAACTTCAACAATTCATTCAGAGTGTGTGTTTCTGTGCGTGTGCGTATGTGTGTGTCTGTTTATATGTATGTCAGGGCAGGGGAGTTGAAACAATTTCTCTTATAACATATAGCAATTATTTTCATTTCACAATGTTTAAGGTTATTTTTGAATTATAAATTTACAAAATAATTTGTAATAATCCAATAAACAGAACACTTTGCAATCTGAAATGTTCAATGAAATGAGGCAAAGAAAAAAAAATCTACCTACCACTAACAAAGATCACAACCAAATGCAATATAACATTAAATGTGTAGGGTATGTGAAAGCTACAAATGATCTACCAAGCTTCAGCCATTCTATTCCTCTCTGCCTTGTCTTAGTCCCAGTTTTTTTTTAAAAAAACCAACAAACTTCATTAATAATTTCTTATGCACTTTCTCAGTGATCAGTAAGCAGTCTCATAGTGCATCCAACTGATGTCTGGAATTTTAGAACTAAAGCTACATAAGACTGCTCTCAAAGTAGCCTCTCCTGAGCTGCAGCTCCAAGAAGGTCACTGGCTTTATGTGGAACTCCAGGAAATGAAATGGCTCAAGAGCATTTGATACATTGATCGTTGTATGGACTATCTGAGAGGACCTGGGTACAGGATACTGTTCTGGGAGTGGGGGTTCTCTTTGTAACTGATTAGATCAGTGTTTCTCAACCTTGACAATTTTAAGGCATGTGGACTTCAACTCCCAGAATTCCACAGCCAGCATTGCTGGCTGTGGAATTCTGGGAGTTGAAGTCCACATGCCTTAAAATTGTCAAGGTTGAGAAACACTGGATTAGATAGTCTGTGTGCATGGGAGAAGACTAATCAAGTCTTTGTTCCTCTAATGTAGGCATCGAAAGGATACATCTGCCCCCCCATGCTTTTAATATATTAATGAAAGCACTGAGATAGATTATTAGTCAGTTTGGATGAAGTACCATCAATACACTGATGACTGACTACAATACGCTGATGGTGCTCAATTATAATTGCCTTCTCAGGACATGTGGTGAATTTGAGGTATTTCCTGAGGATCTGTTTGCAGTTACTAGGCTTCTGGATGCAAATTGAGCTGCTGCTGGTCACTACAATGTTCCTTAGAGCATAGGACTTGAATATTTGAGGGACCTATCTTTCTTCAATTGTTTATCTATCCCCTAAAATCTGAGGACCCTTTTTTAAAGCAGTGCCATCTTGTGGACTCCCAGAGGCATGCCTTTTGGGAAAGTGTCTGTTCTCTGAAACAGCATTACCCCTGAGACCTGGCCCTGCGGTCTTTCAAGAAAGCCTTAAAGACCTGTCTCTCCCCCCCCCCCAGCTCTTGGCGATGCCGGCATCATTATGATTCAATGGTTATAGAGTTTCCCCTGGTAAAACTCTATTTTAACTTACGAATGAAGGTGACTGTCCCAGGATCCAATCTGGGTCAGTCACTAGGACCAGTGGTTTTGTCTTTCGAATTTTCGTACTCATACTGGAGCCCATCTTCAGGAAACTTCTCTCTGCTAGGAAGACAAAACCACTGGTTCCAGTGATCAACCCAGACTGGATCCTGTATTTTATCTTGTTTTTAATCCATTGGTTTTTTAATTTAATGCCATCTAGAGTTGATGAGAGGGCAGTCTCAGAAATTTAACTTATAAATAAATTTAAAAATATGAAATGACAATAGAATCAAATTCAAGCAAAACATTATTCCTCCCACGTTTCCTATTGCAACCTGTTCACTTCTATTTGAATGCCAGATCAAGGACTACATATTAGTGAATCTTGGTTGGCAGCAGATCTTACCCAATGGAAAATAGGTGCAAAAAGGTTAGAAAGACGATGAATTCTCTATTTCAATCATCAGATACTACTTTCTATGCAACCTTTGGTTATTCTGTGTTATTACTGTTATTATTCTGTACTTTAAAATATCATCTCAGAAATTAAATTAACTTTGTACAGTATTGACATGACATTTTGAAATGACCTCTGCATCAAAATTAATCAGCTAACTAATTCTGAACTTGCGAACAAAATCAATTAAATCATGATATTTCATAATTATGAATTATTCCAAGTCACAGATAAAATTTAAAGTATGTTATTTAGTTGCTTGCTTAAAAATAGACAAGAGAAATAAAGAAAAGCAAGTTTTATTAGGACCTCAAAATATCTTCTGCTTATCACAATTGATGCAAAAATTTGGAGAATATAGAATAACAACCTTATACATACTATCAGCTGATAATTTTCTATAAAGGAAAAATGATGCATGCATGTTTATTGCCTTATTATATAATTAATTAATTACAAAAAAATCCATTTTATATAAAATTGAAAACAAATGTGAGTGAATGCCACATGTGGAACATCAAAATACATATACACAAAAAGTCAGTGGAAAGTAATATTTAGAATAGAATAGAACTGGAAGGGACCTTGGAGATCTTTTAGTCCAGCCCTTGGCTCAAGCAGAAGACCCTATACCGTCTCAGACAGATGAATGTCTAGTCTCTTCTTAAAAATCTCCAGTGATGGAGCACCCACGGTTTCTGAAGGCAAGCTGTTCCACTGGTTGATTGTCCTCACTATCAGGAAGTTTCTCCTCAATTCCAGGTTGCTTCTCTCTTTGATCAGTTTCCAACCATTGTTTCTCATCCTTCCATCTGGTGCTTTGGTGAACAGCCTGGCCCCCTCTATCTTTGGTGAACAACCTGGCCCCTATTTCTTCTTTTCTTTAAACTAGCCAAACCCAAGTCCTGCAGTAGTTCTTCGTATGTTTTAGTCTCCAGGCCTTTGATCATCTTAGTTTCCAAACTCTCAACATCTTTTTTGTGATATGGTGACCCAAATTGGCTGAAATATTCCAAGTATGGTCTTACTAGGGCAGTGGTTCTCAATCTTCCTAATGCCGCGGCCCTTTAATACAGTTCCTCATGTTGTGGTGACCCCCAACCCCCGATCCAGCTGGCTAGGGAGGGGGACAGGAAGGGCGTTCCACCGGCTCCGGCCAGCCTGGTTGGAGAAGCGCCATTCCTCTTCATCTTTCTCTCTCTCTTTCCTCTCTCTCTTTCTTTCCTCTTTCTTTCCTCTCTTTCTCTTTCTACTTTCTCTTTTCCTCCCTCTTTCTCTTTCTCTTTCTCTTTCCTTTCTCTTTTCCTGTTTCTCTTTCCTCTCTCTTTCTTTCCTCTTTCCTCTCTCTCCCTTTTCTCTTTTTCTCTTTCCTTTCCCCATTTCTCTTTCCTCTCTTTTTCTCTTTCCTCTCTCTCTTTCTGTTTCCTCCCTTTCTCTCTTTCCTCTCTCTTTTCCTCTGTTTCTCTTTCCTCTCTCTCCTTTTCTTGCGGCAGCATTGTCGGGGGTCCCCACCACCCCAGGCCCAGCCTCCGCCGCGTCCTCAGCTGAACGGGCAGGGAGGGGGAGCAGGACGGGAGGCAGCGGCTCCAGCGGCCACTGCTGCATCGTCAGGGGTCCCCACTGCCCCCGGCCCAGCTGCCGCCCCCACTGGGACTCCGCACTGCCCAGCCTTGTCCTCCCTCCATCGATGGAGCTGCGGTGGGGGCTGGAGCCACATGGCCCACCAGCCCTTCTGCCAGCCCGGCTGCTCCCCCCAGGCACCCCTCTTCCTTCCGGCGCCCGCCCAAGCCGCCTTGGGGGCAGCAGGAGGAAGGGTGAGAAAACCACTGCCGCTGCCCCAACTGGGACTCTGTGCTGCCTGGCCTCACCCTCCGCCCATCCGATGGAGCTGCAGCGGGGGCTGGTGCTACGCAGCCCCTGCCAGCCCGGCTGTTACCCCCAGGCACCCCTTTTGCCCTGGCAGCCGCCCGAGCTGCCTTGGGGGCAGTAGGAGGAAGAAGGGGAGGAGAAAGAGGATGGAAAGGAAGCTGCCGCCAGCGCTGGGCCCCAGGAGGCGGCTCTCCTCTCCTACCTCCTCAGATTTGCTGAATCTTCTTCTTCCTTCCCGGCAGCCTGGACTCCGGCGCGTCTTCCTGGCCAGCGGGTCCAATGGTCGGGCTGGCTGGGGATCGCAGGGGCTGCTCTCTCTTGGGCCGCAGCTTGCGGGAGGGTTGGCCTGCTCAGCAGAGCCTCCAGCGGGCCACTCCCAGCAGGGATTCTAGGGCTTCCCCGGGCGATTCCAAGGCCACCAGGCCCTGGCCGAACTTCTCCCAGGGGGTGGAGCACCTGGGCGCAGGGCCTATCAGGAGCCCTGCAGGAGGTAAGTCTGCCTGAGAGAGAGAGAAGCGAAAGTGCCTCTCTCTCTCTCTCTCTCTCTCTCTCTCTCTCTCTCTCTCTCTCTCTCTCTCTGCAAATGGCGGAGAAGGCCATGCTGAGACAGATGCGAAGCGGTGTCTCGATTCCTAAGACCATCAGAAATATGTTTTCCGATGGTCTTAGGCGACCCCTGTGAAAGGGTCGTTCGACCTCCAAAAGGGTCGCGACCCACAGGTTGAGAACCGCTGTAGTAGGGTTTTATAAAGCGGTAATAATACTTTGTGTGATCTTGATTCTATGCCTTTGTTTATACAATCCAGGATTCTATTAGCTTTTTTGATTACTACTGCACATTGCTGGCTCATAGTCAAGTAATCGTCCACTAGGACTCCAAGGTCCCTCTCACAGTTACTGTTTTTAAGCAAGATCTCACCTAATCTGTATTTGTGCCTTTGGTTTTTCCTGCCTAAATGTAAAACTTTATTTTTCTCAACGTTGAAACACATTTTGCTGGATAGGGCCCATTGTTCAAGTTGGTCAAGATCTTTTGGATCCTGAGTTTGTCTTCTTGGGTGTTGTCTACTCCTGCCAGTTTGGTGTCATCTGCAAATTTGATGAGTTCCCCTTCTATTCTCTCATCTAAGTCATTGATGAAAATATTGAAGAGTATTGGGCCTAAGACGGAACCTTGTGGTATCCCACTGCTTACTTCTCTCCATGTGGATGTAGTGCCATTGAAGACTACTCATGAATTACATATTACATTACATATTGAACCACCACACAAAAAAACAAGTGACCACCAAGTAATTAGCATTGTATATTGATCTCCAAAAAGTTAGTTATGTAACACGTTTTGCATTATCCACACATTAAAAATCATTGAATTTATCTCAAGCCAACTGCATTTGTTCAAAGGGTAGAAAAGTTTTACAGAAATAAATTCTATTAGTGTAGCAGCATCTGTTTTATACAAAGGGTATTAACAGAACATAGAATTAATTCTTAATGAAAGAAAATTTGCTTCCTCATTGCAAAAATATTCAAGTTTTCATAGATCAAAATTGAAAGTCTGACTTGTACTTAAAAGAATAAGTGAATTCCATGAGATCCTGAACTAACTGCATAATGTGCTCTCAATGGCTCATTCAGCTTGTTTTCACTTTTTAAAAACTAATCCATGTAGATGGCATTACAACATTCAAAATCTGATCGTAGTAATTCATGCACCAAAAAATGCAGCCATGTATGAAATTCTGTGGAAAGAATTCCTGGTTGCCATTGCAATCTGAATTTAGATAATTTCTATGAACTATCTCAAAGCCAGGAAATTATTCCAATTAGTTCAAAACAAAGGAACTTCTATTGTCCATAGAAAGTGTCTCACCAACATTCTTTAATAAACTGACATTAACAAGAGAAATGTCTATCTTTAGAAAAGAATCCACAGAATTTTAATGCAGGGAATTGTAAATTAATATATGACATGATAATAGCAGAATTTTGAAAAGAAAGACAGTTTCAATACTTTACTAGCATAATCATTCTCCATTCTCCAAAGCACAGATAAAATGTATTGTCCAGTGATGTGAAACAGTATGCCGCAATATGGTCCAAAGCCAATCAGTTTGAATAACTTTTATTTCTTACTATAAAACCACATAGTGTAAATGCTTCAGCAATCAAACACAGGCTTCCTTCACTGCAGATTCTCAAAGATGAGGCAATCCATTAAAGAACTAATTTAACTGCACACACATGCAGGCAGCAATCTCTCTTAACAACAGTTCAGGGAACAATGCAGTTATCGCAAAGCTAAGTTAGCTACAAATTTACACTAGCTACATATGCCTATAAAATGCAGTATTTACAGCAGTTTATTATCTTAAACAAAAACAATGTGTTAGTATGCTTCTTAGAATACATCATAACTTCAGATTGAATCACCCTTGCAATACAAAGTAAGATTGTATAAAGGGAACAAGAACAGTCAACACAAAACAGTGTGGAGCACTTCATATTACAATGCTAATAAATCACTGGAAATATTAAATGTATTGCCAACCCTAGAATAAGAAGTTAAAACTTCTAAGTATTTGCCAAAGCCCAGAAAAAAAGATGACCAGTAATTTTTCATACAGAAAAGATATACATCTTCCAAATAAATAAATAAATCTTGAGAAGAGGTCTGGATTATTGTGAACAAAATTACCTGCAGGGAAGCTCTAGCTTTTCCTTCTGCTAATTATCATTTAAAAAAAATAGTGATTCAGAGACTTGATACTACAGGATTTCTTAAACTATCTACCATCATTTCCCAGCAGGAGGAAGCATCTTATGTTACTTCAGGGTTGTTTTCTGAGGCTCTCACGTGATACAGTGTCATTGATGTGGAGATACTAAGAGGAGATATAGCAAAGCAATGTGTAAATCTAGCATTATGTTTTACTCAACTAGTGATGTTAGAAAGAGTATAAAAGCAGCTTATTTCTAGACCGTAAACTTGCACATTTCAAGAAAATTATAGGATGTGTTTATGAATCTAATAGGAGTCAAGGTGACTCAAAGGAAACTTTCCATATAGAGTAGAGTAGAGTAGAGTAGAGTAGAGTAGAGTAGAGTAGAGTAGAGTAGAGTAGAGTAGAGTAGAGTAGAGTAGAGGCTCTCTCCAGGGAGCTCCCACGTTATGGAACGAGCTCCCCCCCCGAACTCCGTACAATGACAGATTTACGCACCTTCCGTCGGGAACTAAAAACGTTCCTTTTTCGACAGGCCGGCCTGGCATAGAAGCTCTGGTTCCAGTAGGGTTAGAATGTTTTAGGGGGGTTGAGTAATTTTCTTCCATGAAGTAAATATGGAGGCCTAGTATCTTCATTTAGTTTCAGCTATCCTAATTATTTTAATTTTAGTAATTGTTAATTGGCTGTACAGTTTTGAACTACCCTATTACCCTTTTGTTACTCCCAAGAAATAGCTTTTCTTTTCTTTATCCAATAACCTTGTTCCCCTTGCCTTATCTGCATTCAATTTTGTCCCTCCGTTTCCCATATTTTCCCTTTGCAGTTAACTCTTTCTCTTATCTTCATCTCTCGTGGATTCAGAACTACTTTTTTAAAATTACAGTTTAAATTCATTTCAACTGAATTCCTTCAGTTCAGAGCCAATTATTATGGGTTTAATATTGGCTTAATACTTAACATCTGACTTAGGTACTGTATCATATTACATTGGTATTACTGTTATACCAATAATACCCATCATAATGCACTGTTAAGTGGCAAAAATAGGCAAACTAAAATGTTTACAGGAGATAACTGAGTTAATTTGGATCCCATGTTTATCCATAAATTCATCTTTTCAGTAATGCTAATGTAATGTTTTGCTAGTAAAATAATTGATATATTAATTTGTGATTGGAAATGCTTCAGATAGGTTTCTACATATTGTATAGAATCTTTGTAATCTGAAAAAGTAAATTCATTTAGGATCGCATTGCAAAAACTCATAAAAGAGTAAGAAATGTGAGCAGAGCCAATAACTGAAAGATATGTCATCAAGAACAGATCAGATAATGTACATTATAATGAATCGTAATCTTTTCAAGAGATTAGTCTCTCATTTTATTGAATATTTATATAAAAACATGGGAAGAAATTATCTGAATAGTTAAGATACATAGCACCATGACATATATTTGGCCTAGAAAAAGAAGGCACTTTTGGAATACATGATGATGAAATTTAGTATTTATAAAATATAGGGACTTTATATGTCTTTAATGATTCCATTCTACCACATCTTTATTTTATTTTATTTTTTTAAATATATTTTATTGGTTTTTTTTTTAATTTTTACAGAAAAAAGAAACTACTCAAATCAAATCATAGTGTTAAAATAAACAATCATCCATAAACAAAACATAAATACATTTTTCAATACATCAAATACCAATAGCTCAACTGAAAATAATCATGCCAAACAATTAACATTATCCACCACCACATCCCCCTAACCCTATCCTTCCCCCCTCACATACCAACTAGCTACCTACTTTCCTCCCTCCTTCTCTTCTCTATACCCACCTATCCCTACTCATCCCCCCTCTTGCCATCCTTCTTTCTACTTCCTTTCTACTTCCCTCCATCCTTCTCTATCTCCATCCTACTCTTCCCCCTTCTTATCAACTTCCACTTACATCAGCCTTCACTCCTCCTTCCTCTTTCCATCAGATGTGGTGCCCAGAGGCCACCCGAGCAACCCCTTAATGACAGTAATTACATATTCTTACATCAACCCCAATTACAGTTGAGAAAACATCATATATAAAATTATAAACCCTCCCTAACCCTCCCCCCCGACTTCCCAGAGTGAGTACAGGGTAAAACAAAAGAAAACCCACTACATCAAACAAAATTATTATATAATCCTAACAAGAATTTTAAACTATATACTATATGCAATCTCTAAATCAATTCAATCCATTAGACAAAACAAACAAATCATCTTGTTAAGAATAATAATTTTCATTTACATATCTAAACCATCAATCTAAGTCAAACCTTAAATCACTTCAATCCATTGAGAGGTTATATAAAATCACCCAAACAATCAAGTTTTATATACATCTTCCAGTAATCAACCTCTTTCAAACCATTAAACATCAAAAAAAATCATCTTTTTAGAAAAATAAACAAATAATATCAATAAACCCCTCAATTCAAACAAAAAAAAAGAAATTTTTTTTGTTCTTAATCAATTTAATATATCTTCCATTAAACATCCTCTCTTACATCTTACTTATAAAATTGGTCTTTGATTCAGCCCATAGTCTTAGATTAGCCTTAATTCCTTTCATTTAATTATAAATTTCATTTCTTCAATCGACTTCTGGGCTTTCTCATCTGTCAAATAAACCTCCATAACCAATACAGTCTATTTATTCCATTTCTAACTTACATTCCTTCAACTTTATCCAATCAGATAATGCTTATCTATCCCATCAATCAATCAATCTAATATCAAACCTAGATCATTTCAAAGCAAATACATTCTTCATCAATTTAATTATATCCATTAATCATCTTCTCTTACATCTTACTCATAATCTTAGTCCTTAATTCAGTCCATAATTTTAAATTACCCATAGCTCCTTACATACAATTTTAAATTTCATTCCTTCAATCGAATTCTAGGTTTTTTTTTCAACCAGGTAAACCTCCATAACGAGGCCTCCCTTCCAAATAATAAGTCTCTCTTCTTTACTTGCAATATCATTTGAGTCCAAATAAACCGTCTTAACCTTTGCATTAGTCCTCTGTTACTCTTAGCCATAAACTTTTGTTGAGATAACAATTCAAATCTCTGTCTTTGCTTTTCCCGATCCTCAGGCCCATAAGTAAGTTGCTTCTTAAACTGAATCAATGTCTCTTTTTTCTCAATTAAATCCTCTTCTTGCTGCTTATCTAAAAGGAATAGCCATCCCTTCCTTTCTTGAAACAAATCCTCTTCCTCTCCATAGATGAACTGTTTATCAAGCAAGATCCATTTCCCTTTATTCTCTTTATTCTCAGTACTATCTTCTTCTTTTTCTTGTTCTTCTTCTAATTTAGATTGTATTATAAAATGTTCATCAGTCGATTGTAAATCAGTTTCCTTTGGAAGAAAGAATCTAGTTAATTGTTCTTGTTCTTCTTCTTTAGATTGTATTATAAAATGTTCAGCAGTCGATTGTAGATCAATTTCATTTGGAAAAAAGAATCTGGTTAATATTTCTGTAATAGTCTCTTTCAATATTGCTTTAAACTCTTGCTTAAAACTCTTCACTATTTCAAGCCTTTCTTCATGAAATTTATCAATACAGTCCAAAATAGGTTTAACATTTGAATGTAAATTCCACTCCATTTTAAATTTAAAACAATCACTCTGGCTGTAAATCAATTCCTACAGCCATCTCTCTGGCTTCACTTACGAGAACAAGAAGAGAGAAAAAAGTAAAGAATTCACTTTCACTTTCCAGCACTTTCCTCTAACAATGAAAGCAGTGAAAGCTATACGCCATTTTGAAAGCATTATGTTGATTGTAGAAGTTAGAAATATATAGCCAGAAAAACAATAAAAAAAAATACTTGCAATCCATTAAGAACTCCTGTATTCACTCAGTCTGCTTACAGTCTCTCCTATGTTGTAATTTTTATAAGCAGAAGCGGTCGCGGCGTCTTTCTCTGTCTGATGACAGAAGCGTCTCTGGGCAGGAGCGTCCTCCGGAGCTTTAGGGAGCTCACACTCTTGATCCCTGAAAACTTTTTTTTCAGGGATTTAAGAGGAGCTCAACCCTGCTCCCGATGCTCTACACCTCTCCTTTGCCCGAAGAGGGGATTTTTCACCGCAAAAAACAGCTGGTGTGCGCTGTTTTTTGCGGCTTTACAAGCCCAGAGAACGGAGCCTCACAGAGGAGACTCTAGCGGCGCCGGCGGAGCCACCGGAAGTCCATTCTACCACATCTTTGATATTAGTATAACTCTTGTCCTGCAGTGAGTTGTCCCGCAGCGAATTGGCCATGATGAATTGTCCCACAGCAAATTGGCTGTGGCAAGTTGCCCCTGACAGGCTGCAAGCTGAATAGAGACAAGTAATTCTACATCAAGAGAATAATATTGGTAACCATTCTTTATCTGTATGAAGAACACAATAAACCATTCTAAATTGGCTGGCCTGGATTACAAATATTGACTGATGTTTAGTTTCAAGAATTATCAAGATATATTAAGAAACAGTGGGAAAGTTGCTTCTGGACTATTTCTTTTTGGAAGAAACATGGATAATCAACAAAAAAATGTAAATGGACTTCAGAAAGAAATTCTTTCTATGTTGAAATTAATTCAAGAAACAATTGTTTTAAATTATGAGGAGACTAAAAATAATTTAAATAACATAAATGAGCAAATCTCCAACTTAAACTTACAAGCAAAAAATGTTCAGAAAATGACCATAAAGAATGAACTAGAAACAATAAAAATTTGGAAGACCAAGATATAACACCGGAAATGGGAAAGACATTTTACTTTTCAAGACTTCAGATCATATTTGAGGACAAGGAAGAAGAATTGATAGAATGGATGACAGAACTGTCAGGAAAAATGCTGAAAACTGGAGAACAACAAACTAAAAGAGAAATTGAAGGAGAAAGAAAATGGAGGCTGTTTAACAAATATAAATGTATTAAGCATTTTTACAAAAACACTTTGTCTTTTCTATTCCAAATAATATATACAGAAACAGAGGAAGAAATACTTGGTGATTTAAATGTACTGACTTGTAAAATTATTTGGCAAAGGAAGAAAGCTAGAGTAAGATTGAAGAAAATAGAGGTCCTGACTAATTAGATGAGGTATAATACCATCTAATGAACGTTTGAATATGATTAAAAGAATAGACAATTGTTAGAAATAAAAGGACCATTATAAAATAGGATGTGATTTGTAACTTGGATAACATAATTTTCTATAAGATGGGAAATATGAAAATAATAAGAGAGTCATTATAAGGGAAGCTTTTAGT
This sequence comes from Bothrops alternatus, assembly GCA_034064705.1. Classification (NCBI taxonomy): domain Eukaryota; kingdom Metazoa; phylum Chordata; class Lepidosauria; order Squamata; family Viperidae; genus Bothrops; species Bothrops alternatus. The sequence continues at coordinate 4,530,778 of JARGCV010000589.1, forward strand.
TACCCAAATATAATTAATTATGAGAAAAATGATAATTGATAAAGTTATTTTGAATATTGAGGAGAAATTAAAATTGGAAAAAAAGAAAAAACAGGATACGTATTGAATAAGGGAACTCTGTAAATACATTTGAGATATGTTTTGGCTAGAGAAGATATTATAAACTGATATTATTGACACTATGTAAAACATTAGAAACATGTGATGAAGATGTTTATTTTTAATTGTATAGGTATTAATAGCAGTAAGAATTATACTTGTATAGTGGGAAAAATGATTGTTATTGGAAGAAAAGGGGATCAGGGAAATACTGGATGGTGTAGTAATAGATTTTGAGTGAAAGTTAATATATACCACTGAATGATAAAGGAACCCAGACACCGAGTTGTTTATTAAGTACTTATGATTGTAAAACTTGAAATTAATATAATATTTGCAAAAAAGAAAATCCAAATTACATTAAGAAAATATTTAATTGCAATAATTGGGCAAATCATAATACAGATAGTCCTCAATGTATGACTACAATTGAGCCCAAAATTTATGTTGCTAAGTGAGAAATTTGTTAAGTGAGTTTTGCCCCATTTTACAACTTTTCTTACATATTTGTTAAGTGAATCACTGCAGTTGTTAAATTAGTAACATGGTTGTTAAATGAATCTGGTTTCCCCCTTGACTTTGCTTGTCAGAAGATTGCAAAAGGTGATCATATGACCCCTGGGACACTGCAACTGTCATAAATGTGAGTCAGTTGCCAAGTATCCAAATGTAAATCACATGACCATGAAAATGCTGCAATGGTCGTAAGTGTGAAAAATGGTCATAAGTCACTTTTTTCAGTGCCATTGTAATTTCAAATGGTTACTAAGCAAAGTACTAAGGGAGTATCTGCATATTGCCTCAGTGAAGAAATGTAGATAATATCTGATGATGTGTGATACAAATGTGAGCAAAGGACAGTATTAAATCATGTCAACAAAATACATGTTAAAATTGCTGTTTATAACTCAATTTTTCTAAAAGCTATGTTTTGTTTTGACTTATTTACCTTTCTTACAAAGAAGATATTTTACCTAAAGTCTCATAGTATCATTTATCATATTAGTCTCCCATAAATATTTTCAAACAGCTTGGTCAAGGCTCAGTTTTGGAATTTAAAACCCTTCTGAACAGTATACTTAAAATGATCACCAAACAAAAATGACTAATGGTGACAGGCAGCCTTGGAACCAAGAATGGAAGTAAGAAATTATTTTTTTCTTTTTACTAAACTGCTTAATATCGGAGATCAAATAATAACAATTGCATTTAACCCAACTGAAAAAAATTACTTCCTTTGCAGGATCATCAATCAAAATATTTGTAAGTAATATTTAACTATGTTTGGGGTGTGAGTCTACAACTGTTTCATTTCCAGAAGCAGAAATCTGCCTGCTGTTGAGAGAGACATTTTAAATAGAAATACAATCTAGTACAGTGGTTCTCAACCTTTTTAATGCTGCGACCCCCAACCGGTCATAAGTCGAGGACTGCCCAACTGGTTGTAAGTCGAGGATTTTCCCTGCCCGGGAGCACCGCACATGCGTGGTGCCGCCCCCTGCACCGGCCGAGGTGTAGCTGGCAAGGGGCAGCGACGGCGCAGGGCGACCACCGGCTGGGCCACCAGCTGGCCCAGCCCAAGGGAGGTAAGGCACCTGCCGGGCCCCACGCGCGCCAGCAACCCTCCCTGCTCCCACCGGCCTCCCACCTCCCACCCCTGGCCCTCTTTTACTTACATTTTTAGTAGCTGCTCAGCAGGGAGGGGTGGAAACTTCTAGACAACTCGCCTTCGCTGCAGACAACTTGCAGCACCATTTGCAGACTGGGACTTTTGGCGGGCTCAGCAGGGCAGAGACAGCCTGGACAATTCCTATTGGCTTTTGAAAGCCAATAGAATTAGACTCTATTTCAAAAGCCAATAGAATAAGAGGGAGTAGCACAGCTAAGAAAAAGGGGGGAAAATGGCGGACTGCGTTGTTTGGCGACCCCCGTGAAATGGTCGTTCGACCCCAAAGGGGGTCGTGACCCACAGGTTGAGAACCGCTGATCTAGTACATATTGTTGCAATTGTTTACCCAAGTTTAAAAGGCTGAAATATGCACACTGGAAAATTCAAAGTGTTCTTGAAAATAAGTTATGGTAATTCCTAATCAAGACTTTGATACAAAATACTTTAGCTACAAAACAATAACCAAATTTTGTTCTGTGGTGACTTTAAAATTCTAATGTAAAAATTCCATGTTCTTAAGAATATAGAATATAACCAGAATAAGGGAGAAACAGACCAAATTTGTTTTATTTCTTCAAGACAATATGTACAAGAAAAAAACTAAAAGAAAGGAACATTAGTATTTAGGATAATATCTTGCTAAGTATCATTGAAAAGTTATTATAGAGTACAGTAATACATTAAAGGATTAGTAATATAGATAGTCCTCAACTTACAACAGTTCAAAGTTACAACGGCAGTGAAAAAAATGACATGACCATTTTTCACACTTATGACCATTGGAGCATTCCTGTACAGAGTTCTAAAGTTAAACTTAAATTTGGACTAAAAGACACTTTTCAAAACTTTTCAACAAAATCAATACTTGGAAAGCAAAACTATACTATTACATGAAATTCTAAGATAAGCCCATGGTCACACAAGGGATAGCTAAAATAGTTTCAGGATTCAAATATTTACAATAAAGAGCTGCCTCAGGAATTCATACATGATGAGCTTATTAAATAACATTAACAGAATATTTATGTGACAGTAAACCCGAGCAATGGGATACCATGCAAATAAATAAGAATAAAAACACCCACTACTGTACTGGTTTGTGTCAGAAAAGATTCTAAAGTTTTTCATCAAAACATTAATGTCAAAAGCTTATTTGCTTCATAATCTCATTTCTTAAATCAAATTCTATGATGACTTGTAACGGACTCTGAATATAAGAAAATATATTTCTACTTTTTACTTAATTGTGACTAACATTTCTCAGATGGCTTTAAAGGAAACAAAGGCAGATAGTAAAGCAAAACTCATAACTAACAAATTTTGTGGAAAGGAATGAGAAATAACAGGAAGACTTGAAACATGTACTGTAATTCAGGTAGATGTTCTTTACTGTTTGATTTATCTACTGGACAGTAAATCTAGCTATCCATAGGGAATGTATGAATGGATTATTCCACTTTAATGCATTTTCATTAGATAAAACAAGTAGCATTATTTGGTAATAGAAATAATTTAATAAATTTATAAGGTAGACTGCTATTCATAATATTGTATCATAAGACACCCAGCATCCCTCAGGTAATGAGATGGACAGGATATAAATGTAATAATTCATAATACTGTGCTCCTTCTCTCAACTGAATGCCTGCTCCTAGCTCTATAGCGTGTAAAGGAAAGAATGGAGTAGTACATGTGACCAATTTATACTCTACAACTTTGTACTTCACAGTACTCCCTCCAGGTAGTCCTCAATTGACCAACCTCATTTAATGATGGTCCAGAATTAAGATAGCCCGGAAAAGGTGCTTTAGAGCCCGTTGAAAAACTTAGCACCATTACTTCTGCAGTCACAATTGCAATCTGGGTGCTTAGCAATCTATTTGCACTTACGACCAGTTGCCAAGTGCCGCATAATCATGTGATTCCCATTAGCAATCTTCTCTGTCAGCAGAGAAAGGACCCCCCTCTTGTCTATGGGGGCTGAATTTGACAGGCAGCTCTTTCACTCCATCCACTTAGCAGCCTGGGAGATTGCTTAATGACTCCAATTGGGAGTGCTGAGATTGAGCAAAGCAGACATGTGGGTGTCTTGCTTAACAATCACTATGCTCAGCCTGCCATGATTTTTTGCCATTTTTTGCTTAGTCAGAATTCATGCCAGGTCTGCCACTATTCATTTGCAAACTAAAGTTCTCACCCCAAAATTTTATTCTAAATTGATTGGTTTGGTTATTGTTTTGTCAGCAAAAATTGCTTATTAGAAAATCCTGTTTTCATTTATCAGGTCTCAAAGATTTTGGATTGTTGGGACATATGACACATATGCATGTGTATGGGTATGCTTACAACATGCCTGTTTGGAGAAGCTGTCCATGTACAAAATGGCTGCCATTTTGTTACAAACATTAAGTGTACCAGAATAGTATTTGCAGCTCTCTTTTGCTACCTTCACACAGTGTGTTCCCTATTACTTCTGCTTCCTTTTGTTTGTTTTTGGGGTATATAGACACACATACAAAGCAAGCAAAAATACTGACTGACCATCTCTTTTAACTTTTTTTTCTTTTCTTAAGAAGCTGGGAATTCTGTCTCCCCCCCCTCGATCTTTTGCATGATCATGTGATTCCCACTGGCAATCTTCTCTCTGTGTCAGCAGAGAGATGACCCCCTCTCGTCTATGGGGGCTGGCTGAAAGAGCTCGGTTCCTGCAGCCTGCAGTTCTCTTCTGTGGAAGGTAAGGTGAATTGCTCCAGCAGGATGCAGAAACAGAGCTCAGATCCTGAAGAGACCTAAAGCTCCATTTCCGCAGTCCACTGGAGCAGACATGGAGCAGAGCTGAAGTTTTCTGGTAGGGAGCAGAAACGGAGAGCTGAACATGACAGGCAGCTCTTTCACTCCATCCGAGGAGATTGCTTAATGACCCTAATTGGGAGTGCTGAGATTAAGCAAAGCAGTCATGTGTGTGTGTGTGTCTTGCTTAACAATCACTTTGCTCAATGACCAAGATTTCAGTTCCAATATTGGTCATAAATTGAGAACTACTTGTATTCACTCAAGAAGCAGAAGTGAAAATGAACCAGTTCCCCATTCTTGAAGTTCCTGAATCCAGCATCCTGTGACTTAGTAAAGAATTTACACGCAAAACTAAACCACACTTGCCTCATCAAAACCTGAGACTTGGGAAGGGGGCAATGATCTATTAAGCAAACATTGGCTCACTATCTCTTTCCTTTTTTTCTTTTCTTAAGAAGCTGAATCCTCCCCCTTCCCCCATCTTTTGCAGTACCTCCTTTGAACAAAGGGGCCTGGGTGTTGTTGTTGTTTAAAGATATCTGGTAGAGATTGATGCTTTGATCTGAATCTAGCCAACATCCCAAATTTTTCACGATTAGGTGGATCAGGACTTCCGACTGGCACCAAAGAAAGTGTATGTCCTACTATATATGTCCTCTATGACCACCACCAACTATTAGGGATTTAAAATTGTTCATCTTGTATTCTGTCCTTGACACAGATTGCTCTGTTACAATGATCACTGAGTCTACTCTAAGCAGTGGGATTTGGTGAATATCTAGCACAGAGTATAAGCAGGGTTAGTTTACACTGTTTTTCAAGCAGACTATTCAGTCTGTAGGAACAGGAATCCTATAGAAAACAGAATTCAATTAATTTTGCATCAAAATTTAACATATTTTAAGCAGTAATACAACTTAAGGTCTACAAGAGACACTTCTTAGTCTAACCTGAACATCAGTGTACAAGCTTATTAAAAGAAGGTAATTTGAGAACTAATAGCTAAAATTACATCTGCTTGTTCAGATTGCTAATGATTCCTAATTAACAACACAGCTGAATATTTTGCTTACTGCATGAAAACCAGAAGGGAATTGTTCTTGGCAGATGAGTCAATGCATCTTTCAGGTTGATAAGCCTGGTCATTTGAGTCCTTTTTACTTTAGTGTGAGTTGTGAACTTATTAGCCAATTGTAATAACAAAAACGACTATTTTACTGTCTCACAAAGGTTTAAAAACAATCTATAAAAGGGAAATTTTCCAAGTGTTAACCAAAACGCAGCCATGGTTGCACAGAGAATAATAACTTGATGTATATACCATGTATTAATCTAAATATAACTTGTGTCTCACTACAATGGCTATTGCTATTTGTTGTGTTAAATTGCAGAACGAGCACCAGTAGCAGCTGCAAAGTCTGTGTCTGCTAAATGAACCTTTGCTGATCATTTAATGCTTGCAGTTTTGACACATTTCTCATGAAACACAGAAGATTCTATATTGTCTGTTGAATCCCTACTGATGTTCAGATAGACAGCCACTCCCAGCTCCTACCCAAGAAAAGTAGCTCAGATTAGATACGGTATGTATCTTGTCCCTTCAAAATTAATCTAAATCTGTAAGACTGATTTGGGGAAAGGAGGGGGGAGAGCATCAGGCATGGTTACAGACAAGAGTAGATAAGCATTTGGGGAGGGGGAATAAGATAAAGGTAGAAGTCTCGTAAGTACTAAAATTGAACAATAAGCGTGAGTTGAACAATTTTACTGGGAGAACTTCGTGAGAAGTTACTTTGATCGTTTGCAATACCTCCTTTGAACAAAGGGGCACAGAAACATAATCTCTCACTGAAATTCTTTAAACTGCCACTTCAAGGTTTAACAAGATTTCAATCCTGACCCTCACCTGGTAGAAAACTATCATACCATCTTTATACTGGAATGATTTTAAATATCAGTATATTGCTTACTTTAAGTCATGACAACCTGTAATGTGCTGATACAAATCTAAATACAGAAAGGGATTGTACTACTTTTTTCTTCAACTGAAGTAACATGCACTGCTAAAGTATATATTCCTTCATTTCCCCCCACCCCTTTGGATTTTCCATCCAAAGCATGGCAAGCATGATGAAGATATTATATAGATATATATGACATTTCAACATGACATCATGTATCCCCTGATCACATATAAATCTGTTAAATAAAAAATTATTATTGAATATAAAAGGATAGCATCTAGATGCTCATTAACTATAGCTTCTTTTAACATTTATTTCCAGGATACGCATCTGATAATCAAAATTTCATTAATTCCACTATTAAGGAAGGTAGTGAAATGAATGTTAAAGAACTTTTTTTAAAAAATCAATTACTGTCCATGACAACAAGAAAATTCACTTTCCAATTATCCTGTCCCTGTAAATGAAATATATCAAGTGCATGTTACCAAAGCTTTATTATATATTACAGGCAAAAAAATACTGCATTAATTAGTTGTGTCATTTTTGTACTATAGCTTCTAGTTAAAATAAAAATGACAACACCATTCAAATAGAACAACAATTTGTGTAGCTGCTTTTTTATTATTCCAGTGGTCATTTGGGAACTAGAAGTGTTCTATTTTCAAAAAACAGTGAGGAAACACACAGGAGGTAGGAAATGGGAATGAGAAAGCTTGGATCAGGCTGTTCATGGTAACTCTGCTTCATACTTGCATGAATTTAATTTCCCCAAAGCTTCCACAAACTGCAGGCAACAGGATAAAAGCATTTAATTTTGTAAACATTTTTTGCTTTTCAAGGATTTATCTATTGCAGCAAAATCAAACACAGGCCAGTAGAACCATTAAGTGAGAGATACCAGAAGTAATGAATGAGCACCAAATGTCATAGTCTTCCAAATTAAGAAAAGGATTGCCCCCCCCATAAAAAGGCAGGAAAAGAGCTCAGATCTTTAGCTGTATTAGATGTAGCTTTTAGCCTAACTACTGTAAAAATTCATTGTCACCGGCACATTCATTCTTTTAGGGAATGGACAAAGCAGTTTTCCAAAGGAAGGATTTTTAATATTTCACATTGTGCTTAAAATACTAAAGTAGGAAAGTAATCCTGAAAACTACTACCAACACTGCTATAAGACAGACATGTAAAAGTGAAAACAATAAATAACACTACCTTTTAAAAAAGAGAAGAAAAGCAGAAAGCTGCTATGTCTTTCTCCATTTCTTACACTGTGCTTAAGGCACATACATATTTTTAATACCGTAGGTGCACATGATTCTCCAGCAAAACTGACTTTAAACGTTTAAAAATAGTAATATTATTTTTCCCCTTTCTTCCACATGGACAGTTTCAAGAGAAAAGGATCAACTGTTCTGTTAGGTACTTCTCTAAATTACTCTAAACATTTCCCTAATTTTGTTCTAAAGTCAGATAGTGGATTAGATGTGGTTTCTTCCCCCCTTTATTCTATTACAGTCCTGTAATTAATGCCTCATACATCAACATGTCAGGGTTTCTGTTTATTGGTAGGGAGATTTAAAAACGCCTTTGTTTTCAAAGATTTCTATTGTTGAATAGAACACAGTACTGCATGTAAAATGGAAAAAAAAGTAGAAATGGGTAATAATAGAAAGGGGGCTGATATAATTTTATGTGGGTTTGTGTGTGTGTGTGTGTTAGTGTGTGTGCCTAGTTAATACCGTAGCAGTAAAGATTCAGGATTAAAACATATCAATTGTTTTAACTAGCATGCTTCTAGAGTAAAGCTATTTTATTTGGGAGATATGATTTACATATTGTACTGATACCATATTAGTTTGAACAGTTTGAGGGAGAAACTATGGCTATCTTAAGGAAAAGGCTCAGAACGGACACAGTTTGAACAGCATGTTGTTTTGCTTTCTGATCAAAGAACAGATAAAATTGGTGTTAGTAGGATCTTGACTAGGAGCAAGTGATTTCTCTGAATTACATATCTTAATTCAGAGGAAGACGTTAGCATCACCTGCTATGATTTCCTGGACTGAGGATGCAGCCTTCCCATCATACAAGAGTTAAAATACAAATTCTTTAATAACAGTTTTTTAAAACAACACAAAATTATTTAGTTTCATAAAGGTTAAAGGGCTCTAAACTCAGATTTCAGAGTCAAGAGCAATCAGGGATGATGCTAAGGAATCATCTGGTTCTTCAGCCTTCATATGGATGGCTTAAAATGAACATAAGCAAGTGTTTGAGTTTCAGTCCTTACAAATAATTTTTGCTTAACAATAGTAATTGGGATCACATTGCTTAGTGATGGAATTCCCAGCAGTTCTTGTTGTCTTTATTAAGTGAGGATTGCAGGTCATTAAGTGACTCTCAGGTGGCTAGCAAGCTGGCTGGCAAGCAGGTAAGTGGCTGCTACCAGGCAGAGCAGGGTGTGTAGGTGGTGGAAAGGCATGAGAACAAAACTCAGCAGTGGCTACTACTGGGGGTGGGAGAGTACACAAATGGCCTGCAAGGTGCAATGCGAGCATGACAGGGGTAAATACTGCTGGGCGGGGGCGAGTGCAGGCAACTTACCAGAGCAATTTGCACCCTTTCCCATTGACTTTAAGAATGCAAATTGCGATCACATGACTGCAGGACACTGCAAACATTGTGAGTGCAAGTTAGTTGTCAAGCATCCAGATTGTTATCATGCAAACACAGGGATGCTGGGACAGCCGAACTTCCAGGACTGGTCATAAGTACCACACATTCAGTGTTGTTATAAGTTTGGTTGCCAAACAAGTGGTTATTGAACAAGTACTATCTGTATACTGAACATCAGTCCAATCTGAATTTCTTGAACTGAGCCTTCTACTGCCCTTCTTTCTGCTGGAGAGCAGACCTACTTAATCTATTCACTTTAAGTACCTGGAGTCGTAGGAGATTGAAGAGCCATTTAGACCACTGAATTCAACATTCTGCTCAGTGCAGTAATGAAAAGTGAAGCATCCCCAGCTATGTAACTATGTAACTATGTTACATAGACCGCGCCGAGTGCCGGTCTAGTGGCTAAGCGGCACCTTCCTCCCCCCACCGCAACCCCACTTGCGTTTCTGGAGCGACGCGAGCCTCGTCCGTCGCTGGGCTCTTCCTCCGCGCTGGATGGAGCTCCGATGACGATAGCCGCTGGGGTGCCTTCCGGGGGAGAATTTAACTTCGAGCGGGGGATTCGGGCCACGGGTCTTGAGCTGGGGAGCGTTTACCCTCCTGCTCCTGCGGCGAGGTCCCGTGAGGCCCCGGGAGGTCCTCCGGGCCTGCTTGCCTCCGAATCCTCCCTCTTCTGATGAGTAACTTGCTGTCTAAGTTAAATAAAAAACTTCTAACCTAAATTCCTAACTGCTTCAACAGAATCAAGACCTACTCTCGGAGCCTACTCTAAGAGATATTCTCGGGCTGAAGACTAGGAAAAAACTGGGAGACGGGAAGTCCGGTCAGAGGACAGGAAGCCCAGTCAGAGGCGGAGCTAAGAATTTGGTCCTAGTCACATGGGCTAGAGGACTGAAATAACCCATCCGTGGATTCGAAATCCACATGCTGGAGAACAACAATAATAAAGTTGGAAGGGACCTTGGAGGTCATCAAGTCCAACCCCCTGCTCAGGCAGGTAACCTATACCATTTCGGACAAATGGCTGTCCAGTCTCTTCTTAAAAACTTCCAGTGTTGGAGCATTCACCGCTTCTGGAAGCAGATTGTTCCACTGGTTAATTGTTCTAACTCTCAGGAAGTTTCTTGACATAAAAAGGGAGCAAACCATACACTCACTAGCACTGATGATGTTGCCTAGTCGGGTAATGAAACATCTGCAAGCAAACAAGTAAGCTCAGAGGAAGGGCTTCTTTCCACATTTAGTTACATCAAGGAGTGATAAACATGCTAAGCAAGTTGGGTGTCAAAAAACCTCAACCTCTGAGATGCCCTATACTTTCACAGAGGTATGCTACTGATTTACAATAGGACTTTTAGAAAGAAGTTTAATCTGGCCAGACAATGATCTATGATGCAAAAAATCTATACATCCTAGTTAAGCATTAATTATTCACTGCTCAGGCTGAAATCCTACATTTCTAATTTAAAGAATATATTATATTAGCAAGAACATTGTTTTGATATTACTAAACTATTGATGTGTAGATAACATTGTATAATCCTGATTGAATAAGAATATTTCAGTTAAAAATTGTGTTAACATAACTCAAGTGAATATAGAAGTAATTCTATTTTTATCCTGTACTAGCTTTAGAATCACATCACTCAACTGGAGCATTAACCTTTGTTTATTACACAGTAGGCTTCAAAATGTACAACATATATACTTGTCACAGAAATAAAGGGAACACAAACGTATAGGATCCTATACGTATGTGTTCCCTTTATTTTTTTGAGCAGTATATATTTGTTCAGGGTGAATATATATTTTAAAATTAAGTACAAGGTATTTTACGACCAAATCAAAATGCAAAATTTTTAACAATTTATGGTATAATGTTTTAAATTTTTCTTTTCTTTCTAACCCTGGCAGGCATTACTTAAAAATACTTTTTCATCTCAGTTTGACCTATGTAAAAGTGCCTTTTGCTCCCTGCATCATCTGCAAAATGTATGGCACAAAATTTACAATTGTATTTACATGTCTTACAATTAATGTACAGATAAAACATGGTTTGGATGTTTTAGTATCTGAAAAACTTGCATATATAAGACATCCTGTATTTAAAAAACAAAACCAAACCCTATTTTATATGAAACTAAGAAACAGAATGATAGTTTATATTCAAATTAGATTTTGGAAAATCATTGTATCCAAGTCTTAGAAAATAAAAAAATATACTTCAGCTCTAAGAATGAAATGAATTCATCAGAAAATCTTCCATATTTTTTGGGTTCCTTGAAACCTATTTTTTAATATTTTTAAAAGGTTAGATATCAGATTTCGTTGTTATTGGCACTGCAAGAAATCTGAGGATTCTCTGACTCATACAGTTATGTCCATCTATGATTCTCTTACTTCCAGTCATTACATAACTTTGGGAAAAACAGCACTTTAAATAGAAATGTAATTTTAAGTTATATTCCTAAATTATGGAAATGTATGTTTTATGAAGAATTTAGTTTATATATTATTGCTATTATCTAAATAATTATCCTTTTAGTTTTAGTTCACCTTAATAATTGTTATGTATCAAATTCTTTTTGAGTGCATTTCTTTTTTTTCCCTCCAAAAATATTTAATCAAAAATACTATTTGATCTAATCTGCAAGAAAATAAAATATAACAGCATATAACTGTTATACAAAACTTTACTGTGCACATTCAAATTATGTTTGGAAGTTTTGCATTTTGATTTGTGGATGTCTTATGTGTGTAATGTTATGTTACTGTTTCGTTTTATCTATAAGGAATCAAACACAGTACAGCAGAAGAGTCAATTATGCAAGATAGTTTTATTTAAACAATCTTTTAATGTAGATTTTATATGGCTTTTATTGATTATTTTTCTCACTTTACTATCATTTCAGGGAGTTTTATTGATGTTTTTATTTATATCTGGTTTTGTTTTGCCTTTTCTCCACTGGAAAAAGTCAAACTGAAATATGAGCTATACTATATTTAAAAAAAGAGAACAACATAATTTCTGCAGATGAATATACAATATACACAATAGTCAATTTTATGCATAAAATGATTTGAAGAACTAAAGAACTAAACTGCCTTGTAGACTTTAGATACATAATATTTGAAAAAAATATCTTTATACTACATAGCATGCTTTCTCTGTTCATTTCCTATAGTCATGCTTTTTGTGATCCATTTTTCTAAACAGCTGTTGCCAAAGGCACCTAATTGCAAGGGGATAGTGGATTGCCTTGTTTTAGACTCTGAATAGTACATAATTTGTGAATGCATGGAAATTACACATTTCAGATACTCATTGTTTAAAGCAACTACAATTCTTTTTAATAAGATTAGCAAGGCAACTAAACAGTTAGGAAATAAATCTCTCATCCTGAATATTGGATACATAGAACATGTTTTAACCTTACTGCTCTTCAACAATGTATAATAGTGTTGAAAAATCAGATTGTATTTTACAACTTTGTACCAAATAATGTATATATGAATGTACATGTGTGTCAAGTGGTTATTTTTTAGATTGCACCCTGTAAACCCAAATATGGGAGGAAGAAATCATTCTTTCCTTTGCTTGTTTCAGCTCAACCCAGAGCCATCTGCAAGCACATATATATATATATGTGTTTTTAAAATTGTTAACAAAGAAATAAGGGATTTCTGAGATAGCTATTTCGAGTTATTTAACTCTCTTCAGTCAGAACTCACCCTTTCCTGCATTTTAAGAAAATAAATTCTGGACCAACAGGAAAGATATAAATCTGTTCCTGTATCACAGCACTATTCCTGTTACAATTTGGCTTTCTCAAATACAGATATGCAAATCTGCAAAGAACAAATATGATGGAGTCTCCCTTGAGTCACAATGAAGTAACTTTATAAACATATCCATATTGTTTTCTCAATCATATGAAATGTGAAATTTCTCAGTCATATGAAACTAATTAAGGAGACGAGCAACCTGAAATTAAGGGTAAACTTTCAACAGTGAAAACAATTAACCAGTGAAAGAGCTTGCCCTCAGAAATTGTGGGTGCTCCATCACTGGAGGTTTTTAAGAAGAGAGTGGACAGCCACTTGTCTGAAATAGTATAGGGTCTCCTGCTTGAGCAGGGGGATGGACTAGAAGACCTCCAAGATCCCTTCCAACTCTGTTATTCTAACATGGACGATAACCTCTGTCTATTCTGACAGTTCTATTCTGACTGATTGATTGGATTGATTGATGTTTTGCCACTTTTTCCAAGGTAAGTTTCAGATGGCAGTTTATTGTGAATCAATTCCAGTATAGAATGAACCCCTTGTCTACATTTCCATATTTTTTCTCAGACTGATTGGCAATTATAGTAAATCTGATCATATATATTTCTCTAATTACTCCTTATAGATCCCAGAGAAGTGAAAAAGTACTTAAACACTCCTTTCTATTTATTATCTCGATCAACTGAGTGTGCATTCAGCAACAGCAAGACCCATAAACATGGTCCTAAAGAGATAAACTTCAGGTAGACCCTTCATCTCCATCATTTGCTTTTTGTGGGAATGGAGACAGCTACACCACAACATTCTGCAGCTATGCCATGACAGTTTTTGGAATAATTAAAATTTAACAACTTTGTGTTACAGCAGTCTTCAAGGCCTATTTTTTTTCACGACTTCTGCAAATTCAAATTCTTCACTGTCAATTCAGCTGGACTGTTGCGTACACACCCCTGCAAAAACTATTGGAGACAAATTCTTTTAAGTATATTACAACCTGGTTTTGGTTGCATTTGACCTTTTCTCTAAAATAACTGATTTTATCAAACCATTCAAGAAAGCTCATTTATCTCCTACACATTTTCCAAGTCTGAGACTTGCCCAATCATCTCTTTTCAGAATGTGGCCCATGGCTCATGGGATGTTTTTCAATGGCCCTTTTCAATTGTTGAATGTTAAACTTCACTTCTCTGCAAATTAACTTAGTGAATGAAAGGAGAGAGGACAAATCATACCTTGAAGCAGTATCTCACTATGATCAGGCCTGTGTTTATCCCTATGTATAGTCAGGTTTATTTATATAATTCCATTTTTCTACTCATATGCCACTCTTCCAGGCTACATCAGGCTACAAACATGTCAGTTTCCTGACACTTCCCAAACATTCCCCATTCCTGAGGACTTCATTTTCTCCAAGAATCACAACCACACACAAACATCTCCTCAAGGAGCAACTGGATCATGCCAAAATCTCCTACAAGTGCAGTACTGATCATTATTGCTGGAAAGTTCCCCCCACTGCAGCTGAAATCGCATCTGGCTTTCAGCCAGGCTTCCCTCCTCAATATGACTCTCAAAGAAGCTGGATGCCAAGTTTATTGGCCTGTTTCCTGTTGATCTGCATAGGTCAATCACACTGTTTTTCATCTGTAACTCCCAGTCACACTAAAAATGCAACCAGTTTTTCCCCATTGCCTCTTGGTCTTAGTCCATCCCTCCTTTTCTGTGCTGGTATTATTGACTGCCAGCCAACAAGCTAGCAGGCTGGATGCCTGCCACAGTCCAGAAACATAGGAATTCATGCATAAGAGTATTTTGGAAACAAAAAATTACCCTCTTTATTATCAGTATCATAGGACTGTATCAATAAGCTTGGCATGCGTCAAGACCAGGAATCTGGTAATCAAGCAATGAAAACACCTGGTTCAGGTCTATTGTGACTAGATATCCTTGGCTCCATTTCCTCCCTCTCTTCCTTTTCTGAAAACGTATCTACCGTGTTTCCCCTAAAGCAAGACAGGGTCACACTTTCTTTTTATCCCCAAAAGCCCCACTATGTCTACTTTCGGGGTACGGCTTATATTGATTGGAAAACAATTGTCAGTTTTATTTTAAGTATTTAAGTATTTTAAGCAGGAGGCGGAAGTGGGCAGGAGTAATATGTCTTACTTTCGTGGTACGGCTTATATTAGCCGACCCCCTGAAAACCCCGATACGTCTTACAATCGGGGGTGTCTTACTATCGGGGAAACAGGGTAGCAGACGGAAGATAAGATCTCCTGCCACTTGTCCATATTGGCCTCCCTACACATTTGTTTTGAAGGGGGGATAGAAGAGGAAAGTATTTCAGCCACTTGCTGTGTAGGCTAATTTATTCCTCTTAAATTCCAAGTCACATTCTTCTATGTCCCATGGATGGTGTACCAGACTGACCCACTACTATTGAACTTCACTGCCCAGCATGGCTTTGGTCTATCAACTCTCGTAACACTTTTAATATTTTCTACTACAATTAAGGAAAGTACTAATCAGTTTGGGCATATTTTGTCCTGTACATTACAATCACAGCCAAAGAAAGCCAAATTTTATTCCAATCATACTCTATTCCAGAGTTCCCAAATTTTCTAGGTTCGTATGTTTTATTCCTACCTTAGAAATGAAAGACTTCATAGGATTGCTGTTGTCGAAGGAATGTTGATATTTTGCCATCTTGAGTTGTTTATGAAAATAATAAAGGCTGGGTAAAAAAATATTTTAAAAATGAACTTTGCAAATGGATTTTGCAAAATTTAATATTCTGCAGTACCCCTATGCATTTGCTGTGGTGCCCCTGTGCATTTACCTTCCGTTCATAGTTTGACAATCATAACTCTATTCTACAGAATCCAGAATTTCTACTGTTGCCTACTTCCCACACACAGGTAGTCCTCGACTTACAACCATCCATTTAAGTGACCATTTGAAGTTACAACAGCAATGAAAAAGGTGACTTATAACCATTTTCCACACTTATGACCACTGCAGAATTCCCATGATCACATGATTAAAATTCAGACACTTGGCAACTGGTTCATATTTATGACGGTTGCAGTGTCCCGAGGTCATGAGATCAACTTTTGCAACTTCTGACAAGCAAAATCAATGGGAAGCCAAATTCACTTGACAACTGAACAACTGCAATTGTTCTCTTAACAACTGTGGCAAGAAAGGTCATAAAATTGGACAAAACTCACTTAACAACTATCTCAGGCTCAACTGTGGTTCATAAGTACAGTACTATCTATATCAACTAACATTTGGATGAACAATGATAGCTGTTATAATCCAGCAATATTCGAAGGGTGCAGACTTCTCCAGCATGGTGGATGTAGAATCCACTGATTGGGTTATTTCAGCCTTCCTGCTCAGAGAGACTAAGTCAGAGCTTTAGTCACGCCTCCCTTTGGGTGTGTCTTCCCAGTTTTGACTTAGTCTTAGGCTGAGCAGTACGCAGGTTTATTGGCTCCATAGGATTTTTTCCTTTAAATTGTTCAATTTGGCTTTTTTCTAAAATTTACTAAATTCCTAGACAGTTGTTGGGTTTTGGCTGGCTCAAAGGACTTTGTCCTTCTTCGTGTTAGAGCCTCTTGGGCTCCGGCAGGGCTCTTTCCCCCCCCCTTCGAGGCCTTGGGCCTCCCTAGAAGCAGGACCCTCGGATCGTTTCTTACCCGCTTCTGCAGCTCCCGGGAACGGTGAGCTGCTTTACTCAGCCGGGAGCATTACGATCCCAGGACAGGTGCCACGAGGCTCCAGCGTCAGATCGCCGTGGACTTCCCTGTTCTTCCAAACGCAAGTTCCAGGACGGGGGGGGGTACGGGGAGCCCTAGTCTTCGCGGTTGCCGCGTTTTCTCCCATTTTGCTTGTCTCCTTCGTTTTAGGAGATACGAGGAGTCGCGGCCATTTTGACCGCGTGGTCATCAGGCGGTTGCCATTGCAGACTCCCTTACCGGCTGCCATTTTGGTTTGAGAGTCGTCAGGCCGGCTAGGCCGCTCTTTAGGAGCATTGTCGCCTTGACCTGTGTTGGCAGGTCTGAGCGGGGGGAATATTTGCTTCATTGTTTTTTCAGCAGTTTGTGAGGTTTTAGGCGAACGCCATTTTAACCTCTACGCTGATCGATGCCGGCTAGGCCGGGGTTACAGTTGTTGTCCAGGGGCTGCATTGGCAGGCCTGATCGGAAGCAATTTATATATTTGGTCAGGAATTTACTGTTTTCTTTAAATTAATTAATTAATTAATTAATCAATTAATAATAATAATAATAATAATAATAATAATAATAATAATAATAATAATAAGTTTGTCATATATAAATACAGGGCTCGATATTGCTTATAGGCCCACGGCCCTGTTTTTGGAGTGAGGAGTTGTTTTCCTTTCACCGCCTGTTATTGATAGTAGTGGCCTTTAGCCACCAGGCCTAATCGGAAAGAACTAAGGCCTGTTTGGCTGCTCTGCCCTTGCATCTCCTGTTCAGTGTGAGGAACGGGTGCATTCCATCTCTGACTGGTTTTGATCTGCATCCTTGGATTCCCCCTTTTTTTCCTAGGTATCCTTGACAGGCTCTACCTAGTTGCAATGGCAGACAGTTCCTCGCCCCAGGCAACAGAAGCCTCTGGTGCACCCCCTGCGCAGTCAAAGCGCAGATCTAGTGAATTGGAAGCAGGGGGGAAGAAAAAGGCCAAAACCAAGCATTTATCTACTAAAGAGACTTCCAAAACAGCCGAGCGAGAGGCCTCGAGGAGGCACCAGGCACTGGGGAGGGAATTCTCCAAAGCACAGCAGCTCCTATCCAGTGGGGCCGAACTGGTTCCCCCCGCCCCACTGGATACCTCTATCCTGGAGCCACCTTTTGCGCCTGTGCAAGAAGCCACTTGGATTAGTTCTCCTCCGGGGGCAACCGAACAGGCAGGTCCCTCTCACTCCTCCCTCTCCTCAATATAACCGAGCCCCGAAACTGTTTATGCTCCAGCGGTGGTTGGGGCTACTCCCAGGGACCAGGGGGACATGTGGTCTCAGAGTCAATTTCAGGCATTCATGCACCATGCCTTTGTTCAGTTTATGTCCTCCTCCAGGGGTTCGCAGGTTCCTTCCCAACATCTGCCCTCCCCCCCAAGTCCCTCTTCTCTGCCGGGACGGACCACGGCACCGGGTTCAGATATCTCTGAATCTTCCTCTCAAATAGGAGAGGGGGAGCCCGTGGATTTGGCCGTAGCTGACACTCCTATGTCAGAGGATGAGGAGGCAAGACCAGACCAGGCATCTACCTCAGGTCCCTTTGATCCATCCCTCTTCAAATCCCTTCTTTTGAAGGCCTGTACTACTACTAACCTGACTTCAGTTCAGGAGGAAAAGCCTTCTACCTCCGCAGATCAGGAGTCCAATCCTTTACTTGCAGTGAAGGTGGTGGACCTAAAACAGATTCCTTGCCCATTTGTTTTTCGGGATGCAGTTGAGTCCCAATGGTCATACCTGGCCACCACCCCGAAAGAGAGCAGTATGGAAAATAAGCTGTACAATGTGTCTCCTTCATTTGCTTCCATACTGGAGGTTCCGACTGTTGATTCCCCATTAATTTCCTTGTTTTCTATTTCTGCCATCACAGGCGACATGGCAGAGGTTTTGAAGGCGGAGGACAAGAAGTTTGAGTTCTCCTCCAGAAGAGCTCATCAGGCCTCAGGCCTGGCCATAAAGGCTGCGACGTCCACTTCATTGTTCGCCAGAGCGGCTATCATGTGGCTCTGAGACCTTCAGGCCCTTGTCCCACCGGATCAGGTCAGAGTACACCAGACACTTGTTAAACTGGTGGCAGCCTCACAATACATGGCTGACGCCTCTCTCCATTCGGCCAAGTGCTCGGCCAGATCTATTGCCGCCACAGTGGCCTCTCGTAGGCTACTGTGGTTGAAGCAGTGGAGGATGGATCTCAAGGCCAAATGGCGCCTCTCCACAGCCAGGTATGCCGGCAAAGACCTATTTGGCCCTATTCTCGATCCACACGTGGTCGAGGGTAAGGACAAGCGCAAAGTTCTGGTACTCCCCTCCAAGAAGTCGGATAGGTGACCACAACAGGAGTCCCGCAGGCAGCCCTTTCATCTCTCTAGTTCTTGGGAGTGGCGACAGCCCTTTCGGACAGGGCAGTCCTGGGGTTGGTCCAGAGGCTCGCGGTCCTTTCCTCAGAGACAAGATCGGCAACAGGACCGCCCGAATACCGGAGCCAGGAGTCAGTCACAAGGCCAAACGTCCCTTCAGAGGTTCCGGTGGCTGTCCCTACAGGCGCTCCAAGTGACGCCACAGGGGACTTTCCGATAGGGGGGCACCTGGAACAGTTTTACCAGGTCTGAGAGCAGACCATCACCGACTCTTGGGTCAGAGACAACATCAGACGGGGTCTGGCGCTCGAGTTTCAATCCCTCCCACACAACCGCTTCCTACAGTGCCCAGTATCTCGGAACCCCTCAAAAGCAGGATTGGTCACTACCGCCATCAAGCACCTCCTGGAAATAAGGGCCATAGAGGCAGTCCCAGGGGATCAGGTTGGAACAGGTTTCTACTCCATCCTGTTCGTGGTCCCCAAGGCATCAGGAGGATGGAGGGCGATACTGGACTTAAAGGGTCTGAACCGGTTCCTACCGGTAGTATACAGAAGGTTTAAGATGCAGACCCTAAAGTCAATCCTGGCAGGTATCAGGAAGGGAGATTTTCTCTCCTCCATAGACCTTACAGAGGCCTATCTCCACATCGTAATCTCCCAGGAGCACCGCAGGTTCCTGTGCTTCTGTTATGCACACCGGCATTATCAATACAGGGCCCTTCCATTTGGCCTCTCTTCGGCCCCAAGGGTCTTCACGAAAGTCTTAGCGGTATTGGCAGCCCACCTTCGGATGATACCGGTGCGCATACAGTGCTACCTGGACGACATCCTCGTACAGTCCAGGTCTCTCCAGTCAGCAAAGTTAGATCTGTCGACCACCATTCAGATCCTTCACGATCACAGCTTTTCAGTAAATTTCAGGAAAAGCCACACAATCCCCACAAAACGGATCCTCCATCTAGGAGCCCTGATAGACTCCGACCTTTGCAGGGTCTATCTCTCCCAGGAGCAACGACTGAGTATCCGGAAATTGGTATCCCAGGTCCGGAGAGCGAGGACGGTTCCCCTGGTCTAGCTGTCCCAGCTCCTGGGAAAGATGGTATCTTGCATGGGCATAGTCCCGTGGGCAAGATTACATTCAAGGAACCTTCAGTGGTTCCTTCTCCCCTTCCAGAAGTGGAACCTCAGCGCCTCCACCAGGAAGGTCCTGGTTCCACCCCACATACTCTCTTCCCTCCAGTGGTGGACCTCCGAGGCGATGTCCAAGGGAACCATCTTCAAGGAGCCCCTCATGCTCGTCCTGACCATAGATGCCAGTCTGTTCGGCTGGGGGGCTCACCTCCAGAACCAATTGGCACAAGGGCGATGGCCCAGGGTGGACCTCAAACAAAACATAAACTGGCTGGAACTCAGGGCGATTCATTTGGCTCTCCTTCACTTCTCCTCCCTAGTGTCAGGGAAGCACGTGTTGATCCTGACGGACAACGTGGCAGCCAAGGCTCATGTCAACAAACAGGGAGGGACACATTCCTGGGCCCTCCTGCAGGAGGCCATGGAACTAGGTTTGTGGGCGGAAGACAACTTGGGCTCAATCAGAGCAGAGCACATTTTGGGAGAGGCAGACTCCCTGAGCAGGGCGACTGTGGACCACTCGGAGTGGCACCTGGACCCAAGGCTGTTCGAGATGATCGCGAGCAGGTTCGGCAGGCCATGCCTGGATCTGTTTGCCTCCCCATCGAACGCCCAGCTCCCCAGATTCTTCACCACATTCCCCACAAGGGAGGCCGAGGGGACAGACGCTCTCTGGTGCAAGTGGCAGGATGGTCTGCTTTATGCCTTCCCTCCTCTTCCGCTGTTGCAGACCACCATTCGCAGGCTGATCCTGGAGCAGGCGGGTGATATTGGTTGCTCCATATTGGCCGCGATGACCGTGGTTTGCAGACCTAGTGGATCTGTCCCTGTCTCCTCCGTGGAGGCTTCCTCCGGACCGTGTAGCTCTCAGCCAGGGGGAGCTCCAACATCCAGACCCCCAGTGGCTTCAATTAGCCGCTTGGCACTTGAGCGGGAGAGTCTAGCTAGGCAGGCCTATTCCTCGGGGGTGATCTCTATGATCCAGGCCTCCAGACGCCCTTCGACAAACCGTATCTATGACGCCATGTGGAGAAACTTCTGTCAGTGGTGCGTCTCAAACAAATTGGACCCTCTTTCAGTTACAGTCCCTAATATTTTAGATTATCTGCTGGAGGGCATTTCCAAGGGCCTATCCACTAACACCATCCGTAGGCAGGTTGCAACCTTGTCTACAGTTCTTACCTGTGACAATTTGGGTCCGCTCTCACACCATCCAGTTATCTCCGCTTTTCTTAAGGGGGCGGCCAATTCTGGTCCTCCCACAGTACATAGATTCTCATCTTGGGATTTACCTACTTTGTTGCAGGCCTTAACCACTGCTCCTTTCGAACCTCTCAAGTCTTGTTTTCTGCATTTTCTCTCCTTGAAGGTTGCATTTTTAGTTGCAATTACTTCGGCCAGAAGGATTTCTGAATTGGCCACCCTCTCAGTCAGAGAGGATCTCTGTACCTTCCATGAGGACAGGGTGGTCCTTAGATTAGACCCCTCCTTTATTCCCAAGGTGAACACCGGGTTTCACAGGTCATTGGACCTAATTTTGCCTAGCTTCTGTCTAAATCCTTCTCACCGTCTGGAATGTCAGTGGCACAAGCTAGATGTGTGCAGGGCTCTGCGACTTTACATCAAGCGTACTTCAACCTTTTGTAAGTCGGAGGCCTTGTTTGTGTCTTTTCAGCCCTCCGCCATGGGTAGGAAGGTCTCTTCTTCCACCATTGGCAGATGGATCAGGGCTTGCATTGCTAGGGCCTACGCGTCCCAGTCACTTCCGGTCCCGGCTCGTATCACGGCTCACTCCACACGCAGCGCAGCAACCTCTGCGGCCTGGTCTACCCAGGCTTCTGTGGAGGAGATTTGCAGGGTGGCTTCTTGGTCGTCTCCATCATCTTTCATTACGCACTATAAGATCGATAGGTTTGCCTTTGTCTTACCTGAATGCCTTTTCTCAGCATGGTGGTGTAGAATCCACACCCTCCCTTGGATAGGGGTCTAGGCTTGCGTATTGTCATTTTTTTGTGTTTTGGAGTCATTGCGTCAGACTTTGTCAGGATCCTTCGCCTCGTCAAAACTGGGAAGACACACCCAAAGGGAGGCGTGACTAAAGCTCTGACTTAGTCTCTCTGAGCAGGAAGGCTGAAATAACCCAATCAGTGGATTCTACACCACCATGCTGAAAAAAGGCGTTCAGGTAAGACAACGCCCCTTCCCTTTGAGATATGTTATGAAGAGTTAGCACTAATAAATAAGTTAGCTGTTGAGAATAGGAATTGCTTTTAACTCCTTTTTCATGATTTGTTCTAGCATTTTAGTCTTACCAGATGTCTAGTTCTAATCGTATTTGTAAAAGACTATGGATGCAAGTACTTTGGCAATTATTAAGTATGAATTCTATAACAAATGTTATTAGTGTTTCAACTGTAATACTATTTTATATCATACACTGGTCTAAGACCATAATAAAGTCATTTGCTTGCTATTTTATGTCTTCAGGAGTTAATTGATATCAGTTGTTTGTTTCCTCTACAAATAATTGGCCTGTTCTACTACAATGTTTGTAGTAGAACAATGAACACGATATTTACAAATCATTTGTTTTGTTAGTTGTGTCATTTAGTTGCTTCTCATACAAAATATATATTTACTAACTCCAGCCTGATATGTTTGAACTAAGAATTCAGACTCCAATTTTAAGCTGAGCATTATAAATATAATTGCTATTAGACTGAAAACCTAAATTAGCAAATTAATTAATATTAAATACATAATGTAGGCAAGATCAAAATCAACTGTCCCCTTCCTAAATGCAACTAATGAGACCCATTATGGTAAGTTTAAGATAGCTCCACAGCATGAGCATACTTTGTCATTTCACATACAACAAAGAAATGAAGCAGCAAGGATATTGTATAAACAAGAAGCATTAATTTTTAAAAATAGTAACGTATTTCTCTGAAAGTAAGACCCTATCTTACTTTCTTTTGGACTCTCAGGGAGGGCTTACCTTTTGCTGGTACCTCAGAACAAGTGGGGCAGGTAAGGAAGAAATCCTCGCTCCCCCCAGGAATTGCCTTTGTTTCCTTATCTGGCTCCTACCTGTGCCGTTCCTCCTTCGCGATCCACCACCACCTCATGCAGGGAAACAAAAGAAGGTTTGGGAGGGAAGGTCAATCAATCAATTCCAACTTCACAAGATTTTTTTTCTTCGCAAGAATTTGGAATTGATTTATTGACGTTCCCTCCCCCAAAAGAGCTTTTTCTTTCCCTGCACATGGCGGTGGTGAATCGCAAAGGAGAAACGGCAAAGGGCTGGGAGCCAGGTAAGAAAAAAGGCAATTCCCGGGGGAGCCAAGCTCTGCAGCTCTACGGGGAAGGGGCAGCCGGCATGGATGCTGCCAGCAGGACACTGACCGCTTCACCACCCTCCGGTGCTCCACCTACCACTTTGGTGGCTCTGTAGGCAGACCTGCGAAGTTCTCTTCTCTGACAGAGAAGAGAATGGGCAGGGGAGGGGGAACTTGCCCCACTTGTTCCGCAGCCACTTTCGTCTGAGCCGTGTTGCGCTCACCAATGGCACGGCCATGAGGCCTGGCGGATTCCCCATCTGGCCTATGCGAGGCCGTAGCCAAGCCTACCATACATTAACTCTAACCTCTACTGCTCCCCAACCCTAACGGGAGATGGGAAGCCCTGGGGGGGCGGAAATGGAAAAACTTGGGTGGGAAAAAACGTTTTTTCCCATTTATTTCCAAAGCAGTTTGGAAGCAAACAGGAAAAATCTTTTTTCCCCACCCAAGTTTTTCCATTCCCCCCCCCCCAGGATTCCCATCTCCCTTTAGGGTTGGGGGGCAGTGGGGGTTAGAGTTAATGCACAACGTGTGAGGTGGCAAATGGTCATGTTGCACAGAAACCGGCCATTTGCTGCCTCTTGCCAACACTGCTGCCATGAGGCTGCAGAACAAGCCAGGTGGCGGTAGGGAACCAGTATAATGGCACATGGGTCAGAAGGGGGGATGATCCACCAGGCCTCATGGCAGCAGCATTGGGCATGATGCGTGAGGCGGCAAACAGCCACGTCGCCCCGAAACGGGTTGTTTGCTGCCTCGTGCGTCGTGCCAATGCTGCTGCCATGAGGCTGTGGAACAAGCCAGGCGATGGTAAGGAACCGGTATACTGGTACCGTGGTCAGATCCCCCTCCCCCATTGGCTTCGCTTCGTCACAGAGGCAGGCCATCCATGCAGGTCCTTAAGTAGGGCTTACTTTCAGGGGAGGGCTTATATTAGGCCCATCCCCCCAAAATTAGCTAGGGCTTACTTTCGGGAGTGGCTTTACTTTTGGAAAAACACAGTAGTAGTTGTCCAATAACAATACAGTAATGAATCTTCCATCCTTATGTTTTACTGATAAGCATAAAGTTTCCTTCTACATCTTTATGAAATACCAGCTATCAAGTTAAAAATATTATACTGGGATGAAACCTTAATTTTGACCCCTATACACATGATAAATTAGCAGTGAAATTGCAATGGCAGAATAAACCCACAATGTAAAAGAGGTTCTTGTGTACACACCCTATCTCTACCACCTGTTGTTAGTGTAACAACTTGGCAATTAGTGCTACCACCACCTTTGTAACAGAGGGTATTTTTTTCCTGGTATTCTCTCCTAATGCTGGCATATGAGATAGGCCACACCCTATTTTCTTGACTGACAAGTAATAAAATGAAGTAAATTAATAAAACAGAAAAAATTCTACAGCACTACCTTCTGGTCCTTCTTAGGCATGTAACTAGGGAAATCAGCTTCCCCTTTGAAAGACTGATTAATCTCATAAAGTAGTATAATCAAATGTTTATCAAAAATAAAAGGCATTCAAGTAGCAAAGGAGATTTTAAAAATAGGAATATTTATTTACTTATTTAATAGCAGTTCTGAGCCAGCCCACTCCCAAAGGACTCTAGACAACAAACAGAAATTGAAAACAATGAAAATGTAATTCTGCAAAGACAGACATATTTGTTTTATGTCATTCAAAATCATTAATTTTCCTGTGTCGATCTTATTATATGATACAATATTTAAATTTTTTCATCCATCTTAGGGGGGAGAGGATGTGGTTTAGCACCTATCTAATAATGTTTGCAACTTTGCTGTGGAATACTTAAGAGTGACATTTTCATTTGATCTACCTAAAACAAACTATCTGAAACAGGCAGTGTGAAAAGATAGAATAGTAAAACTATTATGTACTGAAAATTGTTGTAGAAATTAATAACTTAAGATCATTTGATGCACAATTTTGTGTTTATTCTTTTTGGGGGGGGTGTTGTTCCATACAATCAGAACTTACTGTAGATCAGGGAAGCACAAAGGATAAAGTTATGTTAAATCTTAATTATAATACTTCCCTTCTCCTTCCAAGCCTTGATGAAAAGCAGAATAGCAAATTTGATAAATGTATTGGATTCTCTCTGGTCTGCTTTAGAAAGCAGCTAAGAATATTTTTGTTTGTCATTCTATATAGAGAGCAAAAATAAACTAATAAACATATTACAGAATACAGAATCTGATCATAATAATCAATGCTTCTAAATTAATTATTTATCTTTTATTGGAAACTGTAACATATGCCCAAAACAAAGAAAGGCATTTATTTGCACAGGACATTCTTGTATTAACACATTTTGTTTCAAATAATAAATAATGAGCAACCTAGGAAAACAGTGACAAATAGCAGGGGAAAAAAGTTAAAAATAATATATAAACACCATCTGTAACACAGTGCTGTGGGGAAAATTCTCCTAACAGTAATCCCACTTTGGATTTTGAATAACTCCAAATTATTTTTCTGCATCTCATATAAGAGATTATGTTTTGGGAAAATCTACTTGAATATTCTGTAGCCAACCATACATTTCTAGAAGACCTGTATACTATACTGAATTAAGGCAAACATCTTCCCTAGAAAATGATATTTAGAGACTTGATCTCTTTGAATCTAGATGTCCTATGTAGCCATCATGAACCTTTAACAAGTTTTCCTTCCACATGTAAGTCTAATTATGTTTTAAAAGACACATACATACATCATGTAGCAATGAAGTAAACAAAGCACATGTATCAAGCACAGAAGTCAATGGAGGAGAAAGGCAATGTATGGTTTGGATCAGAGTCCTTCTGCACATTCATACCGATAAAAATGAGCATATATGAAGATGAGGAAAACCTGCTACTCTCCTGTGTCCATTACTGATTCTGGATATCAACATTTTCTTGATAAAAAATTTCAGTTCTTTGAATTATTCATTTTAATGTTTGGGCAGATAGCAAGTTTGAAGCTTAGCAGGCGATTTCCAAAACTTTTATGGATTAAGAAATATGAGTTGGGCTGAAAGAAAAAGTTAAGTAGAATATAATGTTTTAGAATTGTTACCCTTGTGCTTATATTTAAAATATTGTACAACTCTCCTCAAAAGCCAACAGTTGTCCCAACTGGTTTAAATGCCTATACTCCAACTTTTTCTTTTTACATCTGCTTCCTTTCTTAGAGTCATGTTTGTACCAGCTTATTTTAATCATGGTTGCAAATCCATTTTAACTAAAATTATAAACTACAATTTGAATCTCAACTAAAAGTGGGGAATAAAAATTGGGGTAAAAATAACAAAAGAATTGGGAACTGAAAAAGGGATCACCATTTTTTTCTTTAAAATTATTATTTTATGCATTTTCCTTGAATTTGAATTTTCATGCAAATGAGTGATTCTAATTATTTTCATCTCAATAGTCATAATTTGTACAAATATTTTGGTTATTTAACATGAAAAAAGAGTCATACAAATCCCTGTATTTCAGATTTTCAAAAGTACAACCTAAAAGGAACTGGTTCACCTGAAATGGAAAAGATTCTGGATCATATCTGATTTTGAGGCAAAATATTTAGTTTGTCATCTGAGGGTCAGAGTCAATCTCTGCTTTGTATTTAGTTTACCAAAGGAGTAAGTTTGCCTTTACTTAGCCATGTAAAAAAGGATATTTTATAGTCCTATGACAGTCAAATGTATTAGGTATTTGAGATTTAAGATTAAAATTTAGCAAATGCATGTTTTCTATAGTTCAGTAACTCACAGATATATACATCATCTTGCATTATTACCTTCTAAAAATTATCAGAGCAATTATTCCTATTTTGACAGGTCATAAGAGTAAATTTTAATTCTGCATACCTTAAAAGCATGCTGAACAGCCAAACCAATTGGTGATATATACTCAACTCAAAAGCCAAACCAGTTCACATAACAAAAATCTGCCTGAACACGTAACACATGTATCTGCTACTGGAAGGATTAGCTGGTCTTCCTTTGCAGGGAGTTCCAAAACTCAAAAGCACCCACAAAAATACCTTTTCATGTTCTGTGTAAGCACAGATGGTGGAACTGCCAAAAAAAGAATCTTACCCACAGTTCCTGAATTCTCCAGCATGGTGGATGTGGAACAAGCCCGTGGTTTGCAGACTTAGTGGATCTGTCCCTGTCCCCGCCGTGGAGGTTCCCCCCGGACCAAGTGGCTCTCAATCAGGGGGAGCTCCTCCTTCCGGACCCTCAGTGGCTCAAATTAGCCGCCTGGCACTTGAGTGGGAGAGTCTAGCTAGGCAAACCTATTCCTCGGGGGTGATCTCTATGATCCAGGCCTCTAGACACCCCTCGACAAAAAAATTTCTGCCAGTGGCGCAATTCACGTAAACTGGACCCTCTTTCAGTTACTGTCCCTAACATTTTAGATTATCTGCTGGATGGCATTTCTAAGGGCTTGTCCACTAACACCATCCGTAGGCAGGTGGCGACCTTGTCTACGGTCCTCACCTGCGATACTCTGGGTCCACTTTCTCACCACCCAGCGATTTCCACTTTCCTTAAAGGGGCAGCCAATTCCAGTCCTCCCACAGTGCATAGATACCCATCTTGGGACTTACCTACTGTGTTGCAGGCCTTGACTACGGCTCCTTTCGAGCCTCTCCAATCTTGCTCTCTGCATTTTCTCTCCTTGAAGGTGGCCTTTTTGGTTGCTATCACTTCGGCCAGAAGGATTTCGGAGTTGACCGCCCTCTCAGTCAGGGAAGATCTCTGTATCTTCCATCAGGACAGAGTGGTCCTTAGATTAGACCCCTCCTTTATCCCCAAAGTGAACACCGGTTTTCATAGATCATTGGATCTTCTTTTACCAAGTTTCTGTCCAAGTCCTTCTCACAGGCTAGAACGCCAGTGGCACAAGCTGGATGTGCGCAGGGCTCTGCGCATCTACATAAAGCGTACTGGGTCCTTTCACAAGTCGGAGGCCTTGTTTGTCTCCTTTCAACCATCTGTCATGGGCAGAAAGGTGTCCTCTTCCACCATTG
The DNA here is from genome assembly GCA_034064705.1 of Bothrops alternatus. Classification (NCBI taxonomy): domain Eukaryota; kingdom Metazoa; phylum Chordata; class Lepidosauria; order Squamata; family Viperidae; genus Bothrops; species Bothrops alternatus. Next base: position 4,559,420 of record JARGCV010000589.1, read on the forward strand.
GCAGGTGGATTAGGGCTTGTATTGCTAGGGCTTATGCCTCCCAGTCGCTTCCGGTCCCAGCTCGTATCACGGCTCACTCCACGCGCAGCGCAACAACCTCTGCGGCCTGGTCTACCCAGGCCTCTGTAGAGGAGATTTGCAGGGCGGCATCTTGGCCGTTCCCCGTCTTCATTCATTATACACTATAAGATTGACCGGTTTGCCGCGGCAGACGCCGCATTTGGCAGACGGGTTCTTCAACAGGTCGTTTCCTCCAGGGAGACACCAGCCTAGATCTTCCCCCCCCGAAGGGACATGGGGGGCTTTGGTATGTCCCAATCAGTGGATTCTACATCCACCATGCTGGAGAAGGGACGTTGTCTTACCAAAACGCCTTTTCTCAGCATGGTGGTGTAGAATCCACACCCTCCCTTGGACAGGTTCTAGGCTTGTGTATTGTCATTTTTTTGTATTTTTGGAGTCATTGCGTCAGAGCTTGTCAGGATCCTTTGCCTCATCAAAACTGGGAAGACACACCCAAAGGGAGGCTTGACTAAAGCTCTGACTTAGTCTCTCTGAGCAGGAAGACTGAAATAACCCAATCAGTGGATTCTACACCACCATGCTGAGAAAAGGCGTTCAGGTAAGACAACGCCCTATCTAGGCAGATTTTGGAATAACATCCTTACCTGGAATAACATCAGCACCCAGAGCCCCTCTCCAAGAGAGAGGGGCAGATGAGAAGTATGAAATATAAATAAATAAAAATAAAACATGGTTCAATGTAGCTTCTGGTTTATGCATTGTATCATAATGAACTGTCCCTGGAAACAGTCACCAGTAGCAGTTTTAATAAAGCACTCATATATAGTCCACAACCATAAAAATTTCACTGGGAAGAATTAAGCTTGTCATTTCCAGTATATTGGACAGAAGAAAGAGAAAGAAATCTATTTAATAATATAAGGAAGACCATTTAACCACAAAAGCTTCCATACTGCATTATGAACTGATAAAGCAAGACACAGAAATATAAGCCTATAACTGTCCCTTTAAAATTTAAAACAATGGCATATTGTTCAGATCAACACAAATTAACTCTTAACCTTGTCTACAAATTGAACTCTAATCTGAACTAATTAAAAACTCTAGACCAAATAACAAAATGAAGAAGAAAAATCAGCAGAGGATTCTCATTAACTTGCCCTTAATACTTGCAATCAATTTTGTACAGTGAAGAATTAATCCTGCATAGCCAGAGAAAACTTTAACAGTTATTTATGATGCTGCATCTTATTCTTAAGATGAAAGTCATTTCCTAATTACTGAAAATTAGCTATGTCTTATTTCTAGGCCACAAATATTCTCATAACTTGTGGGCTATGCATTACATCATTATCCACTTTCAGAGCAGACATTTAATTGGAATTTCTGACAATCCATCTCCAGCTGTGCTCTCAACCCCTAAAGATTTATGTCTTCTGATGAAATATATATAATGACTTTACATGCCCTGTGAAAACATTAGCATTAAACTCTGTAGCTCTGGCTATTTGAATAGGCTTTTATCCTTTGCCAGTAACTACTCCAGATGCAAACTGATGTAAAGATGTGCTATACTTTTTCTTAGTTCTGCCACAAAGAAATACAATAGCTGAGGAATTATATCGCAGAATGTAAAACATCAGCAAATACGTATCACCAATTGTCCAAACTCACAGGGATCTCAGCATAGTAGTTCAAGGTACTTTGCTAGCATGCAGGGATGTTTTTATTCTTCCTTGCCCAACAGTTTCATTGATCAATTAACGAAATTCTATTTCTGCTGACATAAACTGAAAAATGCTAGCAACACCTGAATTAGTTTAAAATCCACAAATATGTAGTTTCACTGTAGCTGTAAGAACATAGTGCAAGGTTTTAATATTTCTTTTCTTTTTCTTTTTTCTTAAAAAACATGTTTTCTTCAAATAGTTCTAAAAGTGTTTTCTTTCCATTTTATTTAAGCAACTTAATATTTAAACTGGAGATATCTGAAGTGATTACAACTCTAAAAGTTACTGTTGCTAATAGCAGGAAAGCCATTTTTCTTCAGTGAGGTAATAATGATAAAATTCTGCTAAATGTTAGTGTTTGCTTATCTGAAGTCAATGATTCACCCATGGTTTCTTGCATTTAGCCTTAAAGAAATTTCTGATCCAAGGGTTTGGCTTGCCAATAAATAAGGCTAAGGATGAATAATTATGCTTTCCCATTAATCAGAAATTCAGTGAAGACTTATAATAGCTATTTTGTTTCCTATAATATTGACATGCATTTCCATAGCATTTCTACTTTACCTCATTTGCTGCTATACACATTATTTGGAGAATAGGAAGAAATTCGATATTTCCTACTTAGAATCTAGCTCATAAATATGTAAGTGAAATCTAAGTAGAATACATTTATGATGAAAAGGTTTTACTATTCAGCAGGACTCAAGAATTCAAGATGTTCCTAATGTTTAAGAAGATAGGGTAGTCAAAATTTAATTTCAGCATTTCTTTAATTTTTCTTTAAACAGCCAAAAGGTTGTTACTGTTGTTTTGGTCTTCTAGGTATTAACTATCCCATCCAATTTTTTAATGATTTGCAGATATGATTAGCATCTCCTCTTTATTCAAATTCTTACAGCAAATTGAAAAGAGCATCAGAACTATATTTTATGGCACCCCACCTACTACTTTTCTCCACTTTGATGAGAAACTGCTGGTGAATATTTTAGCAATGTTCAAGCTATCCATGTATCTTAATTATTTTGCTATCCAACCTTTTTTCTGTATAGCTTTTTGTATATAATGATAATGTATTAATAAAAGAGAATATATGTAGCTCAGAGTTGACCTATGTGGAATTCTTGGTGCTCAATGATGTTACCTAGCAAGCAACAACAAGCTCAGAGAGCACCAAGGAATCCACAGTTCAATCATGAACTACACATTTTTCTTCTATTGATATAATTATATAAAAAACCCTAGAGAAAACAGGATCTAATGTAACAAAGATTAAAATAACAGCTTTAGTTACAATAGAGGAAGAATTTTAAATCTCTCAAGATGTGTCATGGCTAATATTAATGAATTACAAAATGCAATAAATCTCAAAGCTTAGGTTTTCTTAGAAGCACTTTTGTTTATCAATAGTTTTCCTGTTAGTCAGTTAAAGTTTCTCATTAAATTCTCAACCTGGGCAAGTATTATGCTTAAGCAGAATGTATAACCATAGCTTTGATGCACAATGCAAGCTGTACTAGTTCCTCTGCACTTGTAGCTCTGCTTCCTTGGCAAATTCTGAAATCTAAATAAAATCTATATTACTATTAACAATCATTTTCCAGCTTTGAATCATTCTTCCAATTCTTTTCCTAGCAACACTTCCAAGGCTGAAACAATTCAATTAATTGTTGAAAAATATGTGCACTTTCAGAGATGTCTGGAGCTACTTCTGCATTAATTACAAATTCAGAAACTAGAATAACAAAATAACCCAATGCACGAAATCTTAAAACTGAAATGTAAAAATTAAGAAAAAATCCATTGTCATTTCAATTCACTACTTAAAAACAAAAAACAAAATATACTAAAGCTATAATTTTTTAAAAGGCATGGGTTGCCACACTTTTTAAAAAATGTAGAATTTCTATTTCTTCTAACTCTCTAAAGTTTCATCTTTAAAAATAAGTAAATGTACTTTAATGTGTGTTTTATTTGCTCTAAATTATCTTTTTGAATACTTTTAAGACAAAATCCTTGTTACAATTAATATGTACCATATATTTTTCTCTGTAACCGGTAAAAATACTTTTATTATCTTTGAAAAATAATGATTACTGACACTGATTTTAATAATTCATAACTGTTTTCTTGCTACTAGATGCTTCAGAGACTATTCCCTCCTTTTTGAATAAAGTAGAAAATCCACAAATTACTAAACAAAAGGGGAAGAAAAGGAATTGTAAAAAGATTTTCCCCCTAAAGAATCGCCAATGCACTGCAGCTGTTTGGTGCTTTAAAGAACACTGGAAGATTTTAATTTTGAGGTCTTGTTTCTCTTTTCTGAGGCTATGATCATATAAAACATAAGCAAACTATATAATGTACTTCTCCCACAGCTATTCAGAGGCAATTTCTTACTGATGCTTTCTTCATACATATTTGAAATACAAATATTTTAAATTGCAACAAAAATTTGTAGCATAACCAATTACTATTGTCTACCCCAAGATATTCCATTACATTCCCCTACTTACACACTTAACTCAATACACTCTTATTAGTTTGGCCTATTAAAACGCTATAAGATTCTCATTGGATTTGGTTTCTTGGTTTTGAAAACTTTAGTTTTATATTTCAACAAACTTAAAGCTATGTAGCTTTATAAGCAGTAGTCCTCATGCCTGAAAATTTGAATTAGGGTATTATATTATTATCTTCTCCCAGTATTAATACATAAATATCACTGGTTTAAAATAAACATATAGAACAGAGCATAAAAGGACTTAAGACAGTAAAACTTTTCTGGCCCACTCTGATACATCACCAATAAAAGAAATCTTCATCTCAGGGGACCATAATAAATAAACAAGGACAAATATCCATAGCATCTTGTGTTAATCATTATTGCATAATTTTTGCCAAACATATTTTGAAATATTTAACTTCATTCAGATTGCATACCACTTTAGAAACATCTGCCAAGTCAATGAATTTTTCTTATCAAAATCAAAAATCTTAGTGGATTCTTCTGTTATCTAGACTTTTTAACAATATTAAGAATTCAAGTTAAAAATTGCTTTGCATATTTGTTAAGTGAACTCCAACATTCATCACCCAATTGTCAGAATATCATTAGAAAACTTAATATTTTTAGCAGTATTCAAAAATTCAAATCTTCCTTTCTTGGCAGACTTTTGTTATATAAAACGGCCATCAATGCCCCATAAAAGGCTGTTTAGAATTTGCTTTCTTGGTGGTATGTAAGTTCTAAAATATACACTTCTTTAAAAAGGCTGTGATCTAGACAAGATAAATGAAAATATTTTACTGTTTCTTATATTATATTTCAATCTTTATAATGCAGAAATACAAATATATTTTTATATATTATATATTTGGTCACAATGTAAAAAAGATGTTGAGACTCTAGAAAGAGTACAGGGAAGAGCAACAAAGATGATTAGGGGACTGGAGGCTAAAACATATAAGGAACAGTTGCTGGAATTGGGTATGTCTACTTTAATGAAGAGAACCGATGAGGGGGGACATGATAGCAGTGTTCCAATATCTCGGGGCTGCCACAAAGAAGAGGGAGTCAAGCTATTCTCCAAAGCGCCTGAAGGCAGGACAAGAAGCAACAGATGGAAAGTAATCAAGGAGAGAAGCAATCTAGAACTAAGGAGAAACTTCCTGACAGTTAGAACAATTAACCACTGGAACAACCTATCTCCAGAAGCGGTGAATGCTCCAATACTGGAAGTTTTAAGAAAAGACTGGACAGCCATTTGTCTGTAATGGTATAGTGTTTCCTGCCTGAGCAGGGGGTTGGACGATGGCCTCCAAGGTCCCTTACTACTACTACTACTACTACTACTACTACTACTACTACTACTACTACTACTACTACTACTACTATAAAAAGTTCAAGAACAATGTATATGGTAAGCTCCAAACCAATTTAAATGTCCAAACACTGTATAGACCTAAGAAAGATGGGTTTGTTGACTATTAAATTTTATATTTCAGCTTTCTTTCAGGAGTTCAAGGTAGCATATCTACCCCTTCCTATTCTTCTCCAAAATAACAATTGGCCATTGTGAGGTAGCCTGGCATGGGAGAGAAATGACCCAAAGTAATTTAGCGAGCTCAAGGTTAAGAAAATTCCTGTGTACAATGAAAAACAACTAATGAATGTTTCTCTTTAGTCTCCCATCTACATGTAAGAATTACTAGACTGAATCTGGTACCTTAATCCCACCTCTTCTAGTCAAAAGACAGGCTTACACATACATCATTTAGCGAAAGAAACCTCTCTTCCTTTTTGCATGCATTGATTTCATCTGGAAGTAATTTACCAGCATTTATCAACCGGTTTCTGTAAATAGGCACTGACATAGGAAAAATGAAATACAAACAGAATAATGAAATAGTTATAGAAACAAGTCATATTCATGAGTTGGTATTTTAATTCTTAAGTCTCTTTTACAGTCAGAAATTTAAAAAAAACCCTACTGTAGGGTATGACTATTGGTGACCAGAATGGTACTTCATGATAAGTCCAAGTATTATTTTCTGTCATCATCAGTGGTGCCAACAGGAAAGAGATATAGTATAGCAGTATCCCATCATTGGTATTAAATCATCCTCTGCAGAATGAAGACCCCATTTGTGGAGCAAAATTTGTTTATCTTATAATGCATAACAAAAGGAGCTGATTTCATCCAAAGATGCCTATCAGTAGAATCCCTATTCAAAGAGCTGCTTGAAGCAGCTTATTTAATGGACCATGACAGTGAATGGAAGTTGTGTGCTGCTAGCAGAATATTGGCAGGTACCATCCTTGACCACATCTACTATGGTGGAAACTACGGTCTCCTGGAACAGAAAAAGGCAACTGGAAACACTTATGCTTTGAGCATCGTTATCTTGTGTGTTAATTGGACAATGTTGTACTGATGAAAAAGGTTTCTGACATGTTACATGTTACATTCATGTTACCCATTAATCAATTACTTCTGCTTTTGTTACCTTGGAATTGGGACAGAAAACGTCTCACTTCTATCATGTCCACTTTTATGAACAAAGAGGACTTCCCCCACGGCCCTGAGATGTCCAAAAAAAATCTCTAGGGGTACAGCATGTTAGTCTAAGGCAGTGGTGGGATTCAGCCAGTTCCAACCACTTTGGCAGAACCGGTAGCTGATTTTTTGTTGGCCAGGCCCAGAATGGGCTTCCGGAAGTGGCATCCACACAGAGAACTGGTTGTTCACATATTTGAATCCCACCACTGGTCTAAGGCAAAGACTGTCAATGAAATTACTCTGCTATTATATACAGTCAACCTTTATATATTCCACAAATTGGAAGGCCAAGTACCTATCCACATTTCTCATGCATGGGGATCCTTCTAAAGGTGCTTAAACCTCATTCTATCTAGATGGTAGATGCAGGCTTCTATTGTCCATTTATCTCATAGATGAGATTCAGACTAATGGGATTCATTGTTTCCTCATGTAAGGGAGCCCCGAAGAACATGTTGCCAAGTAGATACAGTATTCTACCACAGCCATTATCACTTGGTGAACACTTTGGGTGTTGAGACCAATCAAAAAAGGAGTGATTTGAACTGGAATTGCTCCTTTTCATACATGAATCTGAGGAACCTCTGATGTTGTGGTCTGGTAGGAATTTGCAGACAAGCTTCCAAAAAGCCTCCCAAAGTTGTTTGGTATAAAAAATTTCCCCATGCATTTCTTTATCTGCAATGAGAAGGTTACATTTTTGGTGAACGGGTTCAGTAGCTTAAGGTTTAGGATAGTTCTAAAAATTCAATAATAACTAAATAAATAATGACATAGTGAACAACACACTAAAGAAATTATCCTGTGCACAAATCCTTTCTATTTTGTCAATGCCCAATAGCACTCCCTTCAATCTTTGATGCTATATCTTATTCCTACAGACGGAGAAGGGGCGTTGTCTTACCTGAACGCCTTTTCTCAGCACGGAGATGGAGAATCCACCAATGGATTTAGACTGTGTTCCTGCCCAATCACATCAAGTCAGCCAAAGTTGCAATGCCTGTCCTGGGCTAGAGTGTCCAAGACACAGGCGAACCCATGACTGACAGCAAGATGTGTTGGCTCATAAATCTAGCCCTAGGCCTAAATCACCTGCGAGGGCAGGAGTGGATTCTCCATCTTCGTGCTGAGAAAAGGCGTTCAGGTAAGACAATGCCCCTTCTCCAGCACTGGAGATGGAGAATCCACCAATGGGACATACCAAACCTGCTGTCCCTGAGGGAGGGGAGCAGGCCGGTCTGGAGTGGCACTTTGAGGTACAACCTGTTGGAGAACCCTCTACCAAAGGCGAACCTGAGGCGAACCTGTCAATCTTATAATTCCTTATAAAGGGAGATGGTGAAGACAAGGTGGCCGCTTTGCAAACGTCCTCGATGGAAGCCTGAGTGGCCCAGGCCACAGAAGTAACTGCATTACAGGTTGAGTGAGCCATTACCCGTCCTGGAACCGGCAATGACTCAGCTTGATATGCCCCCACTATACACACCCTAATCCACCTGCCAATCGTGGAAGAAGACACCTTCCGACCCTTGGAAGAAGGGTGCCTTGGAAGAAGGGTGGAAGGAGACAAAGAGAGCCTCAGAGTTGTGGAAGGCAGCTGTCCGTGAGATGTAGTAACGGAGCGCTCTGCGGACGTCCAGAAGGTGCCATTGCCATTCCAGGGCATAAGATGGGTGAGGACAGAAATCTGGGAGTACGATTTCTTGAATCCTGTGAAAAAGAGAATTGATCTTAGGAAGGAAGGTAGGGTCCAGACGAAGGACCACTCGGTCCTGGTGAAAAAAGCACAAGTCATCTCTGATTGAAAGTGCCGCCAATTCTGATATTCGCCGCACAGAGGTGACTGCCACCAGGAATGCGACTTTGTGCGATACGTAAACATATATCACATGTCTTGAGGGGCTCAAAGGGTGGTCTGGTTAGAGCCCGAAGAACTCGCAGCAGGTCCCAAGAGGGATACCTGTGCACCACAGGGGGCTTGGTGTTAGTAGCACCCTTGATGAACAAGCAGATCAAGGGATGATTTATTTATTAATTTAATGATGACCAAGGGAAACCGCTGAGTCACAGGTAAGAGAGCGGCGACTTGTCTGCACAATGTGTTTGGAGCCAAGCCCCTCTCCAGACCCTGTAAAAGGTAATCCAATATATGTGGAATTGTCAAGTCTGGAATGGTCAAGTGGTGGTTCAAGCACCACGAACAGAGGTTCCTCCACGTGGCCTCATAAATACAGTTGGGAGAGGACCGATGGAAGGCCTGGATTACGGTAATGACCCCCGGCTAGCAGGACTCCTGGGACAAGATCGAGCACTCAAGTGCCAGACAACTAACTGGAGCCATTGGGGATCTGGATGAAGAAGGGTCCCCTGGCTGATTGAGATGCGATCTGGGGGAATCCTCCATGGGGCCGCTAGAGAGAGGTTCACGAGGTCGGCGAACCATGGTCTCCGTGGCCATTACAGGGCCACTAGAAGAACCTCCACCTGCTCCTGAAGAAACTTGCAGACAACCGCTGGAAGAAGAGGAAGAGGAAGGAAGGCGTAAAGCAGTCCCTCCGGCCACGGGCTCCGAAGAGCATCTGCCCGTTCCGCCCCTGGAGATGGAAAGCGGGAAGAGAATCGCTGGAGATGAACATTTGCCAGGGAGGCAAAAAGGTCTAGAACTGGCAGTCTGAAGCGGTGGCAGATCTCCCTGAAGATCCTCGGGTACAGACGCCATTCCGAATGGTCCACTGTCGCCCGGCTCAGGAAGTCGGCCTGAGTGTTTGCCTCCCCTGAAATGTGTTCGGCCTTGATGGAGGCCAGGTTGGCTTCTGCCCAGAAGCCCAGCAGGAGTTCCTCAGTCAAGAGTGCACGAGATCGGGGCGTCGCTGGAGTGTCTAACGTGAGGCTCCGGTCTCTGAATTAGTATAGCCGTCAACAACAGCGCTCAACAGCTGTTTGTTGCGGCGAAAAAACTCCTCTTCGGGCAAAGAAGGGGAGTAGAGCTTCAAGAGCCGGGTTGAGCCCTTCCAAGACCCCTGGAACAAGTTTTCAGGGGCAGAGAAGGTGTGCTCCCCAGGCACTTGAAACGCTCCTGCTCAGAGACGCTTCTGTCGGCTGACAGAATTAGACGCCGCGACCGCCTCTGCTTTGAAGAGAGAACAATAAGGATTTTTAAACAGACGGAGTGAATACAAGAGTCCTTTGAGTATTGCAAGTATTTTGTTATTTTGTTTATGCCTTTTTACTTATAACTTTCTTGAATCAACATAATTCTTTCAAAATGGCGATTGCTTTAAGCTTTCACTTACTCAGTGAAAGTGAAGAAATCGAAAGTATTGAATCTGCTGGAAAGTGAAACTGAATTTTCTCTTCTCTTTCTGAAGTGATGTTTGAGAGACTATTTAGACTTGATGTATTTACTAAATTATAACGCAAATTGGATTTTAAAAGAAATTGAGAAGGGAGGAATTGGCAATTTTAAAAATCTTTTTTTCTACTTTTTCCTTTTTTTTCTTTTTTTCTTCTTTCTATTATGACTATGAGATATAAGGCAGCAATGGCAAAGGTTTTTTTAGAATCTCAAGAGCTTATACAGTCTCCTTCGGAAATGCTTACAATGAAAGACTTACAGAATGCTTTAACTGTTGCATTATTTCCAGTAATGGTTACATTATCTTCAATAAATGATAAGCTGGATAAACTGGAGAACAAGCTGGATAAAAAGATGCCAGAACAGAAAAAAGATTTTAAAGCTATGTCAGAAGTTTGTAACTTAGAGCTGAGAGAAGATATTATTGAAGTCAATAAAGGAGTATTTTTTTCAAATGAAACTGATCTTCAACTGGCTGCTGAACATTATATAATACAATTTAATCAAGAAGTAAAACAAGAACAATCAATTAGATCCCTTTTTTCAAATGGAATTGATTTACAATTGATTGCTGAACATCTTATAATACAATCTGAATCAAAAGGAGAGCAAGAAAAAGAAGAATACAGTACTGAGTATAAAGAGAATAAAGGATGGATTTTGTTTGATAAACAGTTTATTTATGGACTGGAGGAAGAGGACTTGTTTCAAGAAAGGAAGGGTTGGTTATTCCTTTTTGATAAGCAGCAAGAAGAGGATTTATTTGACAAAAAAGAGACATTGATTCAGTTCAAGATGCGAATTACTTATGGAGGTGAAGAAGTAAAGAAGAGAGATTTATTATTAACGAGGGAGGCCTCGTTACGGAGGTCTACTTGGCTGAAAAAAAAACCTAGAGTTCGACTGAAATGAAATTTAAAATTGTATGCAAGGGTTTATGGGTAATTTAATATTATGGACTGAATTAAGGACTAAGATTAAGAGAAGATGATTAATGGAAGACATAACTAAACTGATGAAGAATGTATTTGTTTTGAAATGATCTAGGTTTGATATTGAATTGATTGATTGAAGGGATAGATAAGCATTATGTGATTTGTTAAAGTTTTAGGAATGTAAATTAGAAATGGAATAAATTGATTGTCAGATGAGAAAGCCCAGAAGTCGATTGAAGAGATGAAATTTAATAAATGTAAGGTATTAAGGTTAATCTAAGATCATGGGGTGAATTTAAGACTAATTTTACAAGTAAGATGTAAGAAAGGATGTTTAATGGAAAAATATTAAGATTATAAGTAAGTTGTAAGATAGGATGTTTAAATGATATATTAAGATATATTAAGATATATTATTACAAATTAAATGTATTAGATTTGACTTAGATTGGTGGTTTAGATGTAAATGATAAATACTATTCTTAACAAGATGAGCTGATTGTTTAAAGGAATTAAGGTTAATTTAAGATTATGGATTGAATTAAAGATAAATATTATAAGTAAGGTTTAGGAGAGGATGTTTAAATGAAGATATATATTAAGATATATTATGGTAAATTGAATTGAATAAGAATATAATTATTATTATTCTTTCTTTTTTTATATAGTCTAAAATTCTTGTTAAGATTATATAATTATTTTGTTTGATGTAGTGGGGTTTTCTTTTGTTATACCTTGTATTCACTCTGGGAAGTCGGGGGGGGGTTAGGGAGGCTTGATAATCTTATACATGATGTTTTCTCAACTGCAATTGGGGTTGGAGGAAGAATAAATAATTACTGTTACTGTTATTAAGGGGTTGCTCGGGTGTCCTCTGGGCTCCACATCTGATGGGGAAAAAGGAAGGAGGAGTGAAGGTTGATGTAAGTGTAAGTTGATAAGAAGGGGGAAGAGGAGGATGGAGATAGAGAAGGAAGCAGAAAGAAGAGAAGGAGGGAGAAGGTAAGTAGTCAGTTGGTAAGTGAGGGGGAAGGATAGGGTTGGTGGGATGTGGTGGTGGGGGTGCCGAGCAGTGATGTTAATTGTTTGGGATGATTATTTTCAGTTGAGTTATTAGTACTAGATGTATTGAAATGTATTTATATTTTGTGTATGGATGATTGTTTACTTTTATATTATGATTTGATATGACTAGTTTCTTTTCTCTGTTAAAATTATAAAAAAATTAATAAAAAAAAAGAATCAGAATAAAATTCCAAAAAAAAAAAAAAAAAAAAGAGTGCACGAGATCGGGTGTCCCCTTGCCGGTTCACGTGTGCCTTGGCAGCCATGTTGTCCGTGAGGACCAGAACATGACACTTCGTGGAGGGCCAGGTATACGGCCTTGAGCTCCAGCCAGTTGATATTGTGCCGAAGGTCGGAGCGGGACCAACGGCCCTGGGCCCACTGTGAGCGAAGGTGCGCTCCCCAGCCGTACAGGCTGGCGTCGGTCGTAAGGGTGAGTCTATCAGTCTCCTTGAAGTAAGACCCCTTGAGCATGGCCGACAAGAGCCACCATGTGAGGGATCGCAAGACGTGAAGTGGAAGTCTGACCCTTTGATTGGAGGAACTGATGTTCAGTCTCTGGAAGGGGAGCAGGAACCACTGGAGGTTCCTGGAGTGGAGCCTGGCCCAAGGTACAATCGCAATGGCCGAGATCATCTTCCCCAGTAATTGGGAGAGGCTGGCCAACGTTACTGTTCGACCCCTGCGCAATTGGAGAATCAACTCTCTGATGCTGCCCTGGCGTTCTTGGGATAAATAGACCCAGCATTCCATCGTGTCTATGATGGCCCCTAGGTATAATAACCTTGTTGTGGGGATCATATGACTCTTGCAGAAGTTTACTGAGAACCCGTGATTCTGGAGCAGCATTATCACCCGTTTGAGATCCGCCTGAACGGCCTGGATCGACGACTGGATTAGAATGTCATCCAAGTAGCACTGGACTCTGACTGGTACCATTCTCAGGTGAGCTGCTAGAACCGCCAGGATCCTGGTAAAGAGTTTCGGAGCCGAGGATAGGCCGAACGGAAGTGCCCTGTACTGATAATGGTGTCCCCTGTGGGCAAATTGTAGAAACCGGCGGTGGGTGAGAGAATGGGGATGTGAAGATACGCTTCCATGAAGTCGATGGATATCAGGAAGTCCCCCCTTCTTACACTTCCCAAGATGGACTGGAGCGTTTGCATCTTGAATTTGCGGTATGCAAGATGATAGTTTAATCCCTTTAGATCTAGGATGGCTCTCCATCCCCCTGACGCTTTGGGGATGACAAAGAGGATGGAGTAAAACCCCCGACCTCTCTGATCCAATGGCACCGGTTCTATGGCCCGTATGTTTAAGAGGTGACCAATGGCCTCTCGCATTAGTTTTTTCTTTGTTGGATTTCTTAGTTGGGGACAAGAAATTAAGCGATTCGGGGGGTTGGAGATGAACTCCAGGGACAGTCCGTGACACACGGTGTTTAGGACCATGCATCCGTAGTGGTGGCTTCCCATTGGCAGGTAAAGAGAGAAACTCTGCCCCCGATGGGAGGATCCGCCTGAGAGTCACCTGGATCGGCGGAATGGGCGGCTGCTCCCGCAAAAGGGCCGTTTGCTCTGAAATTGTTGTCTGGGTCTGGAAACCTGTCTGAACTGCCAATTTCTTCCAATGCAAGGGCTTTCCATTTGGAGAGGAAAGCAGAACAAAGATGCTTTGCAAGGCTCCTTACAAGAAAAGAATCCTTGTAATTGTGACTCTGGACCTGAACTGGTTGATGACCTTTTATGATGTTTGGACTTGGACTTCATTTGACCACTCTTGTGCCTGCTATTTTGGATCTGGAACTTTCTCAAGGCAAGTTTGCTGGACTTTGAGGGACTTGATTTATTATGTGCATTTTACTCACATTTCCTTTACCATTTATTTGTTTCATAAACTTCCCAAATAAAGGCTGAGACAGGACATCCTGTTCAAAAGAAACGCGACATCTTGAGAAATCAAGGCTGACATCACATCTTGAAACCAAGAAAGCACTAACCACTGCATGGTCTCATTAAAAAAAAATTTGTTTTATGGATTTTTCCCCATTTATTCTTCCCTTGACTCAAATAGCATTGGCTCAAATTATTCAGACCTGAATTTGTATTGTACAAATGAGGTAGAGGCATATTCTACCAAGATTATTTTTCAAAAGAAAGAGTGAGCAATTTTATACACACATTTTACTCAGGGAAAGAAAATCAATATATATAATATATATTCTTCAACTTGATTTCTCTTAAACATTTTAGATGGTTTCACCATTGAGCTGTTAAAACAGTGCAAACACAGAGGAAACAACCTTGTCGGTAAAGATGTAATAAAACTGGCTGAAAATCCTTTGCATGAAAATGCTAGAAGTAGAATATAACATGCCCTACTATTACAAAACTGCTAGGAAAAGTGAATGCTAGGTCACAAAGTAAGTGACCTGAAAACTCAGCATTATGCAAAATACATACATGTATTAAATGTCATCCCAATTACTTGCTGTTTTACACCGTGTGACCCCACTGAAGTGAAATTACTTTGTTTGAAGGTAGCTGATACTCTACAAAATAAATAAAGTATTTTCATTTAACATATAACACAGAAATCTGTCAGATATGATGCACCTTTGGTTTGGTTAAGGTAAATACTGTAGGGCAAAACATCAATGCTATTATTGTCAACATAGAGAAATGTAAAATATGTATAGATATAATGTAATTTTTATTTACTTATTTTATTATTGGTTTGTCGCCTATTTCTCTGTAAGGCTACTCTACGCAGCTAATAACAATAAAAAGGAAGAAAAACTATAAAGGTGTGTAAACAAAACAGAGGCAAAATAATAGAACAATACAATAAACAATAACAAAAGAATACAATGAGAATAAATACATCAATATGATAACCAAAAAAGATGGGTGGGGGAGGGGAGGAATGGAGTCTGTTATCAATCTAGCAGCCACCTCCAGTGTGGAACTCCCCCATCTAACCCCAGGCCAACTTTTTTATTATCTTCATCTTATATTTCTCTCCCCTGCTCAATAAAACAATAAATAAATAAATAAACAATTCAATAAACATTCTAGAGCAGGCCTGCAAAACATGTAGGGGGAAGAGGGATATATTGATAAATTAAAAATCATCACAGTCTGCAAAATAATACCTCACACACTATTTAGCTGTTCCATAGCTAGCAGAGTGATGGCAGCAAGGCTTGAAGGTGCACATTTTTCAAAAAAGTCGCAGTGGATTTATTAGCTTTTTAAAAATACTTGTGGGGCCTGTTGTAGATTGTAGCTGCAACTTGCCAAATAAAACATGAGAACAGTATAAATAAAAATAAATAAAACATGGTATAAATCTCCTTCAGCCAATTTTTACAATTATTGTCCATGACCTAGAAACTATTTTCTGAGAAAGCTATTATTTCTACAATTTCACCAGGCAATTCACTACATTCCCTCCTCCCAATAGCATCTTAATTCAGCACGCAATTTCAAGAGCATGCAAATTCAATAACAATATAGTGTTGTGCATCTGACAGGTTTATTTCTGTAACAGTTTATGTTTTCATTATGTTCTGTCATCTGCTACATGGATTTTGTATTTAAGAGGATCTTATTGTATCTACCATGTTTACTATGAATTTAAAATAATAAACCTACAAAAGAAACCTACAAAAGATACCTTGTTTAGAAAGTGTTCAAATTTACTTTTTTTATTTGTAGCAATAGTTAAAACATCAACTACTTTTCTTGTTAATATGCAGAATATGTCAAGCTTTTACCTGAGACTGGATCAGAACAGATAACAGGCACTCAAAATTGTGACTGATTGTAGAATTAAGAAGCCATTAGAAAAGAATTCCAGCAACTATTGTATATAAAGTGTGAATTCTATTTATACTGTAAACTTTGTTCAGATTCTTACATCTTTTTTTCTGCCATTTTATGCAAAGGACAAAGCCACTCTCTTTTGGACACACTGTTTCCAATTGTTCCTTGTTCTGGAAACTGTCAGATCCAGTACCCAGTTGAGAAGTAACTAACACAGTACTTATAGATGGAGAGTTTATTTAAGCATTCCTGCTCGTAATAATATCATAATAGCAATCTTAACTATTAACAAAAAACTTTATCTGAAAAAGACAAGGTCATAGTTCTTACAGCTCATTAACAGGACAGACATTATTCAAGACAGATGCAAAGGTTACAGTACCTAAGTCTTTATCATTGCTAATGAAAAAAAACTTCAATAATAGAAATAGAACTGTTAGTTGTCACAGTAAAAGTAGGAAAGATTTAAGACAGATAATAGAACATTTGGAATTGGCCAAAAGAAGACAGAATTTGAAATTCAATTATGTACAAATGATGAACATGTAATTGCTATAAAAGAATGTCTGTTCTTGAAATTTGAAATGGAAGAACAAGTAAAAGATTGTATAATAAAAAGGGCTAATAACGTTGGACATAATATACTAATGGAACAGTAGAAAAATATATCATTAAAAGGACTGAAATTTACCTTATGTTACAACTTAAATTAAAAAAATTATAAAATGAGTTCCATTAGTATATGATTCCAGAAAAATTGTCTATATATAGTTATTTCAAATTTATGTTAGGAATGTGGACAACATGGAGAATCATTTGATTATACCTGGTGAACTTGTAAAAAAGCAAGAAATTTCTGAGTTCAAATACATAATTCAAAGAATTTTAAAGATCAACATTCAACTGAAACCTTAAGGAAGCTGGCCTCGGCCTACCCCTCCGGTACCGACGGTCCCGGCCTCTGTCCGCCTCCCGGCTGACTGGCTGGACTCCTCCCCGCGCCCCCTTGCCCCACTTGCGGTTTTTGGTCGACGATCAGCGTCGATCTCCTCGAAGCTTCCCTCGACGCCTGGTCCCTCGGAGCTTCCTGGGGCGCTGCGAAGCGAATAGCGGAGTCCAGGGAAATTTCCCCCTTTCCCTCCGCTGTTCCCAGGCCCTAGGCCCGGGCGGGCTCGCAGCCGCGCTCCCAAAGCGTGGGGGGGAAGGATCGACCGAAGGTCCCGAGGAAAAATGCCAGAAAAAAAAAATCTCTAAGGTCAAAAAAACAATTCAAACTAAAGTTCGAACTAAACTAACTCCAAAACAATCAACAAAAAACCTTTCTACCAGTCCTAACCGAAAAGAAATTTTCTCTTTTCGCGGAGCTACGCAAAGAGCTGTTCCTTGGGCTTAGACTAGGTAAAAAAACTGGGGAAGAAGGAAGCCGGAGGCGGAGCTAAAGTTCGGACCTAGTCTCCCATTGGGCAGAGGACAGTGTTAACCCATTGGTGGATTCGGAATCCACCCATGCAGGAGAAGGACTGAAATTTACCTTATGTTACAACTTAAATTAAAAAAATTATAAAATGAGTTCCATTAGTATATGATTCCAGAAAAATTGTCTATATATAGTTATTTCAAATTTATGTTAGGAATGTGGACAACATGGAGAATCATTTGATTATACCTGGTGAACTTGTAAAAAAGCAAGAAATTTCTGAGTTCAAATACATAATTCAAAGAATTTTAAAGATCAACATTCAACTGAAACCAGAATTTTTTGGGGGAAGGGGATTAGTGGCAATCAGTTAGAAAAGAGTCATGAAAAATGATTTTCATATACAATTATAACTCCAAGATTATATGCACAAAAATGGAAAGACTCAACAGAAGAATGATTGGGAAAGGTGAATGAACTAGAAGAGAAGGCAAAATTAATTTGTTTGATTGAAGAAACAGCAACAACTACATTTATCAATACCTGGAAACCTCTTGTGGCAATGCTTCCCAAACCTTTTCCTTCATTACTCAAAACCAAGTAATCTATCAGAAAGTCCCTTTGACTGTCAAAAAGATCAGAAGCTGCTTCTTTATAATCTTTTATTTTTCTTTTCTATTTTTATTTCCGTTCTTACTTATTCACTATCCCTTGTTTCTTTTCTAATATTTGTATTGTTTCTATACCCTGTAAAAACTTCAATAACAATTATATTTTAAAAAAGGAAGGGTTTGTGATACCTAACATCTATCAGTAAGTTCATTAAAATTGAAATTCTTTGATCTGCTTGCTGATTTCCTCCTGAAGCAGTGAAGAAGTTGCTGTATACAGTTCCCTGTTATAGAAGGAGTGTGCAGATGTTCCAAGTCCTCTAATATTTTAAAAACCTCACTCCTTCTTAGCCTCTGAGAAGTTCAGTACAGCTTATGCTTTAGCCTCACTATTACTTACAACAAAACAGATTCCTAGGCATTCTTTTTCAAATGTTTTCATTTCGGAGCCAAGATTTCTAAGTGTGCAGATCCACAGATTACATGATGTGACTATTCATTATGTTCATCAATTCTCCTTGAGTCCCACATTCACAGAGTGTTCTTTTTTATTGTTTAAAAATGGAATTTATAACTATCAATGTGACGATGCCATTTAAATCCAGCAATACAATAAAAACAGATTAACAAAATTTATTTCAATGCTTCCACTGACATAATTGCAAGCTCCCAAGTTGGGAGAATATAAAATAGAATGAAGCTAACTAAAGAAGTAAATGGATTAAAGATTAAGACAAATAACTTTTCTAACTTGCAATTAACTACTATCTAAGAAAATCAATCTTGAAGATAAGTATCAAGAGATTAAAGGTGACACAGTATAATTCATACAGCTAGTATTAAACCAAGTCAGAGATAATAGAAGAAAAAATTTAAATTAATCACAGTCTAGTTCATTCAAACATTTCAAACAGACCCAACGGTTTAAAAAAATTCACATGGACCTATATCTGGTTATTTCTAGTGATGTAGGAATGGGCCATGCATGGGGAAGGTGTAGCCAATATTAAGATACTGATTTTGCATTCCAGCCCCTCAATTTTGCATTCTAGCTCCCTAATGGGACAACTTGGAGTGACCAACTTGCTACAGTCAACTCGCTGAAGGACATTTTTGTCAATGGAAATAATGTCAAAGAAACAGTGGCGGATAACATTTATCACACTGAATTATCCCGTGTGGATTTATTCCATGGTGAGATGGTCACGGCAGGTTGGACATAGCGAGTTCAGTAGATGCAAGGTAATCAAGTTCTCTTGCAGGCTGCCCATGTAACCCTTCCCACCCAACTCATTCAACATACTCCTTTTACCGGTAGTACTCCAAATCCAATGGGATTAGCTGCTGATAAAATACTAAACTCTCATATTCATATCTCCAATACAAAAGCAATCCAAGATTTTAAACCTTCAATAATCAATCATATAAGCAATTCCAGAAACCAGCCTGCAAGTAAGCATCAAAAGCTGTCAAATAAGAAGTATCCTTGAAGTGATGATAGGAAGCAGAGATCATAATCCATATTTAGGAAATCAACACTCAGGCAGCTGCAAGTTTCAGATGAATCCAATACTCGCAGCCTTCCCAATCTGGTTCCCGCTGTCCAGTTCCTCACCTTGACCTCAAAGAGTCTCTGCTCACTAGAGAAGCAACTTCCCAGCTGCCACATCACTTCCCAATTGGTTATGCAGCCCAAAACAGCTAGTCTTCTATGACCAACTAGGACAAATGAGAGCTTTCCTCCCAGACATGGAGAGAAATATACTATGTGGCCAAGACACATACACAAGGGCCTGTATTTTGCAACACTGAGACACTATTGACATATTTCTCCCATTTCCTTCATACTGTCACTCTGCACTGTTCCAAATCTACCACTACAATCAGAACAGTCCAAAATCACTGGAAGCAAAATCTTCAAAAATCCATCCAAGTTCTCCCAAAATAGAAAACATCCTGCAAAAACGCGTACTCTTATGTTCAAGAGTAGACATTGCATTTCTCCCTGATTACCAACTTGGGAGGGAACAAAGGGATGGACAAAGCTTGATTTTTAATTGTTAGTTTATATTTCCAGAAAGAGATAGCCAATAATCATTTGCTTGTTTATTCTACTCAACAATCTTTGGAAGATTCTTTGTTACATCTGATATGATTTAAGAGTCTTAGATTATCCTCAGACTTACAGTATAGACATGACTAAAATATCAGCTACTTATTCTTATCAGTCTTCATTTTTCTTGGATTATTTTTACCACCTTGCCTGATTAAAGAGTTCTTGGAAGTTTTATAATTTCATTTTTTCTCCTCATTGTTAATACTAATCTGTGTACTTTTGCTTTTTAACATCTTATGTACTTTTTAAAAATCCTTTCCACTTTTTTCTTTTGAACAATATTTTAAGCTATCCTAAGGAATCCAGTTAAAAATGAATACATATATTCATTCCCCAACTGGCCTGCTTACAAATTACATCCATTGAGAAATTTTCAGGAGATGTCTGGAAAGCAAAATTATCCACTTTAAGTTTAGAATCCAGCTACATAGAGCCGTGGTGGCGAACCTATGGCACACGTGCCACAGGTGGCATGCAGAGCCCTCTCTGTGGGCACACGCACTGTCACCCCAGTCCTAGGTCTTCAGCTGGTTTTTATAAAACCTTTTTGTTTTAGGTCTCCGCCGCTGTGTGCAAAAAAAAAAAAGGTTCAATCAATCAATCAATTTCAACTTCTCACGGGAAAAAAAAATCTTGCAAAATTAGAATTGATTGATTGAACTTTTAAGTCCCGCCCAGTCTGCCGTTACCATCAAGGCCATGCCCACCCAATTAGTCACACCCACCCAATGGGTC
Source organism: Bothrops alternatus (assembly GCA_034064705.1). NCBI lineage: Eukaryota > Metazoa > Chordata > Lepidosauria > Squamata > Viperidae > Bothrops > Bothrops alternatus. The sequence goes on from JARGCV010000589.1 coordinate 4,580,295, forward strand.
ACGCCTCCCAGCACCCGACAATACATAAGTGGGTTTTGGGTTGCAGTTTGGGCACTCGGTCTCTAAAAGGTTCACCATCACTGACATAGAGTAAACCTTCTCTTCTACTAGTACAGAGCTGTTTTTTCCAATAAGAAGCTATCTCCTTCTTATAAAACAATAGAACAATTCTTGATATATATCAGAGACAAAGGCTCTCTCACTTTGTTTTTATTTGCTATATTAACTGGAAAACATTCTTATTACAATTCAAAACTTTTCATTCTGTGTTTCCTTAATACATATTTTATATTAAGATAAGTATTTTTTAAAAATAATACATTAAACTATTGTGCCTTCTTCTACCTATTATAAGCCAGAAACCAGAGTTTACAATTGTCAATGGTTAAATTGAAGATTAAACCAAAATGGAAGAAGCTACAGTATGACTTAATTGCTAATTTGTTTATTGCTGCAATTTTTCCATGCTTGCATATTTTTGCTTCTTGAGAACTGTACATCATTTACTTAAAAAAATTAAGAATACTTGAGAATAGTTTATATACAAAGATATCTTTAATGAACACCATCCCAAAAACATGTTTGTCTGCCTATCGTAAGTTTATACTCACCTGTGTGCAGCAAAACTCCTCACACCCCTTTGCAAGCAAAAGTTCTAGGTCCCTTTCACGCTGATCAGCCCATTCAAGTGGTAACCTATAAAATACAAAACAGAAAAAGATCTCAGTATGTATGTCAAATAGAATGAACAATACCACTTTCATCCTATGCACATTCTATCATTTGCTCCCAATTCTCCCTCTATGGTTATCCTTCGTACACCTCTCTGAAATGAATTCCCACCAAAATAAAATATAATTTGTTATCATTTGGGGTTCAGAGTAAATAAGATTCTCTTCACCACAGTATTTTAGGGTTTATAATATTATTTTAGTCATATTTTATTTATAATATGTGTTTGTGTATGAATATGAAATCTTTTCAGGAATTAAAAAGTAGCACATTAATTTCAGCAAAAACAACTGTTATCTAGATTTGTAGTCCTGAATCTGCATCAACAGGGACTCTAATCAATTACTTCCTATATTTGTTGTCTCTGAAGAAAATGAGATCCAGAAATAATAGCAAGAATCACTGATGATCTTATCTAGATTTATTCAATTCTCCTGCATAAGATTCGAGTTCAAAGATGTTATATTTTCAAACTAAATCATATATTTTTGATACTGATTGAAATATATAAGAAACATCAAAACTATTTTTCTACAGATGTCTAGTACAATACTGAAATTTCAGTGACCATATACTTTATATGATACTTGAGAACCATCTATTTTGTTCTGTGGTAAAATGCTGGTTTAGGAGTTGAAAGCAACACTTCCTTTAGAAAGAAATAGTATAATACCAGTGCATGTTTCATGCTTTCATATTTTTCTGGTTCACTCTAAGAATTGTTAAAATGCATGAGCATTAACTTTTACATATAGATTAAAATTATATTTAAAAACAGGGTGCACATTAAAAATGTTCCTTGCTCTGGGTCTAAGTGCATTACTACCTTCTCCCCAAAATATTCTAATATTTTATTATTTTAAACCAAAATAAAATTCTCACAAATCATGATTTATGAGCTACATTTCTAACTATGGTTCCCAAGTCAGCTATAAAATATAATTGAAACAAATACTTCTAATATCCTCCTTGCAATTAATTAAGAGGAAAGCATGGGAGAGGAGTTTCATCCATGCTCTGCTAAAACCATGTTTTAAATTAACATCTCAAATCTCTCATTATGGCTGATGTAATATTTTTGGATCAGTATTGGAAACTAAATCCTCTCCTGACTTTACTGCATTTTCTTCAGCACTGTTAATATGGCTATCATCATATGGTTAAAACAGATACCATCTATTGATTAATTTGAAGGAAGTCTAGTGTTGGTGAACAAGATTCCTTTGTTTTCCAAAATCGTAGCTGAACTTCACTGCTATTAATGAAAATTAGTGCAGGCCAAAATAATGCAAGTTAAGAGCACTACCAAAAAGACATGTTATAACAACTCTTCCTGAGATGCCTGCAATCTATGGCCAATTCCCAATTTTTATAGTCTGGTTGAAAGATCATAAAAATAGTGTTATCCTTCAGTTTTAGTTTAATTAACCCTTTTATCTTAAAAAAATAGTCATGATAAACTTTTGTTCAAAATACTATTTATGTCATATAAGTAAATATGAGTTTCCTGGGCTGCTACAACAGAAGATGAAAGCAATCATATATGAAATAGTGTAACTAAAATGCTGGCCACTTTAAATATGCCTTCATATTGCTTTATTCGGTTATTCTATTTAAGTGGTTGATCAAATGTAATCGAGCTATATGAACAAGGTTAAAAACAATAACACAAATGATCACATGCATGTATTTGTGATTACAAGGAAGCAACATATGATATTAAAATTAAATGCAACTAAAACAGTAATGGATTTCAAAAAACATGATCCCCTTCTGATGCCGGCCAATATAGATTGCAGCGTCTGCATTTTGAATCTTCTGTATGCCAAATGATTGTTCAGACTCTTTAGGTCTAGAATTGCCCTCCATCCCCTTGAGTTCTTTGGAACTATGAAAAGGATGGAATAGAATCCCCGTCCCTCTTGCCCCGTTGGTACCGGTTCTATGGCCCGGATTTCCAGGAGGTGTTGAATGACCTCCTTGATGAGGCCTCTTTTGATTGGATCCTTGGGTGATGGGCAAGGTACGAAGTGACTCGGGGGTTTGGAGGTGAATTCCAGAGAAAGGCCGAATCTGACAGTGTTTAGGACCCAAAGGTCCGTGGTGGTTGCTTGCCATCCGTGTGCGAAAAGGGCTAGCCTGCCACCAATGGGGGAGATTTCCCCGTCACTTGGACTTACGAAATGGGCGCCCCCCCGCTCCTCAAAAGGGCCACTTCAACTGAAATTGGTGTCTGTATCCGTCTCTGTTAACGGATCTATCGACCTGACGGTCTGAATTGGGCTGAAAGGGTCGGGAAAACGAAGGAAGCTCCAAGCCTGCTTCGGATCAGAAGGGCTGTCTGCAAGCTTAGGTAGGGGTTCTCCTATCAACCTTCCTTTAAAGATGAGCCATGATCTTGCGTTTCTCCTTATTTTCCATTAAATAAGGGTTCAGGGCCTCACTGAAGAGTAGGCCACCTTTGTACGGTGCAGCTGCTAATTGCCACTTTGCCTTTATGTCTGCTCGCCATTGCCTGAGCCACAGTAATCTGCAGGCTGTGATAGTGGATGCTATTGCTCTGATGGAATAATTGGCGGTGTGTAATGATGATTCCACCATGAATTCTGTTGCGGCTACTAGCCTCCTTAAGTCATGGTCCATTCTTTCCTCTTCTGGGGAAACCCTGGCCTGGAGTTGGCGCAGCAAAAGCAGTGAGGTTCTGGCAAAGAAGGAGTTAGATATGGCTGCCCTTATGGCCCATGCTGAGGCCTGATGGGTTCTGCGGAAGGCAAGTTCCGCCTTCTTGTCCTCTGACCTCAAGGCCTCCACCGCATCCCCAGATACCGTGAATGGTGAGAACAATGATGCTAGGGGTTCATATACTACCGGAACCTCTATCACCTCTGATAAGGCAGAATCTATATTGAACAGCTTCTTCTCTGTCCCCCCCCCATTGAGGGGAAGGAGCCTGGTGCTCACCTGTTCTGTGTCGGCCTCTGCTCCCAGAGGCTCCTGAGGAGCCTGTAGAGCAGCGGTTCTCAACCTTTTTCAGGCCGTGACCCCGACCTGCACCACGCATGCGCGGGGCGACGGCCTGCATTGCGCGTGCACGGGGCGACGGCCTGCATCGCGCATGCACGGGGTGACGGCCTGCATCACGCCTGCATGGGACGACAACCTGCATTGCATGCGCGGGGTGACGCCCTGCATCAAGCATGCGCGGTGCTGCCTCCTGCGCCAGCCGAGGCGTAGGCTGCTGCCCGTTCGGGGCGGTGGCAGGCAGGCCCAGGTGCTCAGGTGTTCCTGGGTGGCCGCAGCGGCGATGGTGCAGGGTGACCATGGGCTGGGCCACCACCTGGCCCAGTCCAAGGGAGGTAAGACACCCGCTGGGCCCCACGTGCGCCAAAAACCTTCCCTGCGCCCGCTGCTGCCCCGCTAGCCTTCGCTGCTGCCCGTTTGGGGCGGCGGCAGGCCGGCCCAGGTGCTCCTGGGTGGCCGCGGCAGTGACGGCGCAGAGCGATCATGGGCTGGGCCACCAGCTGGCCCAGCCCAAGGGAGGTAAGACACCCGCCGGGCCTCATGTATGCCAAAAACCTTCCCTGTGCCTGCCGCTCCCCCGCTTGCCTTCGCTGCTGCCCGTTTGGGGCGGCGGCAGGCCGGCCCAGGTGCTCCTGGGTGGCCGCGGCAGTGACGGCGCAGAGCGATCACGGGCTGGGCCACCAGCTGGCCCAGCCCAAGGGAGGTAAGACACCCGCCGGGCCCCACGCGCGCCAAAAACCCTCCCTGCGCCCACCGGCCTCCCACTTCCCATCCCTGGCCCTCTTTTACTTACAGTTTTAGTAGTTGCTCAGCAGGGAGGGGTGGAAACTTCCGGAGAGGTCGCATTCGCTGCAGACAACTTGCAGCACCGTTTGCAGACTGGGACTTTTGGCGGGCTCAGCAGGGCGGAGACAGCCTGGACAATTCCTATTGGCTTTTGAAAGCCAATAGAATTTGACTCTATGCAAGAGAGTCTATTCTATTGGCTTTCAAAAGCCAATAGAATAAGAGGGAGTAGCACAGCTAAGGAAAAGGGGGAAAAATGGCGTAGCACAGCTAAGGGAAAGGGGAAGAATGGTGGACTGCGTTGTTTGGCGACCCCCATGAAATGGTCGTTCGACCCCAAATGGGGTCGCGACCCACAGGTTGAGAACCGCTGCTGTAGAGGGCCAAATATCTCTGCCTCTGTGTAAGCAGGAGAAGCCTGCCATGTTTTCAGCCCTGGAGAATTGCTTCTCTAGAGCCTGGTGTCTTTGTCTTGCCTCCTTGTCAGCGGTCTTAGAGGATCTTTTGCCAAGATTGCTTTGGCCTTCATCCTTCCCGCTGCTTCCTGATTGGATGAACTTGACCTATTACGTCCAGGGGGACTAATGGAAGTATCCTGTGCTGCTTGAGCAACGTTGGTGTCTGCCATTGCCGCAAGAGACATCTCAGCATTGTGACTGAGAGGGATCTCATAGTGATGGAACCTGATAATAGGTCAGCCTTGGCTGCAGAGCGACTTGGTGGAATTAGCAGTACAGAATGCTGTAATAACTGAGACCAGGTCAAAGCGGCAAGCCCAAATTAATGGTACAGCCGCATCTCTGTGCTCCACTTAGTGGCCAATGTGCTGTTGCCTTGTTGGTGGCGGCGAGATCAAATTAATGATACGATCCGCACACAATATGTTGGACAGACAGCTCAGATTCTTTCTGTAATCGTGCACTCCTTCCTTTTCTCTTTGTTTTTTTTTCTTAAAATGTGAGAAATGCACAATAATCCAGGAAATTGGACCGGATTTTCAGTGGCTCAGGTGATACTGGGGATGAGATTATTTCTGTAATCATGCTGCTGAGGGGGCAGCGTCCTTCCCCCCCCCAGCCAGTGATTTTCTGGCTCGTAAGTTTTCCTGGATTCCGCAATTTTAAGGGAAATGAGATTAATCGATGTGCCGGTTGCTGCAACGTTCAGCTTGCCACCGATGCGAACCAATGGAAAAACTGATGCTCAGCTTGTTCGGTCTCCCAAAGGGAGCCGGCAATATGGCTTTTTGAACTTCACGGCTCAAAACAATGGTGGCCACAAGTGTCCTTTTAGTTACCCATTCTTTTTGGGAATTGGCTATTGTTGCCTGTTAAAAGGTGATCCGCTGGGTCGGCCATGGCAAGGCAGTAATCTGATTTGCTATCCTCACGGGGGGAAGATTCCTCCCTCCCCGCGCTGATGTGACCCAAGCGGTGGCCAAAAATGGTGACTGGTCTTTGTCTAGCCTGCCGGGTGGCCAAGTTAAGGCTTCAGCCGAAGCCTGCCGGATCCCTGGAATCTGAGCGGCTTGTGTGCTGCAGCGAACGAACAGTTGTTCACTTCCTTCCTTTTCACTTTTAAAGGGAAAATAACAGAAATAAGATAAATACGACTTGATCACGGTGACTTGAAGCCTAGAGCCAAGCAAATGTGTCCTCTCAGACGAAAGACTAAGTCGTGACTGGATTCCTGGTCCAGGGAGAGAGGCGTGGCAAATTGGCTGACTTAGTCTCTACAGGCAGAAGACAAAGCTAACCCATTCATGGATTCTCCACTCGTCATGCTGAAGAAGATCACGTGCATGTATTTGTGAGTACAAGGAAACAACATATGATACTAAAATTAAATGCAACTAAAAGAGTAATGGATTTCAAAAAACATGATTTCATCCTTGAAATCAATGTTTTTAGGCTACTCTATTGTTTTACCCAAATCTACAAACAACCTGTGAGATGTTCTTATGCTTTAATCTACCAGTTTTAGCCACTATTTAATTACTGTGTGTTAAAAAAATAACTATTTTAAAATGAAGTGCAGATCATAAGCTACAGAGAGAATATATTTGTTGCATTTCCCCATCCCCCCTTCAAGACATCTATTCCTAATTGGCAATTCTAGCACAAAATAACAAGAGAATCCCTATGAAAAATGTAAAGATGCAAAGAACTATGTGAAGCTAACCAATAGTTTGAAATCAGTAACTTCATAATTTGACAAAGGAGATTAAATGTTGCTGTGCAAATTCTATCAACATTCCTCTAGAAAATCCAATGAGGTGATAAAGGCAGAGTATTATGCTGATAGATGCTGAATGCTTTAGATTAAAATATTGACACACCAAATATAGCCTTCAATTCTCATTATAATAATATATTTTAATAGATTACTAACATCAGTTCTTAATTGGACTGATAAATGGAAATGCTAAGCTTATGCATCAAGATACAAGCTTAAATATTTCATAGTTAGCATCCATTGTTTCCTTTTATTTTTAGCCTTTTAGATTTTTTTTAAGCCAAAACACCATCAATATTTTCCATTCCTGCCTTTAATATCTCTACCCACCCCCAAAAAAAATCCAATAAAAATTACCGGCACACTGAGGACCAAACAGATTTTTTTAAAAAAAAGTTACAAAACCGTTGGTACAAACCCAACTCAAAAATTGAATTGCAATTTCAGGTAATTACAATAAATGTAACTGTGCTGTCATATGAAAACAGAGTTTAGTAGAATATTCTACTAGCTTCCATAAATTATCCTTTCTATACTCTTTTAAAATACTATCATAAAATTTTACTATCATAAAATTTAGCGCTGAAAAACAAGAATACAGAATCAACGACAATGTAATGGAAAAGAGCATCAGCACCATAAATTCTGAAATATATAGATACTATCTAAGTAATTTATGATAATAGAATATTATGAAAGTCACTATATAAAATGCAGTAACAAATAAACATTCAAAATGTTAAAGATCAACATCTCTGCATTTACAATTCTACATTGCAGGTCTTCCAGACTGTAGTGCTGATGACTCATAATTAAATTAAATTAAATTAAATTAAATTAAATTAAATTAACTTATTTATATAGTTTTTATGTGTCTTTATTTTTGGAATTTACTAAAGCAAAATGATTTTCAGTAGAACAGAACTGGCATTTATTGTTCTAACTTTTTGATTTTACATTTAAATTCACTTCACTGATAAATGGAATTTTCACAAATTTGAAGGATTTCAAAGCCATCCCTAAGCAAGCAAAAATAAATAACCTAACAGAAGTCTCTTCCATCCAAAGGTATGCATGTATGTGTATATTATATATTATTATATATAATATAATTTATATAAATAATATAAATAAATGCATTAAAGTTAAGACCTCCACAACTTGGATGATGATGATGATGATGATGATGATGATGATGATGATGATGATGATGATGATGATGACTACGATGACGACACTAAGATGCAATTATCAAATCCATCCATCCAACAACTTCCAGTAAGCACTATATCAAACCATCATCACTTTCAATCGAACACCCATGCTCTTTTAGGAAGGAAACCAATTGGATGCAGAACTGAAAATCTACTTTTCAGTTGAGTGTTATAAAATCATATCCTCTTTGTAATATTGGAGGGTCATCAGGATACATTAAATACTGCATTGCTATAACTCTGCTGCTTTAGATATTGAAGTCCTTCCCTTCCAAAAACGAGTAAATGGTTTTCATAATCCATTCCAACATTTATTAGAACTACAGTAAGTGGTTCCATCCCACTCTATGCCAAAACCTTTTGCAATGCAAGATGAAGAAAAGAGAGGAACCATCTATTTCTACTCAGTCTTATGCATGATTATTCAGCAAAGTTCATCTCAGGAGGACATAAAATAGTTTTGAATTGGTTTTTGTTCTCCTAGTGAATTCATTGTCAAAGCTAGAATTCAGACTCTTCGTTTCTGACTGCCTGACTGTGCCCACTCCAACCCCAAGCTGTTGAGAAGGTCCTTTATTTACCTTTACCAAAAGGTGATGTAAAGATTTCACACTTAGTTTAAGGATGCTAAACTTACCAACTCTTTAATTTCAACGAAGAACAACACAAAGATTGTCCCCTATTAACTAAGCATAACAAATAGCAACATTGCTGGAAATATATAAGAATAAGGTTACAGTAATTTCAGTGGAATATTTGATATACTGGAACAAAAAAAAAAAGCTTCCCACATGTTAGTGGCATTGTTTTAAAGATATACCAGATCATCTGTTGGATTTTTCCTAGGAGTAATCAGTTAATACCTTATTTAATTATAACTAAAAATATTTCAATTTGGTTATGCATTATTTAAAATAATAAATAAGAGATTCTATGCACAAAAACAAGGGCTTTTTGGAATTAAAGATAAAATTTATGATGGCAAAAATAATCCTTTATTATTCCGTTGGAACTGAAATATAGTAATTACAATAGTATAAATTTGACCAATAAACCTAATCTACCATTCTCTTTACTTTTCCAGTTTTGAAGTCAAAAGTCTAGATGTTCAATGAAACATATTTAGTAATAAAACTGCCTCTTTACTTGTGATCTTTGTTCTTCACCTCTTTCACTCGTTTTTCTTTCTTTTAATGATAGTATTTCCTTTAAATATCAGAACTTATATAAGACTTTGCAAAAGCATTCCTTAACATAGTATATCAGCAGGAGCCAAGCACCCTTCCCCAAGGTATTAAGGAATCCATGTTCTTTGGATGGCTTGCATGGACACTACAAAGGTTGCCCAACTGTCTACACTTTATATACCGTATGCCCAGCCATAGTCTCAGAGGAAGGTCCTGATGTTTGCACATACAAGTACAGAAGCTACTGAAATCTTTGAATAATCATCAAATCAACATTTACTTAGGTTTTGGGATAATGGACCCTGCTGATAGAAGGATACAAAAAGAACTAATTTTTTTCTTAAAGTGTAAAATATTTTCCTTTCACTAATATTTTTCCATAAGCCCTAGAACTGTAAAATTCTTAATACATTTCTGATTTGGCCAAACTAGCCAAAACCTTATTCATTTATAATGATATATGGATAGTCTAAATCTAACTCAAAGGGGAGAGGAGCAAAGACTCAGATGAGACCTATCATGAAAATTTTATACTGAAATCAAGGAGCAAATATTTTTCTTCCATCTCCCCATCAAGTGTCAAATATGCAAATGCAGAAATTATTAATCATTTTCCATTTCAGTTTAAGATTGAAAGACCTGATTAGTTAGTTGCGTTTATATATTCCCTTTTTAATTATTTTTTCCAAAGTTAATCTAATGAATACTGCATAAAAATAATTTATACCTTCTTATTGTATTCTAGGAATTTTTAAAATTAATACACAGGGAGGGAGGAAGAGAGTGAAATGCATACTATCAAATCTGTCCAAGTTGTTGTGAATATAAAATTTCACTTAATTTCTCTAATTCTCAAAGTCTCCTCTAGCTAATCATATTAATTTATCAAGTTGGTCAACTCTGAGAGGAAAGCATTTTCCCTCACAAAAGTTGACCTGATCTCTCAAGGACAAATACTATATTCCTTTCACAGCCATTTGCAAAATACTAACTAGATGGTAATAGCTTTTTGTTTAATTTAAAAGCCCATCAACATTTCATTAAAACTAGGGATTTAGCATCAATTAACAAACCACAATTTTATCTCACCCCTGCCTCTTACTCAGTAGTATTTCTTAACTCTGTTCTATAATCTTTCAATCAGAGCTTTCTGTCATTTGGCAATTGCTGCATTAAAACTAATTTTGTTTTACTTATTCATACCAACCCAGCCAGAAACAAGAGCAGAATGGAGATCTAGACATCTGCTCTCATAGGGTGTTATGCAGAGGTGTACAAATAGCATGAGAGCTTTTTAAAAGTGGTTTTTGAGAAACTCTGTCTCTGATACAGTAAAAATACAAAGGGTTCTAATTAGAAGCCTAGAGAGGCTTATATATGGGAAAACATTTTAAAAGATCCAGATCCTTCATCTTGTTGAAGGAGATGAAAGAGTTACCAAAGATAATCAAAACAATGAAGGATAGAGGAAGGTCATTTCCCTTTTCTAATACACATATTTCTGCTAAAGAAACAAGACATTCTTTTGGATATCTTTTTTTGTTCTCAGAGAGGTATGTTTTAGAAAACAGTGGTTTTGACATAATAGCAATTTTTAAAGTCTTAACTGCTACCAGTAATTACCCATGACAAACAAATCAAGCTAGTCATTTGGAAACAAAATATATTGGTTATTACGCTTTTCTGTGATCTTGAATTGGCCTAATAAAAACATTTTGACAGTGTGGATTGTATTCACCATAGCCCCACATATTCATAAAATACTGTTCCATCTCTATTGGGAAAAATTCATTGGAGGAAGTCAGTTGAACAATTCATCTGCCCTAGTGAGGCAGGAGCTAGCACTGCAACAGCTATGTTTCCAAAATGAAGTTAGTGCCATTTTGCAGAAAGAACAACATGTGGAAGAACTTTTTTTAAAGAAAAGTAATCGTATTAACAGGGAAATTTGCTTCCTTTTCTCTCCCCTACAACCAGATTCACAAATCATGACAGGAAATGTAGGCTTATTACTAGACCAGAAGACTTCAACAAATCACAGATTAATATTAAATATGCTTCCATAAAACGTATTTAACAAATATTACACAATAGTTCTGAGTATCTACTTGAAGGTACAGGTGGTCCTTGCTTATCGACTGCCTTATTCAGCAACAGCTCAAAATTAAAAAAATACTGCTTCATTACATCTGTCATAGTCATTACTACTACTGTCACATCAGACTATATTCCCTGCTTTATACAGCAGCACTGTCCAGACGTTATTCCAACAATACATGCCAGCCTTGAAACCCCACAACCAAGGAATGTCTATCACTCTTTCTAACCATACCTGGCTACTATCACTTCTAACAGGTTTATTGGTTTTCATCTTGTACCAGTCTTGATAATCTAATAAATTACTATCAAGTCAAAGCAAAGCTTAAGAACTTGACATTACCATGATAATTATTAATATGATTTCCTTTCAATTTCTTCCACATTAATTATTGTATTGTATTTATGGCTAGAAAAGAATGGTTTTAATATTACTTTCATTTATAATTCTTAATAAAATTATTTGCAAAAAAAGAGAGAAATAAAAAAGTGATTTTAAGGAGAAAAGGATAGTTCATTTACAATAGCCATTAGCTGTTACTCTTGTTCTGCTAAGTAAATCAGTAGCATAGATGTTAACATGTAGAATTAGCAATCCACCTGCAATTATAGCCAAAAGACAGATATGTGGATTGTTGTAACTGGGATCTATATTAGTGAGTAGAAATCTTTTTGTTATGGATGATAACTGACCTAGGAAAGCCCAATCAATGATGGATGAATCCCAATCTGATAATGAAGAGAACCATATGCTGGTAATCAAGACGGCACTGCGTTGTGAAAAATCAGACTTTGGTAATGTATACCCAGAAATCTGTTTTTTCAATAAGGCAAGTCCGTCCACATTCACACTTGATTATCATTCCATTGATTGAAACTCATGATCCTAATTTCCTGCTTATATGAACCGATAGTCCTAGAGGTTCACATACTTCTTTAGTTCTCCAGTACAGGAGATGGAGAATCCACCAATGGGTTTTCTTAGTCTACCTGCTCTTGAGACCAAGTAGCCAAACTTGACACGCCCCCTCTTGCTACGAGATCCAGTCTTAACTTGGTCTCAGCTCTTGAAGATCGTATAAGGTTTGGCTCTCAGCAGATAGGTTAGAAAAACTCCATTGGTGAATTCTCCTCTCTATATTTTATCAAAAACTAATTGACTTTCCCTTTAACAAATTCCCCACAACACTAGCTCAGTGTAATTAATTTTAGTTGAGGTGTGTGGGGTGGAAGGGGGGGGAGGTCTTGCAGCTTCCCTGCATTCCTTTCCCCAGGGCTCTGGGGAACAGCTTCCAAGCAGGGTCTGCTTCGAACTTTTTCCAGATTCCCTCTCTCCCTTCTGCTTTGCATCTCCCAGATCGGATCCCAGGCTGCAGATCCGAAAGTCATTTTTTTTTTACTTCGGATCGTTCCAAAGCTTCCCAGGCAGCTGGGAACAGTCACGGGCGCCATTTTGGTTGCCGAAAAAGGCAACAAACTCGTTTAAAACTCCTCTTCGCCTACCGGCTTCGGAAGCAGCCCCAGGGGGTTTGACTTCAGCACAGCGCTTTTCGCTGCCACCGTGACTTGCAAGGAGGCTGAAAACAGCCCCAGGACTGGGAGTTGAGGCCGAGGAGACCGTTCTGACAGAGGCCGCCATTTTGAATTGCAGGGAAGGGGTGAGAAGGCTACATCAGCCTATGTGTCCATTCCCTGCGGTCCCAATTCAGTCAGCAGTTCGCCCTCAGCCCACTTAAGAACCCCACCTGTTGCTTCAGGAGCCTACGTTAACGGATCGCCTTTTCACGGCCATAAGTCCGAATCCACGTGGGTGGGACCTAGCTAGGTCCACAAGGCCTACTCTCAGCAGTTAACGGCCCTTTTGAACTCCAAAGCATTCCTATTTACAGTAGTAGGCCCGGCTTAGACCACATCTGGACTGTGCCCGAATACTACCACGCACACAATTTGACTAGCCACCAATTGAGATTGATCCTCCCTTGTCAGGACCCTTTTTGTCCATTCAGGCCTCTAAGCCCTTTCGGGGTTTTTTTTCCTTTTACTGGTGCACCCTGACTGGCCATCTAAGGCCTCCGGGCGGAGCCCAGAGAGTGGCCCCAAACGTGCCTTCGGCATCTGACTCAATTGCCGTGACCTAGACCCAGAGAGACTTTTTTCTGGTCGGGTGGTCAGGGGAACAGTCTTGTTGCTTGTTCCAATTTCGCTCCCGTCAGCTGCTTGCCTGCCAGAGCGATTTTCTTACTTGTTTGGGATTGCTCAACCAGGATGGAGGGCTCCTCGATGCCTCAAACCTCGAGTACTGTCTCTCCATCCTCTGCTTATGGCTGCCACTCATCCTCTGAACAGGGGGCGGCAGGCAAATCCAAATCCAAGACGAAGCACATGCTTAAGAAGCCTTCCAAGCTGGCGGAGAGGCAAGCCAGCCGTAGGCACCAGGCCCTGGAGAAGGAGTTCTCCAGGGCACAGAGGCAGGCCGGTTTGGATACGGATCAATTGGCGGCTCCTGAAGTTGACCTTCCCTTAGGTCCCTCAACTTCATCTCAGAGCGTGTGGTCCCCCTCAGGCATACCGGTCACGTTGGGTTTTCCATCCGCACTGGCTCAGCACGCCACTATGGCTCCAGGCCCAGCCCCTGAGGCCACATTTACCCCCACAGCTGCAGGACTCAGGGGGCTGGACATCGGGGATATTTTCTCTGACGGCCGCCTTGAAGCCTTGCTTTCTAAGGTCATGGAGCGATCGCTAGCGCAGCACTCCCGTCATACACCAGATCAGGGGGCCTCTATGTCAGCCATGCCATCTTATGGCTCCCCTGCAGATACCCACACGATTCAGGAGCCCACTTCTCCAGCGCACAGCTCCATGAGCGGTTACTCTTCCCCTCAGGGTGAGGAACAGCCGGACTTAAATTTATCAGAAGAGAAGGAACTTCCTCCTGAACCCTCTCCTTCCGAGGACTTATTTAACCCGGCCCTATTTCTCACGCTGTTGCGCAAGGCCACATCAACAGCCAATATTGGATCCGATCAGTTCCCGCAACCACAGGCCACATCGGATTCCAGCCCCAATCCTATCTTTTTTGAAATAGTGGCAACAGAACATCATGTCCCGTGCCCCTCTATTTTCCTTAAAGGGATCAAGAAACAATGGGCTTCCCCTCCCTCATTTCCTTCAGTAAGCGGGACTGACAAAAAGCTCTTTAGCACCTCCACAGACCTCACTGACACATTGGAGGTCCCCTAAGGCTGATGAGGCCTGGACCCCTCTGGTTTCCCAGACTGCGATAGCAGGGGGACCTGTTGGAGGCACTAAAGGCGGATGATAAAAAATGGAAGCAGACCTTCCGGAGGACCCATCAGTCTGCAGCATGGGCAATTAAAATGGCCTCTTCCGCGTCCTCCTTTGTTAGGACTACTCTTTTATGGTTGCGCCAGTTACAGGCCAGAGTCCCTGCTGAGGACACTTGGACCCTCCAGGACCTAAGTAAAATGGTGGCGGCCACAGAGTATGCGGCGGACACCACACTTCTGTCAGCCAATTTTGCCTCCAGGTCCATAGCATCCAATATCACCGCCAGGCGGATGTTGTGGCTCAAACACTGGCAGGCTGATGCCAGGGTCAAATGGCGGCTAGCGACTGCCCCTTACGTGGGCAACAATCTATTCGGGGAGGCCCTGGCTCTGTACTTTGTTGAAAATAAGGATAAACGCAAAGTCATGGCTCACTTGAACAAAAAGCCCGATAAGCACCCCACTCCATACTTTCGCAGGAAGTCCTTTCGGCCAGCAACTGGCGCGACAGTCACTCAACCATCCTGCTCATACACTTCCAGACAGGAGAGGCCGTATGACCGTCCCTATGACAGGCCCGGGTTTCGACCCAGACAACAGGATCAGGCTAGGTGGCCATTTTGGGGGGCAGGATGCCCCTACAGAAAATCCAAGTGACTCCTGCACACGGCTTCCAATCGGGGGAAGGCTAACCCACTTTTTCCACCAGTGGGAACTTACTTCCACAGACAGCTGGGTTTTACAAACCATCCAGTTCGGTCTTTCTCTACAGTTTCTGGCCACACCCCCGAACCGATTCATTGCTTGTTCCGTTTCCAGGGACCCACTCAAACAGGGACTCATGCAGGAGGCCATACAACACCTTCTAGAAATTCAGGCCATAGAACCGGTACCATCAAACCACAGGGGCGGGGGGGTTCTACTCCATCCTCTTTGTGGTCCCCAAAGCCTCAGGAGGGTGGAGAGTGATCCTGGACCTCAAACATCTCAACCGTTACATCACTTACAAAAAGATCAAGATGCACTCTCTCCAGTCCATCCTAGGGGGCATCAGACAGGGAGACTTCCTAGCGTCAATAGACCTCACGGAAGCATACCTCCACATCCCCATTCATCCAGCACACCGACGGTTCCTAAGGTTCTGCTACAGGGGCAGGCACGTCCAGTACAAGGCCCTTCTATTCGGCCTGTCCTCAGCACCCAGAGTGTTCACAAAAGTCCTGGCCGTGTTAGCCGTCCAGTTAAGCAAAATACCAATACACGTCCAGTGCTACCTGGACGACATCCTAATTTAAACATCCACATTCCAGGCAGCTCAGGCAGATGTAAAGAACACCATTCAGGTCCTTCAACAACATGGCTTCTCGGTAAACTTTCAAAAGCCAGGCAATTCCCTCGTCCAGGCTTCTGCACCTGGGAGCCATCATAGACACCACAAACTGCATGGTTCATATATCCCAGGAGCGAATAACCAGCATCAGAGACCTGGCCCGTCAGGTACACAGGAAACACTCAGTTCCATTGGTCCTACTCTCACAATTGTTGGGAAAGATGGTCTCCTGCATAGCCATCCCCTGGGCCAGACTTCACTTGCGGGACCTCCAATGGTTCCTACTTCCGTTCCAGCGGGCGAATGCCAGCGCATCCAACCGCCAGGTCAGGGTACCAATCCACATTCGCAGGGCACTGCGCTGGTGGTTCTTGGAAGCGGTGACCAAAGGATCACCCTTCAAGGAACTGGATTGCATCACAATCACAACAGACGCCAGTCTGTTCGGCTGGGGAGCCCATCTGCAGTCTCAGTATGCTCAGGGCCGTTGGTCCCATGCAGATCTGAGACACAATATCAATTGGCTGGAGCTCAGGGCCATTCATCTAGCTCTATGCCAATTCAGACACTGGATCAGGGGTCGCCATGTGCTGATCCTCACGGACAACGTGGCCTCCAAGGTGCAAGTCAATCGCCAGGGGGGCACCAGATCCAGGGCCCTCATGTCCGTGGCACGGCTCCTAGGTTCTTGGGCGGAATCCAACCTAGCCTCAATCAGGGCCGAACACATCTCGGGGGTCATGAATCGGCAAGCGGACTTTTTAAGTCACTCCACGGTCGATCCCTCGGAGTGGGGGTTGCATCCGGATCTCTTCTCCGAGATCTCCCACAAGTTTGGCCATCCACTCCTAGACCTGATTGCGTCATCAACCAATGCCCAGCTTCCCAGGTACTTCCCCCGTTACTTCCTGCCAGGGGCGGAGGGGACAGACGCCTTGCGGAATCAGTGGCCACCAGGCCTACTTTACGCCTTCCCTCCCCTCCCTCTCATACCGGCGACCATCCGCAAGCTGCTTCAGGAGCAGGCGAAAGTAACACTCGTGGCCCCTTATTGGCCACAGAGGCCATGGTTTGCTGACCTGGTGAACCTTTCCCAGTCTCCCCCTTGGCGAATCCCTCCCCATCGCGTGTCATTACACCAAAGGACCATACAACACCCGGACCCTCAATGGTTACAGACTGTCTGGCACTTGAGCACTCTATAATGACTCAAGAACTGTTTTCCCCTCGAGCCATTGACATGATTGAGGCCTCTCGTTGTCCAGCGACCAATTGTATTTATAATTCCACTTGGAAGAATTTTTGCCATTGGTGTTGTGGGAGACACCTGAATATTTCCAAATTGACCATTCCTCAGATAGTTGATTATCTTTGGACGGCCTGGACGAGGGCCTCGCCCCGGCGACCATTCGCCGACAGGTAGCGGCCTTGTGTACAATACTTACTTGCGCAGATTCAGTTCCCTTAGCTCACCATCCTAGGATTCGTGCCTTTATCAAAGGCGCGTGCAACACCAGGCCCCCCCGTGGTACACAGTTGCCCCTCGTGGGAATTGTCCCACGTCCTTCGCGCTCTAACCAAACCTCCCTTTGAACCCATAGCTACTATTCCGTCGCGGAATCTGTCCCTTATGGTGGCGTTTTTAATCGCCATTACGTCGGCCAGACGTATTTCTGAACTAGCCGCCTTATCGGTCAGAAATGACCTTTGCATTTTCCACAGCGATAGGGTGGTTCTTTGAATGGATCCTACCTTTGTACCCAAAGTGAACTTGCTCTTCCATAGAGCACAGGAAGTTATCTTACCAAATTTTTGTCCCAATCCTTCCCATGACCTGGAGCGGCAGTGGCACATGTTGGACGTCCGCAGTGCACTGCAGCATTATATGAAGCGCACGGAGCCTTTTCGTAAGTCAGAGGCTGTTTGTTTCCTTCCGGCCGGCTTCTATGGGCTACAGGGCTTCCGCTGGTACTATTGGCAGGTGGATCAGGGCCTGTTTTGCGGAGGCGTATCAATCATGTTCCCTGCCGGCTCCACGTCATCTTACTGCCCATTCCACTCGCAGTGCTGCGACTTCTGCGGCATGGGCCACTCAGGCGTCAATCGAGGAGATTTGCAGGGCTGCGACATGGTCCTCGCCCTCCCCATTTGTTCGCCATTACAGAATTGACCGCTTTGCTTCAGCAGACGCCACCTTTGGTCAGAGGGTCCTTCAGCAGGTGGTCTCCGGGGACACTATTCCGGCCTTATCTGTTTCCCACCCAACGGGACAGTGAGGCTTTGGTATGTCCCATTGGTGGATTCTCCATCTCCTGTACTGGAGAAGGGGCGTTGTCTTAACTGAACACCTTTTCTCAGTACAGAGATGGAGAATCCACACCCACCCTTTAGGTCAGTTAGGCCTTATTTAAGGGTTTGAGAGTCAACACCTCGTCCACCTTCAGCCACTTCGCCCTCGTTAAGACTGGATCTCCTAGCAAGAGGGGCGTGTCAAGTTTGGCTACTTGGTCTCAAGAGCAGGCAGACTAAGAAAACCCATTGGTGGATTCTCCATCTCCGTACTGAGAAAAGGCGTTCAGGTAAGACAACGCCCCTTTTCAATAATTTTTCTCAATAAATAAATGAACAGATATAATGTTTCGACCTATTTATTTAATTTTATCTAGCTTTAATCTTGTGTGCAGATACGATCACTTTTTAGGTAATATTTATGCAAAAATGTCCAAAACTTCACCAACATTTAAGAATCCCCTATGCTTAAACAAAAGCTAATACAACTTCCACATAGTACCAAATGAATGTAAAAACATGGTCATTATTTTTGCATTTATGTATAGTTGTTTATAGATTCAAAATATGAAAACAATACAATTTGCAGAAAGATAGTGTTTAACTTTATATCATGAGAATTTGTATCTGCATGTTTTGTAAATCTACAGATTTATTGAAAGATACAGTTTGACAGATTTTCCTGCAGATATTTCTTTATCAGAACTAGTCACACAGAAGACTGTCAAAACCAGTTCTCTCTTTCCAGAACGCTGAACATAGCATAATAGATTTAAATTACAGAAAAGGAGATTGCAATTGAATATTAGAGGGGAAAAACATCAATTATCCAAGAGATGCTGGCCTGGCTCCCCTAAATGGGATATGTTCAAGTGGAGACAAGATATATCTCAGTTTCATATTCTATAATTGGCTTCCTGCATTGAACAGGAGGTTAAATATGATGGCTTAAGTGATATCGTCCAATTCTAAGTTTCAGTAGCACTGCTTAGTTCAATCTCTTCACAAGTATCATTTCCCGCCTCTCCCTCATCTCTCTCTCTCTTTCTCTCTTTCTCATTTAAACTAAATTTAAACGAAGTAAAGAAAATAAAAAGGAGTAAAGAGTGCAGGGAAAAAGAAAGAAAAAGAAAAAGAGAAGAAAGTAAGAATAAAGGGGGGGAAGCATTTAAATCAGTTACTTCCAACCTTCATCAGAAGTATAAACAAATTTAGTACCTCTTCACCCTCTCTTAAAGTTATAAACATTTATCTTTTCATCCCATATCCCAGTGGTGGCAAACTCAAAGCCCTCTCTGTGGGCACACATGCCGTTACCCCAGCCTTGCCTTCCCCCGCGACCCCCTCCTCTCCAGCAGCCCCCCTTGAAGGAGAGTCGCCCCCGAGTGTGGCCACATGGAACAGCACAGCCAAGGACATGGCAGCTAGGCAGCGTAGACAAGACTCTGCCCTCACACCCCATCATGCAGTTGATGCTGCAGGGCGCGGGCAGAGGGTGTGGCTGCCATAGGGCTGCTGGGCTGCCTGGGCGATCTGCGGCGGGCCCTGGAGGCAGTGGGTCCTGTGGGCAGGTGGGGTGGGAGATGGGGGGCAGAGCGGGGGCAGGCAAGGGGCCAGTTTTTGGGCATTCGGTCTCTAAAAGGTTCGCCATCACTGCCATATCCCATAACTTATTTATAAACAAATCCATAAAATATCATATTTTGAATCCTTGTATCAGCAGAAAGTCCAAAAAGGGAGTCAATTATTTTAACCTTGACCAAATAAACCAACCTTATATTTCATTTTACCTTTTACTTCTAACAGTCTTAATCTTTAGTTTGCTCAAATATTGTTGTAGGACTTTATTTTTCTTTACTGCTTTGACTCTTGGTATGCATTTATATTTCCTTCTTACATTTCAAAACCTTAGCCAATTTCGTCATCCTGTGAAATATCCTCTTCTAAATCATTCCTTTTGCCTGTCAGTTTTAAATCTAATTTTTGATACCATCTTTATATTGTCAGATAAAATTTGTTACATATCTGACAATTCTTCAATAACATCTTTGGACAGACTATCCATAGAAGCAAACATCATTACTTTGGTGATACTGTGGCTACAATTTTCTGATTTCATTCTTCAAAGATCTCCTTCAGTATTCCTATTATCATAAACATCTTGCAGGCCTATATATCATCTTGCTATCTAAAATCTTTAGCCCTTCTAGTGTCCAGTTTTTGGAATCATGAAATTATTTTTCTATGTTGTGTCTTATAAAAACCAAGCCAGATCTATTTCCCATGTGTACTTTATAATTAATTCCAAAATTTTATTGTAAAGGTTTCAATATTCCAATTTTATCTAGACCCCTTAGTTCATTTATAACTTTCTAAGATCAAAATCGTATTTAACTTTTTGCTGTTTACTTAAAATTCTTTAAATTTTTAAGCTTATAATTAGAGTATTCTTTTGTTCAGGATTAAAGGAAGACTCACCCGGCATTTTCAAACTTGTCATTCCAAAGATCTCTAAGAGTTTGGAAGTAGCTAATGAGCAATGACCAAAAGGGATTAGAAAGTAAGCTCTAAGAACTTAGTGTCCTTTAAGAGACTCCCCAGTGGTTGTAAGATGGCTAATTCTGTCATCTCCTGTCACTAACACCCATGGAAAACCACTGCTCTGCAGTCTCCTCACAGAGAGCACCATTCAGAGCATATGTAGGTGATGTTCTGTTCTGTCCTGTCCTCTCCTTATCCAAAGAAGTTCCAAGGAACCAGTGTACTCATGAGTTATTTGGTTCTTTGCCACAGTACTCAGGCTCAGTCTTCAGTTCATCATACCTCCCGTAGGAATTATCCCTTCTCTACCTCTACTTCATGAACACAGATATAAAACGGAAGCAATTTCCAGATGTACAATGAGAAGTACAAAAATGGAGCAATGCATCTAAATGGGAGAATTGAGAAATGAGTCAATTCATTAAAACAACCTTTTTTCAGGTTTATTAAGTAGTTCTGAACTTGTATGCCCATGTCTTCTGAAGCACCTTTTCTGAATCACATTTCAAGCACATATATCTCTTATTACTGTATTAATGGTACCTGATTCTTCATATTCTCAATTATGTAATTTCTTAGGCTGCTTTTGTAGAAGAAACAATATTGATCATCTGGGACTGTTTAGAAAACTGAAGTAAAATAATATTAAAATACCAGAAGCCTAGTATATCAGCCATTCATTTATGGTACCCTGCACATTCCACTTCACATCTAACAGATCTCTTTCCATATAACAAAACTGCCAACTGGCTTATAAATCACTCACTCTTCTTGTACACACACAGCTATTAAAGTTTGATTGCCAGCTTCAGTGAAAATTGCAAGAATTCTTTGTTAACATTGCAGGCAACTAATACTTGTTCCTTGATCCCAGGCATATTCTTACTAAAAAGAAAGAATGAGAAATAATAAACATTTATTGTTTTCAATTGTTTTTACATATCTGTGACTGATCACTGAATTTATTTAACAGATATGGAAATGTTTAAAAATTGGTTAGCATCCAAAAACAGAATTGAATCATTAAAAATATTTAAAGTTTATAATGAAGAGAGCTGAAATTCTTCAACATTTTGGTCCTACTTCCAAGATTGCTCTATTTCTACTTTAGGGGGGGAAACTTAAAAGGAGTACTAATACAGTCTGAAGAAGTAATTGCAGATTTTAATTTCATACTGTGAGAATCAAGTTTTCCTTCTCTCTTTTTAACTTTTGCATTTTATATACTGCAAATAGAAAGACTTATATTTAAACTGGAGTGTTCAACATTTGTTAAAAATATGTTACTTTTTTTGGAATGACACAATCCCTTCGGTCTATTTTATCCTTCTTGCCGACATTGAAGGGGCAATACATGTTTAATACAGCATTTTGGAAACTGCTACATCTTACACAATCATGCTATTGGGAATCTCTTATTCAACCTGGAGAGAACAGCAAGAAAGCTTTATTTTTCCTTACACTGCTAGAGCTGGTGATAATCCCCCTCCAATGCAGTATTTAACACCTATCAGGCAGGTGACAAGTACTGCAGTGCAAAAGAAGGATTAACACAGTGAGTGAAGCCCTTTACGGTGAAGTGAAATTCTCAGCAAGCACCAGAGTGAAGATACTATGCCCTGATCAATACTTCACACACACTGTCTTTAAAAAAAAGCTGTGTCCCATAAGACTCTGAAATCATCTAAAAAAATAACACAGGAAAGCACACTATATAATTTCTGCATCAAATATATTTCTAGAAAAAGAAAACAGTGCAGAAAATGGTTATTAACATGAACTTAAACAGATAACAGAGTGTTATTAATGATGTTAACCCTAAATGAAGCAGCTACGGAATACCTACAACAGACATGTCAAACTCGCAACGTCATGTGACATTGTGCGACATATCGGAGATTTTCCCCCATTGACGGCAATCAGGTGGGCGCAGTTTCCTTGTGACGCGTCCGGCCCGTGGGCCAGCAGTTTGACACCCCTGACCTACAACCTCAATCAATATACTCCAATTCTGCAGCACAGATTTTTCTAGCAGCACACTGCAGCTGACAGTGAACTTTCAGATTTCCTTGAGAGCAGACTGCTGAAGCTCCATAATGTGAGAGGGCATATCAACAATTCCTCTGGCTGTAACAGTACAAATTTCTAGGGGGGGAAGTCCATTATTATACAGGTGGCATCACCAATGTCAAGGCACAGAATAAAACCCATTGTCCATAAATTACTAAGGTGAATCAGGAAGAAGCCACTGTTCTTGGTATTTCTAAAATCTATATTTCTGAAACTATATTTGTAGAATCTATATTTCACAAACTAAGTCAACAGCCATAATGAATTATCAATGGTACACCAAGACTATAGGCAGCAGATAGTTTTTCATCATCTTGCTATCTGTTGGCGCTGCTCTTTGTAAATTAATCTCTGCAAATACGACTAAATGCTAGAAGGAATGGTTAAAAGTCACAGCATAGGTTCTTGATGTGTCTCCAAACTGCAATAGACAATCCTGGCACTTTATTCTGCCATTCTTTCACATTTGAACTCTCTATTAGTGCAGGAAGAGCCAAAAGGCGAATAGATTTGGATGGAGAAACGAATAGAGGAAAGAGACAATGCTTCATGCTCACTGTGGGGTAAGTGACCATCAAGAGACCCAGTTTGGTTTAGTGGTTAAACACCAGGCTAAAAAGTGGGAGACTGTGAGTTCTACTCCCACTTTAGCTATGAAAGCCAGCTGAGTGACCTTGGGCCAGTCACTCTCAGCCCATTTTTTAAATTACTATTACTATTACTACTACTATACTACTACTACTACTACTACTACTACAACTATTATTATATTAAAGTTGGAAGGGACCTTGGAGTCCCTTCCAACTTTATCTCGTAGGGTTGTTGTTGATGGAATATAGGAGGAGAAAGGTATGTTGGATATGTTTGTCTTGATTTATTTCTAAAAATAATAAAGGTGGGATACACATAATAAATAATAACAGACTGAACAAAGGGAAGTTCAGTTTTTGGAATCAGTCTGATTTTACAAGTATGCATGCTGCTAAGTTATTTCTCCCTATTCCTCCAAAATGGACACATTCAGTTCTTTATATTGGCACAAAGCCTAGATTCAGACGCAGTTCAAAAGTTAAGGCAATCACAGTCTAAACCAGTGGTGGCGAACCTATGGCACCCATGCCAGAGGCGGCACTCAGAGTCGTCTCTGTGGGCATGCGCACCATGCCCTGGAGATGGCAACTGTCCCTCTTCAACCAGCCGCCTGCTAACTTGCAGAGGTCCCCTCGTGGCCAGATGCATCCTAGCAGTCTGGTTTCCCTTCCCCCATCCCTCCTGACCTCGCATGCTCTCCTTTTTCCAGGCACGACCCACTGCATCGCCTCCTCAGCTGTCAGCCATCCGTCCAGCTCAGAGGCTGCGTCCCTGAATTCTGGCAGTGGGCTGTGGAGCCTCAGAGAGCGCCGGTTGAGGGGCCGGCAGGCTGTGGCTGCTGACGGACACTGTCGGCCTCCATGCACTCACTGGCCTCTGTGTGTGGGGCCGATAGTGTCAGGCAGCAGCCACCCCGTCCCCTGCCTTACCTTGCCCTGCAGCAATAGCACCCCCGCCCTGCCTCGCCTTGCCTCACCTCACCCCACAGGACGAGCCTCTGCCCACTGCCCCACCTGCCAGAGACCCCCTGGATTTCTCCCAACCCTGACAGGCCCCCACAAGCATCCCTCCCCACGAGCAACATCAAGGTGACCACACCCACTTGGCCACACCCACCAAGTCTGCCATGACCACAGCCACGCCCACCCAGTGGGCCACGCCCGCCTGGCACCCGCTGATAAATAAGTGGGTTTTGGCTTGCAGTTTGGGCACTCGGTCTCTAAAAGGTTCGCCATCACTGGTCTAAATCAAGACAGCCTATTTTGGAATAATTTGAATCACCTTGAAACTGAAGCCACTTTAATTCAGCATTCCAAAATGAAACTGACTCATTTTAAAGCTCTGGATTTTGAAGGTTTAAATAATAATATTTGGTTTTGCTTGTTAAATACAGTTCGATGCACTTTCTCCAAACTTTACATAAAAGTATAATGCAAAATCAGGTTAACACAGAGAAAAGTGGATGTGCTGACAATTCTATCTCCACTTTGTATCCAAACTGAAGGACCTGAACAAAAACATCACTCTGATTCATCTGAAATAGCATTCACAGATTAAAATCATATCTATGACTGCATCTTTAAAATATCTGTCAAAGATGCAGAGTAATAAAGATGGAAGATACAAATGCAGAAGGAAACAGGAGCTTGATAGCATATTTTTTTAAAGATAAATTGTGGATATCAAAATATCATCTTTTCAAAACTCTGGGGGGCACTCTTCACAAAGCCAAGGCAATGGGGTAAGTCACAAAAGCCTAATAACTTGGAGGATTTGTTTGATTTATCAATAAAGACTTATAATTATGATTTCTGTTGCCTAAACAGATTCTCTAGAGCAAAATGAAAGGTGAGTGCTTGTATACTTGTGCTTAGTATAGATTATTGTATCAAGTTTCCCATATCATTTTTTTCTCTACTCAAGGAACAATTTGCAGTGCTTAAGTATCTGGATATATTTGTTGATTCTGCTTTGCTCTTTTGCACCCTCTCTAGATTTGGAACTAAAGCAACTTAACTACTTTATTCAGAACTATATATTCACAATGCAAAATAAGGAATACTATTTGTCATGTGTAGGGAGCAAGTTTAAGGATGGAAAAGAAGTATTCTGCACTTATAATAGGACTTCCGGATAGTCACTTGTTTATCAATATTTTGTTATTTGAAAATTGATACTTCATTGCATTTTTAAAAACATTATCCAAACAAGCGTAATTTATCAATTCTTATACTTTCATTCTAATTATAATTTCAGGCCCCTGGGATTACCATTTCTAATAGCCTCCTCCTATATTATATATTAATTAGAGGATAGTTAATAAGGTTGTTTCCATCATCTTTAACAGATTACACATTCCTGTGGAGTTCACCCAGCATAGTTTTACTATTGCTCTAACCTAAATTATTATCAATAGTTAATTATAGCTGAAAGAATATCAGTAGCTATCATTATTATTGACTGTGGCCTTATTACAATTTTTCTTAGTCTGTTGATCAATTTAGAATAAATTGAAATTGGACCAGCAACAGCAGATCATCATTGATATACATACCTTATAATTGACACTTTAAAAGTAATTAAACAAGTGGCATATCACCCCTGCTGTTCTGAATAGATATTATTAGAATTAAGCAAAGTTGCATCATAGCTCACAATTTACTTTTGCAATTAAAGCTAGAAATGTACTGTTTAGCATAAAATTGTAAGTTATCATCCTCCCAATGTCTTTGCTTTTATATATTTCAGTTATATTTTTCTTGTGCATAATATATAGCAGCAGCAACACCAATAAACCTTAGTGATAGTCCAGCTGTCTATTTTCACAAAGTGGAAAAAAGAGCAAAGTTCACACAGTATAATTCCAACTTTCTTTTACAAAAAACAAGCTAGAGATCTTCTGGAAATATCAGAGTGCAGAAGCAGAATTTTATCCTGATAATTGCTTTTATATGTAACATACAGAAAACTATTTACTATTTATTAATGTCCACCTCCTTAATTTTCTTGACTTAATAGAGAAGAAGATATAAGGGTATTTATAGTCTGAGTGAATTCATCATTTTTAAGTAAAATTTTGTAAAACAAACCATATCACTTCAGTGTGGTAAAGAAACCAACAACAACAGCAACAGAATGGAGGCATGGGAAGACAAAGCACTACATGGCCAGTACATTAAAAAAATAGCTGAGAAAGCAGATAATAACAAGACCTGGCAATGGCTAAGAGCAGGAAAGTTGAAGAAAGAGACCGAGGGACTAATTCTGGCTGCACAAGACCAAGCCTTAAAGACAAATGCATACACAGTCAAAATTGAGAAGACAGCAACAGACAGTAAGTGCCGCCTATGCAAAGAAGGTAAGCTGCTGCAAGAAGATTGCACAGACTGACTACAAGCAGCGGCCATGACAAAGTAGCAACAATGGTGCATTGGAAGATCTGCAAGAAATATCGTTTGCCTGCAAGCAAAAACTGGTGGGATCATAAAATAGAGAAAGTCATAGAAAATGATAAAGTTAAATTGCTCTAGGACTTTAGAATTCAAACAGACAAGAGCACCTGCCACATAACACCCTGGACTTAACAACTGTCAATAAGAAAGACAAAAAAGTCTAGAGTAGATATGGCAGTGCCTAGAGACAGCAGAATAGATGAGAAAGAACAGGAGAAGATAACAAAATACAAAGACCTACAAATAGAAGTAGAATGACTGTGGCAAAGGCAAGCAAGGGTAGTACCAATAGTAATAGGCCCCTTGGGTGCAATCCCAAAACAACTGGAGCACCACTTGAACACCATTGGCATTGACAAATTCAAAATTAGTCAATTGCAAAAAGCGGCCTTACTAGGAACTGCTTCCATCCTGCGACGATATCTGTAATACCACCAAACATCCACCAGGTCCTTGGTAAGGAATCGATAGGTAGACAAAAATGCCAAATCCAGTCTGAACATCTGGCTGACTGCGATGATTAATAATAGTAATAGTAATAATAATAATAATAATAATAATAATAGAGTTAGAAGAGACCTTGAAGGTCTTCTAGGAAGGAAATCCTATACCATTTCAGACAAATGGTTGTCCAGTCTCTTCTTAAAAACTTCCAGTGTTGGAGCATTCACAACTTCTGGAGGCAGGTTGTTCCACTGATTAATTGTTTTAATTGTCAGGAAATTTCTCCTTAGTTCTAGGTTGCTTCTCTCTTTGATTAGTTTCCAACTATTGCTTCTTGTCCTGCCTTCAGGTGCTTTGGAGAATAGCTTGACTCCCTCTTCTTTGTGGCAGCCCGAGATACTGGAACACTGCTATCATGTCACCCCTAGTCCTTCTTTTCATTAAACTAGACATACCCAATTCCAGCAACTATTCTTTGTATTTTTAGCCTCCAGTCCCCTAATTATCTTTCTTGCTCTTCTCTGTACTTTCTAGAAACCAATATAAACCTTTCTAGAAGCCAATATAAATCTAGTTTATATTGGTTTTATTCCAGTTTAATTATCATAGCACCCTTTCAAATAATTGACATAATATGTTGGCAAGTGAATACGCCCTCTTAGAATAGTGCATCAACTTTGAACTGAAGGCAAAAACGTACTTTAGAGAAACAGGTGTGAATATGGTAAATTCTTAAATCAAAAATTCAAATTGCTCCTGGGATGCAGTAGCAACCAAAGGCAGACATATGATTCAAAGGAACAGTTCAGTTAATTTAAGAAATTGGAGTTAAATATGTTTCAAAGCATCTTTTTGCCTGCAAGTCTGAATGCCACTAACTATACTCTCTAATTTCATTTTAAGTAGTAGTTTGAAAGCAAGCAAATATGAGTAGATAAATAGGTACCACTTCACTAGGAAGGTAACTGCATTCTGTACATCTTGGCCAAGGAAGGGAGATGACACTGCACCCTAGAGTCAGACATAACTGGATCGGAAAACCTTTATCTTTAGCATACTTTGCTACTACTAATTTCATCTTTAGAAACAGTTCATTCAGTTTAGTTCCTTTAAGAAGTTGAAGTTAAGGATCGGTGCGGGTGTGAGGCCGGAGCGGATGAGCGGCAGCGAGGGGGGACCCTAGGTGGTCATTTCCCTCAGCGTGAGGAGAAAGAGAGAAAAGAGGAATCGACAGCAGTGGAGAATTGAGGCGGGAGGGAGGTGGATTGGACAGCTCTGCCTTTGGAACTGAGGAGATAACGGCCGGAGAGTGGGGGAGGGGTCAACGGACGGGAGCACCGAGATGGGCGAAGAATGTAGCTCTGGGCTGGGAGTTGCTGGGCTTGGGTCGGGCAGAGATAGTTTCTGAGAGGGGGAGGCAAGCACATCCCGCTTTTTCCCTTAGGGGAGGAGGCTTGGGGGAGAGGGGTGCCTGTTGCCATCATGGCCTCCAACTACAGCAGCCTGCAGCGTGCCCAGCTCACTTTCGAATATCTGCACACTAACTCAACCACACATGAATTCTTGTTTGGAGCTCTTGCGGAGCTTGTAGATAATGCAAGAGACGCAAATGCCACAAGAATAGATATCTTTTCTGAAATTTTGGCTCAATTGTCATAAGTCGACTACCTGTAGTCATGCTGGCCACATGACCATGGAAATGTCTTTGGACAACGCTGGTTCTCTCAGCTAAGAAATGGAGATGAGCACTACCCCCTAGAGTGGGACATGACTGGACAGGGGAAACCTTTGCCTTTATGTGTTATTTAAACTGACTCCATGAGCGAATGAGAAAGAACAGTAGATAATAACAAAATGTTTTTGTTCCAAAATAATAAAGAATAAGATAATGTGCAGCTTTTGTGCTACAAGACTATTGCTCTGAACGATTAAATTGTTATGTCTATAATTGATAAATTTATAAAATAAGACATTGCGGCTTACAAAATCATATTTACAGAGTTGAAATTAACATCCTATGTAATAGTGTATCTACAGTTGTATTTATTCATCTCACTCATTCATATATTACTGTTCTGGCATGAGGATGACTTCCATGTGATCTTTATCAAAATGCTAACTGGTACACATATACCATAGGTGTCCTTTCCCAACATTACATATTAAATAAACCTAAAAGCTAAAAAAAAAAAAAAAAGAAGTTGAAGTTAAGGATCTTTCCAAAAGCATATTTTCACCTTCAAATCTGAATACCACCAATTATACTCTCTAGTTCCATCTTACCTCTTAAGAACTGGAACTTACAAGTTTTCCCAGGAGGAATTATTGTTAAACCTATTCTTGGAGTCCAAACATTGTTCAAATCTTTCAATTCAATCTTAACTGCTACCAGAATAAAAAACATAAATGCATTAAAAATGAGCAAAGTCCTCAAAAGACTTTGGAACATGAGGGAGCATGTATAATCCACCTCTTTTCAAATAAGTAAAGCAGCTGCAATTTCTTCCAGACTCCTTCCTGAGGGTGCTTTGTACACTGCTCCCAGCTGTCTCAGCACGAGTGCATAGGTGCAGCTTCTGAAGCAGCCACAAATTCATGTAAAATGACTCAGATGTCGGAAACAATTTATGGACTTTTTGCTAAAAACCAAAAAGTGAACTTGTGATGTATTGGGTTTAACTATCAGAAAGAGTAGAATATAAGGGGGCCACAATATAACTTTGAAAAGATAAAATACAAATGCATTTAAAACTGCTATAAAGAAAACTGAAAATCATTTCTTTTTCTTTTTTCTATTTATTTCTCACTTTTCTTTTACTTTTTTTCTTTAAATTTATAGTTTTACTTTACAAAAACGTTTTAAATAAAAATTAAGAAAGAAAATGCCACAGGGGCTTTAAAGATTTTTTTAAAAGTACATGTACTTCCAGAGACTTTCATATATTCTGCAACATACCTTTCAAAGGATTTGAAGCCATAATAGGTAACGATGCTACTTTTGATAAGTAATTATTTCAAAATTTGAAATAAGAAAGTTCTATACCCTACAGTAAAAAGTATTACAAGAAGACACATGCAATATTCTATATGTTGTCATTGGCTCATCTCAGCCATGGATTTGTACATTAGTGTGTATTTTTATTGCACTTCCCAAAGGTGAAAAAGCCATTCTGGTGTCCTCCGATTTTTTTTTTTTCATTTAATGCTCCTATATAGCCACCTTGATAATTACTTTCCATATAGTTTTCTTAATATGTTTTGCTCAACCCTTTTTAATGGTCTAAAGAGTGTTGACTACAGAATAACTCTTCTTGTTTAATATATAGAACAACAAACATTTCAATGTAGCTGAGTAAAAATATATGTACATATACACTAATATCCTGGACAGAGCTACATGATAAATCATAAGAGAAAATAAACTGAATATTTTTATATTAAAATTATTTTATACGAGTGATAAAATATGTAAAGAATTTAGCTGGAAAATTTTTGTTTAAAAGCAAATTATCTAGTTTTCCATCATAAGAAATCCTCTTACTTATAAAACACATTAACAATTACAAAATATTCATATATACCATATGATTCTCATCAGTAAAACATTCTATTGCAAATCATTTTCAATAGAGGATTGTGCTTAATCATATATATCTATTTCTGTAATACGATAAGTTGTTTAAATATTAAATTAACACAGGTTTATTTATTGTTCTATAGGCAACAAATTAAATAATATACAGAGCTTTGTACACGAAAGTGGATTTTAGTAAAAGGTTGATTTGTTGCCATTGTCTCAAAGGAGACTTTACATTTATGGTATTTGCAATTATATTTAAAATGCATCAAGGTTTTGATGACATCTCTTCCTGCAAAGTTGAGAGTACAAAGCTTAACTAGAAGGTGGCTATGGCAACAGCAGTGGGAATAAAGAAAATGATGTTCAGCAGCTTATGCAGATATTCAGGATTTTCTTTGTTTTCATTCATAAGGGGACAGCTAGCAATATCCACAAAGATGTCAGGGGGTGTATCAAAAGAAACTATTGTGCTAAGAAAATATTTTAAACAGTCAAGGTTTTTTTAATATTATACTGTTTAAATAAATAAATATGTCCCACTATATAATATACAATTAAAAACTTTAGTGAAAAACGCTACAATACCCATATGTCTTTCCATACCTATGTGCTATGGAATTAACACTTTTATATTTTATCTGTCTTAATCTGTAATGTGTTTTCGTTAAGCAAAGACTAGACCATTATTTCACTTTCCTCAAACATGCTTTGGATCTCAGCCCCATGCAAATTACTATAGAACGATTATCAGTATTTATTTCATAAACTCATCTCCAAAGGCAAATCCAGAAAAAGAAACGTGACATGAGAAATATTTTACTTCAAAGCTCTATAAAGCTCTCAACTGCAGTGAATACATACACTACAGATAGTCCTTGACTTATGGCCACAATTGAGCCCAAAATTTATCTTGCTAAGTGAGACATTTGTTAAGTAAGTGTTGTCCTATTTTATAACCTTTCTTGCCACAGTTAAGTGAATCATCACAGTTGTTAAGTGAATCTGGCTTCTCCATGGATTTTGCTTGTCAGAAGGTCGCAAAAGCTGGTCACATCACTCCAGCACTCTGCAACTGCCATAAATATGAAGCAATTGCCAAGTATCCGAATTTTCATCATGTGACCATGGGGATGCTGCAAGCATGAAAAATGGACATGTCACTTTTTTTTAACTTTGAATGTTCACTAAACAAAAGAGAACTACATGTATATAACAGCATTTCTCAACCTTGGCAACTTTAAGATGTGCGGAATTAACTCCTAGAATTTCCCACCAACCCATCCATGCCATCTATGTTATATAAGAATACAAGCCTATCCAAGAATAAAGACTGAAGTTTACAGTATCATTTAAAACAAAACCAAATAAAATCCCTGAGCAGATTTAGAGCTAAGTACTAGTCGACCTGGCCTTCAAAAAATAACTGCCATAACTCTATGTTCATGAAATTGTAAATATGCTACCAACAATTCTATTTTAAATTCCTGAAAACACACTCTAAAGCTTTCAAACCCAAAGAAATTTGATTCCCCTCCTAATAAATTGCAATGAATAAATAACTTCTGGGCTACGCTTAATAAACTAACAGAAATTGGAATTTCTGCTCAGTTATGACGAATGACACAATTACTGTATTTTTAGTAAAATATGTTTATAATAAGTAAAAATAATTATTTTTCAAATGCAAACAATTTGATAAATATACACTGCTAACAAAAGTATAAAAATAATGACTCAAAAAATTCAAAAATTCATCCAAAATAAACTATGCTATGGTCACACTGTGCAAACAATAAATGAAACTGCAGCCTAAGTCTTGGGCAAAATGCCATAATAATCTACTAAAAGTTATTTAATAATTTCATTAATAGAATAAGGAGAAAATAATGAAATTTTTAGAATTAAACTACCAGTGCTGCAGATTATGGAATATGAGTTCTATCCTAAAGTTTTATATTACATTATTGATGAAATAATGAAAATGTGATATAAAATATTTCTAACAATCTTGTGCATGTTTATTCAGATATTGTAAAAAAAATGGGACTTTCTTCCAGTGTAATCTTCTGAAGACTCATACCTGCAGATGTACTGGGAATTTCTAAACAATGTTGGAATGAGGAGATATTAATTTGATTCACTAGTTTTATATCCCACATACCCCAGAGTCATGGATGACAAATACATTTAATAATACATATACACACACACAAACACATATACACACATACATGGTGACAATGCAGCACTCATTCCTCCAATTTTATTCTCACAAGAACACCATGTGAAATAGACTGTGCTGAGAGGTATCATGTAGGTCAAGGTTAGGCAGTAAACTTCTATGGATGAGGCAAATTTGAACCAGGTTCTTCCTGATTATAACCTGTACGCTAATCATTGTAACAAGGCTTTCATAAACCAAAAATGATTATCAGCTTCACAATAAATTGTACAGTTTTTGATGTGTTGTCTCAAGGTTCCTCTGAAAATGACCATAGAGTTCTGGTAAAGTGATTCTCTGATAAGTAGATTTATCAAACTGGATTTATAAATAGAAATGAAAAATCACTGCAAAGACATGAAGTGGACTCAATTCAAGCTTCATCTTACTTTACTTGCAACCAATCACTTCAGCTTGGCTAAATATGTCCAATTCTTCAAAAGTAAACTTTTGCAGATTAATTTTCGAAGAAATTGAAGCACACGCTTACAGTATTTGAAAAGTATCTGCATTTAGAACACATTTCCCCATTTTGATGCCTTCCAGACACATTGAAGTACATTTCCAGAATCCTCTTTTAAGCAATCTAAATTAGTGGCCATCCAACTGGATCCTAATCTTACATAGGAGAAAACTTCTATTCAGTTCTACCAGTTTGATCTAGCAATGGCTCTTTGTCCACATTTTCTTCTTGTTTTCCTTCTTTGGAGGAGAGGGAAGCTGTAACATTTATGATGGTTTTTTGTCATTTAAGAAGATTTCTCTTATGCTTCTCATTTCCAATGTTTTTAATTCTGTATTGTAGTATCTTTTGTAAGATGAAATTATAAAGAGCCTTTAAGAATAAACAAATATGGTCTATCCTAAAAATAACGGGAACAGAAATGTGTTTTTATGTATGTCCCATATTTTTCCAAAAGATAAACAGTTCTTACAGAAAGCTTTGGTGGGGGAGATGAATGGAAATGTTAATCCCAAATTTGCAAGGGATGTTGCTGTTTTAATTCTCTAAATTGATCATCAAAGAAGAAATATTAGCTAAGGAAGGTGGCCTTCTATTGACTGCTGTCAAGAGGAGCAATACTTAACATTAAATTTAGTCCAACCAGAGCAAACATGTAATTGCTTTCAGCAAGTATATACCATATGAATGGACTATATACTAATTGAAGGGGATTTTTTAGCTAAAATATTTTCTAATTTGTTATTATTTGCCATTTGAAGTTAATGCATGCACTGTAGATCCCATTATTATTACCAACCATGCTTCCCATAAAGCTTATAGTCTTCTTTGGTAATAAATTTGTTGGACTCCTAGATTTAGTAGGAAGAAACTATAGAATTAAAAAATATAAGCTACTTTATTCCATCTAGTTATTGTGCTTTCAGCTCAAGGTAGATTTATAAGGATTCATTTTAAATAACACAAAAGGGTAGTTTAAAAATTAAATAACACGTAGTCATCAAGAAATGGTATTTTATTTCTTCTTGATGAGATAACCTTATATTTTAAACAGACAGAACCAGTAGTTAATATTTCTGGATGCTGAGAAAACAAAAGTAAATATGTTTGATTCATACAAATTTCTATACGATTACCAATGGTGTGTTTATTTATACCTATGGTATACCTCAGGATGTTCTCTGTGTGTCTTTTAGAATCTTTGTTAATGGTATTATGTCTAAATATAAGATACAATTATATGCAAGTAATGCTTCAAGTTTAGACAATAAGATAGACTTTCTGTGTCATTCCATTAGTGCAACAGCTTGATATCTTATCTCATTAACCCAACGTTTCAGTAATAATTCTGATGTATTTAGGGCTTGGCGTTTTAGGTTGTGTTCCTATTAATTCTTTAATTTGAACTTATTTACAACTTTGGAGTGAAGATCTGTAACTTCTTTGGGTAATTCAGTAAGATAAATACTTAACCTAAGAATATGAACTTTCCACAGTATTCTACAGTCCTTATGCTTCTGCTATTTATTTCCAATCATATTTTAATTTCTTTACATAAATTTTTGTTTTGTAAATTAAATGACTAGATGATGAAAAACAAAGAACCATTTAAAAACTTTTTTTTTACTGTGTACTTCTTTCCTTCACTTCTGTGACTTTTCTTCACTCCATAGTTGCAATTAGCTTGTCATTCATGGGTGTCTATAGCAGGTCAAATGATGCCAAAACATGATGTTCATCACATAATGATGTTCAGATGCAAACATTTCTGTGATGATATCATAATGTTATTTGTTCAGCATTACAGCGTGTTGCAACATCATTATCATTGTTTCCACATTAGAAAGAAGTGGCAAATTGGAGGCCAATTACCTTTATTTTGTCCTCTGGAAACAGATTAAAAGATTATGCATGAAGAAAATTACAAGAGAGGGGAAAAAAGTCAAGAGGGGCTTCTTTTAAAGAGAAAGAACTATGCTATATCTTACCCATTTTAAGCCTGATTATAGAGTAATGCTTTCTGAACTATACAAGAGTATGACAGAGAAACAGGGCAGTATTTAATTTTCTGACATAAATCTGCAGTATACCCGCTTAGAGGGAATAATGTGATTTTGGTAATTCCTCTAACTCATGAAAAATGCTCTGCATATAATCAGGAACACTTTAGCTATGGTCCCATGGGTTGATAAAATGGGTTGCTGTTAAGTCTGGACATCATTTATGGATGCTTGCTAGGATACAATTTATGAAAATGTAAAGACTAAGAAAGGCAAACAACATTTCCTTTATATTCCTTAGTCTCAACCACTGTAATTGCTCCCAGGCAGGCTGCATGCCACTCCAGTTTAATTTTTAAAATGGGAAGTCAGTACACGCCATAAAATAAACTTGTAGCCTTAAACATAATCCATTTTTTCCCAAAAATGTTTTTGCATTCAACACTGCATCCAAGTATTTTCAGAAAACAAAAATTGTCAAGTTGGCTCAATGTGCTCTGTTTGAAAAGGCACTACAGAGGACGACAGAGACAACCTCACTATCACATGCTCTAGAGCAGGGGTTCTCAACCTTGGCAACTTTAAGACTTAAAGTTGCCAAGGTTGAGAACCCCTGCTCTAGAGGATGAGTATTTTATTATTGATCATGCAAACCTTTTGGGATAGCAGGAAAGAACCAGATGAAGTAGCAATAGCCTCATAAGCTCATCTTCCAGCAACAACCTAATGGATGACCTCATTAGAATTACATCCAAAATTTATTCACACACCTAGAATAAATTGTTTAAAGCACCTATTAATAGATAATGGGAACTCTTTTAAAATAAGACAATTGTAGTTAGAATCAGCCTTTGGTGCAATGTAAAAAAATGCCTCTTTTTTCCATCATGTTTTCCATACAATGAAGTGAACTATGGTAGGATGGGAAGGTCAAAGGGGGAGGGGGTTTGCAGTTATTTTTTTTCTCTAAAGATTATTTTTATTAGCAGACTTTGTCTTTCTGTCCACTACACAAAACTAAATCAGAAAAAAGATAAAATCGATAACAAAAATCGCACTAG
The DNA here is from genome assembly GCA_034064705.1 of Bothrops alternatus. Classification (NCBI taxonomy): domain Eukaryota; kingdom Metazoa; phylum Chordata; class Lepidosauria; order Squamata; family Viperidae; genus Bothrops; species Bothrops alternatus. The sequence goes on from JARGCV010000589.1 coordinate 4,616,899, forward strand.
GTTCTAGAGTTCTCCAGTATCAGCTGGTAGGTCATTAAGTGAGTCTTTATAAGCCTTCCAGTAATATTTGGTATTTTTATTTATCCAGAGCAGAGGTTCTCAACCTTTTCCGGGGCTCGACCCCGGCCTGCATCGCGCAAAAAACAAAAAACAAAAATAAAATGGCGGGCCCGCACCGCACATGCACGGCGTGACGGCCCGCATCGCGATAGGAAAAAAATGGCCGACCAAAAAAAAATGGCTGACCCCCCAAAAAAATGGCGGGCCTGCACCGCGCATGTGCGATGGGGCGCATCACGTATGCGTGGCGCAACGGCCCGCATCGCGATAGGAAAAAATGGCCGACCAAAAAAAATGGCTGACCAAAAAAGAAAATAATAAATGGCGGACTGCGATGCTTGGGGACCCCCGTGAAATGGTCGTTTGACCCCAAATGGGGTCGTGACCCACAGGTTGAGAACCGCTGATCCAGAGACTCAAGACATGTGGAAACTAATGTTTGTTTACAACTTTAATTCACTACCTGAACAAAAAATGTCAACTCACACTTCCATGCATACTTGCTGTGTTTCCCCCAAAATAAGACCTGATCTTATATTTTTTTTGCCTCCAAAAGAGGCACTAGGTCTTATTTTCGGGGAATGTCTTGTCTTAGGATGGCTGCAGCCAGGCCTCCCACACCCCAATACCTGTCACACCGCTGTCTGACTTCTTCAGCAGCCGCTTGCAACCACTTGCGACCGCTGCTCGTGGTAGGAGGCTGCATGGTGCTTCATGCCGTTGCCACCACTCCCAGCAAGCCGCACTATGCTTTGGGCCATTTCAACTGCTCACTGCAGGAGGCCGCATGGTGCTTCATGCCATTTCTGCTGCTCACTGTAGGAGGCCACATGGCGCTTCAGGCTGTTGCCACCATTTGCAGCAAGAAGCGGTAAGCAGGTGCAGGGCTTTGAGGCAGCTCCATCCCCCCACCCCGCCCTAGCTTGATTTTTAGGCATGCACCTCGCCCCAAAACTAGGGCTTATTTTGAGGGCTTATATTAGGCCTATCCCCAAAAATCAAGCTAGGGCTTATTCTGGGGTAGGTCTTACTTTCGGGAAAACACGGTAGTCAGCTCAAGGGTATTTGAGAATGTGTCTACCATGCATAGTACCTCATTCTATGTAATGGTTCTAAAATATCGTTATCTCCTCCAACAAGGCTTGGCCAGACCAAAATAGGTACTGTTATCATATGACTTGGAACTTTTATATTTGAGAAGCATCACTTATCCACTTCATTTGGGAATATTATTATTATTATTATTATTATTATTATTATTATTATTATTATTATTAATAATAATAATAATAATAATGAGGAGGAGGAGGAGGAGGAGGAGGAGGAGGAGAAGGAGAAGAAGATCCAACCCCTTGCTCAGGCAGGAAACCCTATACCATTTCAGACAAATGGCTGTCCAGTATCCTCTTAAAAACTTCCAGTGTTGGAGCATTCACCGCTTCTGGAAGCAGGTTGTTCCACTGGTTAATTGTTCTAGCTGTCAGGAAGTTTCTCATTAGTTCTAGGTTGCTTCTCTCCTTGATTAGTTTCCCATCAGTTGCTTCTTGTCCTGCCTTCCGGCGCTTTGGAGAATACCTTGACTCCCTCTTCTTTGTGACAGCCCCTGAGACATTGTTGTTGTTGTTGTTGTTGTTGTGAGAGCGTGCTCTTATTCGGTTTACTCAGAAATCTCAAATAGAGACCCAGTTTAGAATAATGGCTCTCTGGGCTAGAAATCACGAAACGGAAAATTCAAGACTTTCCTTAGGCATGAAAGCCAGTTGGATAACTCTGAACCAGTCTCTCCCTCTTTCTCAGCCCACCCCACCCCACCCTGTGCTGCTGCAGAGGAAACAAGAAGCAGGAGTATTAGCTACATTTGCCACCTTACAGCGGGGAGATGGGATTTAATAATTACTACCTTATTTTTTCATTTGCTGCAGAAGCTAACATCTACTAAAATAATCCTTTTGCTTTAGAGTCTATTGATGTACTGTTCTTTATATAAGTATACAACTAAAAAGTTACAAATCAAAGCACATAATAACTTTAGAATAACACCAGTAAAAATATGGTAACATCAGAAGCAGTTTTTGTAAGAATCGTACAGAGACTTCCACCACTTGAATCAATAGACCAGAAAAATGTAGAATTCATACAATCACAAATTATTTACAAAGATAGCAATAATTTATTGGCCTTTGAACAGTAATCAGAATTGAAAATTATGCAAAATTTTTATAATTTCTCAAACAAAAGTATCTTGTTAGAGTATGCTCCTTGGACTTGTGATTACAATATTGTGTAAAAATAATGGATCGGGATTAGCATACATGATCTCATTAATGCATTTTACATCTTGCTCCACATTGCTGGAACAATTAATGCTAAATTGCTTTAACTATAATTATGTTAAAAACAATAAAACAAAAGTAATGTATTGTAAAGCAGCCCTTAAAAACTACAAATATATTAGCACATCTGTGTATCTATGACTACTGTTTTTAGGAAGATTTCTTAAAGTCATGAGGTACATCTTGATGTCTGTGTTTGTGCCTGTGTGTAAATAATACTTTTGCAAACTGCTCACCAATAAACAGGAGCTGAGTAAAGCAAACTCATATTAGACTGAGATTGTAGACAAATGTTATATAATATAATGCTGAAAACTTTTTCTAATGGCTTCAAGTACAAAAGCTGCAGTATTCTGTTGAACTCTTATAATCTCAGGATGGTTTTAGGTAATAGATAATCTGTGGGATATATAGTATCAAGAAAGCTTTATAAAAGCAATATACTCAAAAGTTCTGTCCTTTGCACCCGATGATTTTTTTTGCACTGCCTTCAACTCCCACATCCCCCAATTCTGATGGAAACACCATTTGCCTGCCAAGAGCCCATTAATCTTAGCCCATCTTCAGGGATGGAATACTGCAGTACCCTGGTCACCAGTAGCAACCAGCTAATTAGGTCTGGTGCCTGGGAGAGAGAAAAGTATGCAGTATTTTCCTTCCCCGACACAGAATGAAGGAGCAGGAAAAGCTAAAGTGGCTAAGTTGCTCAGGGCAGTCTTGCCAATACACAACAGGCTGTAAGCATGAAAAACTCATAAGATTACAGTCGCCCTGGAGCTTTTATAGGAGGATGGATCGGTTTGGCAATTTGTTTTCTTAAGGGTCAAGTTAAAGAGAGAGGCTGATATACTGTATGTGCCAAAATAAAAATTCAAAATAAAAAAGTAGCTTAATAATAATGATACAAAAATATTGTGCCTATTACATATTAATTGGCTTAATTATATGTCATAATGTAAGTATTATAAATAAAATTGATCAGCACTTCTGCTTACTTTTATATAAGGAATGCAAAAAAAAGCTAATACAATTCTGGGTTGTATAAACAGAGGCATAGAATCAAGAACACACGAAGTATTATTACCGCTTTATAAAACCCTAGTGAGACCACACCTGGAATACTGCAACCAATGTTGATCACCCTACTACAAAAAAAATGTTGAGACCTTGGAAAAAATTCAGAGAAGAGCAACTAAGGCCTGGAGATTAAAACATATGAAGAACGGCTGCAGGATTTGGGTTTGGCTAGTGTTAAAAAAAGAAGAAATAGGGGTGACATGATAGCAGTATTCCAGTATTTGAGGGGCTGCCACAAAGAAGAGGGGTCAAATTATTTTCCAAGGAAAATAACTGATCAAGAAGAGAAACAACCTAGAATTAAGGAGAAACTTCCTGACAGTGAGGACAATTAACCTGTGGAACAGCTTGCCTCCAGAGACTGTGGGTGCTCCATCGCTGGAGGTTTTTAAGAGAAGAGTGGACAGTCACTTGTCTGAAGTGGTATAGGTTCTCCTGCTTCAGCAGGATGCTGGACTAAAAGACCTCCAAGGTCCCTTCCAGTTCTATTCTATTCAAATATATTGTGAGATATTGGATGATCCTGAATGACAGCTGTATCCTTCCTAAATAAGGCCAACTTTTCATAAATGTAATATACTAAGGAGAATGTAACAATACTGAAATCTCATAAAATTTGGCAGCATTATATGACTTGGGTGTGAGAGTTCTTTGCTTCCCAAGGACTGGACACATCACAGTATAGCAAATCTATACACAATGTTTCATTGAGCACACACCTTCCCCAAGAACAGGCTATTTATTGTTCTGAGACAAGGCTATTCTTCCAGACTTTGCAAGGTGATGTTTCAATGTCAATGTGTCTTTAATAACTCAGTCTTTTGCATTCAATTCAATCAAAAGTCTCAAAGTCTATAAAGTAGCATAGAGTACAATCTTTGCCTTTTTCCAAACGTTCTTACACTGATTGGGATAAAGTGCTGTTCAGTTGTGTTTCCTTTTCTGGTTGCTATCAAGTTCCTGGCAAAGCTCTAATCTCCAGACAGGATTTCCACTCAGATATGCTACTCACCATAGCTTGTAGTCCTGGCAGATGTCACCCAACTATATGCCATTTGTTTATCATCTTTCCTCCTATACACACCCATTTTCCACTCTGTCTTAATGTTTGCTTTTCTAAGCTAAGAGCTTGGGTGGGATGAGTCTCCTTCTGGATGTCAACACACAGGGTGTGGCTCAATTATCACAAGCAGCTGAAACACTGGCTTAGATGCAGAGTAAAGTTGTGCATGAATGTGTGAATTGTAAGAGGGAAGTAGGGATGGGAAGGATTTCTACATGACTGTAGCTACTTTTTTTAAAAAAAAGCAGACAGAAATCCCAACTTCACTCCCTCACATTGTGTTGTCTATTATTTTTAAATTTTAATTTGGGCGGGAGAAGCACAGTGGCACTCTGGACAGCCATTTTACAAATACAAATAGATCACATGATGCAAACCTGCTTAAATATAATATATGGGTGCATGATTCTCAACATAGAATAATTGAATACTTTTTGCATGCAAAAATAAATAAAATAAAATAAAATAACAAAATAAAATGAAATAACAAAATAAAATAAACCATATCGATATATGCATTCTGTAACTACAACACGAAAATGCATTGTCAATATAAAGTTTAAAATTCAGATTTGTTATTTTTAATTAATCCTGGACTTGTAAAAAAAACCCTGGCTAATCTCAAACTCTACAGCACAGATGCCTTCTTGGCTCTGCTGTGCAGGGCACCCTTGCCCTCACTGCCAGCTTCCCCTCTGGCCACCTGCCAAGCAGGAAACTCTTGACTGAGCAGCTGTCAAGCATCACCTTCAGGCATCTTAGCTACTCATGAGAAGACACCATAGAAACCAGAGGATTTCCCTGGCTGGCAGTGGTGCGCAGTATGAAGGACTAATGGTCCCCTCATAACTGTCACATGCTGGCTTGCTTGCCTAAGTCTTTCACCTCTTCCTACATCACGGTCACACAAGGTCTTTACTTAATAATCCATGCAATCTTGGGGTTACAATGGAATCCAGAATTCCCAGGATTGCCATTACTGTAATACAGTCATATGACATCATACTTTATAACCATGTTACTTAGCAATGATTTGTACAATGCTGAATTGGGCACCTACGTCCCCATTTAAAACAGCCTCAGACAACTTAGCCAATTGTGATGATAGTAAAAGCTGCAGTTCCACAATATTAGAAGTCCAAAAATTATCTGCCCTTAATATATATAAGTCACCTTTAGAACATTTTAATATATTCTGTTTACAACTTTAGATGGGCAGAAAAAAATGGATGAAATTCAACTGTAAAGATTTCACTTTAACAAAAACATGTATTCTGTACCACAGATTAATGCGAATACAATTCAAAGTTTCACAACAGGTAGTCCTCAACTTACAACCACAATTGAACCCAAAATTTATGTTGTTAAACAAAACAGATGTTAAAAGTGATTTTTGCTCCATTTTACAATTTTTCTTGCCACAGATGTTAAGTGAATCACTGCAATTGTTAAGTTAGTAACATGGTTAAATGAATCTGGCTTCCCCATTGATTTTGCTTTGTCAGAAGGTCGCAAAAGGTGATCACATGACCCCAGGATACTGCAACTGTCATAAATACATGCCAGTTGCGAAGCATTTGAATTTTGATCACATGACCATGAGGATGCTGCAACAGTTGTAAGGGTGAAAAATGGTCATAACTCAATTTTTTCAGTTCCGTTGTAACTTTGAACAGTCATTAAATAAATGGTTGTAAGTCAAGGATTCCCTGTATTCCACTTTGTTACAAATTCCATTCCTTTATCCTCTCAAATTACTATACATCAACACATCATATTCCCTATATTTGTACATTTCCACTTTGTTACAAATTCCATTCCTTTATCCTCTCAAATTACTATACATCAACACATCATATTCCCTATATTTGTACACTGTTTTTAGTCATAAGATTCATAAAAAGGCATGAAAATAAAAGGTACATTAATAATATCATTAATTTTGGTTTACAGCTATCAATAAAAAAGATCAAGGCAGTTCATAATTTATACATTATTATTATTATTATTAATTTAATTTTAGTAAATCAATCATAAATATTAGTAAATCAAAACAAGTCATTCAAATGCATTAATAACAAATAAAGAACAAAATATTGTCTGTCCTAAAAAATGGTCAAAGCTTAAAAGATCAAGGCAGTTCATAATTTATACATTATTATTATTATTATTAATTTAATTTTAGTAAATCAATCATAAATATTAGTAAATCAAAACAAGTCATTCAAATGCATTAATAACAAATAAAGAGCAAAATATTGTCTGTCCTAAAAAATGGTCAAAGCTCTATTAAAAGAGCTGCAAAAAGCAGCAGGGCCAGTTTCCAGTTACTGATGTTGTAGGAACATGATGAAACAGTTTTTAGTCTAGACTGTAAATAGCAAAGATTTTTGTCTCTGTAGTATACTAGTTAGGGCATGTTATTCAATGCTTCTTTTCCCACCTCAGTTTGTCACTCAGTCTAGAATGAAACATACAATTCCATGACTTTTCTCCAAAGGTTCTTGCCCTATCTAATATTGTTTGTCATATGGATGTATTAGAAACAAATGATCTATATGCCAAAATGATGCATCCACAGAGCAAGGCCGATGCTTCATCTTGAGAAAAATTCTTGTTAGCAAGAATGTAGAAAAAAATGGAAATTATTCTAATTATTCAGCAAGATTTTGCTAAAAGGATAAATATTTGAATTCCTTACAGGGCAAATTTGCCAAAAAATACAGCTAGAACTCGACTTACAAGTTTGTTTAGTGATCGTTCAAAGTTACAACAGTACGGAAAAAAGCAACTTATGACCGTTTTTCACTCTTATGACCGTTGCAGCATTCCCATGGTCATGTGATCAAAATTCTCACACTTGGCAACTGACTCATATTTATGATGGTTGCAGTGTCCCAGAGTCATGGGATCACCTTTTCCAACCTTCTGATAGCAAAGTCAAAGGGGAAGCCAGATTCATTTAATAACCATGTTACTAACTTAGTAACTGCAGTGATTCACTTAATAACTGTAGCAGGAAAGGTTGTAAAATAAGGCAAAACTCACTTAACAACTATCTCGCTTAGCATCAGAAATCTGGGGCTCAATTGTGGTCATAAATCGAAGACTACCTGTATTATTATTTAAACAATGTATTAGAAGATTTGGGGGAACATATAGATTGGGTAATTCCTCCAAGATTAAACAGGATAAATATTTCTTGTTTAAAAACCAATTACTTTTTTTAACAGTATTTATTTGTAAAACAGAGATGACTTTCAGAGGATTCTTCTACAGACTTATTAATCATCAACATAACCCTTGAATTCCTTCTACAATCACATATCTAGTACAAAAATGTATAAAGAAACTTGAGCATGAGGCAGCTACAATTATGGGTATATTATAAAGAAAAAAACCTATAGCTATCTGAGTAATACAGCTGAGTCACATTAAATTTTCTCAATATAGATACATGCACCAACAGATCTTCCATCTATTATAAAATATTCCTTTTTGACTCTAATGGATTTTATATCAAGGGTGAATCAGCTGCTTATCTTAGTGTTATTTCACTAAGGTAGAGGTAGTCTCCAGGAGACTAGAAGGGTAGTAATAGATTTGGACAAATAAATGAAGAATGAAAATAGAAGTAATGTTATTGGGGAGGGGAGGGGGGTGTCACAGAACCCAGAAAGAATATTGTTATCCACTACTAACATGCTCCAAATTGCCTTTAAGAGGAAAAAAAAAAGGCTTAGATCATCTACTGTCCACATAGTTAAGTATGCATCTACTACATTCTAACTCTGCTTGCATGGGAAAAGAAAGATTATTCTCAAGGGATCTAGAAGTTTTCTTATGCCTAATTAGTAACTTTCATTAATCTCTCCCACAGTCAAATTCCTCCATGCTTTCATGTAATAAGACTTAAGAAATCTCTTTTCTTCAACAACTATAGCAAAAGGTTTTCATGAAAGAAGCCTTGACTCAGTGTAAGATCATGGTGGCAAACCTGTGGCATGCATAGCCCTCTCTGTGGGCACGCACGCTGTCGCCTGAGTCCTAGGCCTTCAGCTGGGTTTTATAAAATCTTTTTGCCTACAAAAAAAAGGGTTCAATCAATCAATCAATTTCAACTTCTTGCAGGAAAAAAAAAGATCTTGCAAAGTTGGAATTGATTGATTGAACTTTTTAGTCCCACCCAACCTGCCGTTACCACTGCAGCCATGCCCACCCAATTGGCCACACCCACCCAATTGGCCATACCCACCCAGCATCCGACGATACATAAGTGGGTTTTGGGTTGCAGTTTGGGCACTCGGTCTCTAAAAGGTTCGCCATCACTGGTGTAAGACATCTTCCAACTTGATAGCAGGGAAAGGAGATTTCATAGCAATTAAGATTTGTAGAGACTTGCCCATTCTTTTGTCCTTCTGAGTATGGTATTTGAATCCTAAACAATTTTTAAAAAAATCTTGATTTATTAAATGAAGCAGATAAAGTTGGAAGATTTTCCAAAATCTGAAATTACAGAATATAATGAATATTCTAGAGTATGATAACAGAAGCATTACTATTATATCAATTATGAAGTTACACAGTTATTTTCAATTCACTGGTACAGTATTAAAAGAATAAATGCAGATTTTGAATAGCTCAAAATTTAAAATGTCAATCAATAATTGAAAGAAAAAATGATTTCTATACTTAGTTGCAACATGGAGTTTTCAGAAATATGAAAAACTTGTGCAATGTTTGCACCATGCTGTGACTGCACATTTAAATAAATCCATGTTCAGAAATAGTTGAAGAATAGTAGAAGTGAAAAAGTACTGGTGAGCTGAAAAAATATTGTTACAAACACATAGTACCGTCTTTCAATTTAAAGTAATGGGCTTCTATATTTGGATAGAGCAGCAAAAGAACCAATGATCATCAGCATACTGCAGAAATCCTATCATAAATGGAAAATGAAAATGAAATAATGTATTTCATTTCCAGATGTTCTATTTATTACATTTTTATCCAATTCTTTCTTCCATGGAGCTGAAGACAGCGTAATTGTTTATCCTTCACAAAAAGCCAACTCATTAGAATGCAAAAGAGAGACTAGCTCAGAGTCACTCAATGAACCTCATTACTCAATGAGGATTTGAAATCAGGTTGGTAGGTCTTTGCCCTGTATTTAACTGCAAGGTTAGGTTCTGACTTTTTATGCAGAATGAAAAAATCAGTAAGACCAAATTATTTTATACATCGATTTTAGAACACTGGTTTATATATTGGTTTACCAAGGTCCTATATTACATCTGAACTCTCAATGACTACAGAAAAAAAATAATTGTGCTTGCAATAACATACTGTCTTTTAAAATCCCAATTTCTGTACTTCTTCAGAAAAATGAAACAAAAGGGGGATGTCAAAAGTACAGTGGAACTCACATAGCACACACAATTTCCAAACAGTTACACAATGGAGAAAAAATAGGGTTGACTAGATCTTGGACTGGTATGGTGCAGCAGCTGCAACCTGCTTATAAATTACAATGAGGAGTATTGTGCAATACTGAACCATGATTTTACAAAAGGGGACATAACTTTCCATTTTCTCACTGCCCAAAAAAAGCAGGCTGATTTTGATTCCACTATTTTCCAAGTCTTACTGCTCTTTCTCATCAAGAAGGTTGTGGAATAGAAAATGAAGATGAAGCAAAGAGCAATGAATGAAGATGATTACAAGGAACGGTTGATGGAATTGGGTATGTCTAGTTTAATGAAGAGAAGGACGAGGGGGGACATGATAGCAGTGTTCCAATATCTCAGGGGCTGCCACAGAGAAGAGGGAGTCAAGCTATTCTCCAAGGCGCCTGAAGGCAGGACAAGAAGCAATAGATGGAAACTAATCAAGGAGAGAAGCAACCTAGAACTAAGGAAAAACTTCCTGACAGTTAGAACAATTAACCAGTGAAACAACCTGCCTCCAGAAGCGGTGAATGCTCCATCACTGCAAGTTTTTAAAAAGAGACTGGACAGCCATTTATCTGAAATGGTATACAGTTTCCTGCCTGAGCAGGGAGTTGGACTAGATGGCCTCCAAGGTCCCTTCCAACATTATTATTATTATTATTATTATTATTATTATTATTATTATTATTATTATTATTATTATTATTATTATTCATAAGCAGGTCTAATTGTCCTCTAAAATGTTTTAGTATTTGACCACTTGCTTTCAAATAGCAAGGCTCCTCCTATTTTCTCCACAACAATAACTCTGTGAGGTGGGTTAGGCTGAAAGAGAGTGGTCCAAGGTCACCTAGCTGGCTTTCATGGCTAAGGCCTATCTCCCAGTTTCTAACCTGGTGCCTTAACCACTAGCCCAGCGGCTCCAATCTTTTTTATAAGCACTCCTAGAATGCTTTTGATATATTCTCGCACCCCTTACAAAAGTTCAAAATAACGACAACGAATTATGCATATACACTATAATTTTGAAAGTCCAAGTTTTCGCACTCCCTGGAATATCATCTTGCACCCCCAGGGGCACCCCCGGTTGGGAACCCTTGCACTAGACCAAACTGGCTCTCATTCCTTCTGAATTAGAACATAAAATAACTGGAGGAAAACTGAAAAATCTCAGAGTCGTTGGATCATGGTTCATGATCCACAATTGCAACTGTTGCAGGGTCCCATAGTCATGTGATTGACTTTTGTGACCTTCACTGCAGGAATGAGAAAGCTAGGGGGAGGTTGCAAAATATGATCATGTGACATCGCACCTAACAACAGTGCAGGATTTGCCCAATAACCGCAACCGAACTGTTGAAACCGCTCGTGAGTTAGGACCTGTACATGAAGCTATGTTTTACAATCATGTCACTTAGTGAGAGTTCCCAGTCCCAATTACCATTGTTCACCAAGGACTACCTGTATAAGATAAGCTTTTCTTTTTTTTGCACTGCCTTCTTCACAGTCTGTGCACAGTTATATACGACATTGTTGATCTGAACAGATTATTTCTCTAAAAGCAACATTATTTTCCCCTAACATTAGTGGCTAAACAACTATACTTATATAACTTCTGAGACTTTTTTCTCAGATTTTTATACCAATAGACAGAAAAAAGGAACATGTGATGTAATACTTACTAGTTGCTAATACTAAAATAAAATGGACTTTATTTAATCTGGGTTTATTTAAACAAGACTGCATGTTTAAGATTATCTTTTAAATAATCTTAAATATTAAATGTACATATGTATTTTTATTTTATAAATGTAAAAACATAAATTGGCCTAGAGGAGCAATTTTTGTTTTGTTTTTAAATAGTAGACCGTGTAAAATAGACACCTGTCACCTTCTTATTTACATACTTCTATCTAAATCCAAATGTTGTTTTGTTATTTGATATTTCCTACTTGACCGTTGTAGGAATGATAATATGTCATCAATTCCAATTGTCTTTTATGAAATTCTAGATGTGATATGATTGAAATATTATCTATCAAGACAGAAGGGTTCACATTAGCTACTCTCAATCATACTAATAAAAACAATGGACCCAAACTGGATTATGCAAGTCCCTAAGTATAGAAACTGACTATTAAAGTACAATTTGATACTCAAAAGACACATTATAACTCAAATTACTTTTGTATTGAGTAATTCATACCTATAGTTTAAAAACCTACAAATCATGTTGTTTATTCAAGTATTTAAAAACAAACACAAAAATACTTAGAATATTTTAAAATGGTAATTTGGAAAAAACTGGGCACAAGATTTGTCAGATGAGGAATGCTTAGAATGGTGTTTCTAATGATGTATTGAATGTAATAAGGAACTGTCTCTTTGATCTCAAAAGAGTTGAAACTAAAGAAGAGTTAAATAAATGAAAGAGAGGAAAAGAATCAGATTTACCACATCCATTTATTATCTTTCTAGAGGTTTTTAATATGAAAGTGCTGTCAAGAGAAAAATATAAACTAAAGCAATTCCACTCAGTTCTTTTCAGGCATCTCCAATGCTTGTTTTCAGATCACATGATCAATTCTGACCTTTACAATTTCTTTGTCTCTACCTCCCAACAGTGTCTTATTCAGACTATCAGATTCAATTAATGAAACTATACTATTCTTTCACACTTGACTTCTTTCACAGATGAACAGTTCATCTTCATGCAGTTCCACTTTCAACTTCAAAAGGTTTCTTTGCATCTTAGCCTCTTGTTTAAAATACCTTCAGATACAGAATTTAGGCAGTGGAGAGGATATAGCTGCTAGAAACTACTAGACAAATAACGGCATTCCCTAATAACCACAGCAAGGCAGCACACATTCAAAAACTCTCAACACTGTGCATAGTTGGTCTACACACAATCAAGGTCAGGGGGCAGATGCTTTGAAATCTAAATCTGCCGCTAGAAAGCTGTGCCACAGCTCAGCTTCACTTTCATGAAAATGCTTGTCTCTACAATATTCACTTAGTGAGTTCACTTACACCCAGAAAATACACAGCCGTCCTCTCACAAATTATTACTTATTACAGAACAAAGAGGAAGAGAATCTGCTGGAAATGTGACACATTCCACAAATCAAAAGGGTGACTTACTCATGGCAATTATATATTGTGACAAATGTGGAACAACTTTCAATTTCCAAAACTGTTTCCTCTCTTCTTTAAACTGCAAGGCAGAGATAGTGGCTGGGATTATTACTGCCAATTAACACTAACAGAGCAGTGAACAAGGAAGAGCTTAAAGACACTATTTCTGCCCTGCAGGCATATAGCAGATGTGAAGGATAAGGGTGAAAGGAAAGGTTGATAAGATGACTAAATGAAATCTTTCCAACCAGCCGTTTTTTTTTTCTGCTTTCTATGGCTTCAAGAAAATACTACTACAGTAACTGAAAGTGCAAAAAAATACTTCAGGCCAGGCTATATGTAATCGGACTGTGAAAACCTCAAAGAGTCGTTTTGTTTTTATTTCAGCAAAGTGTCTCCCTAATGTATGTCTAAAAAGCCAAGTCTTGTTTCTAGGCACTGCAAAAAGGATAAGCAAACTGCTTTACTGGCTTTTAAGGATCTTCTGTGCATTTACAGAAGACATTTCTGTCACAGTGAAACTATCCACTTCAACACTTTGAATGGAGAAGCTGAGTGAATGCCTCATTTTCCTGTGTTTTAGCATTACTTCACACCAGTAACTGAAACTAAAGTAGCTCCATAAAGAAAAGCAGTGGCCCTTTGCATACATGAAAAAGGGCGTTGTCTTACCTGAATGCCTTTTCTCAGCATGAGGATGGAGAATCCACAGATGGGTTGATCTTGTCTTCCTGCTCTAAAGACTAAGCAAATCAACCTTTGCCACACCTCTCTCCTTGGACTAGGATCCCCAGTCACGACAAAGGCACAGCTGTTGATAACATTTCAATGTGGTAGCTCAAAATACCGACACAGGACCTGATGGACCTTAAAGGGAGCGAGTGGATTCTCCATCGTCATGCTGAGAAAAGGTGTTCAGGTAAGACAACGCCCCTTCTCCAGCATGATCGATGGAGAATCCACAGATGGGACATACCAAAGCCTCACTGTCCCTATGGGCGGGAAGAAGTCTGGGCCTGTGTCCCACTACCTGGTACTACTCATTGGAGCACCCTCCTACCAAATGAGGTGTCAGCAGAGGCAAACTTATCTAGTTTATAGTGCCTCAAGAAGGGAGAAGGCGACGGCCATGTCGCTGTCATGCAGATTACTTCAATCGATGCCTGTGTCGCCCACGCCCCGGAGGTTGCAGCACTGTGAGTGGAATGCGCGGTGATCCGACTTGGAACTGGCAAAGGAGTGTGTTTGGTATGCTCCCACTATGCAAGCCCTAATCCACCTACCAATGGTAGAGGCAGTCACTTTCTGGCCCATTGAAGAGGGCTAAAATGAAACGAAGAGGGCCCCAGATTTGCGGAAGGATGCAGTCCGCTAGATATAGTGACACAAAACTCTGCGAACATCCAAGGTATTTACGTTCCAAGTCATGAGACAGCTGAAGGCAAAAATCTGGCAGAACCACCTCCTGAGCCCTGTGAAACAATGAATTGATTTTGGAAATGAAGGAGGGGTCCAATCGTAGGACTATCCTGTCGGTATGGAAGATATTTAAGTCATCTCTGATAGAGAGTGCTGCCAGCTCAGAAATATGCCTAGCTGATGTGACAGCTACTAGGAAGGCGACCTTAAGTGTCAAGAACCGTAGAGTGCAGGTTCTGACAGGCTCAAATGGAGGGGAAGTCAGTGCCTGTAAGACCCTGGACAGATCCCAAGAAGGGTATCTGTGAACCACGGGTGGTTTGGTGTTGGTTGCTCCCTTGACAAAGAAGTAATGCAAATTACTTGACAAATTAGTCCTGGTGAACAGAATCAGACACTTTGTGTAGTGTAGTAATTTGCCAGCAGGGTGGCAATCCACAAGATTCTGGTTTTTTTTCTTTTTTTGTCCTATTCGAGTGGCCTCCAAAAATGGCCGCAGCTAATGCTAAGAACTTTGCAGACCTGTACAATGGCGGCTGAATTCACCCGGCTGCCATGGCGATCACCATGGAAGGTTCCCAAAAGACTTGTGCTCCAGGTGAGGCTTGAACCCACCACCTCAGCATTGCTCTGCTGTGTACTGCTGTATAAGTACCGCACGGTAACCGATTGCACCACTGGAGCCCTTGCTTTTCCCTGTGAGGAGACCTGTTGGGGAGGGTCGTTTCCCGCCCGCTGAAACAGCACTTGCAGGGCCCAAATTGGCGACTGCTGCCTTGCAGCTTGCCGAAGGAGAAATTAGGCTGAAGGCTTCAGCCGAAGCCTGGAAAACTACTAAAAGACACAAACAGCTCTAATCCACTTTGAAGATGCTCCAAAATGAGTGCAGCTGGGTGTGTGTGTGTGTGTGTGAATATAAGGAGTCCTCCATGCGACGCCAAAATGGTGACCACTGTGACTCAGCCTGCTGGATGAATGAGGCTTGGGGCTTTATCCGAAGCCTGGAAGCCGTTTGAAACCGGCAATCTAACTCTGCACATACAGCAGCTCAGCTAGTGAACTGAATCCACAGATGGGAGAGGGAAAAAAAGGGGGAAAGGAAAGGTACAACCTGAATCCTGCTTCTTGTCCTAGGACTAAGCAAACTTTTACGTCTCTCTTGGGCGAAGACTAAGTCGTGACTGGGGATCCTATAGGGTCCAAGGAGAGAGGCGTGGCAAAGATTGATTGACTTAGTCTCTAGGGCAGGAAAACAAGATCAACCCATCTGTGGATTCTCCATCGCTCATGCTGGAGAAAAGTATAATCATCTGTTTCAAAGAACTCCAAACCCCATAAAATTGTGATTAGATGGGCTGGATTATAAAAAGAATAGTATGAGGTAACTTTAGAAAGAGAGATTAAAATATAGTTGTACTTATAACTGCTGTGAAGAATATTGGAAGCTATGCTTTTCCCCCCCTTTCCTTTCTATTTTTCCATAACTTTTTTCTTACATCTTTTGCTTTTTCCCTGATTTCTTTTTTCTTTCTTACCTTCTATTAGTTTGTGTTATTTTTTATCTTCTTGTTCAAACATTTTAATAAAATTATATATGAAAAACAAATCTCAAACAATAATTATTAATTATTAAACATATAGTAAATGTTCGGTTCCATCCAGTCGCCCTGACTCTACTTCAAATTAAGGGATTATAGGGTTGTAAAAAGACAGTTACTAAACGTACAGCAAAGTCCATCTCTTACTTTCTTATGCGTAGGTGCTAAATAAATCAGTCAGGAAAGCTATTCATTCTTCCCTTCAAATTTTTAAGCAAAGTTTCTTTCCCAGCTAAAAATGGATTATTGTTAAAGAAGTTCAATTATAGAACATTTCCTAATAAAAAGCCATACCAAAATATGGGGAAAAAACAGATTCAGTACAGTCTTAATATTCCTGCCAAAAACTGCTATAAGGATAAAATGAAACCACCTAAGCCACAGAAAGTCTGCTTTGATTGCAGTGGCCCAGAAATATGCTTAATAAATAAATAAAGAACAGGCAAACCTTTCTTCTCAAATGATTTTTGCTAATTTACAAAAATCTAGACTCCACACCCCATCCAACATAAATAAACACTGCATTTCCCAAATGTTGATCATAAAAAGGTGTGAGAAGTAGTATTCAGGTTTCTGCCAAACATCTTCTCAGGGATGATTAAGAAATTAATCACACTCTATTTTTGCATTCACTCACTCATTTCCCTTTTCTGGAAAGGGGGGGAGGGTGTCTTTGAATTAGTCTTGAATCGTGATGTCTACATGGACAAGCCATGCAATTTTCTTGGCAACATTTTTAGAAGCCCCTTGCTACTGCCTTCTTCCTAAGACTGGGTGGGAGCAAGTGACTGGCCGAAAAAGGAAATTGCCTTGAAGGACAGAAGGAAGAACTGCTGCCAAGGCAACAGTCAGATAAAAGGGGCTAGAGCAAGGTCAGAAAATAACAAAGATCAGAAAGTAACATGAGAAAATATCTCTGACAAGTCTCTCCCTAGTTCATAAAGATAAAGGGAGGGAAGAGAAACCACATTCAGACTTTCAAGGTTCTGTTACTATAGCTATTACAATAAAAATAATGCTGATCTCATGGCATTGGTTTCTTAATCTCATCTACCTTCTAGGATTAACATTAATCTTGCAAGTCTGAATATGCAGTACTATTTATTAGAGAAGAATGCTATTTTGCTACTATTTGAATACATATTTATTTACCTTTCTACTCAGAGAATGCTACTCAAGGTGGGTAGCAATAATAGCAAAACTTCAGTTGCTTGTTCCTCTAAATATTATAAGGATAATATGAGATGGTTAAACTGCTTCAAAAATCACAAAGAAATCTTTTGCAAAAGTTTTTTTGCTTGTTTACCCAATGGGAGTCAAGAAGTCTGACTTGAAACCTTGTCTTCATGAAGTGTCAGAATGAACTCTGTGAACTCAATACGTTAATAATACATTTTTGTTCAAGGACTCTAAAATCAGGTTTGACTAAGAATCTCAGAGTTTCACCTCAAGCTTCTTCTCACCATTTAAAATTTGTTTTACTTGGGGGAAGAGAAAGAAGAGTTCATTCCTGCACAACTTGTGCCTAATCCTATCATTAAATACCTTTTCTGCTCTAATTAATATTCAGTGAAGTTGTGATTTCTACACAGTAAAATACTGTTTATCATCTTAAATTAAATTATCTAACACCTCTGATCTATAATAGTTGCTAATTTTCAATTTTTCCACAACAGGGTTGTCTTTTACATTTGCAGTTGAATTGTCATTTTACGTAATATTATGGGAAAGAAGGGGAGGAATAATTCTTCAAAAGTTTCCAAAAATTAGAATTCCCCTATTGATGGCAGCACAAGGATAGGATTTGTTTTTCCCATTTTTCAGATTTTGGATAATGCAGCAAGTACGCAATTATGTCAGCCATTTTGCATACTCTAAAGCAGCGGTATCAAATTGCCAGCCCGCAGGAAACCACGCCTACTCCATTGCCAGCAATGGTGAAAAAGCTCCCATATGTTGCGTGACATCACAAGTTTGACATGTCTGCTCTAAAGCAGTATTTCCAAACCTTGGCAATTGTGGGGCCTTCAACTCTCAGAATTCCCTAGCCAGCATGCTAGCTGGCCAACTTTTGGGAGTTGAAGTCACACATCCTACAGTTGCCAAGTTTGAGAAACACTGCTCTAAAACATCAAGAGCTAAAATAAATTCTAGTTTGTCAAAATAGACATAGAAACAGGGTTGCTGGAATTTGATGCAGAACCCTATCCCTGTTTCTATCTTGGTATACTACTCCCAAGAGACCATTATTCCCAGAGAACTCTTCAAACCAATCTAGCCTGCTTCTCAGGCTTTCATATTTCTATTTTATTTATCCATTCATTTCACAAAATGTATAGCTGTCCATCTTAAGCAAATAACTTTCGGCAGTTCAGAATACAAAACAATAAAATCAAACACACATACACACACAAAATACCAAAGCTGAGGAATCTCAATCATAAATTTCAATTGCTAATTCACCAACATCTGGCTCCATTAACATTCCAGCCCTTATGTTTGTGGGGGGGGGGAAAGGTTTTTACAGCCTTTTGGAAGGTTAGCAGGATATCAGGGCCCTTCAAATCTCCAGGCAAAGGCTGTTCAAAGGCTGTCTGTCATAGAGGCAATGGTCAGAATTTGTGGCACTTAGCTCTACCATAGTCAATGTTTTATCTTGGCTACCAAAATCAAGCCTGGCCAATGAATCCTCTATCCCTAATCTTTTTCTCTTTCTTAGATGAAGATCCTTCACTGACCCTTCTAATAATACGTTATGATACTAACTCAATCCTTCTAATTATTCTGGCAATATTTATTCCAATATGGTATGCCAACACTTAACAATAATGTGTTGTGCATTTTCCATCAGGCAGATAGCCTAATCCATATGGATGGAAACTAACCAAAGAGAGAAGCAACCTAGAATTAAGGAGAAACTTCCTGACAGTTAGAACAATTAATCTGTGGAACAACCTGCCTCCAGAAGCTGTGAATGCTCCAACACTGGAAGTCTTTGAGATTGGACAGCCATTTGTCTGAAATGGTATAGAATTTCCTGCCTGAGCAGGGGGTTGGACTAGATTACCTCCAAGGTCCCTTCTAACTTTTTATTATTGTTTTTGTTGTCGTTATTATTTATTGGACGTGAACCTCAGTCAACTGAATATTCAATTGATTGGCGCTGATGATGGTTGACACGGGTTGCTGCCAGCATCCTAGGTATCAACCAGGTACCTCCTTAAAATGTAAGATGTTCTGAGTAGCGCAGTTTTTTGTAGCATTGCTGCAGTTATTGCAGGAAGCTGCAGTTTCTTGAAATATTTTGCAAAGTTTTTGGACATAGTTCCTACCGGTAGTTCCCTGATGACAAAGGGTACCACTGTTACACGTTTCATTCATAATCGCGCAGTTTCGATGGCCAGGTCACAATATTTCCTATTTTTTTTCCAGTTCTTTTTCTTTGACTCTGGAATCTCCTTGTACAGCGATATCAATCAGCTGTACACTTTGGTTCTCTACAACTGCGATATCTGGCATGTTGTGTTCCAAATTATTATTATTATGGATCATCGCACAGTCAGCCAGATGTTCAGACTGGATTTGGGATTTTGTGTGTTCCAAAATATTATTGTTGTTGTTATTATTATTATTAGCAAAACAGACAAAAATCTGATGACAAAAACTGCAATATTCAAAGACCAGTGGAGAACACTTAGCTTAGCATCTCTGATTTTAAAGGGATTATTCCTGAACAAATAAAATTAAAACTAATGAGAACAAATATTCAAGTAATCATTCTATCACCTGTATTTTGAATTTAGATAAAGTTGTTTTTTGTTTACTTATTTAACATACTTACATCTTCTAATTGGCTTATATGAAGCTGGATATCAAAAACTGTTTTATGATTTGTGACTCTTATGTATTGCTTCTTGCTATCTGTACTAATGTTACTATTTATAAACACCTGCCCCACAATTAAGTATACAATTTTCATTCAGCAAAGCAACCCGTACATCTGATTTATTCATCTGCAATCCATTAAACCTTATGCCATAATAAACTACTTGCTTTTGCTGAAACGTATTAACACTGCTATCCATCTAGAAATCATTACAATAGAACTCAATATTGGGTAAGATAAGTTATTAAGGTTTGGTAATATAGAAAGCAAAGATACATTTTCAGCATAAGATGAAGGGTAAAATAATTTTGTTATGAGCTTTACTTTCTGAAATATCAATAATCACAACATTTTAGATGAGCAAGTTATATAAACTCTAGCCCATAGAATAATATTAGTTGGAAAATAGGTTATAATCTGTGTTTCCTTGTATACTTGACACTTCATTAATTTATAAAGTGTTGTAGTAGGTAATACAGTAGATTGACAGATTTTAGAATAATGATTTGCTACTCTTAGAGAAGCAGGGTGTCTATGAAGGCTATATTCCAAAGTAATGTAAAGATTAGGAAACTGCTATCCTTTCTGGTTTTTCCCCCAATCCAAAATTCAGAGAGACTACAGAGAAACAAAGGCAGAGGAATTAACAAATGGATGAATGCCTTGAAATTCCTCTCTGGATAAAGAGGAGGGTCTGGTAATACCCATATGCTCCATACAGATGCTCCTCATAACAAGACCATAAAAAAGTAGTGGGTGGGTTTTAGAGCTCTGACAGCCAGGACAGTCAGTTTTGCCTAAACTGCAATTCACAATCTTCAAATGGACACTGAGTTTGTCCACTTCCACTCGTAATCACTTCTGGAAATGGTTTATTAACTGCTTTTTTGATATTAAGAATCTTCAGGAGGACAAGTTTTAGCACACAAGTTTCATCTTCCCCATTTATTTTGTTTGTAGGAAGCTTGCACTGGGTGGGGAGAGGAAGTGAGGGAGTCCAAGATAGATTGGGAAACTCACAAAACATGACTGCAGCAACAGCACAACAATACAACAGTTGTTGTAGAACTGAAGGAAGCTGTAACATCCCCAAATTTCATTCTTTTGGAAGACACTGGTCCTGGATTTTGCACATATTCTGTAAACTGGCCCATTTGAGGTACCTTGGTTCAGAAATTGTTCCCCTATGATGCATCCCTTTGCCCAGTTAAAGACCATGTCAACCAGATTTTTAGTAGTCTACAGATGTCAGAGGAGGTGATAAGTTATGGAAATTATTTGTACTTATCTAAATGATGGGGAAAGTAATTTCTTTGTATATATTTTTACTTTATTTTTTTCCTTTGCCCTCTTTTTTCTCTTTTTTCCTTTTTTATATATATTTTGATAAGTCTGTATTAGTTTTTGATCCTTGTTTTTAAACTTCAATAAAAATTATTACCATAAAAAGTTCAGGATGATTACCTGTCAACTCTATAACAGATTCTAAAGCTAGATTGGTCTTTAAGTCTTATATATTGATTAATCTTACAAATGTAAGCCTCACATTATTACATACTGACATAGATTTAATTTAAAATTGGGCTTTTCATTCCACATTGTTTCATGTGTTCCAACAGTAAGAAATGGGAACTCAACCCATTATTCATTTTTGGCAGACATTTTGGCATAGTTTTTCAGCTTTCACAGGTAAAGCCAAAGTTAACACAGAGAACTTTGTTAAGGACATTTTAAAAACATAATTTATCTTAACATTTTGATTATAAACTATTTTTAAACATTTTAAAAAATTTTCATAGCAAAAAGTGGTGGAACAAAACACTTAAGATGATCCTCAAGAAAATGTTGTAGATAACTCTGTTTTCCTTGATTTAAGAGAAGATATAAATGGATAAGTAAAAGGTGATTAATTTTAGGTAGGGAGGCAATGATAAACTCTTGACAAGATAATGAATAATAAGTGTATTTTATGATATCAAAGAATAGTCAAAGCAATATTTCCCCACCCCCTCCAGGGACAATGTATAGCTATGAAAACTAGATTTTATGAAAGATTCAGTAAAAGTAGACTGCCTTCCTTCAAATTATGGCTTTGAAAAGAATTACCAAGAAAACCAACCAATCAATCAAACCTGGACTAAATAAAGAATAACTGCTCTCCTGAGGCAATGATTAGCAAGGAGGTACTAACCTACTTTAGTCATGCGATAAGAGCAGATGATGAAGGATTAAAAAAAAAACTATTCTTGGAAAAGCTGAGGGAAACAAAAAGGAATAACAACAAACATGGATGTAAAGGATTAAAAAAATACATCTTGAAAGTTACAAATTATTACTTGAAACAGG
The DNA here is from genome assembly GCA_034064705.1 of Bothrops alternatus. NCBI lineage: Eukaryota > Metazoa > Chordata > Lepidosauria > Squamata > Viperidae > Bothrops > Bothrops alternatus. The sequence continues at coordinate 4,639,269 of JARGCV010000589.1, forward strand.
TCAAGATGTTAAGCGGTCATCAAAGGCTGAACCTGTCATGACAGTAACTAGCTACTGATTTATATTATAGGTAGTCCTCAGGTTAATTGGGACTGGAATTTCCATCATTAAGTAAAGCAGTCATTAAGCAACACATGTGACCGCATCCATTAGTAATGGCAGTCCCAATTGCCAATAGGCAAGGTTTGCATAGTTGTTAGTCAAGCACCTCATGCTTCTCTTGCCCTATATTAACTGCCTCCAGTTCAACTCTCCCTACACGTCTGTCACCCTCTCACATCTTTGCTCTTTAGACCACCTCTCACAGTTGAGATGAAGAGATCGCTGTATTGCACCACTGCCTACATGCTGCTGCTCCTAAAGCCATTGCTATCCCTAGTTGACGTTCATCACCTTCTTTGCCTGTCTGCCCTCTGCTGGGATCACCGCTATGGGCCTGTTTCAAATCTGTATGGGGACTGTGTCAGCCATGGTGTGCAGGGCTTCCCTCACTGCTGCCTCCCTGGTCACTAGGCTCTTGGTGGCTGCCCCATTTCAGCAGCCTCAGCCTGCTACCAGCCAGGAGGGCTCAGCACTCAGCATGCTTTACACATTCCTTCCCCAAACAATAAAGTACCTTTGCTGATGCCACCCCATACAAAGGAGGAAGAGATCCAAAGAGTGCCACTTCAGTTCCATCATTTCCATTGTAAAAAAAAAACAAAACTATATTAGGTATATCTATGTAAGTTCAACTTGAAGGAGATTTGACTTTTTTGCTGTAACTCAAAACAATACGTCTCTGAATTTTTAAATACAGTCATAAAATTGTAGAACTTTGTAAAGGGCACATTATTTTTTTTATCTAAAAATGTTCTTTCAATGATGTTGGTCTTTTTATATAATAAATTGACCTGTCAATGCAGAACAGAAATATTGCAAATAAAATATTGCACATTTTACAATTATTTAATTTGTTCTCATACCACACTGTGCAATATATCTCTCATTTTACAATAAGAGAATAGAAGCCAAGAGATTGTACATAAAATCTCAGTTACATGTACAACCAAACATTCAGTCCAATTCTTCAAAACAAATCCTATCATTAAAACAAAAAAGTTTACTGCAGTTTTTTAAACCACACTCCATTTAATCTTGCAGTGTTGGCATCAGTAGGCAAATTGCATATCAATATGCCCAAAGAGACAAATGGCTTCTGGTAGCACTTAATGTTTTTCATTTCCATGCAAGCCCAAATATATACTTTATGTTTCCCAGTTTGGAAACACAGTCTGAATACATCTGGGAGATGCTGAACTGGGGAAACTGTGATATATACATGACAGGAATAGTTTCTCATTTATAATAGGATGCAAAATTCTGTTGATTCAATATGGATAAACTTATTTAATCTCCCGTCCTGAAGTATTAGCTATAATTAAAATTGCTACAATTATCTGTCAGTTCTAATGCGGCAACCCTGCTGAAATAGTTCTCTCTCCATTAATTCATTAGGATTATACCAAATAATGTTGCTATAACATGGTCTAAACAGCATTTAATTCATATATTTGTAACTTAGCTACATTATGGGCAGTAAAAAACTTACATAAATATTTTAAGTAGCCTGAGCTGTTGTCTAAAACTAGGAGAAAATAAGATCATGGTATAAGGTTTCTATCAATTTACCCACAAACAATGAGAACCTGATCTCCATATAGAATTATCCAAAGTGTTTCCTTTTCCTATTGCATTTTGCTTGATTGGAATTCAAAACAGTTTATTTGAAATATGGATGCAACAGTAAAATGTCCATTTTTATCTGGTCTTTTTGGTTATAATAGGTTAAAGTAGCAGCAGATATTTGAATACTTTCCTTCTGTAAAAAAAAAAATAGACATGACCTTGGGGAATTATGAAAGAATACAGGTAATCCTTAACTTACAACCACAATCGAGCACAAAATTTGTTGCTAAGAGAGACATTTGTTAGGTGAGTTTTGCCCAATTTTACAACTTTTCTTACCACAGTTGTTAAGTGAATCATTGCAGTTAATTTAGTAGTATGGTTATTAAGTGAATCTGATTTCCCCATTGGCTTTGCTTGTTAGAAGATCACATAAGGCAGACATGTCAAACTCACAATGTCACATGACATCGCGCAACGTATTGGGGCAATTTTGCCATTGCCAGCAATGGGGGGCGCAGCTTCTGGATGATGCGTCCAGCCCGCGGGCCGACAGTTTGACACCCCTGACATAAGGTGACCACTGGACCCTAGGACACAGCAAACGTCATAAACATGAGTTGCCAAGCATCTGAATTTTGATCACATGATGCTGGTGATGTTGCAACAGACTTAAGAGTGAAAAATGAAAATCACTTTTCAGTGCTGTTGTAGCTTAGAACAGTCACTAAATGAACTGTTGTAAGTCAAGGACTACCCGTAGTTAAGAAGTAACTTGCAGAAAAAATTATACAGTCCAGAAACTAAAACAAGTATTAAGAGAAAAACAGTCTATTTCTAGTTCTAGTTGCTTTGCAAATAACCTGTCCATAGTAGACTTTCTTCAAGTAACCACATGGGCATTTTATTCCATCACAGTGACATCAGCTTTACGATCATGACACATAATAGGTGCTCTATAACACATCCTCCTAATTTTGTTTTTGTCTCAAAAATTCTGTTTCTTTCCAAGACTTCTATTTTGGCTGATCACAACTTCTGTTAATTGATGGTATAATTCTGAAGCAGACTATGCCCGACAGTATGGCTGGGGCAGCCACATCTCCTTTGGAGGCTACAGAGAAGCAGGACACAGCTGTAATAGAAAGGGAAGAAATAGCAAAGTAAAACAATTTCTCCACTCAGCATGATCTAGGCCAGCAAAATATTGTTTTCTAAGAGAATTATGCAATCCTGGAAAAATAGAATTTGTAGGCAGAAAACTTTTATTGTTTTTACTTTTTTCAGTAATCAGCCTTCTACCTACAGCATGACCACAATGCTACAAAGATGTGAATAAAATATTAATGTATCAACTTAATTTGCAGATGTAGAGGTATGTGTACAATAAATGGATGTGGGTAAAAGAGTAGCAATTGGAGCCTGGATTTCTATACATTGCTACTTCTGCCTGGAATTAGAATATTCTATATTAGAGGGTGCTTGATACCCTCAAAGCAAACAGTGGAAATAGTGCAATGAATTTATTATGTTTCCACCAAACAGCAACTGAATTAGATGCATATACCTGTATTGCTAGTCCAATCCCTTTAAATAGTCCTCAAAATAGATGATGCCACAATTAGTAACACACATTGTTTTCTCAGGCCTCTGGAGGGCCACAGAAGCGTCTCCCAGCCTCAGATCCGGGCGGCAACAGCCTGGAAAAGGCCTCAGGTACCCAGATCAAGCCTCTGGAGGCATGCGGAAGTTCCCCTGGCCAAGCAGCAGCAGCCTGGAAAAAGCCTCCGGCGCCCAGATTGGACCTCTGGAGGGCCGCAGAAGAATCTCCCAAGTCAGATTCGGGCAGCAGCGGCTTGGAAAAGGCCTCCAATGCCCGGATACAGCCTCCATAGGCACATAGAAGCATCCCCCAGATTTGGTTGCATTCTCTGTTGCAGAAAGCAGAGGCCTAAAGTACCATGAGATTACACGAGATCAGTAGCGTGAGATTTCGTGCCACTGATCTCACATGATCTTGCATTACTTAGGCCTGGAGCAGCCAAGAAACTTCACAGAGTGAGTATTGAAGGCCTAGTGCCTAGGGAGACCCTGAGGAGGGATAGGGAGGAAGGGAATAACCAGGGTAAATGTTGTAGTGCCACTGCAGTCGTTCATAAGGGTGAATGACTGCCGTGGTGCGGCAACATTTGTAATTTCGGGACTTGCTCACAAGCACTAGGGGGCACTTATCGTGTAACTGTGAACATTTGCTAAGGGAATGTTTGCAACTCGGAGATTATCTGTAATTGCTTAGTGCCTTCAACAATCTTTTTTGATAAATAAAACTATATTTGCTTGACTCCCAGATAAAATAACTCTTCCTCCCAACACAAAATTAAAATTTAGCAAGGTATTCTAACAGATGGAAATCTTAGTAGCACTTAATTTTATTTATTTAATTAGTAAGTTAGTTATCATATTTATATGGTATGATTCATAGTCTACTAATTCCTGAGTTTTATTTATAACACATTCTAAAGTTGAGTCTGTTTTTATTTTTATTAAAACAGACAACACAAGATATAGGATTCAAATTTTGAGTCACAATTAAGACCTCCCAAGAATGACAGAAATTGGCATTAATTCAGAACTGGGCTATTTTATCAAACATAGCATGGCTATAATTCACTTCTCCCTGTTTAAATATGAGCACAGCTGAGCCCAAAATTTCTGTTGCTAAGCGAGATACTTGTTAAGTGAGTTTTGCCACGTTTTATGATCTTTCTTGCTACAGCTGTTAAGGAAATCACTGCAGTTGTTAAGTTAGTAACACAGTTGTTAAGTCAATTTGTCTTTCCCATTACTTTGCTTGTCGGAAGGTTGCAAAAGGTGATCACATGATCCTGGAACACTGAAACCATCATAAATATGAACCAGGTGCTAAACATTCAAATTAGACAACATCACCACCAGATGGATTCGTAGCTGGCTGACCGGCCGTACTCAGCGGGTGGTCCTCAATGGAACTGAATCTACATAGGGGGAAATGTATAGTGGGGTGCCCCAGTGCTCTGTTCTTGGCCCAGTGCTCTTCAACATCTTCAATGATTTAGATGAGGGGAAAGATGGGGAACTCATCAAATTTGCAGATGACACCAAGCTGGCAGGAATAGCCAACACTCCAGAAGATAGGCTTAAGATACAGATGGATCTTGACAGACTTGAACACTGGACACTATCTAACAAAATGAAATTCAATGGTGAAAAAAGTAAGGTTCTACATTTAGGCAAGAAAAACCAAATGCACAGGTATAATATAGGTGGTACCTTGCTCAATAATAGCAACTTTATTTATTTATTTATTTATTTATTTATTTATTTATTTATTTATAATCAAATTTATATGCCACCCTTCTCCTAGGACCCAGGCGGCTTACAACAAATACAATAAAAATACAATAAAAAATTAAAAAATAGTTGCATTCATACAAACACAATCAGCTCACAATCACTAATAGAGGGACCTTCCAAGGGCCCAGGGGCAGAGCACAGCTCATGCGCCCCAAGCCTGTCGGCATAGATGTGTCTTCAGCAATTTACGGAAAGCTAGGAGGGAGGGAGCAGTACAAACCTCTGAGGGAAGCTGGTTCCAGAGGGCTGGGGCAGCAACGGAGAAGGCCCTCGCCCTAGGCCCTGCCAGATGACATTGTCTAAAAGACGGGACTCGTAGGAGGCCAACCCTATGCGCCCTAACCGGTCGCTGGGATTCATGAGGCAGGAGACGGTCCTGCAAGTATCCTGGTCCATTGCCATAAAGGGCTTTATAGGTCATAACCAACACTTTGAATTGTGTTCGGAGACCAATTGGTAGCCAGTGCAGCTCACGGAGAGCTGGAGTGATATGAGCATGGCTTGGGAGACCCAAGACAGCTCGCGCGGCCGCATTCTGGACTACTTGCAGTCTCCGGATATTCTTCAAAGGTTGTCCCATGTAGAGAGCATTACAGTAGTCAAATCTCGAGATGACAAGGGCATGGGTGACTGTGAGGAGTGACTCCCGGTCCAAATAGGGCCGCAACTGACGCACCAGGCGAACCTGGGCGAATGCCCCCCTCGCCACAGCCGAAAGATGGTGTTCTAAACTTAGCTGTGGATCAAGGAGGACACCCAAGTTGTGAACCCTCTCCAAGGGGGGCAAAACCTCTTCCCCCAGAGTGATAGACGGACAGTTGGAATTGTCCTTGGGAGGCAGAACCCATAGCCACTCCATCTTGTCGGGATTGAGTCTGAGCCTGTTGGCACCCATCCAGACCTCAACAGCCTCCAGGCACTGGTTCATCACTTCCACTGCTTCGCTGTAATGACGCGGGGTAGAGATATAAAGTTGAGTATCATCAGCATATTGATGATAACTCACCCCGTGTCGACAGATGATCTCACCCAACGGCTTCATGTAGATGTTAAAAATCCCTGTGAGAGGGATCTTTAAGTCCTTGTGGATAATCACTTAAATATGAGCCAGCAGTGTGCTGCAGCTGCCAAAAAAGCCAACACAGTGCTAAGCTGCATTAACAGAGGGATAGAATCAAGATCACGTGAAGTATTAATACCACTTTACAAAGCCTTGGAATACTGCATCCAGTTTTGGTCACCTCGATGTAAAAAAGATGTTGAGACTCTAGAAAGAGTACAGAGAAGAGCAACAAAGATGATTAGGGGACTGGAGGCTAAAACATATAAGGAACGGTTGATGGAATTGGGTATGTCTAGTTTAATGAAGGACAGGGGGTGACATGATAGCAGTGTTCCAATATCTCAGGGGCTGCCACAAAGAAGAGGGAATAAAGCTATTCTCCAAAGCACCTGAAGACAGGACAAGAAGCAACGTATGGAAACTAGCCAAAGAGAGAAGCAACCTAGAACTAAGGAGAAATTTCCTGACAGTTAGAACAATTAATCAGTGCAACAAACTGCCTCCTTATTATTGTTGTAGTTGTTAAAGCAAAATGTGAATTCTATTGTAAATTTCTTACTTGCATCAAATGAGATGAATATACATCTCCAAATCTGAGCAAGTCGCACATAACCATAAACAAATTCAGATGTAGACTATGTTGTCCCTCAACATCACTGACATTTACTTGAAACAAGAATGCTGAAACACATGCTTGTATTTGCAAAAATCCTGCCAACGTATTTGAAAAAAAAAATGGAACACAATGTAGACCTAGACATGTTTTTAGATAGAAAGTGGAACAGATATTTTAAAGGCTCCCTAGTTTATCCAGCTGTATGAACCGATTTAATAAAAATGTCTATGAAGCAGAGAATTATAAGCAAATCACAACGTCTATGACTTCGTAAGTATTTTGATAACTAGATGGGGCGTTGTCTTACCTGAACGCCTTTTCTCAGCATGATGGTGAATTCACGAATGGGTTTAGACTGTCTTTCTGCCCAATTAGACTAAGTCTGACAAAGTAGCCACGCCTCCTGCTGGGCCTTAGTATCTCCCAGACACGATGAAGGCGAAGCTATTGACGATAGTCCGATGTGTTGGCTCCCTTACCTGTTAACACAGGCCGTGGCAGATCTAAAGGGGTGGGTGTGGATTCTCCATCATCATGCTGAGAAAAGGCGTTCAGGTAAAACAACGCCCCTTCTCCAGCATGAGGATGGAGAATCCACGAATGGGACATATCAAAGCTACTCTGTCCCTATGAGAGGGAATCGGGCTGGGCCTGTGTCCCACTTGATAGCACCAATTGCTGGAGCACTCTCCGGCCGAATGAAGCTTCTACAGAGGCAAATCTATCCAGCCTGTAATGCCTCACGAATGGGGAAGGCAAAGACCAGGTCACCGCCCTACAAATATCCCCAATGGATGTCTGTGATGCCCACGCTGATGTTGCAGCGCTGCAGGTGGAGTGAGTGGTGATATGGCTTGAAACTGACAGGGAATGTGACTGTTACCCTCTTGCAATGCACGCCTTGATCCACCTGTCTATAGTTGAAAACGAGACCTTCTGCCCCATGGAAGAAGGTTGAAAGGAAATAAAGAGCGCTTCCGACTTGCAAAAGGCTTAAATCCCCTTGAGGTAATGGCGCAATGCCCTTCGAACATCCAAGGTGTGCCATTGGCGCTCTAACACGTAAGATGGTTGAGGACAAAAATTTGGGAGAATCACCTCCTGTGATCTGTGGAACAAAGAATTTACTTTGGGTATGAAGGACGGATCCAGTCGAAGGACCACCCTGTCATTGTGAAAAACGTATAGGTCCTCTCTTACAGAGAGAGCAGCTAGCTCCAAGATGCGTCTGAACAACGTGATGGCTATGAGGAAGGCTATCTTCATGGTTAAGAACTGTAGTGAACATGTCTTGATGGGCTCAAACGGTGGCAAGGTTAGGGCCTGCAAGACCTGTGGGAGTTCCCAAGAGAGATAACGATGAACCACGGGTGGCTTGGTGTTAGTCGCGTCCTTGATAAAGGACTACACCATGGGGTGCTGAGCCAATGGCGTTGAATTGTCCCATGTAAGCACCGTGAATAGAACCACCACCTGCCTGCAGATGGTATTGGGTGCCAAGCCCTTGTTGAGCCCCTCCAATAAATACTCAAGGATTTTTGAAATGGTAATGGTCGAGAGATCGAGGTGGTATTTTGACCGGATTTCTGGGAGTTGGGCAAGAAACGAATCGTTCTGGGGGATGGGATGAAAACTCGAGGGGAAGGCCGTACCTGATGGTGTTGAGCACCCAGGCTTCTGTGGTGGTGGCCTGCCATTCGTGAATGTATAGGGAGGGCCGTCCTGGAGTCACTTGTTTCTTCTGAAAGGACGGCCTCCCGTGCCCTGAAAGGGCTGCTTGGCCTGGAATGGCTGTTGAGGCCTGGGAGCGGGATGCTCCAATTGGCGGTCAGGTCTGGAGAGAAAGAGCGTTGTCTTACCTGAACGCTTCTTCTCAGCATGGGGATGGAGAATCCACAGAGGATGGGTTCGTATCCAGCTTCTCTGCCCGTAGACTAGGACCAAATTGTTAGCTCCGCCTCCAACCGGGACTTCCTGTCCTCCCAACCGGGCTTCCTGTCTCCCAGTTTTTTCACCGGCGAAGCTCCTTCAACGTAGTTTGGTCCTCGTGGCTCCTGTTCATATTCCTGTAACTCAAATCTGCCTAGACTGTTAGTGGAGGGTGTGTGGATTCTCCATCCCCATGCTGAGAAGAAGCGTTCAGGTAAGACAACGCTCTTTCTCCAGCATGTGGATTACGAATCCACAGAGGATGGGACATACCCAAGCCCTCCCATGTCCCCCGGGTGGGAGTCTAGGCTGAGGTCTCATTTGAGGCAATGATCTGCTGTAGCGATCGTCTCCCGAAGGAGGCCCCTGCCGCAGCAAACCGGTCTATCCTGTAACTTCTGATGAAGGAAACCGGGGACGCCCATGTTGCCGCCCTACAAATCTCCTCCACCGGTGCCTGCGTGTGCCAGGCCGCTGATGTGGCCGCACTCCTGGTGGAGTGTGCCGTTATTCCTGTCGGAACCTGCAATGACTGTGCCCCGTAGGCTTCTGCTATGCATGCCCTGATCCACCTGCCAATGGTTGAGGAAGAAACCCTGTGACCCATGGTCGCTGGTTGGAAGGAAACAAATAGCGACTCCGATTTCCGGAAGGCAGATGTCCTTTTGGTATAAATGAGTAAGGCCCTGCGCACATCTAAATTATGCCATCGCCGTTCCCGTGGGTCAGAGGGATTTGGGCAGAAACTTGGTAATGATATCTCCTGGGCTCTGTGAAACCAGGAGTTGACCTTTGTGATGAAGGCTGGGTCTAGGCGTAATGTGACAGTGTCCTCTGAAATGATCATCAGGTCCGCTCGGACCGAGAGAGCTCCCAACTCCGAGATCCGCCTAGCTGATGTGATGGCCACCAGGAAGGCTACCTTCCATGTCAGATGACGGAGTGAGCAGAGTCTCAGAGGTTCGAACGGAACAGATGTTAGGGCCTGGAGTACCTTGGGCAGGTCCCAAGACGGGTAACGGTGCACCACCGGAGGTCGTACTGTGGCCACCCCTTTCATGAAGGCTTTTACAGCCGGATGCTGTGATAATGACTCCCTGCTGTCGCAGGAGATCACGGTTTGTATGGCTGCCACCTGTCTGCGAATAGTGTTAAGAGCTAGGCCCTTCTTAACCCCTTCTACCAGAAAATCTATGACGATGGGAATGGTCGCCGTTAAGGGGTCTATCTTTTGCTTGCCGCACCAGTTAACAAAGCTCTTCCACGTTGCCTCATACACTCTGTTAGTGGAAGGCCGGCGGGCAGCCTGGATGATCTCTATGGCGTCCTTTGAAAAGGACTGTCTTGCTAGTCCCTCCCTCTCAAGTGCCAAGCGGCTAGCTGTAGCCATTGTGGGTCTGGGTGTTGCAGCTTCCCCTGGCTGAGCGACACCTGGTGGGGAGGTATTATCCAGGCTGGTGAAATTGACAGGTCCACCAGGTCTGCGAACCAAGGCCGGCGTGGCCAATGAGGGGCGATCAGGAGCACCTCCGCTCCTTCTAGGATGATCTTGCGGATGACTGCCTGTATCAGCGGAGGAGGCGGGAATGCGTACATCAGCCCCGGGGGCCACCTGCACCTGAGGGCATCCGTTCCCTCTGCTCCCCAGGTCGGAAACCTGGACATGAAGCGAGGGAGCTGCTTGTTCATGTGAGACGCGAACAGATCTACTAGTGGCCTCCCGAACCTGTTCGAGATGGCCTCGAACAGGCTCGGGTCCAGTTTCCACTCCGCTTGATTCACCGTGGCTCTGCTCAGTGAATCTGCTTGGCTGTTCGCCTCCCCCGATATGTGCTCTGCCTTTATCGACCCTAGATGCGCCTCTGCCCAAAGTCCCAGTTCTCGTGCTTCCTTCATGAGAACTGAGGATTTGGTCCCTCCTTGCTTGTTCACGTGTGCTTTGGCCGTCACGTTGTCCGTTAGGACCAGCACGTGCCTCCCCTCCAGGTAAGGAGCGAATTGTAGGAGGGCTAAGTGGATTGCTCTTAGTTCGAGCCAGTTGATGTTGTGACCCAGGTCCCTGGGAGTCCATCTGCCCTGAGCTATCTGGTCCTGTAAGTGGGCTCCCCAGCCGAACTGGCTGGCGTCGGTGGTGACTGTTATTCTGTCTGGTTCCTTGATTAGCGTTCCCTTGGCCGTGGCAGCTGAGGTCCACCATCGGAGGGATGTTAGGACCTGAGGAGGAAGAATGACCCTTCTGAGGGATGCTGCCTGCCTTTTCCTTTGGTAGGGGAGAAGGAACCATTGGAGCTCTCTGGAATGGAGCCTGGCCCACGGAACGATGCCCAGACAGGATATCATTTTCCCCAGGAGTTGGGATAGTTGCACTATTGTGGCTGACCCTTTCTCCTGGACGGTGCGTGCGAGCTTTCGAACGCTGTCCTTTCTGTCCTGTGAGAGGTGAACTAACCCCGCCTCTGAATCTATGACCGCCCCTAAATGTTGTAGACATGTGGAAGGTGTTAGATGGCTCTTCTTGTAGTTTACAGAGAACCCGTGTTCTTGTAGTGTGTCTAGTGTGACTCTCAAGTCTGCGTGAGCTGCGTGTAAGGACCTTGACAGGATCAGAATGTCGTCCAGGTAACACAGGACCCGCACCGGTAGGCTGCGCAGTCGTGCTGCTAACACCGCCAACACCTTTGTGAATACCCTGGGTGCCGACGAGAGGCCGAAGGGTAAGGCCCTGTACTGAAAGTGTCTGTTCTTGTGGCAGAAACGCAGGAATTGGCGATCTTCCTGCCTTATTGGAATGTGTAAGTATGCCTCTGTGAGGTCTATGGATGATAACAGATCTCCCTTTCGAATGCTGGCCAAGATGGATTTGAGGGACTGCATCTTGAACTTTTTGTATGTTATGAAGTAGTTTAGTCTCTTGAGATCTAGGATTGCCCTCCATCCCCCCGATGTCTTGGGTACTACGAACAGGATGGAGTAGAACCCCTGTCTTTCCTGTTCTTGCGGAACCGGTTCTATGGCTCTTATCTCTATCAAATGTTCTATGGCCCTTCTCAGAAGTTTTGCTTTTGAGGGGTTTCTTGACTCTGGGCAACGTCTGAACTGGTTCGGGGGGGGAGCGTAGAACTCTAAGGCTAGGCCGTGAGTTACAGTGTCCCTTACCCAGGCGTCTGTTGTGGTGGCCTGCCACGCCTCCTTGAACAGCGCCAGGCGACCCCCTATGGGGCTGTCCCAGGCGTCACTTGGAGCGCCTGTAGGGTCGCCCCGCCCCGCCTCTGGCATTGCGTTTTGGGAACTGGCCCCTGCCTGCGGTCGGGCGGTCCTGGAAGCGCTCCTGACTTGATGGGGGGGGGCGCTGATTTCTGGGCCAATCCCAGGACTGCCCTCCGCGAAAGGGCTGCCTCCCATCGCCGGTCCCGCTCTGGCGGAACCCCTGCCTGCGGAACTCTTGTCTCCTATCCGTCCCTTTGGACGGGTGGGCGAGGATCTTTCTCTTATTCTTGTCCTCGATTACATACGGGTCGAGGATGGGCCCAAACAGTTTAGATCCCGAGTATTTATCGGTGGCTAGGCGCCACTTAGACTTAAGGTCCGTCTTCCATGTCTTGAGCCAGAGGAGCCTTCTAGAAGCTACTGTGGAACCTATGGCCCTGGCCGAATACTTGGAAGAGGACAGGGTGGTGTCAGCCATGTACTCTGCTGCCATCAGCAGCTTGTTTAGTGTTTGGTGCTCACGTACCTGGTCTGGTGTTAGACTTGCCTGCAGATCCTGAAGCCACAAGATTGAGGCCCTGGCTGCCAGCGAGGCTGAGAGCGCGGATCTGATTGCCCAGGCTGATGAGCTGTGCGTCCTGCGAAGTGCAAACTCGAATTTCTTATCCTCGGCCTTCATGGATTCCGCCATATCTCCTGGAATGGCGGATGAAGCAAAGAGAGATATTAGTGGCTCATCCACCTTGGGTACCTCTATGAGGGAAGCTAAGGCATTGCACACATTTAGTATCTTTTTGTCTGTGCTACTCGGGGATGGTGTGGTAGCCAATGAGGCCCATTGTGCTTCCAGGGCAGTGCGGAACACTAATGGACACGGTACTTTTATCTCCTCCGGTGCTGGTGGGTGTAGCACCGGATGGACCTTACCTTCCTCCTCCTCCTCGGGAGACGAGGGTTTTGTCACCTTTGGCCTGGCTGACAGGCACAGGGTGGAACAGATCTTGATCATAAGTGAACGGAAATCAGCTGAGTTGAACAGCCCTGAGGCTGGGACCTGTTCTGGGGTCTCATCTTCATCCTCTGACAGCTGGCGTCCCGATACTTCCCAGTCCTCCGGTTCCTCCTCCGTAAGCTGTGAGGAGGCCTCAGATTCCTCGGAGGCTGGAGTGGGCACGCCTCCTCTGTGAGGCGGGGGTGCTGGTTGTTTGCTGTGCTCCTGAGGAGAAGAGGAAAGTTTAGTAGCCATAAACTTATCAAAGGCCTGCTGCATAAATGTCTGCAATTGTTCAGACCACCCTCTAGGTAGCTCTGTGTTTTCCAGTTCCGTCTGCGTGTCTGCATGGTCAGCATGCTCTGGTGTGGAAGGCATGGATTGGGAAAAATCAGCCTGTTCGTTCTCTCTGGCCTGAAGTCTCTGGGCCTTGGCACACTCTCTCTCTAGCACCTGGTGCCGTCTTAAGGCCTGTCGCTCGGCTGCCTTCGATGGCTCCTTGTTTAGATGCTTAGTTTTGGCCTTCTTCTTGCCCCCCCCCAGTTCCGGATCCATGGTCTTGCGTTTTGGGGAGGGAGGGGGGGGGCTTGAGCCTTGGTACACCTGAGGCGACGCACTGTCTGCCATCGTGCGTCTGGGAGACTAAGGATTGCTCCAGACAAGCGGGAGTAAGAGGGAGGCTTAGCTCCGCAGGCAGGTGGAGTCAGACCCTCTTCTGCACTGGGCACAGGCAAGACAGGCAGGCAGACTCTCTCTGGGCAGGTCTGCGAGGCTGATTATCCCTAGGGTTTAACCCCTTCAAGATCACACGCCCTCCAAGACTCCCTTGTCGGCCTGACTCAGCAGGCGCAGAGGTGGCAGGGCCTACAGTTGCCTATGGCAGCGGATGCTGCCTCTGCTGGCCTCCCGTGAACCGTGAGTGCTCAGGTTCAAAAGTCCCCCCACCTTGGTCGGCGTTCCGGCTTTATTCCGGAGATTGGGCCTGCAAAAAGATGGCCGCTACTGCCGCCCTTTGGGGCCCCGCCCCCTTTCCAAGATGGCCCCTCGCGCCAAAACACCTCGAGGAAGCCTGCTCAAGATGGCTTCCGCCTCTTCCACGCGGTCCTCGATGGCCGCCGGAGCCCTCGACTCGCTTTCGCTGTCGATCGGTCTCCGCGCCGCTTGCCGATTAACGGCTCAGCGGCGCCTTCCTCCCCCCTACTGCACCCCCCACTTGCGGTTTGATGCGCCGTCCGTCGCCGCTTCTGCCGCTTGGTCCTCGCCTCTCCGGGTCCTGGGGTGCCTTTCGGGGGAGAATCCTCGTCCAGAAAGGGGATTCGAGTAGCGGTTGCGTTGTGTTGCTCCTTCCCGCTTCCCGCGTGGTCCGAGCGATCCGGGGAGGCCCCTTGGATCGCCTGTCCCCGAATCCTCCTTCTGATGTAGATTAAAAAACCTCCTTCTGCTGGAAAGTCTAAGGGAGGTCTAATCCAACCTATCTGCTCATTAAAGTAAAAAAAGAAAACAACTTAAACCTAAATTGAATCTAAAAAAGAAACCTATTCTGGAGCCTGCTAAATTAGCTGTTGACGGGCTGAAGACTAGGAAAAAACTGGGAGACAGGAAGCCCGGTTGGGAGGACAGGAAGTCCCGGTTGGAGGCGGAGCTAACAATTTGGTCCTAGTCTACGGGCAGAGAAGCTGGATACGAACCCATCCTCTGTGGATTCGTAATCCACATGCTGGAGAAAAGGACGAGGAGGCTGAGCCCACTCTGATCCTGATCAAAACGGTGGCCTACGGGAGTATGGGTTGGACCGCCTGTCCGCCCTTCTGTTAAGGTGGGCCAACACCTTACGCTTGTCCCTGTTTTCCACCAGGTAAGGGTTGAGCGCCTCTCCAAATAGTCGCCCGCCACAATAGGGGCAGTTGCCAGGCGCCACTTTGATTTTAAGTCCGCTCGCCATTGCTTGAGCCATAGGAGCCTGCGGGCTGTGACATTAGAGGCTATGGCTCGGGATGAAAATCTGGCGGCGTGTAGTGATGTGTCTGCCATGTATTCAGATATGGCCACTAACTTACTCAGATTCTGGTGAGCACGAACCTGGTCCGGGGGAATCATGGCTTGGAGCTCTCGAAGCCATATAATGGAAGTCCTGGCAAAGAAGGAGGTGGATGTGGATGCCTTCAACAACCATGCCTAGGCTTGGTGAGACCTATGTAAGTAAAACTCAGATTTTCTGTCCTCTGCTTTTAAAGCCTCAGCCATGTCCCGACACAATGGAAGAAGAAAAAAATGGTGTTAGCGATTCACCAACGTTCGGAACTTCCAAGAGCTCCGACAAGGCCGGGGCGATGTTAAATAACTTTTTGTCCGTTCCTCCCGGTGATGGGAGGGTGCCAGGAGTCCCCCATTGCTTTTGAATGGTGTTCAGGAAGAGGGTACAAAGGATATGTCTTTCCGTAATCATAGGCTCGGAGAAAAGCGGCTTTGAGTCCTGGCTGGTGGAAGGAATCAGTTGTGGCTCCTGATCAGGGCAAATCTTGACCGAGGTAGTTGCCTTCAGTAGAAATGACTTAAACAACCCTGGGTCGAATAGACCAACGAAGGGAGAGGGGTCCGGAGCAGATTCCTCATCTTTGGATAATTGGATGTCCATTGACCCGTACTCCTCAGGACCTGAGTCTCTGTCCTGAGAGGAGTGATCAGACCAGACAGAGTCAGGATATTCTGGGGCTTCCGCCCAGAAGTGAGGACTCATGGGTGTCACGAATTCTGGCCTGGGCCTCTGGTTGAATGAGGAGGCCATGCCCTGGCCAAATGCTTGAGCAAGTAACACCTGAAGCTGCTCTGGCCACACCCCTTGAGGTTCAGTGGAAGGAAATCCGGCTGCTGTGGGTGTGAATGTGGCCTCTGTGCAGATTGGGCCCTGGATGAAGGGGCCACCAATTGGGGGCTTGGCCCCTGATTCAGGGGCAGACCTCCCTGCCAGGCTTCACCTTCCGGGGACCAGACCCATTGAACTAGGGAGCTGGATGGGGCCAGCTGTGGGTTAAATATTGAACCCTCGTGTGGGACCGGGGAGCATGGATTGTCCCACTTGTGTTCAACTGTTGAACCTTGGAGAATTGCTTCTCTAAGGCTAGGTATCTCTTGCTAGCCTCTTTCTCAGCTGCCTTAGAGGGCTTCTTACCAGAAATAGCTTTGGCCTTGGCCTTAAGCTTTCCTGCAGCCTCCAACTTGGAGGACTTGGGGTTCCCTGGTACAGGAGTGCCAGGAGCACCCTGCGCATTGTCCGCCATTATAAAGGAGATATCTCAGTGGTGTTCTGAGAGGTACCTCAAGGAATAGGAGCAGGGCATTGGGTTGTGACTCTGCGTCAAGGCGCTGGAAACCAGCGATTGTTCTATGGGACGTTGGCTGCAGGGTCCACTTAATGGACCCTCGCTCCCTTGTAATGCTCCAGATGGCTGACAATGCCTGATAGCGCACAATTGGTGAGCGCCAGCACACACATATCTCGCTCAGTGGCAGCAAATCACCTCAGTGATAAGTGCCTGCGCACAAGACCTAGGTGGTGGTGGCAGGGCCAAAAGGCGTGCCAGCACACTCTAATGTTGTGAAGTTTAGTTATGGGCCCCTAAAGCCTGGACTGCAGTGACTGTGGACTCACAGGCTAAAAATCTTCTTGATCTCCTGATAGGTATCTCGAGGGAAGAGGAACAGAAAGGTTCAAGGATAGATGCTGCCTGCAGGAGCTCTGCACCAGTTAAGCTGATATTGCTAGTGGAGGAGGGCCCCTGGACTAAATTTTTTTCTATGCGGCCTGCTTTTCTTGGAAGGGATTAGCTGGAGGCCAGGCCGGCCAGAGGCTGATCCAAAATGGCGGCCGCCGGACAGGGGCCCTTGCGGAGCTCCCTGAGTTTGCTGGGCCTGAGTGCTGGATCGGGGCTGAAAACTTCGGAGTTCTGGCCTCCTGACTGCGCCTGTGGCTGCCTGTTAGTTTTGGGCTGAAGCGGCAAATTTTTGGAGGCAAGGCTGCGCTGACCGTGTGGTCTCCAAAATGGCAGCCGTGACTCACACGCCATAAAACAGGACCGCAGTGGAGGCCTTGGGGCCAAAGCTCGGCTGGCCGACCCTCTGCTGGCCTAGCGATGGTCACCAGTCCCCTGCAGACGCTGGGCACAAAGGAGGCTTACCGTGCAGTCCAAAAATGGCAGCCGCGACTGGCACGCCAAAAACAGGACTGCAGCGGAGGCTTGAGGCCAGTGTTCAGCTGGCCGACTCTTAGCTGGCCTAGCGAAGGCCCTCTGTTCCCTACTGGGAACGCTGAGCCCAGCGCTTTGAACTGACGGCCTTGTATGCCTGTAGTTCAAATTGGCTGGGACAATCGGAGAGGGAAGAAAGCCGCTGGGCATTTGGAGCAGCGCTGATCCCAGTGCTGTAGTTTAGGGTAGAGAATCCACAAAGGGGGAAAAAGAAAAACACAACCTGTCCAGAAAGTCTGATAAGGGAACCAATCACAATCGTGTCCTGCTGGGCTGAAGACTAAGTCATGTCTGGGAGGTACTAAGGCCCAGCAGGAGGCGTGGCTACTTTGTCAGACTTAGTCTAATTGGGCAGGAAGACAGTCTAAACCCATTCGTGGATTCTCCATCCTCATGCTGGAGAATCATAACAAGCAATAAAATGGATTATTAAAAGAGTGACAGTACATCCATATTCCCTTATTCTTGGGAAAAAAAAACTTTCCAGAATGATGAATAGTCATTGGGATGGTAGAAAGAAGCTTCAACACAGCATCAAAAGTGTCTTTGAAGCAACACTGCTAGCAAATTGCTCCATTTGATCCATATTTATTATGCACAATTTCTTTATAAAAATAAAACCATAAGAATTTCTGATATCCACCTGTCCATTGTAGCTGAAGCCTCCAAAAACATATTTCTAAATAAATGATATACAAAGGCCTTGCACTGAGTTTTAATTGAATTAGATGTTTTAACTGATTCCTAACCATTTGTTTTGTTTTTATGCTTAGAAAGCTGAAAAACATCAAGCTGTGCTTTATACTTTCTTCACTCTCTTTTTTGTTACTATCTCATTTATATATTATAATTGCTTCCTTTTAAATAACTGTTTTAATTTATCCAAGCATTTTTTTCACACTAAGCAAAAAAAAAGACGCGTTTAAACCTGAGGCTGTAAGAGACAATTTCAACAGTTACAATGCTGTGACTTTACATTCACAGAATTTGCCCAAATCCACTTGAAAATGCCAAATTGAACTAAAACAATAATAAAATGAATTAACTGATACAGACCTACTGTTTTAATAACAATGGAAGAAATATCTGTGGAGAAATTCATGTGGATTGTGTGCTAGAACAAATCCAAGACTTTTACAGAAATTCAAAATGATCTGCAAACAAAATACCTACTTTCTATCCACTGGGGGAAAATGTTTTTCCATGAACTTAAGCCATGTGGGTAGATCTTTAAAACAGAAGAAAAATAGGAGTAGATTTGTTATATTTGTGTCACAGGTTTCTTTCACAGGCATAAACAAGATCTGAGTTAGCCAAGGAATTAAACAGATTAGCCTAAAAAATTCTAACCTGCCCAAAGCTTCTCACTAAAATTCAAAGATAGGCATGTAGCTTAGATATTCCACATTTTCCAAATTCAACTCTGTAGTGGCTAAGTAGGAGGCAAAACTGATTCTGGATCATCTGGTTTCATTTGGAGAATTGTTATTGTTATTAGTTGCTGTATCCAGCTGTCCTGACAGCTTGAATTCACATTTCGTTAGAAAAACAAAAACAAAACTTTGAGGAGAATTCAAGAACACTAGTACAACTTTGAGGATTTTGAATTGTTGTTACGGCAATTTAAGCAATTTGCAGGGGGAAAGTTGGTTCAAAAGGTAGGCAAAAAGCAATAATTGTCTCTTAATGCAGGGGTCCTCAACCTATGGCCGTGGCCCACTACCAGGAAATGGCTGGCAGGTGCGTGCACATGCACTCCACTCCCCCCACTCGCACTAGCGTCTGTGGCCCCGTTTGCGCATGCACACGGGCATAAACAGGGCCATTAGCTCCAAGCAGGTTGTGCAGCCCATATGCGCAAGCACAAACGGGGCCGCTAGTGCCGGGCGGATGTGTGTGGCCCATCTGCGTATGCGCAAATGGGGCAACTAGCGCCGGGTGGGTGTGCTCAGCCCATTTGGAAGCTGCTCTCCTTCCCTCTGGGCTGAGAGCCTGGAAAGGTTGGAGACATTAAGACCTCTGTCTTAATGTATCTCAGTCCTTCCTTCCTTCCTTCCTATAGGAAAAGCTAACAATGACAAATAATATTTTTTTAATAGAAAATTCTTTCCCTTCAATTCTTTCTGTAAGCACAAAAAATAAAAACAAAACAGAAGAACAAACCTCTGCACAGACATCATTAAGAAAAACATCTGATAATGGTGCTCTAGTTTTCAACAATAGATACTGAACAGGAATGAAACACTGCTGCCCACCCACTCCTAAACTTAATACTTGAGTAATTCTGTCTACAAATAACTTATCATTTATTTCTCATCAGCAGTTGCCTGAGTCTGATAGTATTGAACACTCAAGTCTGGCAGATTTTGTTAAAAGCAATGATTACATTATTACTAGAATATACAATTAAGTAATGAAAGAAATAGAATGACACTGTGCAGTAATATTTTATGCACTTTCAAAAATATCACTGGACTGAAAACCTACAGAATAATAGAAATAATAATGAAAACATTTCAACTGTACTATGATAGTGCTGAATTTAAAAGTTTAGCCACAGGCAAAATATAAAAATGACTAGCATTATGTTGTTTATTTTAAT
Organism: Bothrops alternatus; assembly: GCA_034064705.1. NCBI lineage: Eukaryota > Metazoa > Chordata > Lepidosauria > Squamata > Viperidae > Bothrops > Bothrops alternatus. The sequence goes on from JARGCV010000589.1 coordinate 4,658,982, forward strand.
TACACTCTGCAATTACATCCAACAGGCTGTCAAATCATTTAGGATACTGAGAAAACCATTAATTTCAAAATACTGAGCTTTCCTTAGAAAGCTCATCCATTGTTTGCTACCATTATATGATGTCAATCAACTTTAAACCAAAAACAATTGTTCAATTACAAATTGTTTCTTACTCTAATGTTATCTAGTCACAATGCATGAACTTTTAGTGGCATGTGATAATAATGAAAGTTAGTTCATAGTAATGTAGTTTAACACTGCCCTGCTGTAACATAGAAATACATAGCAATCGTCAAAGTAGAATTTACAAAACATTCAATTAGGATTCATATGCATTTCACAACCATAACATAAAGTTGTTACATTACATTATATAATGGATACACAGCAGAGTTTTGAGTCTTGTACCCATCTGAGTAAAATGGAAAACTCAAAACACATTATTCCACAATGAATTAAATTCCTTATTACCCCACTTTTGACCTCAGAAAACTGGGCTTCCATACTCATATGGTTAAAAAAACCACAACATATCTCCCAGCAACTATGCTACTATAAGTCCCAAGGCAATGATGAACCTGGTCTAATATAGTGCAGCAACCAATTTATTTTGTAATACAAGTAGTCCTCGAATTATGACCCAAAAAGTTCAGAACCCCCAAAGCTACTTACAACCTGGTTCCAAAGTTCTGATGGCCATCTCCCTACTCCCACAGTCACATGACCACAACACACAGACTGGCAAATGACTGTAATTTTATTGTGATCACATGATCATGATTTACGTTTTTGTTGGAAACTTATGTTTACTTTCCGACAAAAACTGGCCCATAGTGGGTTCACTTAACAACTTCTGCATTTGTTTGACAACCAGCGCAAAAAAGGTCATAAAGCCGGGCAGTTATATGATGACTCATTTTATGACCATCACACTTTTGGCTGTAATGCCAGGCTCAATTATACCTGTACAGGCAATTTCCCTTGTAATAGACATTTCCCTGTTTTACTCATTGGTTGGTTTTAAAAAAATCTACATACTCTCGTTACTCTAACAATCTTTCCTCACTTTAACTGTATCTCCTATTCTTTCTCTATACACCCAATTGGTAATGAAAAGAGTGGTTTTCTATCTTATTCTTGACTCACAAAAAACATTTCAGGGGAAAGAGGAAATAATATTAAGGAAACAGAGCTCATTAAGCCAGCCTGATTCCCTCCACACTATCTAACTCACAGGGCTGTTGTTGTGCAGAGACTGCCTTGTATTCTCAGAGGAAAATTATGATACTACAACAAGTAAATAAAATCTAAAAACAATAGGTTTAATTCATTTTAACTTCTATAACCAGCCACTTTCTGGAACCTTAATTTTTCATAGTTCATTATAATTACTGTGAACTAATTTTGCTTCTAGCTGAAAGTGTGACATTACATTACACGGATCTCCTGGTTGGTGTGATGTGAGCAACAGCAGACTGGCTTGCAAGGAACACCCTACCTTCAAACGTTTTTTCTCCTTTTTCCAGAGAGTATGACAAAAATATAATTCTACTTTAGTTTAACATTAAACAAGGATATGTGGTTTGCAAGTCTGTAGCAGGACTTAAAAGCACCAAATGTAGAATTAACTGGGCAATCAAAGACTGCCCCCTTGTACACATGTGCCACACACACATATAAAAAGAAGCAGGGGCTTCTATCACTCCAGGCATACCCACCATTTTAATTTTATATCATCACCTTGCAGATGCCCCTGGATATGACACTGTAAGTTATTATTAAGATATGGTAAATTACACAGCTGTTTATTGGTACAAGTACAAAGTATATTATCACACAATGGTACAGTAGTCTAGAACTGGATTTCAAAAACTATAACTATAAATGATTCTCCCAAATTCCAATGCAGGACGATATTAAGTGGACTATCCATAATAAATAACTTTGGAAAATGTTTAAGAGGATCTGGAAAACTTTCCATTGCCTTCCAGTTTATGCTATTTATCAAGAAATGGGACGTTGTCTTACCTGAACGCCTTTTCTCAGCATGGTGATGTAGAATCCACTGGTGGGGTAATTTCAGCCTTCCTGCTCAGAGAGACTAAGTCAGAACTTTAGCCACGCCTCCTTCTGGGCGTGTCTCCCCAGTTTTTGATGAGGCGAAGCATCTCTAACGAAGTCCGACGCAATGGCTCCAACAAAAATATCAAAACCAACTAGCCTAGACTGTCTAAATAGGGAGGGTGTGGATTCTACACTACCATGCTGAGAAAAGGCGTTCAGGTAAGACAACGCCCCTTCTCCAGCATAGTGGATGTAGAATCCACTGGTGGGACATACTAAAGCCCCTCATGTCCCTATAGGGAGGGAAGGTCTAGGCTGGTGTCTCCCGAGAGGAAACAACTTGTTGAAGAACACGTCTGCCAAACGCGGCGTCCGCCACGGCAAACTTATCAATCCTATAATGCATAATAAATGAAGATGGGGATGACCATGTTGCCGCCCTGCAAATCTCAACAGAAGCCTGGGTAGACCAGGCCGCCAATGATGCTGCACTACGCGTCGAGTGAGCTGTGATACGTGCAGGAACTGGAAGCGACTGAGAAAGGTAGGCCCTAGCAATGCAAGCCCTAATCCATCTACCGATGGTGGAAGAAGAGACTTTTCTGCCCATGGCAGAGGGCTGGAAGGAGACAAACAAGGCCTCCGACTTGCGAAAGGCCAAAGTTCGTTTAATGTAATATCGCAGGGCCCTGCGCACATCCAGCTTGTGCCACTGTCGTTCTAGACGATGAGAAGGATTGGGGCAGAAACTAGAAAGAAGAAGATCCAAGGATCTGTGAAACCAAGTGTTCATCTTGGGAATAAAGGAGGGGTCTAATCTAAGTACCACCGTGTCCTCATAAAAAGTACATAGATGGTCTCTGAGTGTGGTCAATTCTGAAATCCTCCTGGCAGACATGATGGCAATTAGGAATGCCACCTTCAATGAAAGAAAGCGCAAAGAGCAAGAACCGAGAGATTCAAACGGAGAAGAAGTTAAAGCCTGTAATACAGTAGGTAAGTCCCAAGATGGATATCGATGCACTGTCGGAGGACCAGAATTGACCACCCCTTTGAGAAAGGCAGTGACAGCAGGGTGTTGTGAAAGCGGACCCAAATTGTCACAGGTAAGAACCGTAGACAAGGCCGCCACTTGTCTACGGATGGTGTTGGGTGACAAACCCTTGGTTAAGCCCTCCAGCAGATATTCCAAAATATTGGGAATAGTGACAGAAAGAGGATCGAGTTTGAGCTTAATGCACCACTGGCAGAAGTTTCTCCACGTGGCGTCATAGATCCTATTCGTCGAGGGGCGCCTCGAGGGTTGAATTATTGAGATCACGCCAGAGGAATAGGACTGTTTGGCTAAACTCTCCCTCTCAAGTGCCAAACAGCCAACTGAAACCACTGAGGATCCGGGTGCTGAAGGTCCCCCTGGCTGAGAGCTACTTGGTCTGGGAGAATCCTCCATGGAGGCGAAAGCGACAGATCCACGAGGTCGGCAAACCACGGACGTTGCGGCCAATGTGGAACAACTAATATTACTTCCGCCTGTTCCAGAATCAGTTTGCGGATGGCGGCCTGTAACAACAGAAGGGGGGAAGGCGTAAAGCAGACCCTCCAGCCACTTGCACCGAAGGGCATCTGTTCCCTCTGCCCCCCAAGACGGGAACCTGATGAAGAACCTGGGAAGTTGGGTGTTGGACGAGGAGGCAAACAGATCCAGGCATGGCCTGCCAAACCTGTTCACTATCATGTCGACCATTTTCGGGTCCAGGCGCCACTCCGAATGGTCCACAGTTGCCCTGCTCAGAGTGTCTGCCTGTCGATTTGCCTCCCCTCGTATGTGCTCTGCCCTGATTGAGCCCAGGGCGGACTCTGCCCACAGACCTAGGTTCATGGCCTCCTGCATGAGAGCCCAAGATCGTGTCCCCTCTTGCTTGGTGATGTGAGCCTTGGCTGCCACATTGTCCTTTAGGACCAAAACATGTTGTCCCGACACTAGGGAGGAGAAATGGAGGAGAGCCAAATGGACGGCTTTCAGTTCCAGCCAATTGATGTTTTGTTTGAGCTGCGAGCGGGACCATTGTCCCTGGGTCAGTTGAGTCTGAAGGTGAGCCCCCCAACCGAACAGATTGGCATCTGTGGTCAGGGTGAGCCTGAGAGGCTCCTTGAAGATGGTCCCTTCGGTCATGGCTGACGAAGCCGACCACAAGAGAGATGACAGCGTGTGATATCCTTATGGAGGCACTGAGGTTCCGTTTCTGGAAAGGAAGGAGGAACCACTGAAGGTTCCTGGAGTGAAGTCTCGCCCACGGAACTATCCCCATGCAAGAGACCATCTTTCCCAAGAGCTGGGACAGCTGAACCAGAGGAACCAACTTCTCCCTCCAAATTTGGAAAACCAACTTTTGGATGCTTACCCAACGTTCCTGGGAAAGATAGACCTTGCACAGGTCAGAATCTATTAGAGCTCCCAGATGTAGGAGACGCTTCGTGGGGGTCGTGTGACTCTTTTTGAAATTCACTGAGAACCCGTGATCCTGGAGGGTCTGGATGGTGACCAGCAGGTCGGACTGAGCTGATAGGAAAGACCGGGCTGCACTAGTATGTCATCCAGGTAGCACTGGACGCGCACCGGCAGCATCCGAAGATGGGCCGCCAGTACCACCAAAACCTTTGTAAAGAACCTTGGAGCTGAAGATAGACCAAAGGGAAGAGCCCTGTATTGGTAATGCCGGCGTGCGTAGCAGAAGCGCAGGAACCTACGATGATCCAGGGATATCGGAATTTGGAGGTAAACCTCTGTGAGGTCTATGGAGGAAAGGAAGTCCCCTTTCCTTATGCTGGCCAGGATGGACTTGAGGGTCTGTATCTTGAACCTTCTGTATAGTAAGAAGCGGTTCAGACCCTTTAAGTCAGGGGTTCTCAACCTTGGCAACTTTAAGACATGTGGACTTCAACTCCCAGAATTCCTCAGCCAGCGTTGCTGGCTGAGGAATTCTGGGAATTGAAGTCCACAAGTCTTAAAGTTACCAAGGTTGAGAACCCCTGCTTTAAGTCTAGTATCGCCCTCTATCCTCTGGAAGTTTTGGGGACCACGAACAGGATGGAATAGAATCCTTTTCTGATCTGATCCTGTGGAACAGCTTCTATGGCCCTGATTTCCAGAAGATGTGCGATGGCCGTGGTGACTAATTGCGCCTTGGTCATGTTTCACGATACTGGACACTGTATGAATCTGTCCGGGGGGAGCTATTGGAACTCTAGAACTAGACCCTGTCTGATGGTGTCTCTGACCCAAGAGTCAGTGGTGGTGTTCTCCCAGATCTCATAAAACTGTGCCAGTCGCCCCCTATCGGAAAGTCCCCTTTGGCGTCACTTCGAGCGCCGATAGGGATGGCCTCCAGAGCCCCTAAAGGGACGCTTGGACTGGGACTGGCCCCTGGCTCCACTGTTCTGGCAGTCCTGCTGGCGATCCTGTCTCTGGGAAAAGGACCACGAGCCTCTGGGCCAATCCCAGGACTGCCCTGCCCGAAAGGGCTGCCTCCATTCCCAGGAACCCGTGAGGCGGAATGTCTGTCTGCTGTATTCCTACTGTGGCCGCCTGTCCAATTTCTTGCAGGGGTGCGCGAGGACTTTGCGTTTGTCCTTGCCCTCAACCACATGAGGATCTAGAATTGATCCAAATAAAAGTGTCCCGCTATACTTGCCCATCAATAGATGCCATTTTGACTTCAAGTCAGTTCTCCACTGTTTCAGCCACAGTAGCCTATGAGAGGCAACTGTGGCAGCTATGGATCTGGCCGAACACTTGGCCGAATGAAGGGATGCATCAGCCATGTATTCAGAGGCTGCCACAAGCTTCATTAGTGTCTGATGTGCTCTAACCTGGTCAGGTGGAATGAGCGCCTGGAGGTCGCGAAGCCACATGATTGCCGCCCTTGCGAAAAAAGAAGACGAAGAAGCGTTGTCTTACCTGAACGTTCTTTCTCTGCATGGGGGGATGTAGAATCCACCAATTGGGTTAACACAGTCCTCTGCCCAATGAGAGACTAGGTCCGAACTTTAGCTCCGCCTCCGGCTTCCTTCTTCCCCAGTTTTTGCCAGGCGAAGCACTCCATCAGGTCGGACCCTGTAGCTCCTTCTCACTGACCTGTAAGAGAACTCCTGCCTAGACCAGTTAGAGGAGGGTGTGGATTCTCCATCCCCCCATGCAGAGAAAGAACGTTCAGGTAAGACAACGCTTCTTCTCCTGCATGGGTGGATTCCGAATCCACCAATTGGGACGTACCCAAGCCCTCATAAGTCCCTTCGGGTGGGGGTCTAGGATGTCTCTTACTAGTCCTGAACTATCTGCTGCAAAGACCTCCTTCCAAATGAAGCCCCTGCTGCAGCAAATTGGTCTATCTTGTAATTTCTTATGAACGAGGACGGAGAGGCCCATGTGGCTGCTCTACAAATCTCCTCTAGTGATGCCTGGGTGCGCCAGGCAGCCGATGTGGACGCACTCCTTGTGGAGTGCGCCGTGATGTTGTCTGGCACTGGCTGATCCAGCGCCTCATAGGCCTTGGCTATGCATGTTCTAATCCATCTACTAATGGTCGAGGCTGATACCTTCAGGCCCTTAGATGTGGGGTGATATGACACAAAGAGGGCCTCGGACCTTCTGTAGGCCTCTGTTCTGGTGACATAATGGCGCAGAGCCCTGCGCACGTCCAGTGTATGCCATCGTCTTTCCAGACGATGAGTGGGATTCGGACAGAAATCCGGTAGTACTAGGTCCTGGGACCTGTGAAACCATGTGTTGACCTTCGGCACAAAGGATGGGTCCAGGCGTAGGATTACCCTGCCCTCTGCGAAGGTGATCAGATCCGGTCAGACCGAGAGGGCCCCCAACTCCGATACCCTTCTTGCCGATGTGATGGCCACCAGAAAGGCCACCTTCAGCGTCAGGAAACGGAGTGGGCAAGTCCCCAGTGGTTCGAAAGGACCTTCGGTTAACGCCTGTAGGACCCTGTGTAGGTCCCAGGATGGAAAACGGTGAACTACAGGGGGTCGCCTAGTGGCTGCCCCCTTTAGGAATGCGCTCACCGCCGGATGTTGTGACAGAGGTCCCCGGTCCTCGCAGACTAGGACCGTCTGTAATGCCGCAACCTGCCTGCGGATGGTGTTGAACGCTAGTCCCCTGACCATGCCGTCCCAAAGATACTCTAGGATGGTAGGGATGTTAGCGGTCAGGGGGTTTATGTCCTGTCTGCTGCACCAGGAAGAAAAGTTCCTCCATGTGGCATCATAGATCCTGTTTGTAGAAGGACGTCGAGCGTCCTGTATGACCGAGATGACATGTTGAGAGAAAGCCTGCCTACTCAGACCCTCCCGCTCAAGTGCCAGGCGGCTAGTTGTAGCCACTGCGGGTCTGGGTGTAGGAGTTTCCCCTGGCTCAGGGACACCTGGTTCGGCGGCAGTTTCCATACAGGCGAAAGCGATAGGTCTACCAGGTCCGCAAACCACGGACGCCTCGGCCAGTATGGCGCAACCAGTACCACCTCCGCCTGCTCCAGGATGAGCTTGCGGACCGTTGCTTGGATCAGGGGCGGAGGAGGAAAGGCGTACAGTAGCCCCTGGGGCCACCTGCATCTTAGTGCGTCCGTCCCCTCCGCTTCCCTGGTCTGGAACCTGGAGAAGAAGCGGTGGGTTTGAGTGTTCTCTGGTGTTGCGAAGAGGTCTAGGCACGGCCGGCCGAACCTGTTCGAGATCGCCTCGAACAGCTCCGGTGCCAGCCTCCACTCCGCATGGTCTATGGTGACCCTGCTGAGGGAGTCTGCCTGGTGGTTTGCCTCCCCCGAGATGTGTTCTGCCTTTATTGATGCCAGGTGTCGCTCTGCCCACAGGCCCAGCGCCCTGGCCTCCTGCATGAGAGCCACTGACCTGGTCCCGCCCTGCTTGTTTACGTGCGCCTTTGCTGTTATGTTGTCCGTCAGGACTAGCACGTGCTTCCCTGCCAACAGGGGTGCAAACTGAAGTAGGGCCAGGTGGATGGCTCTCAGTTCGAGCCAGTTGATTCTGTGCTTTAGGTCCCCTGGACTCCACCTTCCCTGGGCCATCTGATCCCCGGAGTGAGCCCCCCAGCCGAACAGGCTTGCATCGGTTGTGACGGTTACCCTGTTGGGTTCCCTGAGTGGGGTGCCCCTGTTCAGGGCCCCCGACCTCCACCACCTCAGGGAGGCTAGGACCTGGGGAGGCACTCTGATTTTTCTGGGTGAAGCGCTCTGATTCTGTCTTTGGAAGGGGAGCAGTAGCCACTGCAGACCTCTGGAGTGCAGTCTGGCCCACGGGACAATTCCCAGGCATGATATCATCTTTCCCAGGAGCTGGGAGAGCTGCACCACTGTGGCCACCTTCCTCTGCATTACCAGAAACGCTAGTTTCTGTAAGCTCTCCCGGCGTTCCTGGGAGAGGTACACCATGCCCTGATCTGAATCTATGATCGCTCCCAGATGCTGGAGCCTCCTTGAGGGTGTGAGCTGACTTTTCTTGTGATTGATCGAGAAGCTGTGCCTCTGGAGTACGGCTATGGTGGTCTGGATGTCCCTTAGGGCTGCCTGGTGGGACGCTGAGAGTATCAGGATATCGTCCAGGTAGCACTGGACCCGCACCGGTCTCATGCGCAGGTGCGCTCCCAATGCCGCCAGCACCTTTGTGAACACTCTGGGCGCTGAGGACAGCCCGAACGGGAGTGCCCTGTATTGGTAGTGTCGCCCCTTGTGGCAAAACCTCAGGTACCTTCTGTACCCCGGTCTTATTGGGATGTGAAGATAGGCCTCTGTGAGGTCTATTGAGGATAGCAGATCCCCTTTTCGGATGCTGGCCAGTATGGATCTGAGGGACTGCATCTTGAACTTCCTGTATACTACATAGCGATTTAACCGCTTGAGGTCCAGGATTGCTCTCCAATCCCCTGATGTTTTTGGCACCAGGAAGAGGATGGAGTAGAAACCCTGTCCCTCCTGTCCTGGAGGAACCGGCTCTATGGCCCTTATTTCCTCCAGGTGACCAATGGCCTGAACTATGAGGCCCGCCTTGGTCTTGTTGCGTGATAGTGGACAACTTATGAAGTGATCTGGTGGTGTGGAGTAGAATTCTATTGCTAGGCCCTGGGTCACTGTTTCCCTGACCCAGGCATCCGTCGTGGTCGCCTGCCATGCCTCGCTGAACCGCGCCAGGCGACCCCCGATGGGACTGTTCCAGGAGTCACTTGGTACGTCTGTAGGGTCGTCCTCCCCCCCTTTAAAGGGGCGTTTGGACAGTTGGCCCCTGCCCGCGGCTGGACGGTCCTGTCCGCGCTCCTGCCTGTATGAGAAGGTGCGCGGATTTCTGGGCCCTTCCCAGGATCGTCCCCCTTGAAAGGGCTGCCTCCATTCTCCGGCCCCGTTCTGACGGGGTGCCTGCCTACGGAACTCCTGGGTTCCCTTGTCCGTCCTTTTGGATGGGTGAGCTAGCACTTTCCTTTTGTTTTTGTCTTCTATCAGGTAAGGATCCAGGATTGCCCCGAAGAGCTTTGATCCTGCATACTTAGCTGTGGCGAGTCGCCATTTGGACTTAAGGTCCGCCTTCCAGTTCTTGAGCCATACCAACCTCCTGGCTGCCACTGTCCCTGCAATGGACCTAGCTGAGTATCTGGACGCGGCCAGTGCGGAGTCTGCCATGAATTCCGTTGCCCTCCGCAGTTTGGTCAGTGTTTGTCTTACACGTACCTGCTCAGGTGGAACACTTGCCTGGATCTCCCGCAGCCACCTGATCGCAGCTCTGGCGACTAATGAGTTCGTAGATGCGGCTCTGATGGCCCAGGCAGATGAATGGTGAGCCCTGCGGAGGGAAAGTTCTACCTTCCTATCCTCCGCCTTCATTGATTCTGCTAGGTCTCCTGGGATGGCTGAGGAAGGAAGAAGAGAGCTTAGTGGAGCGTCCACCTGTGGCACCTCTATTAAAGTCGCTAATGGACTGCAAACATTATACATTTTCTTTTCTACGCCATTTGGCGATGGGATGGTGCCTAGATTAGACCACTGGGTCCTTACCGTTGACCTGAACACCTTAGTGCATGGTACCTGGATCACCTCTGACACCGGTGCGTGAAGCAAAGGATCCTTTGCGTCCTCCTCCTCTGAGGACGGCGGTCTGGCCTCCTTGGTCTTAGCTGGCAGTTCTAGAACAGAGCATGTCTTAATCATGAGGGAATAAAACAGATTATGGTCAAATAAACCTGACACTGGAGCCGCCTGTGGCTCTGCATCCTCATTTTCTGACAACGGGGCATCCTCATCATCCCAGTCCTCCTGCTCCTCGTCTGCCACCTGTGGAGAGTTCTCAGACTCATCAGAATCCTGAAACAATATCTTTTCCCCACGGGAAGATGGTGTGCGTGTTTTGTGAGCTCTCTTGGGAGGGGAACTCCTCCTAGAGGCCCTGAGGTGCACTAATGTTTCCTCTAAGAGGGAATGAAGTCGTGAAGCCCACTTACCAGATCTCCTTCTTTTCCTACCTCTGTGCTCAGGATCCTCCTGGCTTGTGGAAGGCTCTGAATGCTCTGGTGAAGATGGCACCGAAATGGGGGACACCTCCCTTTCTGTCTCCCCCCTGGGAGACCACTCCTGTTCAACCGCCTCTGCAGGCTCGAAGGAGGTTGGTGTCTCCCCGAGGGACAAGGCCAGACTTTCCATCCCGCTGTCCCTCAGTCTCTGCGCCTTGGCAAACTCCCTCTCCAAGGCTTGGTGTCTCCTTGCGGCCTGGCGCTCGTCCGCCCTTGATGGCTCAGACAGATGCTTTGTTTTGGCCTTCTTCTTGCCCCCCCCCGCTTCCTCCGTTCTGCGTCTAGTCGGCGACGGAGGGGGCGCTGAGCCCTGGGCCGGAGTTCCTTCTGCCATTGCCATGCGCCAAGAAGCACCCTTTCCGGGTATCTAGTAGGCACAGATCGAGGTCGGCAGCGCTACAGGGAATGTCCCTAACGTGCCTGGTCGAAGAGCTCCTGCGGTCACGAGGCTACTCAGCCAGGGAGTTTTGTCCCTATGCCCGTCCAGACCGCCCTGACTCCGCTGGGGAATCTGCTAGGAGCCAAAACACCGAGAACCACACACACACACGCCTCCAACTGGACCCCCCTGGGTGCTCGGCCTCAGTTCTCCTGATCTGGCAGCCGGAGCTAGGCCTCAGCCTCGCCGGCAGTCCCTTCCCTTCCCCCTGGGCCCAAGCAACTCGACCGGGTGAAGAAGGGAGATTCGCGCCAGAAACAAAGGCTTTCGCGCCGGAAATTAAAGGCTTTCGCGCCAGAGAAGCGAGGCCCCAATCAGAGGTCTGAGGCGCTCTGACACGCCCCTTTCCAAAATGGCGCTTCGCGCCAGTAGGCGAGACCGCCCCTTTTTAAAAATGGCCGCCGCGCCGAATTTTCGGTCGGAGCTCTGTGCTCCCGGCCACGTGGTGCCTTAAGGGAAGCTGGCCTCGGCCTACCCCTCCGGTACCGACGGTCCCGGCCTCTGTCCGCCTCCCGGCTGACTGGCTGGACTCCTCCCCGCGCCCCCTTGCCCCACTTGCGTTTTTCGCGACGATCTGCGTCGAGCTCCTCGAAGCTTCCCTCGACGCCTGTGATCCCTCGGAGCTTCCTGGGGCGCTGCGGGTCGAATAGCGGAGTCCAGGGAAATTTCCCCCTTTTTCTCCGCTATTCCCAGGCCCTAGGCCCGGGCGGACTCGCTGCCGCGCTCCCAATGCGTGGGGGGGAGGATCGACCGAAGGTCCCCGAAAACAAGAAAAAAATCTTTAAAATTAAAAAAACACACTAAAGTTCGATAACTAAACCTAACTCAAAACAAACAACAAAAAAACCTTACTCTACCAGTCCTAAACCGAAAAGAAAGGTACTCTTTTCGCGGAGCTATGCAAAGAGCTGTTCCTTGGGCTTAGACTAGGTAAAAACTGGGGAAGAAGGAAGCCGGAGGCGGAGCTAAAGTTCGGACCTAGTCTCTCATTGGGCAGAGGACTGTGTTAACCCAATTGGTGGATTCGGAATCCACCCATGCAGGAGAAGTTGCTGCTCTTATGGCCCAAGCCGAAGACTGGTGAACTCTTCTGAGCGAGAACTCGAACTTCTTATCCTCAGCTTTGAGGGCCTCGGCCATGTCCCCTGGAATGGTGGACGTAGAGAATAAAGGAGTTAGAGGGGCGTCAACAGCAGGCACCTCTAGTAGGGATGCAAACGATGGAGAAACGTTATACAATTTCTTTTCCAGACTACTAGGAGAAGGAGTGGATGCTAAGGAAGAACACTGTTTCTCTACCGCAGTGCGGAAGACTAGCGGGCAAGGAACCTGCTTCTGCTCTACGACCTTTTCCGCAAATAAGGGGTTAGATTCCTGCTCAGTGGAGGTAGAAGGTTTCTCCTTTTGTACTGAAGTCAAATTAGCCGTGTTACAGGCCTTCAAAAGAAGAGATCTGAATAGGGATGGATCAAACAAACCCGAGGATGAGACTTGTTCGGGTGCTGTCTCCTTGTCCTCTGACATGGGCATGTCAGCTATGCCCAGATCTATAGATCCCTCCTCCTCCAATTGAGAGGAAGTCTCAGATATGCCAGAACCAGGCATCATGTCACGTCCCGCCTGTGAAGGAGGACTAGTGGGAGGAGGTAGCAGTTGAGAGGAAGCTTGAGGACTCCTGGAGGAAGACATAAATTGCACAAAGGCATGATGCATGAAAGCCTGAAATTGGCTTTGAGACCACATATCACCTTGGTCCTTGGAACTAGCCCCAACCACCATTGGAGCATGTACAATTTCAGGGCCCTGATGGATTGAAGAAGAGGAGTGAGGAGGACCTACCTGTTCAGTTTCCCCCAGAGGAGAACCTGTCCATGGGGCATCCTGCACAGGCACAAAAGGTGGCTTAGCCATGGAAGTGTCCAATGGGGCGGGGGGGAACCGCTTCAGCCCCACTGGACATGAGCCGCTGTGCTTTGGAGAATTCCCTCTCAAGCGCCTGATGTCTCCTCAGGGCCTCTCGCTCGGCTGTTTTGGAAGTCTCTTTGGTGGATAAATGTTTGGTTTTGGCTTTTTTCTTTCCCCTGCTTCCAAATCAGTGGATCTGCGTTTTGATTGTCCAGGGGTGACACCAGAGACTTGTGTTGCCTGGGGCGAAGAACTGTCTGCCATTGCGGTCCAGATAATCCCGGTCAAGGGTATCCAGAAGTGGGGGAAAACCAAGCATGCAGATCAAAGGTCAGAGATCCTCGCTCCGACACTTTGCAATGGCAAGAACAGCCAGACAGTTTCCTAGAACTGCCTGTCTAAGCCCAGTGGCAAAAGGCCACAGCTAAATAAAACAGGTGGTCAGAAAGGAGAAGATACTCCTACGCTCCTATCACAGGTAATAGTACCTGACCCTTAATGAGTGGTAACTATGATACGGCCCAAACAAAGAGACCCTCAACAACAATAATGTATATAAATATATATAGATCTTTTTATTATTATTATTGTTGTTGTTGTTTTAAATAATATCAATTAATTATTCCCCCGTTTGGACCTGCCACCGCAGGCCAAGGCAATCAACAAATATACCAGGCTGAAAAGGCCTCAATGAAAAACCACGAGGCTCACCAAAATGGTGTCCGCCTATAGGCCTCTCAAAAAGGAGACTGCCTGATGACCACGCGGTCAAAATGGCGGCCGCACCTCTTCTTACCTCTGAAATCAAATATAAGCAGATGCAAATCCCAAGGGAAAAACAGAGGAGAATATTTGGGCAATCCCTCTTCCCCTTAATAAAGGGACTTGCGGTTTGAAGCAGCCTCCACTGCGATCCTGAAGGAAATGGCTGCAGAAAAGCCTCGTGACATCGCTGATCCGGACGCGAGGAGAATCCACAATCGGCCGCCGCTTGTTCCCCGCTGGCCAGCTGATCCTCGGAATCGCGGTCCTGCGATTCCACACGGGTAGGCTGAAAAACTCACCCAAGGGAGCCTGCAGCCAGCGACGAAAGAAGCCCCCCCGAGCCTAAAGGCCCAACTCCTCAATTAAAAGGACAGAGTCCTTATTGGAATAAGCCAAATTTGAAATCAACTGTAAATTTGTTAATTGAAATAATCTAATCAAGCTAAAAGAAAAAAAGTCAAAATAGAAAAACTAAATAACTTAGCCTAGGGACAGAGCCTAATTTTCTGCGTCCTGCTGATCTTGAGACTAAGTCAAAATCTGGGGAGGCACGCCCAGAGAGAGGCGTGGCTAAAGTTCTGATTTAGTCTCTCTGAGCAGGAAGGCTGAAATTACCCCACCAATGGATTCTACATCCACTATGCTGGAGAATTGATAAATTAGCAAAACCCGGCCTGAAGCCTATCTGAAACAGATCTAGATAATTTCATGGAGCTCATCTAACAGAATAATTCCTTTCTAGAGTCTAAGGAGGAAATATAATAAACAAATATTAAAAGACATGAAAGAACCAAAAGCTTTTTTTTTCAGATTATATACACTCGCAGCTCTGTGCAAGGATTCTTTACACTTATACACTAAAGGAAATATGATATATATAATACAGATTAGAAGGGTTAACATTTAAGAAATTTGAGAAATACTGCCCTGAGGGCTTATGTAAGCAAAAGAGATCATTTATTAATTTTATAAACTATAGCTTTAACTATAGTCACTGCATTTCTTCTACCCAAGAGAATTGTTAGCTCCTCTGAAGAAACATATTAAAATAATTCTTTAGTTCTGACAATTTACACATTGTGCCAGAAAAAATATATAGCAAATCCTCTTCTAAATATTAAGAAAGTCAAAAAAAGACAGCCAATTATTAGCTTCCTTTCCTGAATTTTAATATAACATGCAGGCACACATGATCTTATGATCTAGGAACTGAAGCCAATTACTATAAATAAGAAATGTAAAACATGACAAAGGTATTCAAAGTTGCATAGCTATACTGTGAAACAAGTTAGATTACAGTAGCCACATTTTCCTGAAACCCCTTTTTAAACATAACAAATCAGCTAATGTTGGTAAACATGGGTAAATTGAAATATGGATGGTTGATATGATTTTCTCTGTCTTTATGGAAGCAGCCATAAGCTCTTGTGAAGCCATAAATAAAAACTGCCATAGAAAATTATAACATTTGATTTTAGGTCTCTAGTTATTCATGCTCTTTCGTAAAAGAGCGTTGTCTTACCTGAACGCTTCTTCTCAGCATGGGGATGGAGAATCCACAAGAGGATGGGTTCCTATCCAGCTTCTCTGCCCGTAGACTAGGACCAAATTGTTAGCTCCGCCTTCAACCGGGACTTCCTGTCCTCCCAACCGGGCTTCCTGTCTCCCAGTTTTTTCACCGGCGAAGCTCCTTCAACGTAGTTTGGTCCTCGTGGCTCCTGTTCATATTCCTGTAACTCAAATCTGCCTAGACTGTTAGTGGAGGGTGTGTGGATTCTCCATCCCCATGCTGAGAAGAAGCGTTCAGGTAAGACAACGCTCTTTCTCCAGCATGTGGATTACGAATCCACAAGAGGATGGGACATACCCAAGCCCTCCCATGTCCCCCGGGTGGGAGTCTAGGCTGAGGTCTCATTTGAGGCAATGATCTGCTGTAGCGATCGTCTCCCGAAGGAGGCCCCTGCCGCAGCAAACCGGTCTATCCTGTAACTTCTGATGAAGGAAACCGGGGACGCCCATGTTGCCGCCCTACAAATCTCCTCCACCGGTGCCTGCGTGTGCCAGGCCGCTGATGTGGCCGCACTCCTGGTGGAGTGTGCCGTTATTCCTGACGGAACCTGCAATGACTGTGCCCCGTAGGCTTCTGCTATGCATGCCCTGATCCACCTGCCAATGGTTGAGGAAGAAACCCTGTGACCCATGGTCGCTGGTTGGAAGGAAACAAATAGCGACTCCGATTTCCGGAAGGCAGATGTCCTTTTGGTATAAATGAGTAAGGCCCTGCGCACATCTAAATTGTGCCATCGCCGTTCCCGTGGGTCAGAGGGATTTGGGCAGAAACTTGGTAATGATATCTCCTGGGCTCTGTGAAACCAGGAGTTGACCTTTGGGATGAAGGCTGGGTCTAGGCGTAATGTGACAGTGTCCTCTGAAATGATCATCAGGTCCGCTCGGACCGAGAGAGCTCCCAACTCCGAGATCCGCCTAGCTGATGTGATGGCCACCAGGAAGGCTACCTTCCATGTCAGATGACGGAGTGAGCAGAGTCTCAGAGGTTCGAACGGAACAGATGTTAGGGCCTGGAGTACCTTGGGCAGATCCCAAGACGGGTAACGGTGCACCACCGGAGGTCGTACTGTGGCCACCCCTTTCATGAAGGCTTTTACAGCCGGATGCTGTGATAATGACTCCCTGCTGTCGCAGGAGATCACGGTTTGTATGGCTGCCACCTGTCTGCGAATAGTGTTAAGAGCTAGGCCCTTCTTAACCCCTTCTACCAGAAAATCTATGACGATGGGAATGGTCGCCGTTAAGGGGTCTATCTTTTGCTTGCCGCACCAGTTAACAAAGCTCTTCCACGTTGCCTCATACACTCTGTTAGTGGAAGGCCGGCGGGCAGCCTGGATGATCTCTATGGCGTCCTTTGAAAAGGACTGTCTTGCTAGACCCTCCCTCTCAAGTGCCAAGCGGCTAGCTGTAGCCATTGTGGGTCTGGGTGTTGCAGCTTCCCCTGGCTGAGCGACACCTGGTGGGGAGGTATTATCCAGGCTGGTGAAATTGACAGGTCCACCAGGTCTGCGAACCAAGGCCGGCGTGGCCAATGAGGGGCGATCAGGAGCACCTCCGCTCCTTCTAGGATGATCTTGCGGATGACTGCCTGTATCAGCGGAGGAGGCGGGAATGCGTACATCAGCCCCGGGGGCCACCTGCACCTGAGGGCATCCGTTCCCTCTGCTCCCCAGGTCGGAAACCTGGACATGAAGCGAGGGAGCTGCTTGTTCATGTGAGACGCGAACAGATCTACTAGTGGCCGCCCGAACCTGTTCGAGATGGCCTCGAACAGGCTCGGGTCCAGTTTCCACTCCGCTTGATTCACCGTGGCTCTGCTCAGTGAATCTGCTTGGCTGTTCGCCTCCCCCGATATGTGCTCTGCCTTTATCGACCCTAGATGCGCCTCTGCCCAAAGTCCCAGTTCTCGTGCTTCCTTCATGAGAACTGAGGATTTGGTCCCTCCTTGCTTGTTCACATGTGCTTTGGCAGTCACGTTGTCCGTTAGGACCAGCACGTGCCTCCCCTCCAGGTAAGGAGCGAATTGTAGGAGGGCTAAGTGGATTGCTCTTAGTTCGAGCCAGTTGATGTTGTGACCCAGGTCCCTGGGAGTCCATCTGCCCTGAGCTATCTGGTCCTGTAAGTGGGCTCCCCAGCCGAACTGGCTGGCGTCGGTGGTGACTGTTATTCTGTCTGGTTCCTTGATTAGCGTTCCCTTGGCCGTGGCAGCTGAGGTCCACCATCTGAGGGATGTTAGGACCTGAGGAGGAAGAATGACCCTTCTGAGGGATGCCGCCTGCCTTTTCCTTTGGTAGGGGAGAAGGAACCATTGGAGCTCTCTGGAATGGAGTCTGGCCCACGGAACGATGCCCAGACAGGATATCATTTTCCCCAGGAGTTGGGATAGTTGCACTATTGTGGCTGACCCCTTCCCCTGGACGGTGCGTGCGAGCTTTCGAACGCTGTCCTTTCTGTCCTGTGAGAGGTGAACTAACCCCGCCTCTGAATCTATGACCGCCCCTAAATGTTGTAGACATGTGGAAGGTGTTAGATGGCTCTTCTTGTAGTTTACAGAGAACCCGTGTTCTTGTAGTGTGTCTAGTGTGACTCTCAAGTCTGCGTGAGCTGCGTGTAAGGACCTTGACAGGATCAGAATGTCGTCCAGGTAACACAGGACCCGCACCGGTAGGCTGCGCAGTCGTGCTGCTAACACCGCCAACACCTTTGTGAATACCCTGGGTGCCGACGAGAGGCCGAAGGGTAAGGCCCTGTACTGAAAGTGTCTGTTCTTGTGGCAGAAACGCAGGAATTGGCGATCTTCCTGCCTTATTGGAATGTGTAAGTATGCCTCTGTGAGGTCTATGGATGATAACAGATCTCCCTTTCGGATGCTGGCCAAGATGGATTTGAGGGACTGCATCTTGAACTTTTTGTATGTTATGAAGTAGTTCAATCTCTTGAGATCTAGGATTGCCCTCCATCCCCCCGATGTCTTGGGTACTACGAACAGGATGGAGTAGAACCCCTGTCTTTCCTGTTCTTGCGGAACCGGTTCTATGGCTCTTATCTCTATCAAATGTTCTATGGCCCTTCTCAGAAGTTTTGCTTTTGAGGGGTTTCTTGACTCTGGGCAACGTCTGAACTGGTTCGGGGGGGGAGCGTAGAACTCTAAGGCTAGGCCGTGAGTTACAGTGTCCCTTACCCAGGCGTCTGTTGTGGTGGCCTGCCACGCCTCCTTGAACAGCGCCAGGCGACCCCCTATGGGGCTGTCCCAGGCGTCACTTGGAGCGCCTGTAGGGTCGCCCCGCCCCGCCTCTGGCATTGCGTTTTGGGAACTGGCCCCTGCCTGCGGTCGGGCGGTCCTGGAAGCGCTCCTGACTTGATGAGGAGGGGCGCTGATTTCTGGGCCAATCCCAGGACTGCCCTCCGCGAAAGGGCTGCCTCCCGTCGCCGGTCCCGCTCTGGCGGAACCCCTGCCTGCGGAACTCTTGTCTCCTATCCGTCCCTTTGGACGGGTGGGCGAGGATCTTTCTCTTATTCTTGTCCTCGATTACATACGGGTCGAGGATGGACCCAAACAGTTTAGATCCCGAGTATTTATCGGTGGCTAGGCGCCACTTAGACTTAAGGTCCGTCTTCCATGTCTTGAGCCAGAGGAGCCTTCTAGAAGCTACTGTGGAACCTATGGCCCTGGCCGAATACTTGGAAGAGGACAGGGTGGTGTCAGCCATGTACTCTGCTGCCATCAGCAGCTTGTTTAGTGTTTGGTGCTCACGTACCTGGTCTGGTGTTAGACTTGCCTGTAGATCCTGAAGCCACAAGATTGAGGCCCTGGCTGCCAGCGAGGCTGAGAGCGCGGATCTGATTGCCCAGGCTGATGAGCTGTGCGTCCTGCGAAGTGCAAACTCGAATTTCTTATCCTCGGCCTTCATGGATTCCGCCATATCTCCTGGAATGGCGGATGAAGCAAAGAGAGATATTAGTGGCTCATCCACCTTGGGTACCTCTATGAGGGAAGCTAAGGCATTGCACACATTTAGTATCTTTTTGTCTGTGCTACTCGGGGATGGTGTGGTAGCCAATGAGGCCCATTGTGCTTCCAGGGCAGCGCGGAACACTAATGGACACGGTACTTTTATCTCCTCCGGTGCTGGTGGGTGTAGCACCGGATGGACCTTACCTTCCTCCTCCTCCTCGGGAGACGAGGGTTTTGTCACCTTTGGCCTGGCTGACAGGCACAGGGTGGAACAGATCTTGATCATAAGTGAACGGAAATCAGCTGAGTTGAACAGCCCTGAGGCTGGGACCTGTTCTGGGGTCTCATCTTCATCCTCTGACAGCTGGCGTCCCGATACTTCCCAGTCCTCCGGTTCCTCCTCCGTAAGCTGTGAGGAGGCCTCAGATTCCTCGGAGGCTGGAGTGGGCACACCTCCTCTGTGAGGCGGGGGTGCTGGTTGTTTGCTGTGCTCCTGAGGAGAAGAGGAAAGTTTAGTAGCCATAAACTTATCAAAGGCCTGCTGCATAAATGTCTGCAATTGATCAGACCACCCTCTAGGTAGCTCTGTGTTTTCCAGTTCCGTCTGCGTGTCTGCATGGTCAGCATGCTCTGGTGTGGAAGGCATGGATTGGGAAAAATCAGCCTGTTCGTTCTCTCTGGCCTGAAGTCTCTGGGCCTTGGCACACTCTCTCTCTAGCACCTGGTGCCGTCTTAAGGCCTGTCGCTCGGCTGCCTTCGATGGCTCCTTGTTTAGATGCTTAGTTTTGGCCTTCTTCTTGCCCCCCCCCAGTTCCGGATCCATGGTCTTGCGTTTTGGGGAGGGAGGGGGGGGGCTTGAGCCTTGGTACACCTGAGGCGACGCACTGTCTGCCATCGTGCGTCTGGGAGACTAAGGATTGCTCCAGACAAGCGGGAGTAAGAGGGAGGCTTAGCTCCGCAGGCAGGTGGAGTCAGACCCTCTTCTGCACTGGGCACAGGCAAGACAGGCAGGCAGACTCTCTCTGGGCAGGTCTGCGAGGCTGATTATCCCTAGGGTTTAACCCCTTCAAGATCACACGCCCTCCAAGACTCCCTTGTCGGCCTGACTCAGCAGGCGCAGAGGTGGCAGGGCCTACAGTTGCCTATGGCAGCGGATGCTGCCTCTGCTGGCCTCCCGTGAACCGCGAGTACTCAGGTTCAAAAGTCCCCCCACCTTGGTCGGCGTTCCGGCTTTATTCCGGAGATTGGGCCTGCAAAAAGATGGCCGCTATTGCCGCCCTTTGGGGCCCCGCCCCCTTTCCAAGATGGCCCCTCGCGCCAAAACACCTCGAGGAGGCCTGCTCAAGATGGCTTCCGCCTCTTCCACGCGGTCCTCGATGGCCGCCGGAGCCCTCGACTCGCTTTCGCGGTCGATCGGTCTCCGCACCGCTTGCCGATTAACGGCTCAGCGGCGCCTTCCTCCCCCCTACTGCACCCCCCACTTGCGGTTTGATGCGCCGTCCGTCGCCGCTTCTGCCGCTTGGTCCTCGCCTCTCCGGGTCCTGGGGTGCCTTTCGGGGGAGAATCTTCGTCCAGAAAGGGGATTCCAGCAGCGGTTGCGTTGTGTTGCTCCTTCCCGCTTCCCGCGTGGTCCGAGCGATCCGGGGAGGCCCCCTGGATCGCCTGTCCCCGAATCCTCCTTCTGGTGTAGATTAAAAAACCTCCTTCTGCTGGAAAGTCTAAAGGAGGTCTAATCCAACCTATCTGCTCAATTAAAGTAAAAAAGAAAACAACTTAAACCAAATTGAATCTAAAAAAAAAAGAAACCTATTCTGGAGCCTGCTACATTAGCTGTTGACGGGCTGAAGACTAGGAAAAAACTGGGAGACAGGAAGCCCGGTTGGGAGGACAGGAAGTCCCGGTTGAAGGCGGAGCTAACAATTTGGTCCTAGTCTACGGGCAGAGAAGCTGGATAGGAACCCATCCTCTTGTGGATTCGTAATCCACATGCTGGAGAATGTATGATTTTCATTTTAACAAAATTGATAAACAAAATGAGAAGCTTTTCCAGTTGCTGAAATTTGTTTCTATTGGCTTAATTTGTCTTTATACCTAGCATTACAAGACTCCCTGGAACAATATCTGAAGAAAAAACACAATTCAGCAACTAAACAATACTAAGAATCAATAATTACAGATGATTCATATGATTGAGGTTAACCACCCACTTAAAAATAAAAACAGCTGCTCTAAAAAGATTGGTTTTAATAATAGTTATTTATAAATTTTAATCACTATCAATACATAAAGAGGAAGAACATAAAATCGGGAAAAGAATGTTTCATAGAAGTGTGAACAAATTTATAAGTTTTATTTTCATGTAAAATAACCCAAAAAAGTATAAAAAGTTAAACAAATAAGTTATTTTAAAAGTTCCTACAACTCGGCCCCTGACTGTCCCAACTATATAAACTTACATTAGTGGCCAAAATTGTGGAAATCTTTTGGGAAAAGTGTACAGTAGAAATTCCACCTTTGGTTAAGTTTCCACCAATTCTTCTTCTAATTTCTTTATAACTGTAGCCTTGTTCACTTAATAATACTATTTTACATCGCTTTCTGGGCAACCAGTCAACTCTTTGCACCATTACTTTAATTTTATTATGTTTTACAAGCTCACTAAATGAAAGAACACAAAAAAACCCAACCAACTTGATAGCAATCACATAACACACTGACAAATGTCCTCCTCTCAGCTTCAATACATGACATCAATAACTGAATCCTACTGTGATCTGACTGGCTCATTGCCAAAACAAGATGACACCTGATTGGCTCTCTGATTGGCTACAATCAGATGAAGGAAAGCTACCTGAAGTTGTGCTTCCTTTTTCTGGTTATTTGGCTATAACTTTTCATAGAATATAGTACAGATTTGAACAAACTTTGTTGCATTACATTCTTGATTAAATTATCTTTCCATTGATATATAATTTTATAGTACTACTTCAAAAAAAGTGGTGTTATTAGCCATCAAACCTCAAAAATACACTTTTCCCAAAAGGTTTCCACAATTTTGGCCACTACTGTAATTGGATGTCTGTATGATTGCAGTACTAGAGCTATACATTATTTATCGATGATACTGTTTAAATCATCTCCACACAAAAAATGTTCAGATATTTCATGTAACTTAGGTTGATTTTGGTAGATCAACTCAGTTTTGCAAAATAATATAGTTACTGAAGGAAAAGAATTATATGTGTATATGTCATAAGTTGCATTTATGTCAGAAAACAGCACAAGTTTACCAACTGTAACTTAATATACAGAGAGGTTTAAGATATCTGCATATGCTTTCAATATGCTTCTGGAATTCAACTCAAACTGCTAGAATTGGCCTGCTATCTATATGACCTAGTTCCTGATATCTCAAGGACCTCCACCTCCAATACATGTCAGCCCATGCCTTGGAGGTAATTCTCAGGGATCACCAGCAGCACTTTGCACTGGTGCCCTTTCTCTGGGAGGGAGGGAGACATTCCTTCAATGCCAAGTTATTTTCTTTTTTTCCAGTCTTTTGAAACTAGTACCTTCTCTTATGTGATTATTGTGTTTCAGAGTTTCACAGAATTCTTGGCTGGTTTTAATTTAATGGCAATTTTCAAAAGTTATACTGTGAGCTACTATGGTAGCTTTTTAACTGAAAATAAACAATCTACTAGGTTTGGGTGATACTTAAATAACCCTACATAGTGCTCTGATATGAAATGCTTAAGTTCACTATTCAAGCATCAAATCAAGATTGCAAGGTATATGTAAAACAATCATTGAATAGTTTCTGAGATTAGGTCAGGTTACTGCATTATCAAATTTAATTTTATGTACCCAGTGGAGAGACTAAACAATAATTGGGTTATTATTCTTTTTTTTTTACTTTTGAGGGATAATGATTTAAAATCTGTATCTCTGTTAACACCCACCAAAAGCCTTTAAATAGATAGGCCATAACACTAATCAAATGTCATTATTCCTATTATTTGTCCCCAAGATAATTCTTTTGAAGAGGCTTATCTGCTTTTCAAGTACTGTTAAACTTCTGCCAACATAAACAACAACAAAAAGACAACAAAAAATTAGATTAGGGGGGGGAGACAGCATCAGGGATCATTTGGTCCAATGGAATGAAAATCATTGGAAAGGGAACAGATGGCCTACAGCTATCAAAAGCAGCTTTTTCTCAGTCTATTGACCTGTAACACTACACTTCTTGTCTCACAGAAAATACTTCTGCCTTTTTAAGAAATATGCTTATGTTCTTTCTTTGTATCCTGTGAGAAGGCTTCCCAGTTTGTAATATGGAAAAAGGAAAACTATTCTAACAGCGGTCAATGAGTCAACAGGCTGTGAAGCTTTGACCAGGGTTTTCTCTAAAATCTTCTTTACTTAGTCATTGCTCCTTATTAATCTACTTTAGGTTAGTTTTTTTAACAAAAGTTTTTTTGAGTAGGCAAAAAGTACTTGCCTACTTATAAGAGATTAATTCTACTTGTTACTCCTTTCCAAGAGCACAGGATTAAGAAACATGTCTCATCATGAAGCAGGGAAGAATTTTTTTGGTTTGTAGCAGGAACTCCTTCGTGACAAACCAAGAAAATAATAAACGAAGCAACAGTCATTCCATACATTGCAGGAATATCGGAAAATTCAAGAGCATCTTCAGCCAACACAACATACGTGCACACTTCAAACCCAAAAATACACTAGGACAGAAGCTTGTCCATCCCAAGGTTAAAACACCCAGACACAAACAGAGCAACGTGGTATATACAGTACAATGCAATGAGCCATGTGCAGATCTGTACATTGGAGAAACAAAACAACTTCATAAACGTATAACACAACATAGGAGAGCAAACCCATAAGGACCAGATTCAGCAGTGCATCTGCATTTAAAAGACAAGGCCACTCTTTTGAAGACAGTATAGTTCACATTTTGGAGGGAGAGGACAGTTGTCTCGTGAAAAAAGCATCTATTACCTGGATGACTGAGAATCTCCATAGACATTTAAACTGAATAAAAGATTTTATGGTTTTGAACAATGTAAGACTTACTGGACAACTAATTACACTAGACAACCATTTTTTTCAATTTTTGCTTCTTACACAATTTTTGGTGATTATCATAGACCAATTCTAACTGTACACAAGTATAATCTCAGAACTGACTATCACATTGGAATCTTGAGAAATATGAAATTAACATTTAATGACCACAATGTATTTAATTGTATAATATTTAATGGATTCCAGTTGCCCTGATGATTTTTTTTCCATCGTGGCAATATCCTAGTGAAACCTTCACTATATTTGCCATGAGGTGCACCTAGATTTTCAAGAAAGAAATCCAAGTGTCAATGCATAAAATGAATCTTCAGTGACATGTTTCACTTAGTCTTGTATGCTGTAAGAAGTTTGTCAACCAGCTGAATGTAATTTGGTGCTCTGTAGTTGTCAAGAAAATTCTCAATGACATCCTTGAATGCTTCCAACACAATTTTCTCCACTAACGAATCTTCGAATTGCTTGTCATTGATGACATAGCTGACCTGTGCAGCAACAAAAGAATCTTTTTTAATCATGGCATCATTTATTCTTCAAAACATCATATAACAAAAACCTTGGCTTTTCTTGTTTATCACTTTCACAAAATCGTTCATCAGTCCGAGTTTTATGTAAAGTGGAGGCAAAAATATGTTTATCAAGTCAATAAGTGGATCATGTGTCAGGTTTTTTGTCCTGGAATCAAATTCTTTCACAGTGGCCATTTCTCTTTAATGTAATGTGACTGTTTTACACAACTGTCCCATTGACATACAGTACACAGCAACGGTATTTAGCATATCCAAGCTGCATTCCAAGTAGTAGAACCACTACTTTTAGATCACCATAGATATTCCAGTTGTACTTAGTGTACTGGATTGTGCTTCAATAAAGTTCCATATTTTTATTTGTTTTTTTTTTCATTTGTGCAGAATAGCTAACAGGTACTGAAGAGTATACATTGTTATTGTGTAAAAAAAAAGCAGATTTCTATAATACGTGATAGGTTAAATTACAGGGTATTTTCACGATTAGCAGCCAAATATCTGTAAGATACATCCGATTGTTCAAGAAGCAAAATCTTTGCTGTCCAGTGTAATGTGGTACCAAGATGTTTTCATCCTCTAGTGACCATATAGATTTTCTCCATGATCTCTAGTTTAGAATGAGGTTATTCTTTCCCCTTGACTACCCTAGCTACTTTTTTCTTTAACTGTACTACCTTTAAATTTTTCTTAGTATTGCATCTGTTTGTTTATGGGAATATATGTCCCACTTGTTCTTGGACCCCTTTTCAGACTTATGAATAGTGATATCTATAGAAATCCTATTATTGTTCCTGTCTTCCTTCTCTCAAGGCCAAAGGAAAACCAAAAGAGGAGAATACTTTAATGAAATGGCAATATAGCCACTACAAGATGCTACCATACATAATCAGCAGCAGCAGCAGAAAAACATTATAACTTATCCAAACTGCAACTGAAGGAGAGCCTCCTAAATAATATACTTTAAGGCAGCAGTTCTCAACCTGTGGGTCGCGACCCCATTTGGGGTCGAACAACCGTTTCACGAGGGTCGCCAACCACTGCAGTCCGCCATTTTTTTCCCATTTCCCCTTGGCCGCCGCGCGCGCGCCGCGCATGCGCGAATCAGCCCATCGCGCATGTGTGGTTTGGGTGTCACGCACGCACCACGCATACGCAGTTCAGGCCGTTGCGGCGCGCATGCGCGGTTTGGGCCGTCGCAGCGCGCATGCGCGGTTCGGGCCGTCACGCGCATGCCGCACATGCGGAATCAGCCCGTCACGCTGCACATGTGTGGTTCGGCCCGCCATGCGCACGCCGTGCATGCGCGGTTTGGCCCGTCGCGCTGCACATGCGCTGTTTGGGCCGTCGCGCGCACGCCGTGCATGCGCGAATCGGCCCATCGTGCCACGCATGTGCGGTTCGGCCCGTCGCGCCGCTGTGCATGCGCGGTTCGGCCCATTGCACGCACGTTGCGCATGCACGGATCAGCCCGTTGCGCCACGCATGCGCAGTTTGGCCCATCGCACGCACGTCGCACATTCACGAATCGGCCATCGCGTCGCCGGTTCGGCCCATCGTGCACACGCAGTGCATGCACAAATTGGCCAGTCGCACCACGCATGCACAGTTCGGCCCATCGCATGCACGTTGCGCATGCACAAATAGCTCATCACGCCACGCATGCGCAGTTTGGCCCATCGTGCGCACGTTGCGCATGCACGAATTGGCCCGTCGCATCGCGCATGCGCGGTTTGGCCCATCGCGCGTGCCGCGCATGCGCAAATCAGCCAGTTGCGCTGCACATGTGCGGTTCGGCCCGTCGCGCGTGCACCACGCATGCGCGAAATGGCCCGTCGCTCCGTGCATGCGCGGTTCGGCCCGTCACGGCACGCGGCGCAGGTCAGGGTCGCACCGCGCATGGCCGGCGCAGGTGGGGTCTCGGCCTGAAAAAGGTTGAGAACCGCTGCTTTAAGGGGAAAGACCAAAGAAATGCAAACTCTCTTTGTTCATCAACATCAACATGCAGCCTTTGAGGCCTGGCCCTTTTTTCACTTCACTACAGAACATGGGACAGTGGTGATGGAAAATAATCTAGCTCATGCAGGAAAATAAAAGTAATGGCTTTAGTTGCATTGATGCAGGCTCAATTTCCCGCTGAGCTATTGCAATTATGAGAAAAATAACCTCTGTGGGGTTGAATTTCACCATTGTTATTTCATCATGCATACATCTCAAAATGCCTATACTAAACAGGATTCAAAAAATAATAATCCTATATGTACAAAGCCCCATAAGCAATTTCAATAAAACAAATCACTATCACCATTCCATTAGATTCAATATTACCATTCTATAAGGATTGTCTTCTAGGTAAAGCTCCAATCACTTCTGGTATTAAACTGATATGAAAAACAAAGCCATTACATATATTATACCATCAATACTTTCAAATGTTCCCTAATCAGTTTCCCTCCAGATTTGTTGAAACAAGGATTCCAGAATTCTGAGCCAATGCAGCCAGAAGTTGTAACATATCTAGAGATATCAGGCTGGCAAAGTTTGTGAGAAATAACACTAAGAAATAGTACTCCATGAGACCAGTCACAAATATCATTTTTTCAAGGTGCTGGCTGTCACCTTTAAAGCTCTTCATGGTTTGGGACTGAATTATCTGACGGACCATCTTATCAGTTACATCCACCCAACTCACTAAAGCGAGGTACATCTGGTGGGACCCAAAAGGGCCTAGTCCATGGTAGCTCCTTTCCTTTGCAATATCATCCCCACAGAGTTTACCCTGGTCCCCGCTTTGATATTCTTTCATAAGGCCCCGAAGACCTGGTTTTGCTGATGGGCCTGATGGAGCCCATCATTTGATTGTGTATTGCTGCCAGGAAAGTGCAGATTTGTTTTGTTATTCTTTTATATTGGGTTTTTTTTTATTCTTTGTAAGCCACTCAGAACGGGCGGCCATATAAATCTTCTACATACATACATACATACATACATACATACATACATACATACATACATACATACTGCAAAAATCCAAACAACCACTACAACATAGAAGCAAAGATATGGCATTTTCATCAGTATCCCTTTGCTGCCATCTAGTTGTTCTCTTGAATGTCGCAGTCTAGAAAGTAGCTTCTTAATCAGGCTTCATAATCCACAAATAGCTAGTTACTGAAGTTTCTGAAATCATCATTAATAGTAACAATCTTGAGGGAACTTCACAATGTTAACATTTGGGGGGGGAGAACCAATTGTGGAAAATTTTTACAACAGCCCTAACAGGACTGACTGCCTTTAGTGTCCCCAAAATGCTGACTGGAATTTGGGCTGGGAAGAACCAGTATTATCCTAGAACAGGGGTATCAAACTTGCAACGTCACGTGACATGTTGCAACGTATCGCAGCTTTTTTTCCAATTGCAGGCAATGGAGTAGGCGCAGTTTTGCTAGGACACATCCAGCCCGTGGGCCGACAATTTGACATCCCTGTCCTAGAAGTTGCTACCGGTAGGAGTACTTTAGAATAGAATAGAGCTGGAAGGGACCTTGGAGGCCTTCTAGTCCAACCCCCTGCTCAAGCAGGAGAACCTATACCAGAGGTAGGCAACCTCGGCTCTTTTATGACTCATGGACTTCAACTCCCAGAATTCCTGAGTCAGCTGACTCAGGAATTCTGGGAGTTGAAGTCCATGAGTCATAAAAGAGCCGAGGTTGCCTACCTCTGACCTATACCATCCAAGTGACTGTCTAGCCTCTTTTTAAAAATCTCCAGTGATGGAGCACCCACGATTTCTGGGAGTAAGCTGTTCCACTGGTTGATTGTTCTCACTGGCAGGAAGTTTCTCCTTAATTCCAGGTTGCTTCTCTCTTTGGTTGGAAAGCTGAAAATGCATATTAAATACTGCAACATTTTGCTGCTGGTTTCACAGGTAAAATATAATTCAGATATTTAAAACAATGATTTCAAATGTAGTTATACAATCATGCTTTCTGTAAACTACAATTATTTCCCTTTTTCCCTCTGAGGGTGGTGGTGCTCCAAGATCCTCTCAGAGATCCACAAGAATCAAAATTAGTTGCCAGCCTATGTTGACAAAGAGCCCATAAAAAAATCTTGAGAAAAGGTAGAGACAGTGACTTAGTAAATTTTAATTTTTAACATGTTAAATATTGGTAAATATAATCCATAAAACAAAAGCTATTTTGGGATTCCCAATTTTTAAAAATGGGAAGCACTGCTGACAGATAAAAGTTTAAGAAATATTGATCTAATTCATAAAGCCTTCATATCTTTGAAGCAGATGCTAAAACACCTCAAAATTGTAAAGGGAAGAGAGAAATCATATCCTAGTTTATTCTGC
This sequence comes from Bothrops alternatus, assembly GCA_034064705.1. Taxonomy (NCBI): domain Eukaryota; kingdom Metazoa; phylum Chordata; class Lepidosauria; order Squamata; family Viperidae; genus Bothrops; species Bothrops alternatus. Next base: position 4,688,238 of record JARGCV010000589.1, read on the forward strand.
TCATAAACTATGTTCTGCAGCAAAGTTATTCAATCCAAGATACTAAATATTAGTCCTCTTCCTTATTCATGCCCAACATAAATGTCAGCTCATAATAACCATTTTCAGGGGATGCTGCAACTGCTTTTGGAGAGCAACATAAGTTGGATATGAATTCTGTAATTTCACTGATATAGGGCCTAAATTAATTTGTTAACTTTTTTACAGGTAGGAAGAATCAAGAGATGTACTCAATATTGGGCATATTGTAAAAATGGTTTAAAATCATTTTCAGGAACAGATATAATTTCAGCTTATGACATAATTTTCCGATCTTATGAGTACTATCTATACATATTGCAAACGTACAAACAATGGAGATATTAAATAAGAAGAGTCACCCCACCCCCATCTCCACAAAAAACCATTTTTCTTTATTTTGATTACAAAAAAAATCCTGATTAGCATGCCAAATAATACAATATAATATCTTGATTCCTTTAACACTCTTGCAAATGTTGTAATATCTTTGGAACAATTTTAAAAGATATTACAGCCTGCATTAATTTTTTGTCTTCTGAATATCTTTTTAAAAATCTCCCATGCCATGTAAAAGAAAAAGAAACTCAAGATGATAGCAGAATCATGCCAGTAAATTTTTGATTCACAATTTAGGCTTAAGAATCCTTGCACAAATATAGAGGCTTCTAAGAACTTGTGCATAAATTATGCAATATGCAATTTTAAATACATATAATTTCAAGTTAAATTGTCAAACTATTTTGTTCTTCAATGTAATTGTCTCATTCTGCACTGTTCAAGAAATACTTATTTTTCTGTTGAATTAGTATTATACAGCAGCATTTTGCCCTATCTTAGATTTAAGTTTTTTATTACTACTTTAGGTGCATAATGGGAATCAAATAGTTTTAACTCAACCTGTTCTAAAAAGCACTTTAGAAACCACTATAAAACTGGAATGAAGGAACTTATATTATAATGTTTTGACAAGCACAAAACAGCGCTGCACAGTGATATTTAGCAGTCCAATAGTCTTGATGTGTCTGTAAGTTTACAATCCAATTAATTACATGAAATGTTAGCACACACATGATTTTTTCATAATCATGCAAACTATATAAAAAATTCAATCACAAACTATCAAACTACAGTCACGTTAATCTCACCACATTGGAACTATTTTCAAAGTAATTTCTACTTTTTATACCTTTCAAGGGCAATAAAGGAATCAATTTCTATGAGGAACGGGTGCATTTGTTAACCTCACTAAAAGGCTAAAGCCACACATTAATGCAGAACAGAGAACATTTAAATATGATATTTAAGACCCAAGTAAGGTTTTGATCAACAATATATTCCTTATAGAAGCTCTATTAAATCTGTGTGTAAAAATAATTGCTGGATTTCCAAATACAAATGGATAAAGTCTTGGTTCATAACACACTAAATGTAACTGTAACAGAAAAGAAGAAAGTGTGAATAATTGATGTGGCAATACCAGGTGATAGCAGAATAGAAAACAAAGAATTAAAGAAGATCAGTTTCAAGATCTGAAAATTGAAATTAAAAGATTTTGGCATGAACACTTAGAAATTCTGATCATTGACATTTGCCAAATGTCCCAATTTTGATCACATGACCATGGGAATGATTGTAAGTGTGAAAAACAGTCATACATGTACTTTTTTCCAGTACATTGTAACTTTAAACAGTTACTGAATGAACTGTTGTAATTCGAAAGCTACCTGTAATTCTTAAGTTCTTGGTGAGGACTTAAATTATTAAATTTCCATCAGTTTAGACTGTGATTCTAACTGTAGATTACCCACATATAACCATAATAGTATCTTAACAACTGTAGGATTTTTTTAAAACAATATTGCATTAGTATCCTCCATCTCTGCTAGATTTAGGTATATATATTCCAAAACAAAGGAAAACTTGGTCTTTAAGTCATTAATAGCTTAAAGCTATATTGTATGTGGATTTGTAAAGGCCAACAGTTTAATCTTTTTATATAAGCAATTATGCTAATGAAGTAGAATTATGCAAACATAGAAAATATAATGGTTTATTTGCTCTAAACCATGATTTGTCTAACAGTGATTCATGCAATAAATGGCTGGGCTACAAAAAGTCAAACCAAACAAACCGTATTATTATTAGAGGGTATGTATTGAATTGATATGGGCTGCTGTTATATGAATTTTGCTAAAATCTATGGTTACAATTAAATATTTTATATATAAAATAAAACAAACAATATTAATGGCTTAAAGTTCCAGTTTTTCTTCTGTTACCATTTTTCATCTTTGGAGGTCAAATTCAACAACTCTCATTTATAAAAAGCACAACAAGCACATAAGGATGAAAATAAGCCAAGTCTCCTCTCAGTAAGAATCAAGGGCATCAATCTACAAACGTTATTTCTTTACCAAAATATTTGGAAAATAATTTGCTTTTATTTCTTTTATTGTTTCTGCCAAAAGTCACAGTGAAATCATAATTAAACAACACATAAGCAGCAGAAAAGTAGAAAGTATTATTTTTAACCAAGCTGTATTATAAAAATCATTAAATAAAGTAGGTCCAAATAAAAATGTAAATGGACACTTGCATATCAAAATCCCTTTGGATCAAACCCATCATATACACCTAGATCCATGAGAGGAGCCTGGATGAGGTGGGATTAACACTGCATGGATATTTTTTGACTATATTGTTGTTTTAATTTTTTGCTTTGAAAGAGTTTTCCAGGAAAGGAATTGGCTTTCCAAATACCCTAAAACTTATTTTCTTTATTCATATGAAAAAACCAAAATGTAATTCAGTCAATAAAATAAATATAAAGCTTATATAATATTAGACCTGAAATTAAGCAATGACCTAACACATATTATATTTGTGTAATTAGGACATTCTGCCCTTTGAGATAAACATCAACAACTGCTTTTGCACAAGTAAATGTAATGCAAGTTTATTCTGTAATTAAAATTACAGATCTGAAAAGTTCTATCCCAATTAGCTTTGCATCATAAAATTCATACACTTATGTGTCCAGCATTGCCCAATATATTGTTTTTATTTATTTATTTTATTTTACTATTTTTATACCGCCCCCCCTCCCGCAGGACTCGGGGCGGTGTACAGCCCAATTAAAAACGACAACATACAAAAATTAAAATTATTAAAAATAAATTAAATAATTTGGCCCAATCATTTAAAAACCCAATACATAATCTAAAAACTCAATCCCCTAAAAACAATTATGGCCATTGTTGGAATCAAATTATTCTATCCAAGTATAGTACTGCTACCTCTGGCATAACACAGGCTACCTTGTGTGAAAATTCAAAACACAGTGTAAACCCCCCAAAAATGATATAGATTCTTACTAATATATCACTGAGAGCTAAAATTATAGAACTAAACCAAATTATATATTTTAAACCAAACACAAGTTTTTATGTTCTTTAGATTATTCTTCAGCAGCTGCTGGAGACAGCCATTGATCCCAGGAAAAGATGCAACTGCTTTAAGAAGTTACTAGTAAATGCTACATGGAACATTCATGCTATTATTATTAGCACCATTTCCCCTTTGAATCAAAAATGCTGTACAGTATTATTAATGGAAAAGTGGAAAACTCTACTTTTCGTGATAAACAGTAACTTGATATATTAAGTAGAAAGTACATGACAAGCCCATATAAACATTAAATTTAAAGACCAAAAGTAGTGCATCACACAATTAATTTAACATAATCCAAATCATACACACTGACATAGTTCTTAATAGAAAGGGGTTGCAGCTTGTCCAGCCCAAAGATTTTTATATACACAGAATACCACCCCAATGGTGCATTACACCATAGGGAATTCGGCATAATTATTTCATGTAACTTAGAATAGGTAGAAATAAATAGGTCTTTGCATCTCTAAGCAACAGGCAACTCACATCCAAGCCCATATGTCCAAGAGACAATCCTGAATGTGACAGGAATGCAGATTATCAGGCCTGCATGACAAGCCCAAAACAGTTTTTATATTGGGTTATGGTGCATTACATCACATTACATTTTCTTCATTGTTATATCAAATTAGAGGTTATCTTGAAGGGCACAGTGTCCTGATTACAAAGATTTAGGATAAGTATTAGTTCTATAATTAATTTCAGGCCCAATGTTATATATAAGGTTTATATTCATTTTACTGATTAAACTGTCTTGAATTTTCATGCAAATTTGGAACTGGAAATAAGTAACAAATCTTAGTCTTCTCAAAAATTATGGATTAAAAACAAGAAAAAATTAATTTAAATGTACCTATACTATTTTACAACTTACTTTGAGTAAAACGATAGCTGTAGTGATGGACACATTTCTTTCTTTACAATGAGTTTGTTAATTGCATTTTTGAACATAAGTATTAGGTATATGATGACAACTTGGCAAAGTAATAAACCAAAGATTAAAGTACACTGACAGCAAAATAAACCCGCCATTGTGATATAAGAATTGAGAGAGTTATATGTAGATTTTCATATGATTTTTGTAACGAAGTCACCACTCCAAGATTCTAGTGCTCAACAATACTGGCAATCCAGTAAGCCAGTCCTTTGTAGAGATGGCATATATATATAGTGATATTGACATAACAAAAAGCTTATCAATCTCTGTAGAAACTCCACATAAAAAGTAACTTCAGCTACGTTCATAGTTTCTTAACCCTTTGGATATGACTTCAGTAGGAAACATTCCTGTTGAATAAGACATTGTTCATTTTTTACCATGATGACCTTAACTCAGATGTGTATTAGGCACTCATAATTTCACCTGAAATAAGCAAAAATTGCATCCAAGAAATCAGGCAACTTTTTAAATGTTATAGACACCCTTCTGGGCAAAGCCATTATTAACTTAATCATGCTAACTGAGGGCTATGTTGGAGAAGCAAAATCTTAATTTCTCTTCCAGATATAGGGAGGCCCAACATATGGAAACTATAATATCATGTTCTTTTGTCTTCTGAAAGTCTGTCTGATAAGAGGGCAGTGGCAAAATAGTAGAGCAATGGAAAAATAGAATAAGCATCGATTAACCACCTCTTCAATGTATTTATTATCTATAAAAATGAGTTAGCCATACAGTATTCAAAATCCTGCAAATACTAAAGCAGCTAATTTCTCAACCCTAATCATTTCATATTGAACAAGTGCAAATTAGAAATAATTTCTGGTTATTAGCACCTACATCAAAAAAGGCCCATAATTTGAATTAACAATAACAACACTGAGGGAAAGGTGAGAACAGTAGTGAAAAGCCCTACAAATCTGGTTATGGTCACATAGTCGACTGATGGTTATGGTCACATAGTCCTAGACTGAATGTGAGCTTAGAGGCAACCTATTCCTTAATTCTTTGTGTGCCCATCCATCTGACCTGATTTTGATTTAGCTATAGTAGTGGATATCTGTACTCCAACAGAAACAACATAGATCTTACAAACTGATTCAATTTACAAATAGGTAGTTTGATAAACAATAGACAAAATTAAGATGCACTGTCAGTGTTTCAGTAGACTAGTGGTTGATATAAACTACTGGAAATTGCAGTATTAAAGTTGCATGCACAAGTGCTTTAGGAATTTAAAAATCAGACTGCATTTTCAAGGTAATAAATTATTTTATGGAAATGGTAAAAAGTAAGAATGCATCTCTGTGTTAAATAAATTCAAATAATATTATAGTTATACTGCCTTGCATAATAGTAAAGTAAAAATCATGACAGTGATTCTGTAGTCCAGGTTTTATATACCGTACCTATGTAAAAAGCCAGTATTGGAAAAATTTTAAAATTAACCAATGGAACACAGAAAATATTACTATAGTATGCTCATTCCTGATATTCAGAAGTCATCTTGGGATTTCATACAATTTATTAGTCATTCTTCAGTTAAAAAGAAACCAACAAGTTGAGTGGGAGCTGGTTGACAAAGTGCCTATACACCATTTGCATTTTAAAAGGGTTCTTTCCTTCTCATCTAAAGTACTTCTGCCAGTCCAACAGGGGGCAAAAGTTTAAATCTTGCATGCAAATATAACCCTCTCCCAGGACAAATGACAAAATGGAATTTAAGGTAGCAGAATGCTCTATCACCTAATTCGAAGAAGAAACCTTCCATTGTTTAATTCTATATTAAAATTCCAAGAAATGTAAAAGCCGTTTTGTTCACAACACCCTGGCATGTAGAGAAACTTCAGTTTGTATTTAACATTCACTATAAAAGCTATTTAAATGCTATTAAAATAACAGTAAACTATTTTTATCTAAAAAGGTATTTTAAGAAGCCAGCATTCCATACACAAAACATGCAATTGCTAAGAGCACCCAAAGCTCTCCATGATCTTTATGCACCAGGCTAACAGCTAAATATCAGAACAGAAACATTTATGAGTTAGTTTAATAATCACCCATTTTGCTTAAAGCACAAAGTGCAAACTCCGAAGCAAGAAGGCGCTACTCTAAAGCTGTCTGGAAGTGCAAAACCACAAATCTGTCTGCCGAAAAACCCCCAAACTCATTGTTTCTCTCAATCCTTTTGAATGCGCATACACGCATAAATAAATAAAGCATACATGCATAAATAAATACGTAAGTATTAAACTCAGCTCCTGGGTTGCAGATTGAAAAAAGCAGGCATTGGGGAAAGCATTTGGTTTGTGGGTTATTGTTGCAGTGGTATCACTATTTCTCTTTTCCAGACTGTATTCCAAACCTGGGAGAAATACAAAGATTTGGTTTCTGAACGTTTGTCTCAGGGTGGAGAAGCAGGCAAGGCAGCATTCCTGGCCGTGAGAGTCTTAAGCACCGCAGGTGAAGTCAGCAGATCTCTTCAAACCGCCATGGGGTGGGGGTGGGGGGGAATGGATATACAAGGAGAATGATTTTCTTACATACTTTCGTTGACAATTCGTATGTTATCTCGTGTAGAGGGGCTTTTAAGATCACCAGGCCATTTTCGTTAACAAGGAAACCGTATTTCCAGGCAACATTCGGACACTTGATGCATCGGCCTTTGATTCTTTCAGGTTTCAGGAGAATCCTTCTTTATTTTAAACTCCGTGGACGCGCAATCGGGAAGAATTTCCTCGACCTTTAAATTGAGTTTTTAAGAAATATCCGCAACCGTCAGGTTACAAAACAGGAAGCGGCAGGTTGTGCCTACTGTATCATAAAACATACACCCCAAGTACAAATCACGGAAAAGAGAGAAGTGCAAATACCCTCTCGTGCAACAGTTCCCGAATAGTCACGCCAACACAATACGGCGCAGCGCATAAAAAAGCAGCCCAGAGGTGGTGCAGGTGGAAAGGAGGAAGACGGGAAATGGCCCACAATTGGATTCCGGAATAAAAAGAAAGAATCGACCGGAATGCCGGCAGCAGGTGAGAGGAGGGCGGGTCGCGCGGAACATTCCACCCCCCACCCAGAACTCCACATTCCGCATGTAATTAGATGCAAGAGACCCCCCCACCCGAGCGAGGGCGAGTTCCCGCCGCTGAACCGCTGGTAAGATTCCCCGGAGGACAGGGGGGGGTGGGGGGTTGCATTCTGCGGAAAGCGGCGGAATGACCAGAATAACTCTCCAGTGGAAAAGCCTACGACGCGATGGGACAAGTTGAACGTGGCAAGAGGGGCTTTTAAAGCCGCGGGAAAAGCCAGCCTTTCCTACTATGCTCAACAGGCACCGAGCGAGCAAGCGGGAAGGAGGCGAGACATTACTCACCACGCGCCCCCAGAGCGCCGCCACCCGCATGCTGCTTTGCTCCGACCCGCTAACGAGTCGCGGGCGTCGAGCTCCGCACCGTCTCTCTGCACGTAGACACCGGCCGTCCGCGCGGAGCCCTCCAATCGGTTCGCGCACTCTACTCTTCTCTTCGTGCGCGCGCGGGAACACGCATCCCGCGCGCGACCGACCGCCCGGGGAGTTACCAGCCCAGCTCAGCCACCTCAACTAGGCCCGCGCTGCGCGCACCCGACACCAACTAGCCCGCCTGCCCGCCGAGCGTTACCTTGCACCCGCCTATCAAGCCCTCCTACTCTCGAGCGCCGCTCCTCCCGCTCCGCTTGCTCTTCGTGCTCTCTTCCCCCTCGGCGTCACATTCTGCGTGCCTCGCGCACCCCAGAAAGCCCTCTTCGTTCGTGCCACTCCTCCTCCCTCCCGTTACGCATCCAGGCTTTCTCCGCTCCCGCTCCTGCTCCTGGCTAAGGAGTACTTGTGTGCCCGTGTGCGGCTCTTACCTGCCCCTCCCCCTCCCCGGCTCTGGAGTGAGACAATTCCCCAGGTAACCACCAAGCGCTCACCTCTCGGGGATGGGCCCCGAGGAAGTTCCCCAGGCGCCGCAGTGGTAAGCACGCGCTACTTGGGAGTAAGACCAGTTTAAATGAGTGGCAAAGATTTCCCAGTAAACCCACTTAGAATACCATCGGGATCCAGGCGTCTGTGAATTGAACTGAGGCACAGACACCCCGGGATACACTTTTTTTCTCTCCTGCTCCTCCCTGTTTCTCGGTTCTCTCCCTCAAAACTCTGCTTCACCCTTTCCCGTTGTCTTTGATAGAATCGCCACCATTAAAATCCATATTCCTTCAGGGTCTGGGTGCCTCTGATTCCTTTTTTCCGTGTTTCCTTAATCTCGGCAGCTTTCTGTTGCAATCCCCGCCGTACTTCTTCCCCCGCTTCAGTCTTTCTGCTTTATTACCCGCGGCCTCTTGAAAACCCCTCCCTGCTCCCTTCGTTCGCCCATGGCTGTTGCAGGGAGGATATTTACACGCCAGGGACAGCGCTCTCACAACAGCCAGATTGTTTGCAATGTGCGGACTTCGTTTCTCCACCCCTCCCACCCTCGAAATGGTTCAATCCCTTTTCCATTGAAGCATGCCATTTTCAGCAACAATAGGTGATAACTGCTTTGAGGCCCAGGGCTAAAGGTTAGCGCCCAGCTACCTCCTGCAGGTTTTCTTTAGCTGGAGTTCATAGCTCCTCCTCCGCCTTCAAACGACAGATGGAGGTGGGGCTGCGTTTTTATTGGTGCCTGAATGCTCTGCCCCCCCCCCCGCCTGCAGAATCTCTTCCAGCTCCGACAGGTAACCAGGTAGATAAGGTAGGCATTCTTTGTTGAGGATCCAGAATACAGTTTCCCTCCAAACATTTGATTGCTTTCGGTAAGCTTGCTCTTAACACATCTTAACCTTGCCCAAGAATGTGGAGTTCTTACACTATGCAAATAAATACTTTATCTTTCATTGTCTAAAATTGTACATTTTAACCAAGTCTTTACAATTCAAACTTCTTTCAGATGGGTTATGCTTGTTGCAGCATGTCTAGCCTTGGGGCCAAAAGATACTGCAGGCAATCACTTAGCTGCTACTTAACTTCTTTGAAATGAAGAAACTAATGCAACAAGAAAGGAGAGATAGAAGCAGGGAGTAACAATCTCTAAATTAAGTGAAGCAGTTCTATTTGATTCCAATATACTGACCAGCCCTTCATTCATCCACAGTGTCAAGATAACTGAGCTGGTCCTCTGTGTTTGTCCATTGCTGGAGTTAGGACAGCAGAATGCTTTTGAAACATCCACTCAGAACAAAGCAACAATGGCAACTATGTCTCAGCACCCATAGCCACCTTACTAATTCACTACAGGGTGTAAGAGGAGAAATAAACAAGTTGTAAGAGATTCACATCCATTGAAACTCTGACAAGAGTAAAACAATAACATTGTTTTATGCATAGATCCTTGTGAAATGTATGCATACCTTATACCAGATAAAAAATACATAGTCCATATTGGTCATTGTCTATGGGGACATATTCTGCTATTATCATAGTGTGATTAGTATAATGTTTGTACTGATGAAATCATGTTCCATCACAGTATAGTAGGTAGAAAAAAATATTCAAGTCTTGCAGTCCTGAGCTTGTTTTGGCGGAGTGGTTGAAAACATCAGTCAGTGTACTATAGAATTGCTAGGAAATAAATTCGGCATTTTTTGTAAGAAAAACTGCCAATATATGCCAAACCTGCATATGAAACTACAATATGATATTTAAAATACACTGTACAATTCTAATTATTACATGTCACTGTCAACTCTGCAAGAAGCCATGTTGCTTGTCATTTCTGTTCCTTAGGCTGGGGGTTGTGCTAAATGTTAGAAAGCCTGCCAAACTATTCTATTGGGAAACATAGTTGATTGCATTGGTTACGGAGTGGGAAGTTTAACTTTGTAATACTGTTACTTTCTGGAGAGAACTTTAGTCTTGGTTTCACTTTTGACCTTGCTGTTACTTTGTAACCAATAAACATGTTCTCAGAGGAAAACTCAAGCCTCGGAGTTCTGCTTTAATTGGTCTCATCTATTGTAACTATGACATTAGGACTCCTGAATCTTTAATACTCAGTATCCTGAGTCCCAGTTGCCTACCTAACACTTGTAGGAGGAGGACAAATATTCAGAGAAGAATCTGAGATGGAGAGAGAGAGGGGGGTTCAATTTACAGTGAAGTTTTGGAGAGACTTTCTCAAGATAATTGGATCCACTCAAGGACTTTTGTTGATATGATGGCTTACGCCCTAGGATCGTGTGTGAGCTGAACGGAGCGTAGGCGGAAAAAGGAAACTGCAATGATGAGTCAGAGGAAACAGTCTTGTGAAACAAAGGACAATGGAGTTTAGAGGAAAAGGGGAGGCAACAAGAAAAAAGGAAGAAAGGTTGATAGGTCGAGGAAAGTTGTGGCACGGCTTGAAACTATGCTATTGGCTACATGTGTATTCGATGCTTTGTGTAACCACCCATAATGGAAAGTAATAAAAGGGGGACGCAGCCTTTTGTCTGGGTCGATTCACCCCAAGGAAATTTGCGTGTCCGCATATGTTCCTGTATTCGGCTATCGTGATCGACCCTCCACGGGTTGAGGCACAGTACGCGGTGCCTCAGACTTTCATCAGCTTTTCATCCGAGCATGAATGGATTGGCTGAATGAGCTAACGCAATGGTGTAACAGTACATCAGATGCTACGTTGATTACCAACAGACTAACTGGACCGACCTCCTACCTTTTGCTGAAGTAGCTTACAATAATACTGTGCACAGCAGTACTGGACTTACTCCATTTAAAATAGCCATTGGCCGAGAGTTCATTCCTATGCCTGAATACCCCCAAGAACCACCTGCCTCACAAACATTAGATCAGTGAATAAGATTGTAGCAAACTGTTTGGATTAATGTAAGAAAAGCTGTAACGCAAGCCGCAAAACTTACAAGGAACATGCTGATAAGCGGTCCCCTCAGAGACTGTTGGGGGGGGAAGGTCTATCTTTCAACCAAATATCTAAGACTCAAATTACCAAGTAAGAAATTGGGACTGAAATTTCTTGGTCCTTTCCCTATAGTAAGAATTGTAAATCCTGTAACAGGTGAGTTGAAACTTCCTTGCTTACTGGGAAAAATTCACCATTTTCCATTGCAATTTACTAAAACCTCTTAGAGAATCATCATTGAGACCAATCCCTAAGAAAGCACCTAGTCCTCTTTTGGTTGAGAGAGAAACTCATTATGAAATTAAGTGAATCCTTGACTCCAGGTTATACAAAGGGAAATTACAGTATCTAGTACAATGGAAGGGATATCCTTTGTTAGAGGCCACTTGGGTGAAAAGTACAGACGTCAAGGCAGACCGACTGATAAATTTATGATAAACATCCTTAAAAACCTTGGGGAGATTTGTAATTGCACCTTTTGTTTTTCTACAGGATCTGTTTTCTATTTGGGGGGGTCTGACTGTCAACTCTGCAACAAACCAGGCTGAAGCCATCTTGCTCATTTTTGGTTGCCACAAGATTGCGGGGAGGACTGGGGAGTTTTATGCTAGCCTAAATAATTCTCTGTCCCATGGGAACCAAGGTCATTTCTGTTCCTTAGACTGGGGGTTGTGCTAAATGTTAGAAAGCCCACCAAACTATTCTATTGGGAAATGTAGTTGATTGCATATGTTATGGGGTGGGAAATTTAACTTTGTAATACTGTTACTTTCTGGAGGGAAATTTAGTCTTGGTTTCACTTTTGACCATGCTGATACTTTGTAACCAATAAACATATTCTTAGAGGAAAACTGAAGCCTCGGAGTTCTGCTTTAATTGGTCTCATCTTTTGGAACCATGACAGTCAAAGTGAATATTGTAAAGCTGGAGAAATTAAAGAAAATATTCAAGCATAACTTGTTATGGGAGGAAATTATATTTATGGCTCTTTAACTTAGAAAAATGCATAAGAATGGAAGCTATGTATGGTACAGAAAAAATGGTGGAGGAGAAACATTTATTTATTTAGAAAATTTATATTCTGCCTACTCACACATGGCAACTCAAGGTGGTTTACACAGATATAAAAACACCGTATAAAAAGAATAAAAAATAACAAGAAGAAAAATAAATAAATAAATAAATAATAACCTCCCACTCTCTCTCTTATTTCCTCTCTTTATCTTATTTCCTCCCTTATTTCTTCTCTCATACTAGAATTAAGGTGGTGCAAGATTTAGGATAGTCATAAAGAAGTAATTCTTGCACAGTATAATGATAGTTGATAACTTGAATAGCTATAAACAGAATTAGACGAATCAGTGGAAAATACTGCTAATGTCTGTCCAATATTAAAGGCAGTAAATAAATATAATTTGGGGCTTCCGGTGGCTCCGCCGGCGTCGCTGGAGTCTCTAACGTGAGGCTCCCTTCTCTGAGTTAGTAAAGCCGCTAACAACAGCGCTCATCAGCTGTTTGTTGCGGCGAAAAAACTCCCCTTCGGGCAAAGAAGGGGAGTAGAGCATCAAGAGCCGGGTTGAGCCCTTCTAAGACCCCTGGAAAAAATTTTCAGGGGCAGAGAAGGTGTGCTCCCCAGGCACTTGAAACGCTCCTGCTCAGAGACGCTTCTGTCGGCTGACAGAATTAGACGTCGCGACCGCCTCTGCTTTTAAAGGAGAATAATAAGGACTTTATACAGACGGAATGGATACAGGAGTCTTTTGAGTATCGCAAGTATTTTGTTACTTTGTTTCTGCCTTTGTATCTACAAATTTTTCTGAATCAACATAATCCTTTTAAGATGGCGCTTGCTCTTTTTACTGAGTCAAAGTGAAAAATGAAAGTGTTTACTCCGCTGAGAAAATGAAACTGAATTTTTTCTTTTTCCTTTGAAGAGATGTTTGAGAGACTATTTGGACTTGATTCATTTATTGATTTATTTAGTTAACTATAATATAATTGGATTTTAAAAGAAATTGAGAAGGGCGGAAGTGGAAAAAAATTTTTTTTTTTTAGTTTTCCTTTCTCTTCCTCAATTATGACTACAAGACAAAAGGCAGCTGCTAAGGCGGCTATGCCCTCTCCAGGACAGCTTGTTAAATCACAGTCTGCTCCTTTAGAATCTCAAGAGCCTGCACAGTCTGTCTCACAAATGCTTACAGTGAAAGATTTACAGTCTGCTTTAACAGATGTAATATCCTTATTTAATGATAGGTTTGACAAATTGGAAGATAAATTTGATGTGAAAATAGAGGAAAAGATGGCAGAGCAGAAAAAAGATTTTAAAGTTATGATAGAAGCCTCTAATCAGGAGATGAGAGAAGATATTGTAGACGCTATTAAAGGTGTCTGGGACTATACTATTGCTGTTGAAGAAAAATTAGAAAATGTTGAGCAACATTTTGAAGAAAAATTAGAAGAAATTAGAAGTGATGTACAAGATCAGGCTACTTTGACACAATATCATCAGATGCAGTTTGCGGTTAGAATTAGGGGATTTAGAGACGTATCAAATGAGAATCAAGAGGACTTAAGAAAAAAATTTTCTGAAGCTTTAGCAAAATTTTTGGATGACTCAGTTGAGAATGTGGCCTGGCAGATTGAACGACTGTTTAGAATGAACTCACGTATTGCTGCACAAAGGAATTTGCCTAGAGACGTTGTGATATACTTTAATACAAGAAAATATAGAAATTGGGTTCTTTCTATAGCTTATAATAAACAATTGAGTGTTGCTGGTCAAGAAGTACAGGTTTTGAAAGAGATACCTCCTAAGATGTTGAGATCAAGGAAAGATTATGCCTTTTTGACGGAGGAGCTTAAAAGAAGAGAAATACAATATAGATGGGAGGTACCAACTGGACTTTCTTTACTTTTTAAAAATAATAGATACCGTTTGTTTACTGTAGCTAAAGCGAAGGATTTTTTTGAGAATATATTGATGGTTGATAGATCTACTTCCCCAAAACCTAAGGGGGCAACCTTGGTTAAAGATTTAGAATTACTGCAATCTTCGGAACTTCAACAACCTCGACTAATTTCATCGGTTCTTTTGGATAAAGCAGTTGAACAACCAGTGCAGTCAATTGATATTTTTCAACCTCTGGCACTAGACAAGCCTAAAGATCCAAGGCGTGTACGTGAATCTACTAAGGCTATTGAACAAAGAGAAAAAATACAACCAACTCAAATCAAACAAACTGATCTGACATCTATGGAAGCCATGGGAGCAAGACCCAAGAGGCAGGAAGAAGTGGAATGGTCTTTGCAGAAGCTTTCACGTAAAGGCCATGTCAAATAAATATTTGACATGGAATGTTAACGGTTTAAATTCTCCACAAAAAAGGAAGAAGATATTTCATTATTTGAAGCAATGTAAAAATGATGTAATCTGTCTACAAGAAACTCATATTAGATTTTCAGACCAGAAATATTTGATTAATAATAAGCTGGGTACACATTTTGTGGCATCATCTTTAGATTAAAAAAATGGAATTGTTATCTATGTTAAAAATAATATAAAAGCTAAATTAATGGAAGCAGATAATCAAGGTAGATTTTTAGCTATAGAAATTTTACTGGATGGGAAGAAAGTTCTTTTGATGGGTATATATGCTCCAAACCAAAAACAAGGTATGTTTTATAAATCATTACACAAAAAGTTATTAGAGTTGGATTATAGATCTTGTATTTTAATGGGAGATTGGAATGGAATCCTTGATGCTGGTTTGGACAAGAAAAAGATTTCACTAGTTTCTCAATCGCGTTCAATCTTACCTAAATCTTTTTTTGATATTAAAGATGATTTTAATTTGTTAGATATTTGGAGAGAAAGACATGGTAGGGATCAAGAGTTTACTTTTTTCTCTGACAGACATCAATCATTTTCTAGAATTGATTTTATTTTAACTACTAGTGATTTTATGTTAAATTTAAAGAAAGTTAAAATCTTACCTAATGTATTGTCTGACCACAATCCAGTTATGATGGAATTAAGGACTGGCCAATTTTTAAGCAGATCCTGGAGACTTAATGAAAATTTGTTTAAATATGAAATGTATGTGCAAGAATGTAAAAAGGCTATCAAGGAATTTTTTAGATTAAATAAGAATGTAGGCTTACCAATAGAAATGGTGTGGGACTCTAGTAAGGCCCACATGCGCGGAATATTAATTGAACTGAATGTTAGGCATAGACGTAAACAAGAGGAAAAGAGGCGAGTTCTAGAAGCAGAAATAAGAAAGAAAGAGTTATTATTAATAGATAAGCCAGATGATAGTAATATTAAAGAAGGGATAAAGGTTTTACGGAAACAATTTGATATTTTGATGACCGACCAGGTTGCCAGGAATATACAATATGCTAAACATAATACTTTTTTTAATGCTAATAAACCTGGCAGATGGCTGGCTTATACATTAAGGAAAAAACAAAAATCCCGTTTAATTGAGAAGGTAGAATATAAGGGGCAAGAAGTATTTCATCAAGAAACTATTAAGAAGGCTTTTCTAGAGTTCTACACCAAATTGTATGCTGAAGAAAAAGTTCAAGAGAAAGAGATAGATGCCTTTTTACAAAATCAAAATGTTTCGGAAATTACTTTGGAACAAAGAGATAGATTAAATGCTTTGATTAAGTCAGAAGAAATTATTGATGCAATTAAACAATTGAAATTGGGAAAATCTCCAGGAACTGATGGTTTTACCACGATTTATTATAAGTGTTTACAGGAGGAAATGGTGGAACATTTGAGGGAGTTATTTGTGAATATACAAGAGGGTGGTCGGGTTCCACCCTCTTGGAAAACGGCTAATGTATGCTTGATTCCTAAAGAGGGCAAAGATAATGTTCAAGTAGAAAATTTTAGACCTATCTCCTTGTTAAATACGGATTACAAGATTTTTGCAAAAATCTTGGCTAATAGATTAATGACAGTTTTGACACAGAAGATTCACCCGGATCAAACTGGCTTTTTACAAGGGAGACAGATGAAAACCAATGTTAGACAACTTGTTAATATATTGGAATATTTGGATAAACATATCCAAGTACCGGCTGTTTTAATGTTTTTAGATGCAGAAAAAGCTTTTGATAGATTGAATTGGACATTTCTGCAAAGGCTTGTGGTAAGGATGGGAATGGGGGACCAGTTTATTAATTCTATATCAGCTATATATCAGAAACAAACAGGACAGATCATAGTGAATGGACAATTAACAGATTCATTTAATATAGAGAAGGGTACTAGGCAGGGTTGTCCCTTATCCCCTTTATTGTTTGTTTTAACTTTAGAGGTACTATTGAACAGGATTAGAGCATCAGAGGAATTAAGGGGGGTACAAATTAGACAACATGATTATAGATTATGTGCCTTTGCAGACGATTTACTTGTGACACTAACTCAGCCAATACAATCGGCTCAGAGTTTGATGGAAATTATTCGAAATTATGGAAAAGTTTCAGGTTTCAAATTAAATTTATCCAAGACAAAGATGTTGGTTAAAAATTTTGATAATAAATTAAAACAAGATTTGGAAAGAATAACGGGATGCGAGATAGTTAAAAAAGTTAAATATTTAGGAATTTACATAGAAGCTTCAAATGGTAAATTATATAAGAATAATTATGAACTCTTATGGTGTAAAGTACAAAAAGAATTGGAGAATTGGAAAAAATTACAATTATCTATGTTGGGCAGAATAGCCGCTATTAAAATGAATGTATTGCCGAAATTTTTATTTTTATTTCAAATGTTACCAATACTTAAAAAGGATGGAAATCTTGATGAATGGCAGAAAGGTATAAACAAATTTATTTGGGATGGCAAGAAACCAAGGGTCAAATTTAAAATTATTCAAGACACAAGAGAGAGAGGGGGTTTGAAAGTGCCTAATTTTAAATTATATTATTATGCAGCAGTTCTAGTGGCAATAAGTGATTGGATTAACTTAACAAATGAAAGAATATTAAATATAGAAGGATATGGGTTAGTATACGGGTTCCACGCGTATTTAGTTTATGATAAAAAATTGGATAGGGGTTTTAAAGAGCATATAATAAGAAACTCTGTGTTGCGTGTCTGGAAAAAGTATTATTATAAGTTAAATGGTAAAATTCCTTTATGGACAGTTCCCAGGCACGCAATACAGAGTGTAGGTATACAACAAATACAAGACGTGGTGCCCTATGATAAACTCTTGAATAAAGAAGGGAATAGCCTAGAACTGAAATCATTAGACAGATTAAGGGAGGAAGGTATAGCTCATAATTGGTATTATTATGCACAACTTCAAGCCAGATGGCAAAAAGATGTCAAGATGGGTTTTTCCTTAAAGGATGAAAAATTAATTACACAAATTAGAGATCGAAGAGTGATGCATATTAAAAGAATATATGATGCTTTAATTGAAATTGATTCTGGAACTGAATTAGTTAAAGATTGTATGATTAAGTGGGAAGGTAATTTTGGACACCCAATTATGATGGAAACTTGGAAAAGAATATGGGTGAAAAATGTCAAATTTACACAAGCTCAGCACTTAAGAGAAAATTTTTACAAAATGTTTTACAGATGGCACTTAGATCCAAAAAAATTATCGTTTATGTATCCAAATTTGCAACCCAAATGTTGGAGATGTGATTCTATGGACGCTACTTATTTTCACATTTGGTGGTCTTGTAAAAAAATTAAGGCTTTTTGGATAAAAATATGGTGGATTCTTCAAAATGTTTTGAAAAAGCGTATTGAGTTTGTACCACAGTTGTTTTTGTTGGGTATTACAAAGGACTGTTCCACCATAGAGACTAAGTTGATTTTGAACTTGACTACAGCTGCAAGACTGTTGGTGGGACAATATTGGAAGTCATCTGAAATACCATCTATTGAAGAATGGACGTTAAAAGTTACCCATCTTGTTGAGATGGCCAAGATTTCGGCATACCTGAAGAACCACTCAAATGAAACATTTTTGATGGACTGGAAGAAATGGATTGATTATATGCAAAAGAAATATCAGTTGAAAGAATTAGATTTGATATATGGTTAAATAGTTTAACATAGTAGTTTAGTGGGGTTTCTTGCGTTTTTACCCTGTATTCATTCTGGGAAGCCTGGGGGGGAGGGGGGAGGGAGATAATATATATTAGTTTATGTTTCTCAACTGTAGTTGGGGGTTTAAGGGATTAGATAATTTTTGTAGGATGCTCGGGAGAATTTTAGTTAGCGCTACGGATGGTGAGGAGGAGGAGCGAAAGTACAAGAGGAGTGGGTTGCTGGAGGGTGTTGTGGAGGGGGGTTCCGAGCAGCTATTTGTATTGTTTTCTTAATATGTAATTTGTTTGTTTTCAGTTGAGTTAATATGTTATTACGTTATAATTGTTAAAAGTTTTTAAAAAATCTAATAAAAAAATTAAAAAAATAAAAAATATATATAATTTGTTGGAAAACGAGCCAAAGGCAGCAAAAAAAAGACCACTGCGCCTTGCAATTAGGGTGAGATCACTGTCCCCTCTTATTGACCAAAAGTCTTCATCTAAGATTAAGTGTTTGTGTTTGTGTGTGTGTGTATAAAAAATAAATCAATGTGACTATACTTTGAAGATCCTGAATGTAACCTATAATCTTGCTTCATGGATCTGATCATTGCATAAATGGAAAAGCTTATATACAAATATTGCTTTGAACTTCAAGATAGTAGAGGCATAACATATCAGAGTTGCTGTTTATATATGAAAGTAAATGTCATATTCAATTGTCTGGAATATTTGTATGGCACAAAGATGTGGGTATATATATATATATATATATATATATATATATATATATATATATATATATATATATATATATATATATATATATATATATATATGTCTATTTTATTTGCTATTTTTAACACTTTTATTCATTGTAAAAACAACAAAAGGCTGTTTTCTTTTAACTTTACATTTTCATGATATTTGTCCACTTTATTTATATGTATAGCATTTATACTCTGCCTTTCTACTACAAAACCTTGGATGAAGTAGCTAACAAATAGAATTAAAAATAGAAAAAACTATCTTCCTAGGTTTTTCTTCTGTATAACTGATACTTGTAAATATGTGGATATTAACCCAAGATATGTATTGTTTATTTGCTTTAATAGGTAAGCTAAATAGCACAAAGTATTATAGTTTTGGTTAGAACTTTGGTTATTATAGTGGAATTATGTAATATTTTTATTAGCATCAATTGCAAAAAGTATTAGAATTTGCTTTGCAGGGTTTTTTTTCTGCTTCCACATTGGTTGTAGATAGAGGAAGCTGGGCATAATATGAGTGAAATTACACTTCTTTATAAACAGGTCAAAGTTTTGCTTAGTGAATTGGAAAACACCAATTATTAATTCACAAGGCTACTGTAATCATACAGTCTTTAAGCAATTAATGACAGTATATTTCTGTAAAACTGCTCATGTTTGCCAGTCTCTGAAAATCTGGAAAAATAGTATATAACAATTAAGTTCTTATCTCTAAGCTCACAAATAAGATTTCCAGTCTTTTTCCATGCTGTTCTAATACTAGTATAACATCTTTACTGAGAAGATTGATTCTTCTGACAAAGCCAACTATAAATGTTTTAAAGACTTTGAATCAGCTGTGAATAGTGTACCTTCTTGCACATTCTGCATCTAATGGCTTAAAGTGGCCTTCATAAAGTTTTTTTAAGTTTTCTTATCACATCTGGAAAAACAATGCTGTTAAATTTAGATAATTAGGTCTTGGGATGCTGTAGGTCTTCCCCTCTCTGCAACTATTTTACTGAAGCAAATATTTGGAAATACTTTACTTCAGAAAGCCATTCTCTTGAAAACTTTTTCCATAATCAGTTTCAGTGTATTATCTGTTTACTATGTTGTTTTATCTGTATGTTTTCATGAGCAAATAACCTGTAAATTGTTTTAAACTTATGAAAATGCAGATTTTGTAAATTCTGAAGTCAGTCACAAAAATATTGTAAATTACAAGAGCAATTCGGAAATAAACCTTCATTTGGTTATCAATGACAAGACACTCACAGATACAGAACTTTTATTATACACATTAGAAAATTAACAAGATTACATTACTTTTTGACATAATCGCCATTCAAATTGAGGCACTTGTCATAATGTCTTACAAGGTTTGAAATTCCTTAATAGTCACTCGGTACCAAATCTGGGCTATAGAGGGGGTGATCAAAACATCCCAATGGAACTGCTTCAAAAGTTCTTGGGTGCGGGCGGCCATTATTGTGAACCAACACCACACTGGAAGTCAACATACCCCTATGCTTGTTATGGATGGCTTGTCTGAATTTTTGTAACGGTTCACAGTAGACTTCTGAATTGATGGTCAAACCACACTCCATGAACTTCACTAGCAGTACTCCTTTGGCATCTTCACATTTGGTGGGATTTTCTATGGCACCACTTCCAGTGTGGTGTTGGTTCACAATAATGCTCGCCCACACACCGCTAGACACAGCCAAGAACTTTTGAAGCAGTTCCATTGGGATGTCTTTGATCAGCCCCCAGCCCAGATTTGGCGCCGAATGACTACTACTAAGGAATTTCAAATCTTGTAAGACGTTATGACAAGTGCCTCAATTTGAATGGCAATTATGTCAAAAAATAATGTAATGTTGTAATGACACTGTATTTGCGAGTGTCATTGATAACCAAACACAGGTTTATTTCCGAATTGTCCTTGTATATGTGGGCTCCTACCATACATGGAATTGTTAAAAATCAGGAAGTAGAGAAGACTAAATAATGGATAGCTCTCAACTAGAAAACTAGGATGGATAAAAAATAGTAACATTATGTATATGCTGAAGAAATTAATTAGAAATAGATTTTGAAATGCACAACACTACTTGTAAGTCATCATTTCAAAAAGCTTAATTGAGTTTGAATCAGAGAATTTTAGTGGATATGAAAACAAAGTATCTGCTTTTAGGTGCTCTGTATTCATCATGAAGGTAATCATCATCATAATTTATTATACTTATATGCTTCCTGACTCCTAATAACTCTGGGCAGCTCACAATAACAGAATTTATTACCTGGAAGACTTGGATGGATCATTAGTAACCAGTTTAAATCTTTGCAATTTATCAGGAGGATTGGGATGGAATTTATTTATTCATTATACTTATATAGCCCCCCATTTCCCAAACAGGACTCTGGGCAATGTGCAATAAAAACACAATAAAAAACAAAAATATGCTATAATAAAAACTATTATAAAATAATAAAAACAATATTAATTACAAAGACTAGGAGGGAGCATCTTGATATCATGTACAGTTGTGTATCTCATCAGTTCTCCATTTCCCTGAGATCCCCAAGTCTGCCACCTTTATTTATTTTTTTATTTATTAAATTTTTATGTCACCCATCATGTTAAGGAACTTCCAGAAGAGGGCAGAAATAGGGCTAATCTTATTCCATACCATCAAGGTATTTTAAGAACTGTGTATATGTTTACTGATTTTGATATATATTCAGTATTTATAAAGTATACTCAACATTGTATATGCAAGTGTACTCTTGGGTTCCTTCCTTAGATTATTTCTGCAGAAGAATTATTAAGTTGTGGGAGTTTATCTCAATGTGCAAAATAATTTTATATTTCAAAAATAAATCTGAGATAGAATTTAATTCCACTTGGAAGTAATTTCTAGACTACAATTCTATATATGTATTTGTATCACACCTACATGCCACTCTATGTGATGAAGTGCACTGTAACTCACTCTTGTCTTTAATAACAATTATGTGTTGGAAAACAAGCTATTGGGTTACTCCTCATCTGAAACATAAGTTTGTCTTAACATAAAATGTCCTAGTTTTATAAAATTTGTTAAACCAGAATAAACCTTCAGTGGTAGCCTTGATAGAATTTATTGTAACTTCTAATCTTATATCCAAATAATGGAATATTGAAAAACTTAATCTAATTCAAAGATATTTGTAAATTCCTTATTTATTCACTTGGTTTAATTTCATTTATTTTGCTCTTTGATGATTTTTTCCCCCTCTTTTAAAACATGCTTCATAGAAATATAATAGAACATTTTAAAACAACTGTTTGCATATTGATAGTGCAGTTTGCTTCTGACCTTGCTGGAAGTGGCAAAATTGATGAAGAATGGAATAGAGATTTAATTTAATTTAATTATTATTTAATCTAATATTTCAATACAATTAAATCTAAAATTTAATAAGATGTACATACCCCATGAAATCTCAAGTTATTGAAAAGACCAGGCCATTGGTGTGTGCACACACACACAGGTATACAGAAATTTTTTTGTAATAACTGCTCTTCTAGAAGATTATATTATTGTATTTTTGGTAGTGCTAGCCAAGCAGATAAAAATCCAGATAGTTTTTTTTACATATATATACAGTGTGGTCTGTTAAGTGTTGTCTTACTGGCCAATTGTCTTCCTTAACAGGTATGTCTCCAGATAAAATCCAGGATATTTGCAAGCTGTGTGTCAAGACTCTTAACTGCAGAATACATTCAAGGAAGAAAGACTCACAGAGAATTTCCTTAATGCATTTTAATGCCAGGAATTAAATGTTACACTACAGATTCTTGAGAACTGAGAGGGGAACCCTCCAACCCTCCCTTTTTACTGAGTTCATTAAGACAGTCTCCTTGGAGCATTTGACTTTCTTTTTCCTAGGTTATTTGCATGAAAGGCTACAAATCCATTTCTTTGATAAGTCAGTAACAACCTCTCCCATCTGCTGATTGATTGTGTCTAAAGATTCCCCTCTTTCTCTCAGGCTCACCACAATATTTCACACTCTTTTTTTGCTGCTCTGATATCCAAAGAACCCTGTGACACAGTCACTTAGCATGGGTCTCTATCATATTAGTCTCTATCAGAAGAGGCATTGTGGTCTATTTACAGTTAACTCATTTATCAACTGTATGTAAAGGATCTGGTATATGTTTGATCATAATGAAACAGACATTGTGCCACTATTGCTCATTACTTGGTGCCTATGCTACAAAGCTGGTGTACAACAGTAGCAGCAATGTAACTTATTATTTCTTAAAAGCATCAGAATTATCAGGAGTGCTGTATGAAAGTTTGCTAATATGTTAGCGTGTATTAGCTGTTACACCTCTCTAAGTTATAGTGATATTAGCTCTAATAAAGCAACATAGTATGACCATACAATTCTCTTGTATGGTAAATGAATTTCACATTCCCGCCCTCCAAAAAATAGAGATCACGTTCACATAGAAAAATAGTGTGTGTGAAGTGGCCCTTCACTAACAGCTGTTCATCTTCCTATTTCCACTAATTAGTTTAGTTCCTACATTTGCACAACAGCAAATAGAAAACAAGATAATGCCATCTGGATTCTGTCCACACATTAAAAATGAAAAAAAAATACTGTTATTTAAGAATCTGGCATTTTAATGGTAATGGAAGTATTATATCTTTTTTTTATATAAAAATTTGTATTAGTTTTATAATTATAAACAAACAAAAAAAGAATCAAATTAGATACAACTCAACTAAATACAATCGTTAAATACTTTTTCCAACACAAAACAAAACGTAAAAACTTACCTAAAATAATTAAAATAACTATGGGTATTGCTCGGCAGCACCCCCTCCATCACATCCCCCTCTTCTTTCCTACCTCCTACTTCTATCCCCCCACCCTCTCTCCCTCCTCTCTCTCCACCCTCCTACTACACCCTCCCTACATCCCTTCAAACCATCACTCCTCAATCTCCGCCCCCTCCAGATGTGGTACTGAGGTACTGCCCGAGCAACACCTCTTATCCAAAAAATATATCATTCTATATGTAATACCAAAATTACAGTTGAGTACATTATAACAACCCCCAAACCAACCCACCCACCCACCCCGACTTCCCAGAGTGAATACAGGGTAAAAAACACAAGAAAACCCACTAAACTAAACCAGATTAATGTAAATCCTAATAAAAAATAAAATTAATTATATTTTTCAATCCAACATATAAAAATTTAACTATATGCTAAATACAATTTCTTAGATTGATATTTCCCTTGTATATACTCTATCCATTTTTTCCAGTCCAGCATAAATTTTTCATTTGAGTGATCCTTCAAATATGCGGATATTTTAGCCATTTCTGCCAAGTTTATCACTTTCAAAGTCCATTCTTCAATAGATGGTAATTCTGGCTTCTTCCAATATTGTCCCACCAACAGTCTTGCTGCTGTAATCAAGTGCAAAATCAAGTTCATATCTATGGTGGTACAGTCTTTTATAATGCCTAACAAGAACAACTGTGGTGAAAACTCAATACGTTTTTTCAAAATATTTTGAAGTATCCACCATATTTTTATCCAGAAAGCCTTGATTGCTCTACAAGTCCACCATACATGAAAATAAGTAGCGTCCATACATTCACATCTCCAGCACTTAGATTGTAAATTGGGGTACATATAAGATAATTTTTTCGGATCCAAATGCCATCTATAAAACATTTTATAAAAATTTTCTCTTAAATGTTGCGCTTGTGTAAATCTTACATTTTTCACCCAGATCCTTTCCCAAGTCTCCATCATGATTGGTTGTCCAAAATTTTGTCCCCATTTAATCATACAGTCCTTGACTAATTCAGTTTCAGAATCAATTTCTATCAATACATTATACAATCTTTTAATGTGCATAGACCTTTGATCTCTAACTTGTTTAATTAAATTTTCATCTATTTGAGATAAACCCATCTTCAAGTCTTTTTTCCATCTAGACTGCAATTGTAGATATGGAAACGAAGTATGGACTATTCCTTCGTCTCTTAACATGTTAAATGACTTTAATAATAATGAATTCCCCTCTTTAATTAGGAGTTTCTCATAGGGCATCAAATCTTGAACTTATTCTCTATTTATATTCTCTATTGCGTGTCTGGGGACTGTCCAAACAGGAATCTTTTCATTTAATATATACTTATTTTTCTTCCAAACACGCAACAAGCACTTCTCAAAAGGTGCTCTTTGAAACTCCTATCCACCTTTTTATCATAAACTAAGTATGCATGCCAACCATATAATAAACCATACCCTTCAATATTCAATATTCTATCATTAGTTAAATTAACCCAGTCACTTATCGCTACTAAAACAGCAGCATGATAATATAACTTAAAATTGGGCATTTTCAAACCACCTCTCTCCCTTATATCCTGAATAATTTTTAATTTGACCCTCGGTTTCTTGCCATTCCAAATAAATCTGTTAATACCCTTCTGCCACTCCTCTAAGTTCGCATCCTTTTTAAGTATAGGTAACATTTGAAAAAGAAATAAAATTTTTGGTAATACATTCATTTTAACTGCCGCCATCCTACCCAGCATAGATAATTGTAATTTTTTTCCAATTCTCCAAATCTATCTGTGTCTTATTCCACAAAACTTCATAATTATTTTTATATAACTTCCCATTAGAGGCTTCAATATCAATTCCTAAATATTTAACTTTCTTAACTATCTCACAACCCGTTATTCTTTCCAAATCCTGTTTTGAGTTAATATCTAAATTCTTAACTAACGTCTTTGTCTTAGATATATTTAATTTAAATCCAGATACCCTACCATAATTTCTAATTATCTCCATCAATCTCTCAGCTGACTGTAATGGTTGAGTCAGTGTCACAAGCAAATCATCAGCAAAAGCACATAATCTATAATCGTTTTGTCTAACCTGTATACCTTTTAAATCCTCTGCAGCTCTTATCCTATTCAATAAAACCTCCAAAGTTAACACAAACAACAAAGGGGATAATGGACAACACTGTCTAGTACCTTTCTCTATATTAAATGAGTCTGTTAAGTCACCATTAACAATAATCTGACCTGTTTGTTTCTGGTAAATTGCCAATATAGAATTAATAAACTGATCCCCCATTCCCATCCTAACAATTAATTTTTTCAAAAACAACCAATTCAGTCTATCAAAAGCTTTTTCCGCATCCAAAAACATAAGAACTGCAGGCACCTGAATATACTTCTCCAAATATTCTAATATATTAATGAGTTGTCTAACATTAGTTTTCATCTGTCTCCCTTGTAAGAAGCCTGTTTGGTCTGAATGAATTATTTGTTGTAAAACTGTCATTAATCTATTAGCCAAATTTTTTGCAAAAATCTTATAATCCGTATTCAACAATGAAATAGGTCTAAAATTTATTCCATGAAGGTGGAACCTGACCACCCTCTTGTATATTAACAAATAACTCCCTAAGAGGTTCCACCATTTCCATTTGAAGATGCTTATAATAAATTGCCGTTAATCCATCAGTCCCAGGAGATTTTCCCACTTTCAATTGTTTAATCGCTGAAATTATTTCTTCTGATGTAATCAATGCATTTAATCTATCTCTTTGATCATTGGTAATTGTCAATACATTTTCATTTTGCAAAAACATATCTATTTCATTCTCTTGTATCTTCTCTTCGGCATACAACTTGGAGTAAAATTCTAAAAAAGCTTTCTTAATAATTTCATGTTGAAACACTTCCTTCCCTTTATATTCTATTTTTTCAATTATATGGGATTTCTGTTTTTTCCTTAATATGTAAGCCAACCATCTGCCAGGTTTATTAGAATTAAAGAATGTATTATGTTTTGCATATTGTATATTCCTAGCAACTTGATCTGTCATCAACAAGTCAAATTGTTTCCGTAAAATCTTAATCCCCTCTTTAATATTTTTGTCATCTGGCCTCTTTATTAATAATTGCTCTTTCTTTCTTATTTCCTCTTCTAACTCCTTCCTTTTTTCCTCTTGTTTACGTCTATGCCTTTTATTCATATCAATTAAGATCCCACGCATATAAGCCTTACTAACATCCAATACCATGTCTATTGTTGTATCCTTATGCATATTTAACGTAAAAAATTCCTTCATAGCATTTTTACATTCATTCACATTTATATCATATTTAAACAAATTTTCATTAAGTCTCCAAGATCTTTTAGGTCTCTGTCCTACCATTAATTCCATCCAGACCGGATTATGATCTGATAAAACTTTGGGTAGGATTTTCACCTTCTTTAAACTAAAAAGAAAATCACTTGAGGTTAATATAAAGTCAATTCTAGAAAATGACTGATGTCTATCAGAAAAAAAGGTAAATTCTTGCTCTTTACCATGTCTTTCTCTCCAAATATCTATCAAATCAAAATCATCCTGTATATAAAAAAAAGATTTAGGCAACTTAGAACGTGTTTGAGGAATTGGTAATGTCTTCTTTTTTTCTAAACCAATATCTATAACACCATTCCAATCTTCCATTAAAATACATGACCTATAATCAAATTGTATTAACTTTTTATGTATTGATTTATAAAATTTTCCTTGTTGTTGATTTGGTGCATATATACCCATCAAAAGAACTTTCTTCCCATCTTTTAAAATTTCAATTGCTAAATATCTACCTTGTGTATCTGCTTCTATTAGCTTAGCTCTTATATGATTTTTAACATAAATAACAATTCCATTCTTCTTCTCAACAGCCGCTGCCACAAAATGTAAACCTAATTTATTATTTATCAAATATTTCTGATCAGTACTTCTAATATGTGTTTCTTGTAAGCAAATTACATCATTTTTACATTGAGTCAAGTAATGAAATATCTTCTTCCTTTTCTGTGGAGAATTTAAACCATTGACGTTCCATGTCAAATATTTATTTGACATGACCAACTTGAGAAAGCTTTTGCAAGGCCAAATCAACATGCATTTTCTTCTTTGGTCTTGCTCCCATGGCTTCCGGATGTGTAGATACAGCTTGGGTTATACGGACTTGTTGTTCTTTTTCTTGTTGTTCCATCCGTTTGGTAGTAGCTCTTGTTTGCCTTTGATCTTTAGGCTTCTCTACTTCCAAAGGCTGAAAAATATCAATGCTCTGCACGGGCAGCTCCATCAAAACTCCTTTGTCAACTCCTGATGCTGCAAGGGGCTGTGACTCTGAAGACTGTATTTGTTGTTTAGCTCCATATCTCTCTCTTTTGGTGAATCTGCCCTTTTTGGTGTGGGAGATGGGGGTTTACCAGCCTTCAAAACATCCTCAAAAAAATCTTTCGCTTTCCCAACAGAAATCAAGCGGTATCTATTACCCTGGTAAAATAATGACAGTCCAGCTGGAGCCTCCCATCTAAATTGTATACCACGTTTTTTAAGTTCAGCCACCAAAAATGCATAATCTTTTCTTGCTCTTAACATCTTCGGAGGAATCTCCTTCAATACCACAACCTCCTGACCAGCAACTTGTTATAAGATGTAGTAAGAACGTAGTTTCTGAATCTCCTTGTAACAAAATAAATCACAATGTCTCTAAGTAAATTTCTTTGTCTTGCAATCCATGAATTTACTCTGTAGATCCTATCAATCTGCCAAGAGACACTTTGTACTGCATCTTCTAAAAATTGTGCCAAAGCTTCTTCAAAAATTCTTCTCAAGTCTTCCTGATTCTCATTTGCAACCTCTTTCAGCCCTCTGATTCTAATAGCCAGCATCATATGATTATATTGAACCATAACTGCTTGATCTTGTATATCACTTTTAATTTCATCAAGTTTTCCCTCAAATTGTTGCTCAACTCCTTCCACCTTCTCTTCAACTCTCAAAGTATACTCCCAAACCCCCTTAATAGCATCCACAATGTCTTCTCTTATCACAATATTGTGAGTCTCAATTGTTTCTTTAATTGTCTCCAGTTCATCAGTTAAACCTTTAACTTGTTCCTCAATCTTTCTCTCCAGTTTTTCAGTCATTGTTGAAAATGCAGCCTGCAAATCTTTCATAGTAAACATTTCTGGAGAAGATTGAGTAGGCAAGGGGGCTTGAGATTCTGTAGATATTAAAGAAGCTGGGGGAGCAACAAGAGTACTTACTGGTAATTTAGAGGGCTGAGCCGGAGAAGATACTGCCACCTTCGCAGAAGCTATTTTAGTTTGTCTGGCAGCCATACTATATTCAGTCACTTTTTAAAAAGTTACTTTAAATAAAAAAAAATCCTTAAAAATATATTGCCAAAATGATTTCCTCCTCTTATCTTCTTTCAAATCAAAATTTAATTATAATTTATAGAATTTTAAAGTTTAAATCCAAGCAGTCGCTCTGGCATTACTCTAAAAAAAAGAAAAAAGTTCACTTTCACTTTCCCCGTCACTTTCCCTTTACAGTGAAAGCGATCGCCATCTTGGATACATTATGTTGATTGTAGAAATATGTGGTCGGAAGTAAAAAATAAAAAAAATACTTGCAATAAAGAACTTCTGTATTCACTCCGCCTGCATGCAGGTCTCTCTTGAATAATTATTTGAAGCAGGGATGGTCACGGCGTCTTTTTCTGTCAGCTGACAGAAGCGTCCCAGGGCAGGAGCGTCTTCGAGCGCCTGGGGAGCTCTCATTCTTACCCCCTGAAAAAATTTTCAGGGGGTTTTTAGAGGAGCTCAACCCACGCCTGATGCTCTTCACCCCTTCTTCGCCCAAAGGGGGGATTTTTCACCGCAAAAAAACAGCTGATGTTCGCTGTTTTTGCGGCTTTACAAAACCCCGGGAACGGAGCCTCCGAAGGAGGCTGTGGCGACGTCAGCGGAGCCACCGGAAGTCCATCGGAAGTATTATATCTTAATGTCACCAACACAATAAAAGGTAAATAGTCTAACGGAGTGGACCCCTTTCATTTGGGACAAATAATAAAAGAATCCTCCCAAGCTGAATTAAAATGAATTGTTATGACATAAGCAACATTACCATGTTGTTATAACATAAGCAACTTATGCATTGCATAAGAAAGAATGAAGAGGATGGCTACATAAATATGCATAAATAAATAAAACTTAACATAATGTGGAAGTCTGAAATTCTTTCGCTACCCTTTTCAATAGATGAAAGGCACACAAAAGTTCATACTATATTCAGAAGAGAAGACAAATGCCAACACCAGCTTCAATTGTCCTGAAGCTGTAGCTGAGCCATGATACATAACAGTTATGATGAATGTACATATATATCAGCATAAACATATGTATACATACTTATGTAATCAGTCTTAAGTGAGCACTGGGTTACACTGTACTTGACTTTTTCACAATTGAGGAATTAGTCTTCTAGCCTGTTTGAGGCTTCAGTCTGTTTAGAAGGTGAGAAACTATCTTCATGGATGTTGCATCCTTTGCAAGGAGGTCTGTGGTTTGCTGGATAGTTTTAGAATTTCAGTATTTTTATTTGGTATATAGTTATATCTATGTGTAGTATAGAACCTGTTTTCTCCACAAAAACAAACTTGTGAGTTAGGTTGGGCTGAGAGAATGACTATCCAAAGTAATCCACTGGGTTTGCGTGGCTTAGGCTAGAACCATAACTTAGTTCCTTTTGTTCATAGCCCAACATCTTAACCCCTATACCACATTGGCTCTTAATGTTTACTTAATGGAGAGAAACTCAGCCAATTAAATATATCACTACAATAGCTGAGATTTATAATTATGGCTAGTATGCTATTTCTTAATATAACTTTTCAGTACCCAATCTTAAGTAAAAGTAGCAGACAAGTAGACAAATTGGAAAACAGAAAAATATTGTTTTACTCGTAAAATATTAGTTATTTCATGGTCAGATTTTCAAAAATGGTATTATTCTAGTATATGAGATATAAGGTATAAGAAATATATAAGAAATATATTTTAATATCACTTTTTGGTGATTATTCTTTTTATTGTATGTATCCTATTTATCATAGATCCGTAACAGAACCACAATTTAATTTAAATGATTTTTTTTAATTTTTATTCATTTATAACATAAAATGTGAAAATACAAAAGCAAATAGTAGGGGACAACAGTAGAAAAGAAAGGGGGGGAAGGAGCAAAAGGTATTGACTTCCGACTCTCTCTGTTGCAGTAAAATCAGTCATTAAAATCAAATCTCAACTTTTTACATTTCTATAGTAGTATGCACTAGCCATTTCTGTATCGGCAAATCAGTCTAATCATTAAAATCC
Organism: Bothrops alternatus; assembly: GCA_034064705.1. Classification (NCBI taxonomy): domain Eukaryota; kingdom Metazoa; phylum Chordata; class Lepidosauria; order Squamata; family Viperidae; genus Bothrops; species Bothrops alternatus. The sequence goes on from JARGCV010000589.1 coordinate 4,719,664, forward strand.
AAAATCATGATATCATTTTTTTCCACCTCAAGCACAAAGTCCAGAAGCGGTTTCCAAGTAGAAACAAAAGTACTTAAGTTTTTTTCTTTTATCAACACAGTCAATTTAATTTAAATTAAGGAGCATTAAAATATTTTCATGAATACTCAGGATTCAGTAATTAAATGCTAATAACAGGATTTTTCAAAAATTGAATGATATATAAGTAAATAGATAAAAAGAAATGAGAATATTAAGTAGACTGTTGGTTTAGTTTTTCCCCAGGTCAGCAGTAACCAAAAGATGTCTTCTGATGGGTAGGTTTCACGTTTATAATCAGTTCATTCAAATGCTTAATGAGGAAATATTTTGGGAACAATTCTGAGCATTGTAAATGGAAGACAGATGGAAAACATGGCCCAGGGAGACTAATGTTCAGATATTTAGAAGTCCTCCTTTTAGAAGCAAAAAGAAAAATTATTCCTTATCAAGATGTACTTATTTGTTTAGACATCTATCACATGTATAAACTGGGCAGGCAGAATTCCACAGATCTTTCATACATTAGAGTCCGTCACCATTTTAATGTACCCTATGTTTCTTTTTCTTGAACTGCTGAAATGTTCTTTCTGCAGCTTTTGCTTCAATAGGTATAATCACTTTTGTGTACTGAATTTGTTGCCATATCTTTCAGTGGATTATTATTTTAGTTTAGTTATGTTCCTTTATTCTGAATGTACAAATTCCAGAAAACTGGAAATTAGTTTGTTTTAAGTAGGTTACATAAATGAAGTTTATAGTAATATCACAATACAGTATATCTAAAATTTCATATATTATGTTGGTCAGGAAAAGGAAATATGGTATTAAAACTATCACTCAAAACAATATCATGTATATTTAGTGCCAGGAAGGTAAAGGTTTGCACTCTGAAAGATACATCCATAAAACTTTCCTGCAACATTTTTGAAGCAATTTGCTATTGCCAGAGCCTTCTTCCCTTGGCTGAGAAGGAGTAAATTGTTCAAATTTTTCCAGTGGATTTTGTGCCCAAGGCAAATCTAGAAATCATAGTCTCCCTGTTTTTACTCTAGAAACTTTAACCTGTATAGGTAGGTAGTCCTGATTTAACTACTGCCTCATTTAGCAATCATTCGCTGTTGCAATAGTGATGAATAAGTACACCTAGCTGACTGCCAATGCTAAAAAAGGATAGAAATTACTATAAATGAACTCTAACAAAGTTAATCTAGACTGTTAACCCATTTCAGATTAGTTTTTAAAAGTTAAATCTGATTTCTTATTTAACATTTTAAAAGTCTCTGTGCTATTGTGTTTTTCCCCCCATATTCCATGAAGTCACATTACCTCAAAGAGAAAGAAATTGATTTCCAATTGAGAAAAAGATTTGATAGTGGCAGCAAACCAAGAGATTCTCCCCAATTTAATTTTCAAAAAGAAAAATAAGAAATGAACTTCCAATAGATAGAATACAGCATTCATGTGCAGCAAGGAGGTGATATGTTTGGCATTGCCAAAGATCAATAGAAATATTCATTTAGGCTAACTGAATTGCTTCAAAATTACAAGAATCTTTTTTTAAAGTACAGGTAGTCCTTGACTTACGACTGTTGTAAGTTGAGGACTACCTGTATATCTTCCAGGAGATTTAAAAAAATGGTTACCTATTACTATGAAATATTTCAGATAGAAATTTTCACCTTAGGCATAAAAACTGGCTGTGTGATCTTGTGCCAGTCACTTTTTCTCAGCCCAACCATCTCACAAGATTGTTGTGGGGAAAATATGAGAAGGAAGAATATTGGGTATGTTTACTGCCTTGAGTTACTTAAACAAGTACAGATAGTTCTCAACTTACAACAGTTCATTTAGTGATGTTCAAAGTTAGAACAGCACTGAAAAAAGTGGCTTATGACCATTTTTCACACTTACAACTGTTGCAACATCCCCATAGTCATGTGATCAAAACTCAGACAATTGGCAACTGACTCATATTTATAATGATTCAGTGTCACAGGCTCATGTGATCATCACTTGCAACTTTCTGATAAGCAAAGTCAATGAGGATGCCAGATTCACTTAATAACCATGTTACTAACTTAACAACTGCAATGATTCACTTAATAACTGTAGCAAGAAAGGTCGTAAAATGAGGCAAAATTCACTTAACAAATGTTTTACTTAGCAACAGAAATTTTGGGCTCAATTCTGGTCATAAGTCAAGGACTACCTGTAATAAAGACAGGATAAAAATCTAATAAATAAATCTCAGAATTCATTTTTTCCTCTCAATCATTTATATTTACAAATAGAGTAATGGGCTATACTGCTAACACTGCTTTAAAGGCATCATTTGATGTGTATATTCTTTTTTAATCCAATAAATGTTCCTCATATGCTTGTTCCATAAAATGCTATTTTTCATTTTAAAATGATACAATTCTAGAGTTTTTATGTATAACTGTCAAATTGGGTTTGTGCAATCTGAATGAGGAGTTATAAGCCACAATGCTTAGGTTTGCATAGACTATAGAGTGAACCTAACTTGTCCCAATCATTGTGAGAAGGCAACTAAGTGATTGATTTAGGCAATCCAACCCAGAAAGAGGTAAACATTGCTGACACACATATATGATTGACTGAGAATCAGGAAGAAGGGGTGTTGTCTTACCTGAACGCCTTTTCTCAGTACGGAGATGGAGAATCCACCAATGGGTTTTCTCTGTCTGCCTGCTCTTGAGACCAAGTAGCCAAACTTGACATGCCTCCTCTTGCTAGGAGATCCAGTCTTAACGAGGGAGAAAGTGGCTGAAAGTGGACGAGGTGTTGGCTCTCAATCCCTTAAATTCGGCCTAACTGACCTAAAGGGTATGGATTCTCCATCTCCATACTGAGAAAGGGCGTTCAGGTAAGACAACATCCCTTCTCCAGTTCAGGAGATGGAGAATCCACCAATGGGACATACCAAAGCCTCACTGTCCCGATGGATGGGAAACAGCTAAGGCTGGAACAATGTCCCCGGAGACCACCTGCTGAAAGACCCTCTGACCAAAAGAGGTGTCCGCAGAAGCAAAGCGGTCAATCCTGTAATGGCGTACGAACGGGGAGGGCAAGGACCATCTTGCAGCTCTGCAAATCTCCTTGATGGACGCCTGGGTGGCCCATGCCACAGAGGTTGCAGCACTGCAAGTGAAATGGGCAGTAAGATGACTTGGAGCCAGCAGGGAAGAGGACTGGTACACCTCCGTGATACAGGCCCTGATCCACCTGCCAATAGTGCCGGGGGACACCTTCTGTCCCAGAGAAGCCTGACAGAAGGAGATAAATAGGGCCTCAGATCTACAAAAAGGGTCCGTGTGCTTCATGTAACGCCACAGTACCCTGCGGATGTCCAGTGTATGCCACTGCCACTCCAAGCCATAGGAAGGATTGGGGCAAAAATTTGGCAAGATGACTTCCTGTGCCGTATGGAAGAGCGAGTTGACCTTGGGCACGAAAGCGAGGTCCAGACCAAGGACCACCCAGTTGCTGTGGAAGATACAAAGGTCATTCCTGACCGAAAGAGCAGCCAGCTCAGAGATACATCTGGCTGACGTGATGGCGATTAGGAACGCAACCTTAAGAGACAAGTTCTGCAACGAAATGGTCGCGATGGGTTCAAAGGGTGGTTTTGTTAGAGCACGAAGCACGCGAGGCAATTCCCAGGAGGGGTATCTGTGTACCACGGGAGGCCTGGTGTTGCACGCACCCTTGATGAAGGCATGAATCCTAGGATGATGAGCTAAAGGAACTGAATCCGCACAGGTGAGTAATGTTGACAGGGCTGCCACCTGTCTGCGAATAGTCGCAGGGCCAGACCTTTGTCCAGATCATCCAGGAGATAATCTACGATCTGAGGGATGGTCAATTTGAAGACATCCAGTTGTCGCTTCCTACACCAATAGCAAAAATTCTTCCAAGTAGAATCATAAATGCGATTGGTCGCTGGGTGGCGAGAGGCCTGAATCATGGTAATTGCGCGGGGGGACAATAATTCTTGTGTCATGACACTGCGCTCAAGTGCCAGACGGTCAATTGTAACCATTGAGGGTCCAGGTGTTGGAGGGCCCCCTGGTGCAAGGACATGCGATGAGGAGGAATCTTCCATGGAGGAGACCTGGAAAGATCCACCAAGTCGGCAAACTAGGGCCTCTGTGGCCAATACGGGGTCACGAGGATCAGTTCCGCCTGCTCCTGGAGTAGTTTGTGGATGTTTGCCGGTATGAGTGGGAGGGAAGGGAAGGCATAAAGGAGACCTTGTGGCCACGGGGTCCGCAAGGCGTCTGTCCCCTCTGCCCCTGGAAGAAAATAGCGGGAGTAGTACCTGGGGAGTTGGGCATTGGTTGATGACGCAAACAGGTCGAGGATCGGATGGCCAAATCTGTGGGAGATCTCGGAGAACAGATCCAGATGTAACCCCCATTCTGAGGGGTCCACCATAGAGCAACTCAGAAAGTCTGCCTGTTGGTTCTCTATCCCCAAGATGTGTTCGGCCCTGAGAGAGGCCAGGTTGGACTCTGCCCAGGAACCCAGAAGCCATGCCTTGGACATAAGGGACCTGGACCTGGTGCCCCCCTGACGATTGACATGTGCCTTGGACGCCATGTTGTCCGTGAGGATCAGAACATGACGGCCTCTGATCCGGTGCCTGAATTGGCAAAGAACTAAATGGATGGCCCTGAGCTCCAGCCAATTGATGTTGTGTCTCAAGTCTGCGTGGGACCAACAGCCCTGTGCAAACTGAGACTGTAGATGGGCCCCCCAACCGAATAGACTGGTGTCCGTAATAATGGTGATGCGGTCCGGTTCCTTGAAGGGTGATCCCTTGGTTCACTTGTGAGAACCACCAGCGTAGAGACCTGAGAATGTGAACCGGGACCCTGACCTGGCGGTTGGATGCCTAGTGGGGGGGCGGGAAGGGGAGCCGAAAGCAGTGGGAGCGTCAAAGACATATGCCGTCGAAAAGATTTAGCTCTGGTCGGGAGGAAAAAAGGGGGACAACCGCTGTTCATAAAGAAATAATTCAGGGTCTGTGGCATCCCTCCACCCATTTCTGTGTCTCATTCTCTGAACCGGGGCAGGAGACAGTCGCCGTCGTGTGTCTGCAGTCGTGGACCGCTCGGAATGGCACCTCGTGGGGTGGCTCTTTGTGAAGTGCTTTTCCTCCTAAAATGAGGCGATGCATGCCTGAAGAGGGTACTCTCGTTGCTCGGACAAAGTGAGCAGTACTTCAAAGACAATCCAACCTAGGTTATCTAACTACAATACGAAAAATAGAAGACATAACTTCAAATTATGGAGGAGACTTTTGCTGGCCTTGACCCTGGACTGTTGGAAAGGACTGCAATTGTGGAAGCGGTTATCGTGGCTAGCGGGCCTGCTCCGTTGGCTGGGTGCCTCCTGCTAAATTTTTAAGACTTGTGGGTGAGGCCTTTGTTGCTGCCACCATTATGTTGGACTTTTTCGAAGGCCTTATCTTTGGGACTTTGGTTTCCATAATTACTGTTAGTATAATTATTCCTCCTGTGGGTTCTGTTTTGGACTCTACTACAGGTTTTATCTTAGGAGGGACTAATACAGGCACAGCTATAGTTATTGCGGCAGGATTAACATCTGGTATGCCTGTTTTTCTTTTTTTTATTACTATGTTTTTAAATTGTTTCAATTACTATTTGTTTAAATTTTTAAATAATTCAAGTTGTTTAATACTGTTTTAACTTATTTTTGTTGGATGTTATGAATGATGTGTGGGGGATTGACTGATTGTGAAGTGAATCGGGTTGAATGGATGGTTAGCTTATTGTTTTAATTTGTGTAGTTTATAGGGCAGTTTTTGTGGGAGGGATAAATTAATGATATGGATGGAGCTGTGGTTGAGTGGAATGAATGGGATGGACTGGCTACCCTGCCTGGCGCGGCAGAGGCGGAGGAGGAGGGGGACGCTGGCTCTGGGGTGATAGAGGGCCAAAGTATACTGGTCTTGCTGGGGAGAGGCATATATGGCGGGAGCCATAGGGTAGGCCATTCCCGGGGAACAAGAGCTCGCTGTCTAAAAGCGATCCCTTGCTCCGACCCTGTGAGTTCAGCCCGAAGTACTGGTAATGGGCGAAATCCGGACCCTGGGCTCAGGCTGTTGCTGCTCAATGCCAGGTTGGTTGTAAATAAAACTCCCCTCAGCCATGATCTTCTCCTGGATGAGGAGGCCGACCTCGCATGTGTGACCAAGACCTGGCTGGGCCCGGAGGGAGGAGTTCCTCTCTCTGAGTTGTGTCCAGCCGGGTTTCAGGTATGGCATCAGCCACGACCCCAGGGAAGGGGGGGAGGAGTGGCTATTATAGCCAAGAAGACCTTTAGCCTACGCATGCTCGCTGTTTCTGAGATTGCGGGTTGTGAGTTGCTCCTTGTGAAGTTGGACCTAGGGGTACAGGTGGGCTTGTTGCTTGCGTACCTGCCTCCCAGCTGCGTGTCAACAGCCCTGCCTGCGCTACTCGAGGAGGTCGCTGGGCTGGCGGTTGAGTTCCCCAGGCTTATTGTCTTGGGGGACTTAAATCTTCCGTCGCTCGGTGAATCCTCTGGGTTGGCGCAGGAGTTCATGGCCACCATGGCAACCATGAACCTGACTCAGGTAGTTCAGGGTCCAACTCACGAGAGGGGACACACTCCCGACATGGTATTCCTCTCAGAACAGTTGAGCAATGATCTGAATTTAAGGGGCTTAGATATTTTGCCTATGTCATGGTCAGATCATTTTCTGCTACGGCTTGTTTTTAAGGCTCCACTCCTCCCCTGCAGGGAGGCAGAACCGATTAGGTGGTTCCGCCCCAGACGTCTGATGGATCCAGAGAGTTTTCAGAGGACCCTTGGGGAAATACCGGATTCTCTCATTCACAGTTCGGCAGAGTCCCTGGTTACGGCCTGGAATATGGCTGCGAAGGGGGCTCTTGACCGGATTGCGCCGCTGCGACCTCTCTGTGGTAGCAGACCCAGGAGATCTCCTTGGTTTACTGAGGAACTCAGGGGGATGAAGCGCCAGAAGAGACGCCTAGAGAAGCGATGGAGGAAAAGTAAATCCGTATCTGACCGAACACTTGTAAGATCTTATATCAAGACTTATCAGGTGGCGCTCAAGGCGGCAAGATGTGCGTATCATTCCGCCTTGGTTGCATCTGCGGAATCCCGCCCAGCCGCCCTGTTCAGGGTAACTCGCTCCCTCCTTAATCGGGGGGGGGGGGTTGATGCACCCTTGCAGGGTAGTGCTGAGGACTTTAATAAGTTTTTCGCGGATAAAATCGCCCAGATTCGGATGGACCTTGACTCCAATTGGAATGCAGTATCGGCTGATAATGATTCAGTCGAGATGACAGGGACTCGTCTTGATCCTGTTGTGTGGGAGGAGTTTGACCCGGTAGCACCTGATGAAGTCGACAAGGCCATTGGAGCTGTGAGCTCCACCACCTGTTTATTGGACCCGTGCCCCTCCTGGCTGGTTTCGGCCAGCAGGGAGGTGACGCGGGGCTGGGTTCAGGAGATTGTCAACACTTCTTTGAGGGAGGGGTCCTTTCCGGCTCCCTGCAAGGAGGCAATTGTGCGCCCCCTCCTCAAGAAGCCTTCCCTAGACCCAGCTGTTTTAAATAACTACTGTCCTGTCTCCAATCTTCCCTTTATAGGGAAGGTTGTTGAGAAGGTGGTGTCACTCCAGCTCCAACAGTCCTTGGATGAGGCCGATTATCTGGGCCCTCAACAGTCAGGATTCAGGCTCGGCTACTCCACAGAAACTGCTTTGGTCACGCTGACGGATGATCTCTGGAGGGCCCGGGATAAGGGATTATCCACTATCCTGGTGCTACTTGATCTCTCAGCGGCTTTTGATACCATTGACCATGGCATCCTTCTGCACCAACTGGAGGGGTTGGGGGTTGGGGGCACTGTTTTGCGGTGGTTCACCTCCTACCTCACTGATCGGTCGCAGTCGGTGTTGGCAGGGGGTCAGAGGTCGACCCCTAGGTTCCTCCCTTGTGGGGTCCCTCAGGGATCGGTCCTCTCCCCTCTGCTGTTTAATATCTACATGAAACCGCTGGGCGAGATCATCCGACAACACGGGGTGAGATATCATCAGTATGCTGATGATACCCAGCTTTACATCTCCACCCCGTGTCATTTCAGTGAAGCAGCGGAAGTGATGTGCCGATGTCTGGAGGCTGTTAGGGTTTGGATGGGTGCCAACAGGCTCAAACTCAACCCCGACAAGACGGAGTGGCTATGGGTTCTGCCTCCCAAAGATATTTCAATATATCCGTCCATTAGCCTGGGGGGGAGCTTTTGACCCCCTTAGAGAAGGTCCGCAACTTGGGCGTCCTCCTCGATCCACAGCTAAATTTGGAACATCATCTTTCGGCTGTGGCAAGGAGGACATTTGCCCAGGTTCGCCTGGTGCACCACTTGCGGCCCTATTTGGACCGGGAGTCTCTTCTCACAGTCACTCATGCCCTTATCACCTCGAGGTTCGACTACTGCAATGCTCTCTACATGGGGCTACCTTTGAAAAATGTTCGGAGACTTCAGGTAATGCAGAATGCAGCCGCGCGAGCAGTGTTGGGCTTGCCTAGAAATGCCCACATTTCGGCATCACTCCGCGAGCTGCATTGGCTGCCAATTGGTCTCCGAACCCAATTCAAAGTGTTGGTTATGACCTATAAAGCCCTACATGGCATCGGACCAGGTTATTTACGGGACCGTCTGCTGCCTCATGAATCCCAGCGGCCGGTTAGGGCCCACAGAGTGGGCCTTCTCCAGGTCCCGTCAGCCAGACAGTGTCGCCTGGCGGGGCCTAGGGGAAGAGCCTTCTCTGTTGCGGCCCCGGCCCTCTGGAGCCAACTTCCCCCGGAGATCCGTGTCGCCCCCACCCTCTCCGCCTTTCATAAATTGCTTAAAACATACTTTTGCCGGCAGGCCTGGGGCAGCCAACACCTTGCCCCTAGCCAGTGTATGTTTGTGTGTATGTTTGTGGAATGATTGGTTTCTTTTTTATCTAAGGGTTTTTATATTTATGTATTTTATTGTAATTTCTATCATGTTGTGAGCCGCCCTGAGTTCTCCAGAATAGGGCGGCATAGAAATTAAATAAATAATAATAATAATAAATAATAATAATTCACCCGCTGAAATGGTAGGAGGAACCATTGGAGGTCCCGCAAGTGGAGCCTGGTCCAGGGAACTATGGCTATGCTGGAGACCATCTTTCCCAACAGTTGAGAGAGTAAAGCCAGTGGAATGATACAGTCCCTGTATTCCCGACGAACTAGATCCCTGATGCTGACCAATCGCTCCTTGGATAGATAGACCATGCAATTTGTGGTGTGTATGACGGCTCCCAGGTGCAGAAGCCTGAATGATGGAACTGTCTGGCTTTTTTGGAAATTGAGTGAGAAGCCATGCTGTTGGAGGACCTGAATGGTGAGTTCCAGGTCTGACTGAGCTGCCTGGAAGATGACACTTGAATCAGGATGTCGTCCAAGTAACACTGGACGTGTATTGGTACCTTCCTTAAGTGGGTGGCTAGTACGGCCAGGATCTTGGTGAACACCCTGGGCGCCGAGGAAAGGCTGAAAGGGAGGGCCCTGTACTGGAAATGACTGCCCCTGTAACAGAACCTGAGGAACCGCCGGTGAGCTGGATGGATAGGGATGTATAGGTACGCTTCCGTGAGGTCTATTGATGCCAGGAAATCTCCTTGTCTGATGCCCCCCAGGATGGACTGGAGTGATTGCATCTTGAACTTTTTGTAAGTGACGTAATAGTTTAGACCTTTGAGATCCAGAATTGCTCTCCATCCCACTGAGGCTATGGGAACCACAAAGAGGATGGAGTAAAATCCCCCTCCCCTGTGGTCTGGCGGTACCGGTTCTATGGCCTGAATCTCTAGGAGATGTTGAATGGCCTCCTGCATGAGTCCCTGTTTGAGTGGATCCCGGGAAACGGGACAGGCAATGAATTGGTCCGGGGGCTTGGCTAGAAACTCCAGGGACAGACCAAACTGGATGGTTTGTAAGACCCAGGTGTCTGTGGAATTGAGTTCCCACTGATGGAAGAAGTTGGCCAGCCTTCCCCCGATGGGGAGTGCAGTGTAAGAGTCATTTGGACCTCCTGTAGGGGTGTCCTGCCCCTCGAAATGGCCGCTTAGACTGGCTCTGCTGCCTGGACCGAAAGCGTGGTCTGTCATAAGGACGGTCATACGGTCTGTCCTGTCTGGGAGTATATGAGCGGGAGGGCTGAGTAACTGTTGGACCTGCTGCCGGCTGAAAGGACTGCCTACGAAAATAGGGAGCAGGACGTTTGTCGGACCGTTTGTTCAAGTGAGCCATGACCTTCCGCTTGTCCTTGTTTTCCACAAGGTACGGAGCCAGGGCCTCCCCAAATAAAGTATTGCCCAGGTAGGGAGCAGTCGCTAGGCACCATTTGGCTTTGGCGTCAGCCTGCAAGTATTTCAGCCATAGCATCCTTCTGGCTGTGATGTTGGATGCCAGAGACTTAGATGCAAAGTTGGCTGACTGAAGCGTTGCATCCGCAGCATACTCAGTGGCCACCACCATTTTGCTTAGGTCCTGGTGGATCCGAATGTCCTCAGCAGGGACTCTGGCCTGAAGCTGACGAAGCCATAAGAGTAGTCCGGACAAACAAGGACACACAAGTGGCTGTTTTAATTGCCCATGCTGCTGATTGATGGGTCTTCCGGAAAGTTTGGTCCCATTTTCTGTTGTCCACTTTGAGCACCTCCGGCATGTCCCCAGCGACCGCAGTCTGGGATACCAGAGGGGTCCAGGCTTCGTCTACCTTGGGGACCTCCAATGCATCAGTGAGGTCTGTGGAGGTGCTAAATATCTTCTTGTCAGTCCCGCTTATGGAAGGGAAGGAGGAAGGGGAGGCCCATTGTCTCTTGATCCCTTTAAGAAAAATGGGCACGGAATGTGATGTTGGGCTGCCACCGTTTCAAAAAATATCGGATTTGGGCTGGAATCTGATGTAGCCTGTGGCTGAGGGAATTGATCGGACCCTATGTTTGCCGTTGATATGGCCTTGCGAAGCAGGGTAAGAAACAGGGCTGGATTGAACAGGCCTCCCGAAGGGGAGGGCTCAGGAGGAAGTTCCTCCTCCTCTGACAGGTTAAAGTCCAGCTGCTTCTCACCTTGCAGGGAAAAGTAGCCGCTCATAGAGGAGTGCGCGGGAGACGTGGGCTCCTGAAGTATAGGGAGCCCCGTAGGAGGAACATAAGGTGGCATGGCTGATGTGGAAGCCCCCTGACCAGGTGGATGGAAGGAACATTCTGCTAGAGCTCGGTCCACAACCTTAGATAGCAAGGATTCAAGGCAGCCATCGGAGAAAATGTCTCTGATGTCTGGTCCCCTGAGTCCTGCAGCCATAGGAGTGAAGGTGGCCTCTGGGGCTGCACCTGGAGCTGTTGTTGTGTGTTGGACCAATGTGGAAGGAGAGCTGAGTGTGACCGGCATCCCTGTGAGGGACCACACACCTTGAGCTGAAGTTGAAGGGACTAAGGGGAGGTCAAATTCAGGGACCACCCATTGATCCGTCTCTAATCCGGCCTGCCTCTGCGCTCTGGAGAACTCCTTCTTCAGAGCCTGGTGCCTAGGGCTGGCTTGCTTTTCCACTAACTTGGAAGACTTCTTGAGCGTGGTCTTAGCCTTAGATTTGGGCTTGCCTGCCGCCTCCTGTTTGGAGGATTTGTGGCAGCCGTAACTGGAGGATGGAGAGGCTGTGCTCATGGGTTGAGGCATCGTGCAGCCCTCCATCCTGGTTGAGCAGCCTCCAGGAAAATGAGACGAAGCTCTTGGCAGAAGCAAAATTGGAACAAGTAACAAGACTGCTCCCGTGATCACCTGACCAGAAAAAAATTCTCTCTGGGCTTCGGTCATGGCAATTGAGTCAGATGCTGAAGGCAATGTTGGGGACCCTCTCTGGTCTCTGCCCGGAGGCCTTAGGTGGCCAGTCAATGTGCACCAGCAAACAAAATGCCCCAATGAAGGCGCAGAGGGCCTGAAAGAAAAAAAGTGTCCTGACAAGGAAGAATCAGGCTCAATTGGCAGCTACACAAATTATATTGTATTGTAGAAGGTAATAAAAGGGAGGCATCCCCCAGATGCGGCCTAAGTCAGGCCAACTACTTTGAGTAGGCCTTGTTGGGCCTAAAGAAGCCCCCACGTGGCGTTCAAGATGGTGGCCCCACTACTCTGAGTAGGCCTCATTGGGCCTAAAGAGTCCCCCATGTGGCGTTTAAGATGGCGGCCGTCAGGAGGTGATCTCGCAATTTATGCCCAGGGGAGAGCAGCAAAATTGGAAATTAGAGCCCTAAAAAGGGCTGTGTAAACTGGGCCACCGATGAGACAGAGCACTGGAAACACCGAAGAAAGGCCGTTCGCGGCTCTTTGTCCTTGTTGGTGGCCCCAATATGGCGGCCATGACTCGTTCTCTGCTGAGAATGGTCTCCACGGCCTTAAAAGCAAGGTCCTGGTGCTGGGACAATTGCAGTGGCAGCGCTAACTGCTGCGCCGAAAATACGCTCCGTAAGACTGCCTCCAAATGGCAGGTGAAAACGAGGCTGAATTTCGCTCTGTAAGGCTGCCTCTGAATGGCAGGCAAGAATGAGGCTTAAATTGGCTTCATTGCCTTTAATGGCAACCAAAATGGCGTCCGCGACCGTCCTCAAATCATGATTGAGTTAGCACTGAGCCCAGTGCTTGTGGGGAAATTTTGTTAAAGGGGATTCCAAATTACTGTTTTAGTCAAATATTGGGATAACTAAAGGAAAGGAGAATTCACCAATGGAGTTTTCTAACCTGCTATCTGCTGAGAACCAAACCTGATACGTCTTCAAGAGCTGAGACCAACTTAAGACTGGATCTCCTAGCAAGAGGGGACGTGTCAAGTTTGGCTACTTGGTCTCAAGAGCAGGCAGACAGAGAAAACCCATTGGTGGATTCTCCATCTCCTGTACTGGAGAATGGCCAAGTATTACTGTCCTCTTACTTCAGCACCTGCCGCTGAGATGATATCTCACATTAACAGATAGAGTCAAACTTCTTCCCTTGTTTTGTCAAGCCAGTCCATGTGCTAAAAGAGCAGCACTGCTTTGTGTTCTATTTAACATTTTTTGAATAACTTCCCCTTTCCTTCCAGTGCTGGAAGGAGCAACAACTAAAAAAAGGCTGAAGATGGTTAATTTCTGCAGCACCTACTGAATTAGTTCTCTGAGAGCAAATTATATTTTAAGCAACATTTTTTTTTGTGGAAGTAAGATTATCTACTTTTTGTTTCATGTCTTTTCTGCTATTATTATTGAAAGAAATGCTCACAAAGAAGTAATTAACATCAGTGGCCAGGAAACACAGAAAGCACAAGGTTGTGTGTGTCTTGCAAGTTAACAGCACAGCAGAGGTGTCATTGGTATTTGAATCTGACATTGTGGTGCTTGTATACGACACATGTCCACATGCAAGTGAACTTGATTGATAGATTGAAAGTTGTGGTTTATAGAGAGAGAAAAATATACCTAGCAATAATTACCAGATATATACAGGGGGGGGAAGTTAGAGCATCCAATGCTATGAGCATATAAGTAAATTAGCAAGAGACAACTGGGAGATAACAATAGCACAATAGGCAGTTCAGTTGTGGCTGATAAAAGTTTATAGAATGAGATATGAGTTACTATATATTTTTCACTTTGTTAAAGTGTCTTCTCTTGAAATATTTATTAACATACAATCTGGGCAAAATATGAGCAAATCAAAAGTTTACAAAGGAAGAGAGGCACTTGTCTTGCCCCATCAGACACTGATTCATGAAAAAGAAGAAGCCCCTCATGAACTAAACCAGAGGTGTCAGAATCAACTTCATTTAGGGCCGCATCAGCATTATGGTTGCCCTCAAAAGGCCAGATGGGCGTAGCTGGGTATGCGTGACTGGGTGGTCACAGTGGGCTGCTGTAACTAGATAGGTGTGACTAGGTGGGCATGGTCAGGTAGATGCAGCCAGCCCAACCCCGCTTCCCTGAGGAGGTGCCCAGCTGTGTTTACCTCCTCCGTGAGGCTGTTGTTGCTGTGTTCACTTTCCTTGGCCAGGTTGCTCTTGGTGGGTGCAGGAGGGCAGTGGTGGGAGTGAAGCTCATGGGTGCCATTCCAAGGTGGCTGCTTCACCCAGCAGGCTGCGACGGCGGCTTCTCCTCTGGGCTCATGAACTTCCCAGGCTGGAGGAGAGTGTAGGGGCGGTGGGGCTCCTGCTGGATGGGGCTGCTGCTGCTGCTGGTGGTGCTGGAGGGCGAGGTGAAGTGAGGCAAGGCAGGTAGCAGGGCAGGGATGGCCTGCCTGCGGGGCCCTGAGGTGTGCAAGTGCAGTGCAACTGGGGCCATGAGTTTGACATGTCTGAGCTAAACTGTGATGGGTGGGGGATATTTTATTTCAGAACCACAGACATGCCAAACTCAAGATGGGCCAGATCAGGCCCATGATGTGTTTAGATCTGGCCCACAGGGCCGCCCTGGAGATGGCAAGGGGCTGGGCCCACCTGTACCACAATCATGCACCTCAGGGCCCTGCCCTGCCACCTGCGTTGCCTCGCCTTGCCCCTCAGCATTGGTAGCAGCAGCAGCAGCCCCATCCAGCAGAAGACCTGCCGCTCCTCCATTCTCCTCCAGCCTGGGAAGTACGCAAGCCCAGAGAGGAAGCCACTATCACAGCCTGCCGGGCAAAGCAGCCACCTCGGAGTGGCACCCACAAACTTCACCCCTCTGCCGCCCTCCCGCACCCACCATAAGCAACCTGGCCAAGGAGAGTGAGCACAACAGCAGCAACCTTGAGGAGGAGGTAAGCAAGGCCAGGCACCCCCTCGGAGAAGCAGGGTTGGCTGTACCTATCCAGCCATGCCCACCCAGCCATGCCCACCCAGCTGTGCTCATCTGACCCTTTGAGGGCAACCATAATGCTGATATGGTCCTCAATGAAATTCAGTTTGACATGCCTGATCTAGAGTATAATGTATAGATTTGAATGAGCTATTTAAATAACAGTGATCTTATGATTCTTCAATATTAACACATTTATTCTAATGGATTGTTATTGTAGGAAAGCTGGTTTCTAAGGTGGCGTAAGACTCTTGGGTGGTTTTGCTAGATGAAGTGAATAGCTCTTTAAATTGGCTGTATGTATGCACTGCAATGCAAAAGCCTATACTGAATGGTTAAAAAAAATGTATTGGTTTCAACAATTTTATTTTGCAATTTTTTATGACAAAATAAAACAGGAAATTGTTGAGAAAGTGTGAAAAAAATGCTGAGATTAGAAACACCAAGCTTTTAAAATCAGTGACTAACAGGCACAAAAGGCTAGGTCTGTAAGGTTCAATTAAACAAACAAAAAACAATGCGCAGGAATCTTTTTATCTAACATTTGGCACCTACTTAGAGTTAGATAAGGGTCAATGACACTCAAAGGGGGTTGGACTTAGTTTTCTTGTAGCTACATAGGGATTCTAGCTTGATCCCCCTTTTCTCTTCACCCCCTTACTTCTTTTTCTCTCCCCTTCTGGCATGAAGGCCAGAAATGAATGGTTGAGCATCATCAACTACTCAGCCTCCCTTTGGATGTGTACCCAGAAGTAGATTAAGCCCTTTAGCTACAGATTCCTCAGGCAGCGCGGGGTGGGGTTCTGGTAGCTTGGTTGGTCATGGCTTTTCAGGGAAACATTGATGAAACTGCCAAATCAATTCAGGGTCATGGACATACTTGGTTGCCTCTGGTGATCAAACTGGGTTTGAATTTCTTCCTAATGTGAGTCAGTGATAATCAGTTCTGGTACATTTGGTCTAGAGTCTCTGGACTCCTTGCCTGATGAGCTCAGCAGCGATTTGATCATTCAGACCTTGTCTAAACTGAGCCATCAGGACTGCCTCTGCTGTGATCAACTTGAATATTAATATGTACCGCCTGATTCTATTACTCTGTTTAGGTAGGTGAATTCATCAGGTCTCTCTTATCGGATCTCCAAAGTGGCCTCTGAAGTTAATCATGAAGTTTTGATAGTTATCCAAAATCAAGTCATCCCATTTTGCACATTGGGAGTGAAAAATTGTATTATTTATTCACTTTTTACTCTGGAAGTTTAAATCGGTATTTTTTTTAAAAAAAGAATTTTGAATAGATAAAATTCTAAGCATTTCAAGTGTACTTAAAATAAAATTGTGGATATTAATAACATTTCTGTATAATTTCTATGTAAGTTTCAAAACTCATCCAAATATATTTAAAACATTTCAAACACCCCAGAACTGTATTAAATTTTAACATACTATCATTAAAAGGAACTTAATAGGACAATATTATTTGACAGAATTCAATATGTGATTTATGCATGTGATTTTTCTCCAAATTGTAAAGTGCACGCGCGCGTGCACACACACACACACACACACACACACACACACAATTAGAATTTTTCACATGATGCTTGGGTGATTAGCACAGTTTTCTGGACCATATCACAGATTTCTGATCCAATGTTTGAATTCATTCATGCTGATGCAAGGGAATGTTTCCATCTGTAGCTTTGCTTTGCAATACATGTTGAAGACCATATGGCTGTGTTTGGCATTTCCCAGCACTTTGTCAATGTTTTCCTGCAACTATCCCGCCTCCTGCTGAATCTAAGTCTTCAAGAAATATCTTTGCTTCTCCTGAGTATAATGGAATAGCCTTCTACAATTAATGCTTTGTCCTTGAACCAGAGAAGCTATAGGTTTGCAAAATTAGCTCTAAATATGAAAATCCAAACCATGTTGGCCAACATCAAAAATTTATCTTTGATTTTTCCCCCCCTAGATTAGCCTTAAAAAGAAAATCTATACTTCTGTTCATGACATCCTGTTTCTTTTTAATGAATGATCTGGATAAAGAATTAAACAGATATATAATTTGCTGATGAAACAAAACAGTTTGAAGTGCATACAATTTGAAGGAAACTATATGTCCATGTGCCGCCTCTATGTTGGTTGAGGCAGGCAGGATTCCCTTGAGTACCATTTGTTTGGGGGTCAAGGGAAAGGGAGGGTTTTGCCTTCTCTTTCTGCTCAAGATCCCCATGTACATTTGGTGGGCCACTGTGTGACACAGAATGCTGGACTCGATGGGCTTTGGCCTGATTCAGCATGGCTCTTCTTATGTTCTTATGTTCTTATATAATTAAATTATCATATTAAAATCTGTGCTGAAAAGAGAAGCAAACTATAATTCAGTAAAACAATGACATTACACATGACTAAATGTACAAAACTGAACTGATGGGATAAAACTTAGCAGATGAAAAGGACATAGGGCCAAGTTCTAATGAATCATACTAACGTTGCAGTATATTACAGCAATAAAAACTAAAGTCCCCGGAGAGGAGCGGCATACAAACCCAAATAAATAAATAAATAAAGGTATAAATTAAAAATGTATTAGCATATATACTGAAATAAAGGCAGAAAATGGCAATATTATCTTTGTTTGCTATTGATTATCTCATTTGAAAACTTACCCTTAATTGAGGTGAGACACTATTAGACAAATCATTAACAAGTAAATGAAAAGTAAGTCAAGAATATAACAACAATATAAAGGACGTAAGTGATGGTTTTCTATCTCTAAATGGTCCTTCATGCCTTGTCACCTGACAGCTAGACTATTGTAATACACCCTACGAAAGGCTGCCCTTAAAAATAACTTGGAAGCTACAACTAGTCCAGAATAAGCAGTGCAGGAAGCATGCCCATGTGAACCATCGTCCTGTTAGCTGCACTGATTGCCAGTCAATTTCTGGATACAATTCAAGGTGCTGGCTATCATTTATGTAGCCATTTGTCGCATAGAGCCAGATTATCTACGGCAGGGTCCCCCAATCCTGGTGTGTGGCCCGATGCCAGGTTGCGGCCCATTGGGAACCGGGTTGTGCAAGTAGTGGGCAAGCATGTGCACACTTGCAAAGCTGCATATGTATAACAGTGTGCACACACAGATAAAATCATACCCTCTCTTCCTGCTGCTGTCACCGATCTGGAGAGCTAGAAAGGTTGGGGACTGCTGGTCTAGGGGATTGTCTTTCTCCAATCTGGTAAGATTGGATAGAGTGCTTCAAGTGCCTTCAGTCAAATAATACCATCTCTCAGGACCCAAGAAGTGCAACTTCTCTACCTTCTGGAATTATATCCCCCAGAGAAAGCAGCCACTCTGGTGAGGTTCTGAAAGTCTTGACTGTTTTCCTAGGGTAGGGTGTTTGTGGAGCTCTATTACTTACGTTTTCGGTTTGAAGAAGTATGTTTGTCCAGACAAATGATTCTTCCAATTGGTTCTTTTTTGTTGTTTCTTACTTTTCATGTAAGCCAATCAGAATTGTATTACAGTCAGGTCACCGCTAAATTTCATAGATAAATACACAATAAATACATGTGACTTTTCATTTATTGAAAGAATGTTAACAATCATCCTCTCACAGGGAGTTAATTGGGTAATAAGGTATTACTTAGTGAAATGAAATTATGTTCCTTGTTGGAGAGTTTTTTAAAATCATCTTTTTCCAGGTGCTAGAAAAAACAATCTATGAAGTGTCTTCCAGTCTTATGATTCTACTATTAGTAGAAAAGAGATTCACTTCTTCTAGAAGAGATATTGCTTCATGACACTCCTCCGGCAGTGGCAGCTAGAATTAGATTTGGTTTGAAATATGACTTCTGTGAAAGAGTTAGGGGAACCTGTCTGACTTGCACCGATCAACATGGGAACTTGGAGTATGGAACGTGACTTGCTAGAGGGTAGTATTTGAAGGACACACCAGACATTACGTATGTGCTACAGTGAAGAAGTAGACTGTAGATCAACAGATCTGTAGAACAGTTCTCAGTTCAACAGTTCAGTAAGACGAATCCACAATACAATAGAAGATAAGAGCACAAGTGATTGGTAAATAGTGTGCTGCAGCTGCCAAAAAAAGCCAACTCAGTGCTGGGCTGAATTAACAGAGGGATAGAATCAAGATCACATGAAGTATTAATACCACTTTACAATGCCTTGGTAAGGCCACATTTGGAATACTGCATCCAGTTTTGGTCACCACGATGTAAAAAAGATGCTGAGACTCTAGAAAGAGTACAGAGAAGAGCAACAAAGATGATTAGGGGACTGGAGGCTAAAAACATATGAGGAACGGTTGCTGGAGGCTAAAACATATGAGAAACGGTTGCTGGAATTAGTTTAACGAAGAGAAAGACGATGGGGGACATGATAGCAGTGTTCCAATATCTCAAGGGCTGCCATAAAGAAGAGGGAGTCAAGCTATTCTCCAAAGCGCTGGAGGGCAGGACAAGAAGCAATGGATGGAAACTAATCAAGGAGAGAAACAACCTAGAGCTAAGGAGAAACTTCCTGACAGTTAGAACAATTAACCAATGGAACAACCTGCCTCCAGAAGTGGTGAATGCTCCAACACTGGAAGTTTTTAAGAAGAGACTGGACAGCCATTTGTCTGAAATGGTGTAGGGTTTCCTGCCTGAGCAGAGGGTTGGACTTGATAACCTCCAAGGTCCTTTCCAACTTTATTATTATTATCATTATTGTTATTGTTATTGTTATTATTATTATTATTATTTTATAAAAAAAATTCTTTATTAAAACAATCAACATTAAACATAATATCTTATTAAGAAGCAGTCCTCGTAAAACCTGTAATACAACACTACGTATAGGATCATATTAAGAAGCAGTCATCGTGAAACTTGTAGTACAACACTAAGTATTAATCTTTGTAAACATCTGACTTAGTAAACATTCTTCACTCCTCACTTCAAGCCTCAACTTCAAATGCGTCAAATTTTTTCTCCATTTCTGCCAATTGTATTACTTTCAGAGTCCTAACCCCAATATGCGGTGTTTCTGGCTTCCTCCAGTATTATCCCACCCGCAGTCCAGTTGCTGTGACCAGATTCAGAACCATATTCATCTCAGTAGTAGTGCAATCTCTTATATTTCCTAACTAAAGATTCTGAGGTAGAAATTCTTATTGTTATTATTAACTGCAGTACCAAACTGAATATTTTCAGATCATAAAGATATTTAAATTATTTAACCAAGATAGTGTACATAATTTAACATAGGGAGTGCAGTTATTCATAGATTTCACAGATTCTCTATATGATTAAAAGCACTATAAATTATGCACTATGTTGACCATCATGACAATAAACATAGGATTAAGAGGTTCTTTCTTGAACTAATTGCTTTAGATATTGTCCTCAGGCAATCAACATCCCTTGAGAAGTTTCTTGAATTCATCAACACCAGACAAATACTTGTCTTCCTACCAACCTTACCATGAACTCTATTGCTTAAGGCAACAGAGTATGGCAAATTGGGAATTATTTGAGTTTCTAGTTCAAAATATCTGGAAGGGACCCAGGTATAAAAGGCTGTCATTTAAAAGCTAAATTGCATTATTTTCAGTGAGAATGTAATTAGATTTTGACAATTGCGCCTGAAACACAGTGGTAATAGTAGAGTGTGCTTTCTGATTTCTCCTGCCAAATTCTTCTTTTCACAACATTTATTAGTTATATAAAATGCTATGTTTCCCAAATTCAGTTGGCTTTAGAAGCCTATTTTGCAGACTTGAAAGTTAAAACTTTCAAAAGAGCTCTATAGAACACAAAACCCCAAAATGTATATATGGCATTATTTTCATTTGTTTTCTGGCTCTCAAAATATAGCTTGCCTTTTCAACCTCATCTTCCTATAGTAGCAACAATTAAATAGTTCATTTATTTTAAAAAAAACCAGTAATTGCACATTAGAATATTGTAGGATGGGGAAATGACCAGTCACTGTTTTAAGCTCCCTCCCTTTTAGCCATATAAGGCAAAAAATGAATATTAAGCCGATAAGACATATACACATTGGGTTATTCAAGTTTACTGTAACCATCCCTATGCTGGTATCTGCTACTGTGGGACAAATCCAATTATTACTGAATAAACTTTTCACTTACTGGCCTCCTCTGCTTATTGTTATAGTACAGTAATATGGAATTGTTATTCTATGATACTACATCAGGAAACAAAAGTCATTTCTTTTATTTGTAATAATACTGTGAAGGTCTATGAAATTATTTGGAGAGCTGAAATTCCCCATTTTCTATGCTAAAATAGGTAATTCTGATAAGATAAAAGATATAAGTAAATGTGTGATAATACCAAAACTAATTACACATAGAGTATTATCCCATATTAAAAATAATAAACTCACCTACAGGAACAATTATACAAAAGTGTTTAGGTAAGTGCCCTTGCACTAGACTATTTGCTTGCATTTTCTTTTCCTAATAGCAACTAAATTATTTTGACACCAAGAAAGAACATTCCATAAATGCATTTCCATCCTAGATAATAAAATAGGAATAAAGTAAAACAGAATAATAAAATAATTGATTCATTTTCACAACATTCAATATGGAGCTACTTGAGGTGACTGCAATCTGGCCAGAACAGAAAAGCTGTGTTGCATTTGAGGGAAAATTTGGAGGACATGCCAGCTGAGATCGTACATGCACTGTGTGGGAAAATCAAGCTAAAACAGAATAGCTCTATAAATAGTTGTTCCCCAAGAAGTAGTTAATTGTTAAACTAGAGTTAAAGACATATAATTATTAATCAACACATACTGCATGAAATATTCCTGCCACTAGAATTTCCATCCCAGTTATATTTTGAGAAGCAGGACTGAGATTAATAATTACCTCATTTCTAGATGTCCATGAACTCTTCTGTCTATAGGCATGCAAGAAAATAATAATAAAACCCCTGCCAAACAACCAATGTCCATCAATATCAAACTCATTAGAAAAATAATCCAGGAAAACTAAGATTAAATCTACAAATTAAGGATTTTTAACAAATTTATTACAACAATAATTTGATTAACTAGTTCAAATTATCAGATAAGTTATCAAAAATGCATATTCCAGTCTGTGTACAACTTTTACAGAATTAAATCAAATAGCTGTAATAAAAGGAATTGAGTATGTATATCAAGCACCGCAGCAGGTGCAAAAGCCTGAGAGGCTCAAAGAATCTTACATATTGAATAGAAAATATTAGTATCTGCCATGTAGTAGCATTGATATGACAAATGCCTTCCTGTTAAAATGGTGCAGGATTAGAATTGACATGTTTATCCTGGATGGATTCTTAAAACTTCACTTTCTCTTATAGTAAACATTGGCAAAATGTCCTTATATGTGCAAGAAACCTGTAATAAAACAATGGAACATTCATTACTGCAGCTGAAGAAAAATTATGGTCCTATGAAATTCAGTTAATCTGACAAAATGACATCTGTCACTAGTTCAGTCTTTGTGACCTATGCTACTCCTGTTTTGCTGTCTTCCTTAACAAAACTAGATTTTTTATGTTTTTTATTCACTAGTAGGATTCTACCCCTTCCCCCACCTTTCCACATCAGTAAAGAGATTCAAATTTCAGGCCTGCTTGTGTCATTATTGTGCCTTTTGGAATAATAGGGGCAACTTTGGGACAAATGTAGAAGCAAATAAATCTTTTTGAGAAAGATTAGCGCTGTAACACTTTATTTATTGCTCTAGCTTTTCTTTCAGATCCTATGGCTAGTTTATAGGACTGCCAATTAATACTATTTCTTTTTGTATTTAAGATGAATGGAGAAGATGTGACTCTGAAATTCAAAAACTCAATAAATTTAGAACACACAAAGTAACATATTTACAAAGCCCTGCTCAGGGTAGAAATGCACTCTGAATTTTTCTGCTGATACTACACAAAGGTAAGACAACCTAAGTTACCGTTCCCACAGCAACCGCCTCCCCAATCTCTCATATGCAGATAGCTCCCTGAATCCCACAATGGCTCCTGCTTTTAATTCTGGAGATAGAAATCTCATAGGAGTCTAAACTCATACCCATCATCCAAAGTAGCTCTAAGGAAGATGTAAGGAAACTAAATATGATATGTTGTAGTGTTCTGTGAAAAGTCCTCTAATCTATGAAGGCCTGAGGGATGTTCACATGATAAAATTAATATTGATATGTTAGAACTATTGTAAAAAATAAACTACTATTCCACTCCCTGTCCCATTTAGAATGTAGGAAGTATCTGATATTCAGTGATACTGGAATAGTGTTTTAAGTAAGTGTTTTAACTAAGCCTTAGTGTTTTAAGTAAGCCTTGAAGAGATTCCAGACATATATGGAGCAATCACTCCCTATGTAATCTGCTTGCTCTCTAGATTCCCTTAGAGAGAATTTCTCTGTGCCCACACATAATGAAGCACATTTATTTAATTCAGATTCAGAAGGCTCCACGACTTCCGAGTTCCAAAGAATTCTGGGTCGCTTGCATAATTAAAAGGGGAGGGGAATGAGAGGGAGAGGAAGAGAGAAAAAAGACTATGTATGCCTGGGCACAAAAATTGCCAGGGTCTCAACAAAAAATGTCATCCCAGACTTAGGAGCAAAGCCAAGTTTTCAAAAACTTGTGGAACCCTTATAGAGTTGTGCAGATTTCTAGGGGGGGGGAGCGGATGATGTTCTTGACAGTTAAAAGGTATTTTGTGTAGTTATATTCATATCATGGAATACTATATTTGATGAGGTTATAGTACCTGCTCTTTCACTTTCAATATCAGTATTTGCTGGAAAAAAAGAATTTCCCTTGGTATTTGATATTTAATGGTGCTCTTCCAGTATTCACAGCCGCTAGTTTTGCATGAGTTATATATTTTAAGATATTTTAATATTTTAAATTATATATCTGTTAATTAAAATTTAAAATATATCAAAGGTATTGTAATACAACACACAGCCAGAGATGTGTAGCTAATAGTTACTTAGAGCCTTTTGGGAACTGACTGGAATATAAATCTCAGAAATAAATAACAAGAAATCCACTATTACTGTAAATAAATATTTCCCCCTTTTTCCAAGAGAACCTTGGGTCAGGACTACAGGTGAACAAAATAAAGGACAACCTAGCTGCCAGAATGAAATAGTTTCATATCAGCCTAACAATTTCATGGTAATCATGCATTTTTTCCAAAAACAAAAATATCTATGAAAGTAATCTAGACGGCTGAAACAAACAAGTCTTCCTGCACTAGAGGGCTAAAGAGATCAGCAGCAGCCTGATCCAGCAGAAAACTGTCTCTATTCACTGCCCCCCCCAAGTTTGCAATTTGTTTCCTATAACTGAAAATAAAAAAAGCAAATAATTTGCTAATTATCAATAAGCAAATGAGATAAACACACAACTGTAAATATTTGGGCCAGAATAAGGGGGTCAAAGGAAAAAAAACATACTTCTTGATTCCAATTTCGATATTGGCTTAAAAGATACTATGCAGAACATCTTATATATTCATCCCAATTAACTGGTTCGCAGGATGGAGCTGGTGGAAGCTATTCCAAAATTTTTCCTCCTCTCATAAGTAGCAAATACTCTGATTTTCCAGTGATTAGACCACTCTTAACTGGGCCAGAAGACAGGGAGCAACAGTGGATTCATCCTCAACCCTTTTGGCTCTGATCAACCAAAGCAGAAGGGGTGGGTGACAATTTCACTGGGTTTTGCAACTTGTTATAAATAATAGTAGAAAAATCTAATTTTAAAAAAAGTCCATCATTAAAAGAAAATATTAATGCATTGCCAAACAATATGACAGATCTAAGACTGAAGCAGCTCATCAAGGGGACTGGCCTGGCTTTGAAATGAGAGAATATGAATGTAGTTATTCTGAGTACTATTACCAAGTGAATCCTTGGCAGTATCTATCTCCCTGTCAAGGATATATCTAGGCATCTCTGTTTCCTATCTATAGGAACTTAGGAAAAAAAATAGGAAGCTTATTTTTTTCTTTATCTGTGTTATATGCCCTTTATGTGAGGCAAACTTTGACAATATCCAAATGTGAGACATAGCAAGTTGGGTATAGTGGTTGAGGCATTAGGATAGAAATTGGGAAACTGTGACTTCTAGTCGCACCTTGGTCACAAAGCCAGTCATGTGACCTTGGGCCAGTCACTTCATCTCAGCTTTAAGAAGAAGACAATAGCTAACCACATCTGAAAAAAAATTGCCAGAAAAACGAAGGGACTCATTGAGGCAGTCTCTAAGAACTGGACCTGATCGAACTGAGAAAAAAAATCCAAATTATTTATATTGCAGTGTTTTTCTATTATAGCATTTCCAGATTTTGCATAAGCAATTGACATATTTTACTTCATGCATTGGAATGAATGCAATGTTTTAACAATTAAGGATGTGGGGGTGATATTTAAGAACTCGCAAAAATATATTTAAATTTTCATTGATTCCCACTCACATTGCACTCTGCTTTTTTCTGAGATTCAAATAAGCAACATTTCATATTCAAAAGTAGAACTGTTAAAAGATTTAAATTCCTCATAGAATTTGTTTCTAGGGTCTTCTTCTGTAGTATGAACAAGACAACTGGGGTCTTTGATTATAGGTATCTAATTTAAGTCAAAGGTTACATGAATGTTTCATTCACATCTGGTTCACTTTAATGTCATTGCCACAGGTCTGCCTTTCTAAAGAAATAATCTACTTTACATACTATGCAAACCACACCCAGGTGATAATTGAATAAATGAGAACTGAAGATACAGTAAGAATAAGATGAGTTCACAGTTCTAATGCTGTATGTCAAGTGCCTCATCAGCAATGCTTAAGGGACAATGTGATACCTTAAATAGTGACACACAAAGCACATCATGCAGTGGCAAGTAAAGCCAACAATACTAGAAAGGAAGCTGGTAAATATGAAGCAGGGAGTTGTCAAGATGCATTGTGGACAGGTTAGAGCATTATTGACAAACTGTACCAATAAGAGCAAACACTCCCAAGTATGACATTTTTTCTTTTTGATATCAAGGTATCTAAGGTGGCTTTTCTTCAAAATAAAAATACATGGCATGCTCATTAAATGAATAATCAAGGACTATTTATTTATTTATTAAACCACACATTTTTGTTTCCTCAAACACAGTTTCTAAATAAGTACCCTTCCTTCAACTTTACTTCTCTGAATGGAGATATTTGTGGTTATGTAGTTCCCAGCTCCTGAATTTTTAAACACTGAAGTCATAATTTGAACTTTCAATCATATATCTGTAGTTAGTTCTTTACTAAGTTTTGGAAGATCAATATTCCTGAGCACAGAGACACTGGTTATATCTGTTTCTTTATTTCTTTGTTTACAAGTTCCTATTTTTGGGAATCAGTTTCTGTAATAGAAAGCAGCTCTTATTTTTGAAGGCTGTTATAACTTATTATGAGCTGAAAATCCCATTTTTGGTTTTGAATGCTGATATTTCACATTGGTCTTGGGACCAAAGTATAGGCTGTGTAGAAAAGTTATTGATGGATCTCATATTTCATTTTCAAGTTAGAGCACCTGTAACTCAAGATTTAGTTTATTAATATAAGGATAACTTTTTTTTCCTGCTCTACCATTTTGCTTATCTAAAAGTCTCTTCCTTGAAAATCTTGTGGAAGAAAGATACCTATATTTCAGTAGGACAGAATACATGGAGCTCAGAGTTGAACTGTGTGGAGTCCTTGGTGTTAAGCACGGTTGTTTGCTTGCAGATGTTTCATTACCAGACTAGGTAACATCATCAGTGCTAGTGAGTGTGGAGTTTTACTCTTTGTTTAAATATAGTATTTTGCCCTGCCTTGGGGGTGTTCTTTTCTCTTTATTAGTTCCTTGATTAGGGTATTGTTTTCTGCTTGGTATTTTGGTGTTAATCTCTGCTTATCTGGATGTTGGTTGCTGCAGAGGATGTGTTCTGGACTTTTTGTTTCTTTCTTAGCTTTTTTATTATCTCTTTTGGATGGTGTATAAATATGGTTTATCTCTATGCATCTATTGATGACTGATACCTATATATTATCTATATTCATGGTTGATATCTCCTATTTCCTCTATACCTCTTAC
Source organism: Bothrops alternatus (assembly GCA_034064705.1). Taxonomy (NCBI): domain Eukaryota; kingdom Metazoa; phylum Chordata; class Lepidosauria; order Squamata; family Viperidae; genus Bothrops; species Bothrops alternatus. Next base: position 4,746,777 of record JARGCV010000589.1, read on the forward strand.
AATTCCTATAGGGAGACAGAATTTCATTAGATAAATGAGATAGTAAAGTCTGTTTCAACAGAGCTAAACCTGGTGATTTCATGAACATACAATATTCATACTATTTAATTGGAAATGTTTTGCTATTGCTTTTTCAAAAATATTTTTGATTTCTTAGTCTAACTTACAGTCCTGATAATTCCTGGTAGTTTCCTGTCCAAATATTAACCAGACATGAACCTGCTTAACCCTTTCAAATACATCTTTCCCAAGTGCTATAGCTCTGATCAATTTTGCATTGTCCACAGTTGCGGCTAGGTAAGTAAAAAAAAATATGAAATCAAATCACAGATCTCCCACACAAACAATAAGTGGCTTCCGGACAATCTACTATCAATCTGAGCTATTCCATTTGTGTTATGGAGATAATCCTGTCTTATGGGCTTGTTCCAAGGATTTCTGGGGTAATGTATGTGATAATGCAGCTGGAGCTCTTAGAAAACACATTGTATAAATGCCAAGTATTATTATGCTGCAACTCTCAACTTGTACGAACTATAGGACATATAATCACTAAAATAGTACAAGTAGTGCTCAACATACAACCATAAGTGAGCCCAAAATTTCAGTTGCTAAATAAGACATTTGTTAAGTGAGTTTTGCCCCATTTTATGATCAATCTTGCCACAGTTGTTAAGTGAATCACTGCGGTTGTTAAGTTAGTAACATGGTTGTTAAATGAATCTTGACTTTGCTTGTCAAAAAGTTGCAAAAGATGATCATATGACTCCAAGACACTGCAACAATCATAAATATGAGTCAATTGCCAGTCAGCTGAATTTTGATCACATGACCATGGGGATGCTGCAACAGTCATGTGAAAAATGGTCATAAGTCATTTTTTTCAGTGCCACTGTAACTTTGAGTAATCACTAAATGGACTGATGTAAGTCAAGGTCTACTTATATATCTCCTTAGTTGCATGAGTATTTCTAGTCATGGCTTTGGATGCCTAAGATAAATCATGCCCTTTGCTTCACCAGGACATAGCTAGTATGAACACAAAGAAACACTTTTTTTTTTTTACCTCAAAGCTACCCTTTAGGAAACATGATTATTTTCCTCTTTAAGGTGGGCAGATATGTAATTGCCTTTGAGAATTTACTACTAAGAGTAGATATATTTCTCTGTTCTCATAGATAACTGTCATAATATTTTGTCTAGGAAATTTCAAAGGAAGAAAGCCCATACAAAAAGCAAGAAAATAAAACTCTCAACAGTTGGGAGTTTCCAAATAATTATCCTCTCCTCCATACAGCCTTGGCTAAGAACCTATTTATATGTAATTTCATTTCATGGCTTATATAACCCTATTATTGCTACCTCTTTACACAGATGAGTGAATTTTAGATAAATATACCTGTGCAGAAATATTCAGGATAAAATTGGTCTGTTCTACACTTTTTGTTTATCTTTCCCCATTTTAATTACCCAAGGACAACATCAGAGCCTTTTTTCACTATATACGTTAATCACAATAGTTGTATGATAAAACCATTATTGAAAGGAAACAATGTAATTATCAGATGCAAAACCATTTTAGAACAGCATCAGACTTCTTTCCAAAGCATGACAATAAATCATAGCTCTCCAGAAATTCTACTTCATATTCTGTAACTAGCAAAGAGCAGACATGTCAAGGTCCCAATGGATAAATAAATGGCTTTTTGCCAAGAAATAAGTTATACCGTGTACTACAGAACATAAGATTTAAGTCTTCTATATAGGCCAGACACAAGGTTTAAATCCTAGGCCTTTTCTTTCTGCCTTTTTGAGGCATAAGATTTTGGACATTCTTTTCTCTGCCTTGAATTTTGTGAATATCTATTCCATATTTACACAGTCTGCCTGGGCTGAGAATCATAGCTTTAGGCCTTGCCAGTTTCAGCCCTTAGAGATATCTAAACACTGCCCTTTCCTTCAGTTTTCAGATAGAAAAGAAAAATAATATCTACGCTAGTTAAACATGCATAAGAACCCCAATTGTTCTAAGTACTCATAGATTATTAATAATCATATAGAACAGGTCAGAGTTCAAATGGACAAACATCTGTTAGCACAGTGGTTCTCAACCTTTTTCAAGACCCCACTTGCCCCGCCCGGGCCGATCCATGCATGCGCGGCGCACGCGTGACGGGAAAAAAAATGGTGGACCGCGACGGGCCGATCCGTGCATGCGCGGCGCGCGCATGACGAAAAAATAAAAATAAAAATGGCGGACCGCGGCGTTTTTCAAAATAAATTAAACGGGCTGTCGGGGGAGTGAATCGCCGGCGGAGAAGAGAGGATCGAAGAGGACCTCCGGCCCGACCCGGCAAGGTGAAAATCACAGCCGAGGGGTCCGGGAGAGCCGCGGAAGAGGCCGAAGAAGCCGGCGGTGGCCGGCTGGCCGGCCGACAGGCCCAAGGAAGAGGCCGCGCGGCCGCTGCTGCGCTGCAGAACGGACCCGGCCGGAGCGGAGAGAAGAGGACGGAGGAAGGCATCGGCGACAGCAGCAGTGGCCACCAGGAGAGCCAGCAGACCGGGAGACGACCCCCGGACGAGCCAACGGGGGAGAAGAAAGCCGGAGAAGCGAAAGGGAAAAGAAAAAGTAAGAGCCAGACGCGGAGAACAAAGGGAGACGTGAGCTGAGCCAGCAGGAAGGCAGAAAGCAGCTGAGGAGCGGACGGTGGGGGAAGGCTCAAACAGAGAGACTGGTGAGTGTTAACCCACACGCTGCGCCCCAGACCCAGCAAAACAGGAGCCCCAGAGACCCAAAAGAGGGCAGGACTTGCCAGGGAAGAAGGTGGGAGGAAGAAGACAGCTGGAAAACACCCTGGAACGCAATAAGGGAAAGGCAGAGGGGATCTGTAAACACAGGGGGATAGAAGACAGGAGGAAGTGACCTGGGCAAGAAGGCAGAGAAAGAGGGGTAAGAAGGAGCCAGAAAAGAGCAAAGAGAAAAAACAGGCTGGCAGAGGGGAGTGAAGAGGAACCCAAGGCAAAGGTACTGAACTGGCTCCCTGAACGTAGAGCTGCCAGAATACAGGCTCTTACTCCTACCCCTACACTGCCTAAACCCTGAAGGCACCCCCTCCCCCTTTTTGGAAGGACCAGATTTCTGGATCTTCACCAGACCACAACCTAGTGTTGCACTGCATTGTGAGAAAAAGGCCATCATCAAAAATCCCAAGCCTCAGATCCTCCCATCTTTGTATCACTCCTGCCAGTACAGAAAAGCTTAATTGAAAACAGGCTACACCCCCTAGTGATCTACCACTTTGCTGTTAAAATACAAACTGTGAGACATGAACACTTGCTAACTTGTAACAGAAAAATTTGATCCAACCCACCCTAGCAACTTGACAATCTTGCACAGGAACAACTCCCCCACAACTCATTGCATCAAGGGGTGGCTTTAAGGGTGGACAGGCCAACAGGAGGAGAAGCTCAAAATGGCTGCCAGACGGACAAAACAAATCAAACTGCGAGACCTGAAGGGAGCTGCACCCTCCCAGGCCCAGCCCTCCAATCTGCTAGGGAACACCCCACCCAACCACACACATACCCACCCAACTGCATGCCCTCAGACCCACACGCCAACCCACGACTCCGCAACAGCACGCATGATCCAAGAACTAAAAGAGACGATTGAGACACTAAATGAGACGATTGCGACGATGGTGGTACGGATGGACGGCATGGATAGAAAATTGGCAGAAATGGGCGCTAAGACGGAGAAAGGACGCCTAGAAACAGAACGGAAGACGGAGGAAAGATACAAAGACATGAAGAGGATGCTGGCGGACCAAGGTGGAGACCTGGAGAAAAAGTGGGAAGAACAGCGCAAAGCGACGGCCACTGATTTGGAACAGATGAAGGAGGCATTGCAAACACATTACAAAAACCTACAAGAAACAAGGGAGAATACGGAAAAGATGATGAAGGAAGTGGAAAACCGCGTAGAGGGTCAGCTTGCAGAGGTGAAAAGAGAAGTTCAAGACCAGTCCACCATGATACAATTCTGGCAAATGGCATTTGCAATCAGGATCAGAGGGTGGAACGAGACAACATACGAACCCCAGGGAAGACTGCGCAGGACCTTTGTAGAGGCCCTGGCAACATTCCTGGGCACGAGCGCCAATGAGATTGAGTGGCATGTCGAAAAAATCCAGAGAGTGGGCGCCTGGAGGGAAGTGAACAAACACCAACCAAGGGATGTGGTCATCCACTTCACAACACAGAGGTTCCGGAACCACGTCTCTACCACTTCCTATAACAAGGCATTCTACATAGAGGAGCAGGAGGTGAAGGTTCTGAAAGAGATCCCCCAGGCAATGCTGAGAGACAGAAAGAACTACAAATTCCTGACCACAGAACTGAGATTGCGTGCACTGCGATACCGGTGGGAAACCCCAACAGGAGTGTCACTTTCTTATAAAAACAAGAGACATTACTTGACCTCGGTCCAGAAAGCCAAAGACTTCCTCGAAAAGGAACTGAAGTCGGGAGGCCCTCAACCCACCGCGAGAGAAGAAGCAGATAGACCACTGGAAAGCGGGAGGGATAGAGGCCAACGAGCAAGCCCCGCAGAAGCACAGATCGGGGCAGTGGCAGAGGAAATGAATGGACCACCTTAGGGGCGAAGGCGCAGAGAGCAGAGAGCAACAAAAACAAGGAGGCAGGACAGTCTACAGAGGGCAGGCTACCAGGCTTCACTACCAAACGTACAGACCAGCAAGGCAAGACCTCACAAACCAAAATGAGCACCAATCCGGATATCGTGGGAACGAGACCAAAGGAGACAACAGGAGAAACAACAGAAATGGTCTCGCAAAAATATCCTGCAACATATGATGGCTACTAATTATTTGACTTGGAATGTGAACGGACTGAACTCCCCCCAGAAAAGAAGAAAAATTCTCCACTACCTAAACCAAGGTAAAAGCGATATAATCTGCCTACAAGAAACACACATCAGAGCAGCAGACCAGAAATATCTGATCAACTACAAACTAGGCGCGCACTTTGTGGCAGCGGCGCCAAGAAAAAAGAATGGGATTGTTATATACGTAAAGAAACATGTAATGGCTAAGCTAATAGAGTCCGACCCCCAAGGTAGATACCTGGCAATTGAAATAACACAAGAAGACAAGAAGATTCTAGTACTGGGCGTATATGCACCACATCAGCAACAAGGCAAATTCTACAAAAAGCTACACAAGAAAATAACACAACTTAACTACAGAACTTACATCATCATGGGCGACTGGAACGGGGTCATAGAGACTGCTCTAGACAAAAAAAGAACTGCACCGAATCCGCAAAAACACTCCAAGTTGCCTAAATCCTTCTTCGACATGAAGGAGGACCTCGAACTGACAGACGTATGGCGGAAAAGGCACGGCAAAGAACAAGAATTCACCTTCTTCTCCGGCAGACATCAATCATTCTCCAGAATCGACTTTATACTAACTTCTAGTGACTTGCTAACTTGTCTAAACACGGTGAAAATCCTACCCAAGACAGTGACAGACCACAACCCTGTGAGGATGGAATTAAGACATGGCCCGAAACAGAGGAGGTCCTGGAGAATCAATGAAAACTTGTTTAGACATGAAAACAATGTGGCGGAATGCAAAAAAGCTATGAAGGAATTCTTCGACACACATATGAACAACGGAACACCGATAGAACAGATCTGGGAAGGCAGCAAGGTGTACATGCGAGGGATCCTCATATCCATGAATAGCTGGCACCGTCGCCAACAAGAACAAAAAAGAAAAGAGTTAGAAAATGAGATAAGCAAAATGGAGCGGCTACTAATAAAAAGACCAGAGGACAAAGTCACCAAAGAAGGACTCAAGATCCTAAGAAAGCAATTTGACATGTTGATGGCTGACCAAGTTGCAAGGAATATACAATATGCAAAACATAAGACATTCTGCAAGGCCAACAAACCGGGCCACTGGCTAGCCTACACTATAAGAAAGAAACAGAAATCCCACATAATTGAAAAGATAGAATACAAAGGCAAGGAAGAATTCCGACAAAAAGCCATCAAGAAAGCCTTCACGGAGTTTTACTCGAAACTATATACCGAGGATAAGATACAAGACAAAGAGATAGATGAGTTCCTACAAAACGAAAAGATACAGGCGATTACCGACACACAAAGAGAAGCCCTGAATGCCTTAATCACAAAAGAGGAAATACACTCGGCGATCACACAACTGAAAGCAGGAAAATCGCCCGGGACGGATGGGATAACAGCGACCTACTACAAACACCTCCAAGAGGAGATGCTAGAACCCCTCAGAAAACTATTTGCCAACATTCAAGAAGGAGGCCAGGTCCCACCATCCTGGAAAACAGCCTACATCTCATTAATCCCAAAGGAGGGGAAAGACAACACACAGCCCGCAAACTACAGGCCCATCTCACTACTAAACACAGACTACAAAATCTTCACAAAAATTTTGGCCAATAGACTAATGACTGTTCTACAAAAAAACAATATACCCGGACCAAAGGGGATTTATACAAGGACGCCAGATGAAAACCAACGTGAGACAGCTGCTGAACATAATAGAATACCTGCAAAAGCACAACCAGATACCCGCCGCTCTTATGTTTGTGGATGCAGAAAAAGCTTTTGACAGACTGCACTGGCCGTTCCTGACGAACTTGGTCCGGAAGATGAAAATGGGAGTACAGTTTCTCAACTCCATAACGGCAATTTACCAGAAAGAAACAGGTCAGATCATTGTCAATGGAGATTTAACGGACTCATTTAATATAGAGAGAGGCACGAGACAGGGCTGCCCGCTGTCCCCCCTGCTATTTGTCCTAACACTGGAAATTTTACTGAACAGAATAAGAGCGGCAGAGGATGTACAGGGCATACAGATTAAACAGCAAGACTACAAACTATGTGCCTTTGCGGATGACCTGCTGGTGACAATGTCGCAACCAGCACAATCAGCAAGGAAATTGATGGAGATAATGGAGGACTATGGTAGGGTGTCAGGCTTCAAAGTAAATATATCAAAAACAAAGATGCTAGTCAAAAACCTCGACAACAAAGCAAAACGGAACCTGGAAAGAACAACGGGTTGTGAAATAGTCAAGAAAGTCAAATACTTAGGAGTAGAGATAGAATCAACAAATGCGAAATTATACAAGAATAATTACGAGGTCCTGTGGAATAAGATACAAGCAGACCTGGAAAGGTGGAAATCACTACGTCTGTCCCTGCTCGGCAGGATAGCGACAGTAAAGATGAATGTATTACCCAGATTTTTATTTCTCTTCCAAATGCTACCCATACTCAAGAAGGAAGCAGACTTAGACAATTGGCAGAAAGGCATCAACAGATTTATTTGGGACGACAAGAGACCGAGGGTGAAACTAAAAATCATCCAAGACGCAAGGGAGAGAGGGGGACTCAAAATGCCTAATCTAAAGCTATATTACTATGCAGCAACGTTGGTGGCGGTTAGTGACTGGATCAACATGACAAATGATAGAATTCTGAATGTTGAGGGGCATGGTCTACGATTCGGCTGGCACGCATACCTAGTATACGACAAAAAGGCAGATAGGAACTTCAAGGAGAACCCACTACGAATCCCATTGCTATGGGTCTGGAAGAAATATAAGCACCTCCTACACGACAAGATTCCCATCTGGACGATCCCTGGACACGCAACAGGGGATATGAACACATCCCAAGGGCAAGAAGTGGTGCCCTACAGTGAACTTGTACTGGGAGAAGAAAACGGGTTCCTCTTGAAATCTCAAGCAACGCTAGCAAACAGAGGAATAGGAAGTAACTGGCTATCATATATACAACTACAATCAAGGTGGCGTAAAGACAAGAAGAAGGGCTTCTCCCAGACCGACGAGAATCTAATTAAACAGATTAGAGAACAGGGGATTATGCACATCAAACGAGTGTACAGCATTCTGATAGAAATGGACTCGGAAACCGAGCTAGTCAAGAACTGTATGATAAAGTGGGCACAAGACTTCAGACACCCTATCACTATGGACACGTGGGAGAAAATCTGGGTGAGGAATGTAGAATTCACGAAATCGCAACACTTAAGGGAAAACTTCTACAAGATGTTCTATAGATGGCACCTAGACCCGAAAAAAATATCACTCATCTACCCGGGCTCCCAGCCTAAATGCTGGAGGTGCGGGGACGGGGATGCTACTTACTTTCATATATGGTGGACATGCAGAAAAATCAAAGCATTCTGGAGGAAGATATGGTGGACACTCCAAACTATTTTCAAAAAGCGTATAGAATTTCTACCTCAGGCTTTTCTGTTAGGGATCACAAAGGATATCACTACCTCAGAGACAAATTTATTTTTGAACTTAATTACAGCAGCAAGATTGTTGGTGGGACAGTACTGGAAGAATCCGGAAATCCCGCCTATTGAAGAATGGACTGTGAAAGTAACAAATTTGGCGGAAATGGCAAAAATATCAGCATACTTGAAAAACCGCTCCAATGAACAATTTGTGACTGACTGGAAACAGTGGATAGACTATATCCAAGAGAGACACCAATCAAACAGAATGCAGCTGGCGTCCAGCTAAGGGTCGATGGGAGGAGGGATGAAGGGCTAACAAATCAGATGTTTACAAAAACTAACACCCAACGTTGAATGTATATGTTCTATAACTAATGCCTCTTAACATAACCTTGTGACTAATGTTGTTTGCTTTAATATTGTTCAAGTAGACTGAATCTCTACCTCAGGATATGAAACTTTTACCTCAGGATCTCGGGTTGGGGACCATAAAAGATTGCACTAGTAATGGGATGAAGTCAACTCAGAAGCGCAAACGCACAATATGCAATAGATTAGATACAGTAGATAGACCATATATAGGAGAAACACCAATCAAACAAATTGTATTCGGAGTATACTTGAAGATGTAAGGGAGGAGGGAAGAACGTTTACTAAACCAGATGTTTACAGAGATTAATGCCTAGTGTTGTATGCTATGTTCTAGGAAGATTGCTTAGCAATAGGATCTTATGTTTAATGTTGATCACATTAATATTGAAACGGATAGGGGAAACACCAATCAAAATAAAATGTAACAGGAGTATAGTTGAGGCTAGACACGAGGAGTGGGGGAAAAAGGCTTACTAACTCAGACGTTTTCAAAGACTAATACTTAGTATTGTACACCAGGTGTCATGATGATTGCTGCATAATATGTTTTTATGTTCAATGTTAATGGTTTTAATAAAAGAATTTTTATAAAAAAAAAAAATGGCGGACCGCGACGGCCCGAACCGTGCATGCGCGGCGCGTGCGTGATGAAAAAAACAAAAAACAAAACAAAAAAACACACATAAAATGGCGGACCGCGGTGTCCGGCAACCCCCGCGAAACGGTCGTTTGACCCCAAATGGGGTCGCGACCCATAGGTTGAGAACCGCTGTGTTAGCATCTTGGACAGAATACAATAAGTGATACTGGTTGGAATATCCTATCATGAAATGAAACTGCAGACAGCTGGGGTTTTAAGAAATTTAGGATACCTAGTCTTCTACTGCTTTTAGTTTCAAAGCTACTGGGAAATGTTCCTCAAGGTTGGGAAAAGGACTATTTTTAGTCTAGAAATTCTATAATTTCTAGACTGAAGACAGTCCTTCCCACAACCTTGAATTCTGATGAACATTTCCCAGTAGCTTTGAAAGTGAAAGCAGTAGAAGACTAGGTATCCTAAATTTCTTAAAACTAAGATGTTAAACTTAAGTTGAGCCGCTGAGTTAGAGACACAATGTTGAATTAATACCATCACTGAAACTAAACAGCCTATAAGACCTAGGCTATATATATATAGAACATATATGTTAATTTTTCCAATCAACAAGTTGTCTGGAATTTGCTAAGCTAATACATGTTCAATTCCTAATCCTTTATTCTTTTCTCTAACCAAGAATAAAATAAATTCCAAATTCGATAATAGTCTGTATCTTCTCTATCTTTCAACCTCATAGTTAAATAAATAAAATTGTAATAAATACTTTTATTCCATAAGAAAGTCTTTTAATATAGAGTTTGAACAATCTAAATAAATATTGCTATGGCATGGGAAAATACTTTCAGAATGATAAGTATATAGCTACTACCAAGCCAGTTGACCAGCCTATCTAAACTAATACTGATGTATGGGGCTGACATACTGAAGATCTGAAAAATCCTAGAGGCCTAGTCACTTCTTTGCCTTTGAGGAATTATGATATTAAACCATGCAAAGAGTTGGCATAGAGATATTTTAGACTGGGGGATTTATTTTTTCAAATCTAGAGTTGCTTTTTTTTTCATCGCTAAGATTTCAGAACTGGATATCATTGGGAATGACAAAATCAGATTTTAAGAATAAAAAGGATATTATCTTCTATTCCTTAACACCTTTAAATTGGCAGTGGGTTTTTTCATCCCAACAGTGGTGTGAAATTTTTAAATCTATCCTTATTTCAAATCCAGTAAAATTGGCAGTTTTACATTTGGATAGCTTACATGAAAGGTATAGAAATACATTTGTATGTATTCCTTCTTGTTAAGAGAAAGATGGCCTAGTATTATTTATTCTGCCTCTCTTCATATAATCCAAACAGCAATCAAAAACACTAAAAATAATAATTCATAAAAAGAAATGCTAGTTAAAACCAACCAATATAGTTTTTAAAAATAGCTGCAGTATCAGACATAATAAAATATAATAAAAACGCAGAAAAAATGAAAAAAACAAGATTTGTACATAATTACAATGGGCAAGCAATACAAAAATCCACCTTTTAAAAAGAAGTTCATTCATCTACTCTGTGAAATTAGCTATAAGACAAAAAGTATAGGAAACATTTTTAAAACAAATAAATAAACTTCCTTAAGGGTTAATAAGCCCCTGCTGCAACTTTTTTGGGGCAGACTGTTTATAGCAGGGCTTTTCAACCTTTTCACCCATTGTACAACTTTTAGGATATGGCAACATCCGAGTACCACCAGTCACCTAGCAAGGTGTCAAAAACTTGACCAAAAAAAAGAAGAAAAAAAGTGATAAAGTACAGGTAGTCCTTGACTTACAACAGTTCACTTAGTGACTGTTCGAAGTTACAATGGCACTGAAAAAAGTGCCCCACAAGCCACAACCAAGCAAGACACCTGCCTGCCCACCCAGCCATGCTCTTCCTCCTCTCCGAGATTTTCATTGTTGTGAGCATTTCCGTTGAGGATTGGCAGTGGGGGTGGGGTGGGGTTGTTTGGTTTTTATTCCCTCACCCCGTCTGCTGGGTGGTTGCAACAGGTTTTGATCACTTCACATGACCCTGGGACACTGACTGTCAAAAATATGAATCAGTTGCCAAGCATCTGAATGTAAATCACAAGACCCTGGAGATGCTGCAACATTCCAGCTGATCGGCGCTTCTTCTGGGCTCAGCAGAAGTGCCAGGATCAGTGCTGCTTTCCAGCTGATTGGTACTTCTTCTGGGCTCAGCAGAAGCACCAGGATCAACACTGAGCTCCAGCTGGAGCCTGGCACTGATCCTGGCGCTTCCACTGAGCCCTGACAGCCCCGAAGAAATGCAGATCAGCTGGAAAGCGGCACTGATCCTGGCGCTTCCACTGAGCCCTGACAGCCCTGCAGCTCCAGCCATCTGTCGCTCAGGCTTGTGTGGTGCTGCCACCGGTTCAACTCATTCCCCTCCCCTGCTACCACTTTTCTAGGATGGTCGAGTACCACCTGCCAGATGCCAATGTACCACAAGTGGTACCCGTACCACTGGTTGAAAAGCCCTGGTTTATAGTATAAATGATCTGATTACTCACAATGTTCTCTGTTCCTTCTAGATCTGTAGGTAAGACCCAGAGAAGACTTATATGATGTTTGGTCCAAAAGAGACTGCAATAGTCCACAGACTTCTCCATCCTCTTTCCATAATCTCTCAGATATTTGAAAAAATAGCAAGGGCCAGTGGTGGGATTCAGCCACTTTGGCTATTTTTTTGTTGCCCAGGCCCAGAATGGACTTCTGGAAGTGGCATCCACACAGAGAACCGGTTGCTCATATATTTGAATTCCATCAGTGGCATGGGCCCTATCTATCCTTCAGCTAATTACCATGATCTGTCTTTTGATCATGTATACTCAAAATGGCATGTCTCAGCCCTATAAATAACTTCTATCAATGTTATCCTAATGCATACCCATTCCTTATACAGGGAGCTGGACTGAGCACGAGCAGGGAAGAGAACGCATATGCCTATCTATGATTGCTCCTTTGCCTGGGCAGCAAGTAAGAGGAAAATACATATGCTGATTCCATTGCCTGGGCATTTGAATGGTAAATAAGGGGAAGATATTTTTCCTTGACAGCTGTTTCCTAATTACCCCAGGAAACTCTCCCTCTAGTGCAGATCCTTCTACACATATTGGTAGGTGTCCCTTGAAAGATAACAGTACCTGATGTGTCAGGTGAAAATGAGATTGTGCAGAATGTGTATTGCTATGAAAGAAACTGAAAGAACTGGGGCAGGACAAAATAACATACCTCACTTAAAAAGTGCTACAACAACACTATTTCCCAAACACCGAAGAAGGATTGAAGAAATTTTGCATGTTGAAATGGTAGTAGTGTAGTAATGTTGAAAGATCCTTGATGTATGAAAATCACAACATAAGAGCAAACAAATATTGGCTTGAATTTGTGTTTACAAAATATACTAGTGAGGTACAATAAAATATCTGAAAATGTGTACAATATATCCCTTTCTTGTCTCATATAAATCAATGACTTTTGTAAAATTAAAGCTCATATCCCACATATCTTCATCACTCTCTTTCATGACAATGTTTCTAGTGACAAAGAAAATTGCGTACAACTTACTTAAAGGGGCAAAGGGTTGATGAACAGTAAGTTTTGTTTTTCATTAACTGGATAAATTTAGACTCTAACTGGGTTCCTAAACTTCTGACCCCCAAATTAGTGACTTGATAGTACTACCGATGACTTCTGCAGTGTATACATATGACCTCAATAAATAATCAAAGTTCAGCTAGCCTGTAGAAAGTGGAATTTCAGCAAACTTTTTTATACATTATGCTATCAAAAATAATATAAACCCTTTTGCAAAAACAAACTTCCCACTCAGAATAATTTTAAAATATACTGTACAGCTGAGCCTGAGAAAAAAGATAAAAATTGCATTTTCAATCGTTTTTAATTCCAGCATTATGGACAACTCTAACAGCTGTTCTTAAATATCATAGCTGTGAGTCAAATTTGTTAGCTGATTGTATCACAGGAGAGGCGGACTGCTTTGACTAGACTGGCAACAGCAAATCTCACTGTAACTTTAAGAGTCTTTGAGACATGGGGTGCAATCTGTGTTTCCCCAATTATAAGGCATTGGGGAGCTTTTTCAGTTCCCAGGATGCCAAGTGTGATATTCAGAGTGCTATTGTGTCTATAATGGTGCTGCTAATAAAAGTCTTTGGCTCTTGTTAACTCATAAGCTTTTTATTTGTTTGGAAGGTTGTTGCAGTGCTGGCAGAGCAAGGAAGCCAAATGCAAGAGAAGTTGGCATTTCCTTTATTTAATCTGTTCAGTTTCTGCTATTAAGAGTATACACAAACTCTTAAACTCTCCTTTAGGAAGCCTGTACCCTCTTGTATCAATATGTAAATGCATTATAGTGCAACCTGTAATTTATCCAACTATAATTAAGCAGATACAAAAAATTGGAATGTTCTACCCCAGGGGTCTTCAAACATGGCCCTTTTAGGATTTGTGGACTTCAGCTCCCTGAATTCCTCAGCCAGGCAGGCTTGCTGAGGAATTCTGGGAGTTGAAGTCCACAAGTCATAAAAGGGCCAAGTTTGAAGACTCCGTTTTACACTGTAAAATTTCACATCTGAGACAGGACATCTCATGATAAAAGCCTCTTCAGGAAGTAGCCTGTAAAAGCAAATAGCATACACAGAGAGAAACATACACAGAGAGAAGGCCAGAGAGCTTAGTTTAGCTGGAACTGTGAAATATTTGGGATAATTTGTTTGCTGATCTATGCTCATCTTTATATCTGTAAATAAAAATAAGCACCAAAGATTTTGAGTAAACTTATTCCAAAAGAAACAAGCTCAGGTAGGCACTGGGCTCCAGATTTTTTTCCCCAACATGGAGAATTTGGATGCACAAACCAATACTTATGCAAGCCTGAAGTATGAGAGTTATAGAAGATACCAACCTTTATAAGTAATATGTGCTTTTCCACTGTCCCCTCAACAGAGACTATAAATAGCAACATCCACAGTCTATCTATTCACAATGTTCATTTGGGACCCAAAGTCCCATATCATCAACCCAGAAGGCAGAAGCTCCCAAGAAAGATCTCTGCAATGCACTATTAGATGTCTTGATTTTTTAGTATCCCTCCTAAAGTGGTACTTGAAGCTAGTGTCTTTGCTATTGGACAAGCCATAATGAGCAAATGTGTGGTATGCTTCCTTAGGAAGATACCTGAGGAGCAGCTAATCTTTTCAGTCAATTAAAAAAAATGGAGGATCCTTCTGCCCAATGTTAGTTATCTAATCTGTCAACTCTATGTGCATACCAAGACTGCTCTTCAGGAATTTTGAACAAGAAAGCTTAGAAACTCTTTTCATTGGTCATGCTTGCCTGTGCAGATGGGAACTGATGTCCAAAATTTCTGGAGGACAGTAAATTGTCTAGCTCATGGATTCTGAGAACTTCCCCTTATTGCAGTTCCAACTCTTTTTTTGGAAATGGAACAATGCCAATTCATCTCTGACTAATATGTCTTGCATAACACTTGGTGCTTATAAAAAATAGATTCTAGCAAACCAGTGATTACAGAAGACAGTTACAATCTTCTGATACTGTGCAGATATGATGAACTTGGAATATAAACAAAATATCCCATACAACACAAGCAAGGGCTACATTGGCTAAGAATGATAGAAATTGTAATCCAGTAAAACCAGCATCAAGCTAGGGAATTCAAGGCTGTGCAGCTGGTGCCACTTCTCGGTTCCCAGAACACAAAGCATTTAGGTTTTTCTTCAGCATCTTACTCAAAAAAAGAACAAGGGAAGGCTTTTCTTTGTCTGCTTGCAGATCTGTTTGGCATGTTCTGCATATTAATCTTTTCAAGCTGCTCCATCACTCAAAATATGTCCCTCAAACTTTGTCTTTCCTTTCTGATCTATCTATTGTACTTTGAGATAGTTTATATGGAGGATGCTTTGTAGTGCAACATATGCTATGATGCGTTGTTACATCATATTATTTTTCAGATTATATTAAGTAAAACCATTTATGATTCTATAGATATTTCCTAATTACAAAGGAATGACCTATTGCACTGTAAATTATTTCACACTGCATGAACCTACTGTAAACATGGTTTATATTGGACAAATTCAAGTATAATTTGTTGACTTAAGACTTGCAGCTTGATTCTTTTTTTAAGCAAGTTTTATTGTTTTTTTCTTTTTACAAACAAGTGCTTAGGAAACAACGTTATGACAGGGTAATCAATTATTCAAGAGCAAAATCATACATATGTAATTCAAATTAGATCATTAAAATCTCCCTCTCTATTCCCTCAAATAATATATTATATTCAAATTAATGTATTTCAATACAGTTAGGTCAATCAAAACAATCATCAGTAACATTTCATCTATATGAATCCAAATCCTGTGTTAAGCTTTACTATTTTCAATTACCATATTCTGTTTCGCTACAATAAAAATGTTATTAACACTTCAGGTGTCTCTCCATTCCCTTTTTCCTTGACATAGTTAGTAATCATTTATTAATATCATTTCTTCTTTTTTCAAAAATCTCCCTTATTCTTCTTTCATTACCAAATAACTATCCTTTCTAACAACAAAAATATTATTCCAAAAATACATTTCTATTCTATTTTTTAAATCTATAATCTATCTATCAATCAATCAATATCTATATCAAACTCCTTTAACCCCCACTCAGAATTGTTATATCCACAACAAACATGTTAATACACAAACAAACATCTTCTTACTAAGTTCAAATATTTAATTAATCTTTATTCAATCTAACATCTTATTCACTCATCTTAAACCATGAATCAATCTGTATCTAAAAAGCCTTTTAAACCCATTATGTAGAGTTTTGGATCACACTCTTAAATCTTATTCTAGCTTTCTTTTTATGCCAAGTAGGTTTCCATAACAGAGCCTCAATATCAACAAATAAGTCTCTCTTTGTGCCTTGTAGTATAATTTGGGTAAAGAAAGAGCGTTCCATCCTCTGTTTTGGAGACTTGACTCCTTTGTAGATAGTCCCTTGTTGTTTTAGAGATTCAAATCTCAACGTTTGGATCTGTTGAGTAGAACACTCAATTATATCCAATTTTGTGATTAGTAGTTGATCTCCAAGTTATCTCCAAGTTGCATTTGTACATCCATTTCTATTGGTTTTAAGATTGTGAGTGATTTAATTGAAGTCATTTTTTGTTCATCCGAAATCTCATTAGGTTGTGTATAAAATGAAGTAAAATCTTCTTTAATGTTGATTGGTTCCGCTTCTGTTGTTTTTTGGTCTGTAGAATGTTCAGATAATATCTGGAAGCCAGTTTGTAGGTTCAAAGTAAAATTTCTGTTTTTTATTTCTGTAGTACTCTCTTTTATTTGTAGATGTATTTGCTCAGTGGCTTCATAAATTTTTTCCAATATAAGTTTACAGTTGAGTTGTGAATAGGGTTTCTCCATTTTGATAGTGATTAGAAACAGTTCTGTTATCTTTTAGTGGAGGCTGTATTCAAAAACCATTTAACCCTACAAATACAGCTGTTGAATTTCTTTGTCTTTTCCCTTTTATGATGATCTGAACATCAACATCAAACAGGGAAAAAAGACAGTTGCGATTTTAACTTTCTCCACAAGGTGTCCTCAGTAGACTGTGAAATCTCTTCCCAGACACCAAAAATAACCTTAACAAGATCAGAAAAAGAAGAAAAAAATATTCTTCACATATAGACTAAATCCAGTCATAAGCTCAATACTAGAAATTTTTTCAAGACCCCAAAGCAGATGGAAAAGTAAATAATAGTCAATTAAAGTTAATTTTCAGTCCATTTAAGCTTCTTTTCCCACACTCACAAATGCCACTTTCTTAAAGCAGGGAAGTAGTTCCAAAAATGCTTTTTACAAGAAGCAAAAAAGAAAAGAGGACTAAGAAAGAGAAAAAAATCTCACCTGGATCAACCACGGTGGTTCTTGCGCTTATTCTTCTGACTTCTGGTTACAGCAGCAAAGTGATCGGCCATTTTACTGGCCGATCTTTCCTCCGTCAGCCCTAAGGAGCATTCTCGGACTGTGGAAGGAGCTGCCACCCTTCCACAGTCGACGAGGGCTTCCTAAACAGTAGGACTTTTCAACCTGACTAGGGATCTACCGGCAGAGAGAAAGCAGCCGTAATCCGGAACCGGAAGTTCGCAGCTTGATTCTTGTAGCTTGATTTAGCTGTGGTGACTCTGAACCTGCTGAAATAAATGATCTCTAGTTTAACCATGTTTATTTAACAACCAAACTTCTTCTATAAATTGGATTCGCTCATGATTGCCTTAAGCTTTACCTACTCAATTTCTAGGATATTATAAAGGGAATCCCAATTTAGAAAAAGACATTGGGATCTATGCTTTTTTATTATTTTTTTATTGAAGTAGAAAATGCAAGGAAAAAAGTGTGAAAAACTAAAAGAAGAGGGAAGGGGAAAGGGGGGATAGTGTAAAGGAGAAAAGAAAAAAGAAAAAGGCACTGACTGCTGACTCTTTTTAGCACAGTAGGTCACGACATTACAACCACAACTTTTTGCTTTTACATAATAGATGTACAAGCCATTTCTATAACAATAAGCCTATCTAGTTTACAAAAACAGAATCAAAGTTTCATTTTTTCTTCTCATTGCAAGCATAACATCCAGAAACAATTTCAAAATAGAGACAAGATTAAGTATATTCTCTTCTTTGAGTAAAGGATCAATGCTAATGTTGGTTCCTTTACCAGTTCTGTGACTGATTTAGTTATACATGTACTACCAGTTCAGTGCAGTTCAGAATTTCTGATCTCCAGATAGTTCTTTCCTAATATGGTGCCTTTGTGAGATAGCAAATTGCAACCTTTTACTAAACAAAATTATAGAACCTGATGTGCCTTTCACTTACAGAAGACCAGGTTACCAAAGGCAGCTCTACAAAGGCAGTTCTACAAATGCAAAGGAGGACAGTTCTACAAATGCAAAGAAGGGCAGGTCTTTTATATGCAAAGGATGGCAGATTAAATATGTATATCCTTTTTTTTTTTTACAGTTTGTGAAAGTTTAGACTTTGGTAATCTAATGCCAAACTCACTCTCTCTCTCTCTCTCTCTCTCACACACACACACACACACCAACCAACAACCCAACCTACCACAACAAAAAATAAAGACGGATGCAACATAACAGTATTTAATTCATAATGAAATTTGAATTCATCCTCAAGTCAGTACATGCTATTTTCACTACAAAACAAAATAAGAAAAATATCTAGTGAAATGTTTTAATACATAAATACAAACAAAGTGTATTTGCATTCATTTTAATATTCAGACAGTTTAAACATGATATGGTATAAGCAAACAAACCAAACTAAAGGAACAGATGGGCTTGGTTTGCAACAATAAAAGAAACAGTTTTTGCAGATAAATGTCCCTTTTGGATTTGTCATGCATATATATTGCAGCCAGTCTAGGAAAGCCACCTGTGTTCCATAGCATATGATAGTGACAGTGCAAAAGCAGAAATCTAAAGTTAAAAAGGCATGATATTTATACAGCAGCTTCAATCATGCATAATCAATTTATTTGCAAACATGCTAATTAAAAAAAATTCTATCAGGTAAATGCATAGAATCACATTGACATGCAAACCTGTTTTGTAAATTTGTGTTTTGTGTTTGCCCAAGAGACCAAAACCAACAGAAAATTCCATAACCATTTTTAAAAATCCTAAAAGATTACAGAACAAAAGCATCTTAGAAATATTATCTCAAGAGCTGGATACCTATCTCCCAGCTTTTCCACTATACAGTACTGTATAATGAATATATAAATTTAGCATATGTATTGGCTTACCAGTTTGTTTAATTGTATGCTTGTGAGAAGTTCCATTTAGCACAATTAGGTTGCTTACCATACATAATCAAAGACTAATCTTTTGCAGGCTTATATTTGAATATGTTGACATTTTTTGAGTTATTGTGATAGCTGCACTTTTGTGAATGCAGAGCTAGATATTCATTATACTGTATAGATCAGCAACCTTTTAAAGGCCAGGTAATTATACACAGTTGGGAGAATTGCCATTTTTCCCTAGGTGTCTTTTTAAACGCTTTCTTAAGCCTATTTTAGACTTATGCTGGTGTTTGTATGTTTTCTGCCTCAGAATGGTAGGAAATCAGTTATACTAGAAAGGGGAATTCAAGGTCCATATATTATCCACTCTTATATCATAAACTAAGCTGAATGAATGCCTGAGGTAAAATATCCGATGACCCTCCCTGCTCCCACCCATCCAGGTATTTGAGCATTGATCATACAACCAAAATCCATTTCTTATTACAATATTATTTGTGTTAATCATAATTTACTTAATAAGCCACCATTGTTTCCATCATTGTTATCTAGCACCATGGTTTAATGTGATGAGGGAACTCAGCTATCTACCAGTGTTCCAGATTTAGGAAATGCAGGTGAGATCATTCTTATTACTTTTCCCTTCGTCCTGGCTCTGTTACCTAAGATGGCCTCTCAGAGTAAAAAGCATCAAAACAGTTGTGATTTTTTTCACCTGAAACAAAATTACAGTATTCCACATTCTTTCAGTGCTTTTCAAATCTTTCATAAGGTTTAAATATTGAACCTACTCCAATGCTTTTCACTATCAGATGGTTATAAAGCCTGATCTGTTTTCAAAGTAAAGTTTCCAATGCAATAACATCTAGTTTAATTTGTAGCTTGTACTCTGGATATTTTTAATGCTAAGAGTCATTGGTTGAACTTGCATATTGTTGTAAGTCTGTGTATAGTTGTTTGGTTAGTTTGTAGCTTATTGTGTTCTGTGATTTAATGCCACTGTGATTTATAAATCGTGATATATAACTTAGTTGGACACAAGTGAACTCAAAACTAGTTCTGGTTTATTCAATTAATTAGGGATAAAGTGATAATAGCTTAGGACAAAATATAAAAGCTAAGGTGGTATAATAGAAAATATATTATAAAGTTGTGAGATTAAAATTTAAATTCCAGTTCAGTTATGAAATTCTCAGGCTAATCAGCCTAATTATACCATGCATGATTTTCTACATTTCAGTTGGTTTTTTCCCCCCCAAACTAAAGAATCCCAAATATACAGCCTTTATTGAGATGGAAGATACATTGCTTCCTGTTGCCTTGTTCTGCATTTTTTTCAGCTCTATTTTCTTCAAGTGTAATAATCAGAATTGTACACAATAAGCTGATATAGATTTGTAGAAAATTAGAATATTAGCATTTTATTTTCAAATAATGGAATTCTTCTTTTCTGCAAGTGCCACACACACTGAATCAACACCTCTGCTATATGATTCCAGTATCTTTATCCTGATTACAGTCAGTTTAGATTCCATTGTGTGCAGTTGAGCTGAGTTATAGTTGAGCATTCACCTAGTTTAAAGGGATCCTTCAGAAGTTCTTCATTGTCACTTTTGGCTTTTACCAAAAGTGGAGAGATTTTTGGATAGAACAATTTAGTAATGTTATCCACAAATATGGCTAGCTCACTAGTTAAATCAATTTAATTTATAAGGGTCCACTGCATCCAAAGTCAACTTGGTAGAGGCCTGTTAAATTAAGGTTCCACTATATTTCATGTGGCACTATATTGAAGAGAGATGTAATATTCTATCCAATCCCTTACAAAAAGTCTGGCAGCAAAAGAGAGTTCCATGGGAGATAAGGGGAGGGGCAGTTATATCCTGAGGATTAGGTTTCTAGTTTCTTTTATTGGCTAAGTACTGATTGCCAGACAAGCACATCAGTTTAGATTCATTTTTATTTTTAGATTTTTTTTTTTTTTTTTTTAATTCTTTTATTAAAACAATCAGCATTGGACATAAAAACATATTATGCAGCAATCAATATGATACCTGGTATACAATACTAAGTATTCGTCTTTGAAAAAGTCTGAATTAGTAAGCCTTTTTCCCCCCCCCCACCCCTCGCGTCTAGTCTCAACTATACTCCTGTTACATTTTATTTGATTGGCGTTTCTTCTATCTGTTTCGAAATTAATGTGGTCAACATGAAACATAAGATCTTATTGCTAAACAACCCTCCTAGAACATAGCATACAACATTAGGTATTAATCTTTGTAAACATCTGTTTTAGTAAACGTTCTACCCTCCTCCCTTGCATCTTCAAGTATAATCCGAATACATTTTGTTGGATTGGTGTTTCTCTTATATATGGTCTATCTACTGTTTCTAGTCTATCGCCTATTGTATGTTTGCGCTTCTGACTCGATTTCATCCCATTACTAGTGCAATCTTTTATAGTCCCTAACCAGAGGTCCTGGGGTGAGAGTTTCATATCCTGAGGTAGAAATTCAGTCTATTTTAGCCATATTAAAGCAAACATCATTAGTCATAAGGTTATGTTAAGAGGTATTAGTTATAGAACATATACATTCAACATTGGGTGTTAGTTTTTGTAAACCTTTGATTTGTTAACCCTTCTTCCCTCCTCCCGTCGAGCCCTAGCTGAACGCCAGCTGCATTCTGTTTGATTGGTGTCTCTCTTGGATATAGTCTATCCAATGTTTCCAGTCCATCACAAATTGTTCATTGGAGCGATTTTTCAAATATGCCGATATTTTTGCCATTTCCGCCAGATTTGTTACTTTCACAGTCCATTCTTCAATAGGCGGTATTTCTGGATTCTTCCAGTACTGTCCCACCAATAATCTTGCTGCTGTAATTAAGTTCAAAAATAAAGTTGACTCTGAGGTAGTGATATCCTCTGTGATCCCTAACAAAAAAGCCTGAGGTAGAAATTCTATACGCTTTTTGAAAATAGTTTGGAGTGTCCACCATATCTTCCTCCAGAATGCTTTGATTTTTCTGCATGCCCACCATATGTGAAAGTAAGTAGCCTCCCCATCTCCGCACCTCCAGCATTTGGGCTGGGTGCCCGGGTAGATGAGTGATATTTTTTTTGGGTCCAGATGCCATCTATAGAACATCTTGTAGAAGTTTTCCCTTAAGTGTTGCGATTTCGTGAATTCTACATTCCTCACCCAGATTTTCTCCCACGTGTCTATGGCGATAGGGTGTCCGAAGTCTTGCGCCCACTTTATCATACAGTTCTTGACTAGCTCGGTTTCAGAGTCCATTTCTATCAGAGTGCTGTACACTCGTTTGATGTGCCTAATCCCCTGTTCTCTGATCTGTTTAATTAGGTTCTCGTCGTTCTGGGAGAAGCCCTTCTTCCTGTCTTCACGCCACCTTGACTGTAGTTGTATATATGATAGCCAGTTACTTCCTATTCCTCTGTTTGCTAGCATTGCTTGAGGTTTCAAGAGGAACCTGTTTTCTTCTCCCAGTACAAGTTCACTGTAGGGCACCACTCCTTGCCCTTGGGATGTGTTCATATCCCCTGTTGCGTGTCCAGGGATCGTCCAGATGGGAATCTTGTCGTGTAGGAGGTGCTTATATTTCTTCCAGACCCATAGCAGTGGGATTCGTAGTGGGTTCTCCTTGAAGTTCCTATCTGCCTTTTTGTCGTATACTAGGTATGCGTGCCAGCCGAATCGTAGACCATGCCCCTCAACATTCAGAACTCTATCATTTGTCATGTTGATCCAGTCACTAACCGCCACCAACGTTGCTGCATAGTAATATAGCTTTAGATTAGGCATTTTGAGTCCCCCTCTCTCCCTTGCGTCTTGGATGATTTTTAGTTTCACCCTCGGTCTCTTGTCGTCCCAAATAAATCTGTTGATGCCTTTCTGCCAATTGTCTAAGTCCGCATCCTTCTTGAGTATGGGTAGCATTTGAAAGAGAAATAAAAATCTGGGTAATACATTCATCTTTACTGTCGCTATCCTGCCGAGCAGGGACAGACGTAACGATTTCCACCTTTCCAGGTCTGCTTGTATCTTATTCCACAGGACCTCGTAGTTATTCTTGTATAATTTCGCATTTGTTGATTCTATCTCCACTCCTAAGTATTTGACTTTCTTGACGATTTCACAACCCGTTATTCTTTCCAGGTTCCGTCTTGCTTTGTTGTCTAGGTTTTTGGCTAGCATCTTTGTTTTTGATATATTTACTTTGAAGCCTGACACCCTACCATAGTCCTCCATTATCTCCATCAATTTCCTTGCTGACTGTGCTGGTTGCGACATTGTCACCAGCAGGTCATCCGCAAAGGCACATAGTTTGTATTCTTGTTGTTTAATCTGTATGCCCTGTACATCCTCTGCCGCTCTTATTCTGTTCAGTAAAATTTCCAGTGTTAGGACAAATAACAGGGGGGACAGCGGGCAGCCCTGTCTCGTGCCTCTCTCTATATTAAATGAGTCTGTTAAGTCTCCATTGACAATGATCTGGCCTGTTTGTTTCTGGTAAATTGCCGTTATGGAGTTGAAGAACTGTGCTCCCATTTTCATCTTCAGGATCAAGTTCGTCAGGAACGGCCAGTTCAGTCTGTCGAAGGCTTTTTCTGCATCCACAAACATTAGAGCGGCGGGTATCTGGTTGTGCCTTTGCAGGTACTCTATTATGTTCAACAGCTGCCTCACGTTGGTTTTCATCTGGCGTCCTTGTATAAATCCCCTTTGGTCCGGGTGTATTGTTTTTTGTAGAACAGTCATTAGTCTATTGGCCAAAATTTTTGTGAAGATTTTATAGTCTGTGTTTAGTAGTGAGATGGGCCTGTAGTTTGCGGGCTGTGTGTCGTCTTTCCCCTCCTTTGGGATTAATGAGATGTAGGCTGTTTTCCAGGATGGTGGGACCTGGCCTCCTTCTTGAATGCTGGCAAATAGCTTTCTGAGGGGTTCTAGCATCTCCTCCTGTAGGTGCTTGTAGTAGATCGCTGTCATCCCATCCGTCCCAGGCGATTTTCCTGCTTTCAGTTGTGTGATCACTGAGTGTATTTCCTCCTTTGTGATTGGGGCATTCAGAGCTTCTCTTTGTGTGTCGGTAATCGCCTGTATCTTTTCGTTTTGTAGGAATTCCTCTATCTCTTTGTCTTGTATCTTATCCTCGGCATATAGTTTCGAGTAGAACTCTGTGAAGGCTGTCTTGATGGTTTTTTGTCGGAATTCTAGCTTGCCTTTGTATTCTATCTTTTCAATTATGCGGGATTTCTGTTTCTTTCTTATAGTGTAGGCTAGCCAGCGGCCCGGTTTGTTGGCCTTGCAGAATGTCTTATGTTTTGCATATTGTATATTCCTTGCAACTTGGTCCGCCATCAACATGTCAAATTGCTTTCTTAAGATCTTGAGTCCTTCTTTGGCGACTTTGTCTTCTGGTCTTTTTATCAGTAGCCGCTCCATTTTGCTTATCTCATTTTCTAACTCTTTTCTTTTTTGTTCTTGTTGGCGCCGGTGCCAGCTATTCATGGATATGAGGATCCCTCGCATGTACACCTTGCTGCCGTCCCAGATCTGTTCTATCGGTGTTTCATTGTTCATATGTGTGCTGAAGTATTCCTTCATAGCTTTTTTGCATTCCGCCACCTTGTCTCCATGTCTAAACAGGTTTTCATTGATTCTCCCGGACCTCCTCTGTGTCTGGCCGTGTCTTAGCTCCATCCTCACAGGGTTGTGGTCCGTCAGAGCTTTGGGTAGGATTTCCACTGCATTTAGACGAGTTAGCAAGTCGCTAGAAGTTAATATAAAGTCAATTCTGGAGAAGGATTGATGTCTGCCAGAGAAGAAGGTGAATTCTTGTTCTCTGTCATGTCTTTTCCTCCATACATCTGTCAGTTCGAGTTCCTCCTTCATGTCAAAGAAGGATTTAGGCAACTTGGGGTGTTTTTGTGGGTTCGGTGCAGTTCTTTTTTTGTCTAGAGCGGTCTCTATGACCCCGTTCCAGTCGCCCATGATGATGTAAGATCTGTAGTTAAGTTGTGTTATTTTCTTGTGTAGCTTTTTGTAGAATTTGCCTTGCTGCTGATTTGGTGCATATACGCCCATTACTAGAATCTTCTTGTCTTCCTGTGTTATTTCAATTGCCAGGTATCTACCTTGGGGGTCGGATTCTATTAGCTTCGCCATTATATGTTTCTTTACGTATATAACAATCCCGTTCTTTTTTCTTGGCGCCGCTGCCACAAATTGCGCACCTAGTTTGTAGCTGGTCAGATATTTCTGGTCTGCTGCCCTGATGTGTGTTTCTTGTAAGCAAATTATGTCGTTTCCTCCATGAAATAGATAATGAAATATTTTCCTCCTTTTCTGTGGAGAGTTTAGTCCGTTAACGTTCCACGTCAAGTATTTAGTCATCAATATCGGTTTCAGGATACTCTTCCGAGACCGCTTTCATTCTATCTCCTGTGATAGTCTTTGGTCTCGCTCCCATGGTATCCGAGTTTGTGATCGAGTTGCATATCGGGATCGCGTCGTGTTGATCTGTGCGTTTGGTGGTGGATCTTGTTATCCTGCCCTCTGCAATCTGACTTGTTCCCTTGTTGTTGTTGTTGCTTCCTGTTCTCTGTGTTGTCGTGTCTCTAGTTGGTCCTTTCCTTTCTCGTGTTCTTGCAGCAGTCTGTCGGTCTGGTGGATTTTCTGCGTTTTCTCTCGTGGCGTATTGGGATCCCTCCGGCATCAGTTCCTTTTCCAGGAATTCTCTGGCTTGTTGAACCGAGTTCAGTTGATGTCTTTTATTTTTATAGTAGAATGTCATCCCCGTGGGGGTTTCCCATCTGAATCGCAAGGCACGTGATCTCAGTTCGTCGACCAGGAATTTATATTCCTTTCTGTCTCGCAGCATCGTCTGGGGGATCTCTTTCAGTACTTTCACTTCTTGCCCCTTTATGTATAAACTCTTGTGGTAAGACGTGGCTGAGATGCGATTCCGGAATCCCTGCGTCACAAAGCGGATGACCACGTCCCTTGGTTGGTGTCTGTTTGTTGTCGTCCGTGCGCCCACTCTGTTGATTCCGTCAATTTGCCATTCGATAGCTGAGGCTGGTAGTCCCAGAAATGCTGCCAGGGCCTCTATAAAGGTTCCGGCCAGGCTTCCTTGGGTTTCGTCTGATGTCTCTTTCAGGCCCCTGAACCTGATTGTGGTCGCCAGCTGCCAGTACTGTATCGTGGTGGCTTGGTCTTGGTGCACCCCTCTCATCTCTGCTATCTCTGTTCTCTGGCCTTCTACTTGATTCTCCACTTTTTCCATCCGCTCTTCCACCTTTTCCCTGATTTCCTGAAAGTTTCTCTCCATTTCCTCCCCTACTTCCTTGTAGTGTGTTTGCATTGCCTCTTTCATTTGCTCCAAATCTGCAGCTATTGCTTTGCGTTGCTCCTCCCATTTTCTCTCTAGCTCTCTACCTTGTTCTCGCAGCACTTGTTTTGAATCTTTGTGTCTTTTTTCCATCTGTGTGCCCATTTCCACCAACCTTTTATCCATTCCATCCATCCTTTCAACCAGCTTCTCTATTACCTCGTGTAATTTTTGTATCATGTGTGCTGTTGGGTCGGTCTGTGTGGGTGTATGGTTCTGGGTGCCTGCATTTGAATGGGAGGGTGTGGGGATGGGTAGAGTAGTTCCTGGTGGTTTAGAACGCTGGGCTGGGGTGGATACAACTCCCTTCGTTTGTGTCAGTGTGGTCTGTTTGGAGGCCATTTTGAGGTTATCTTCCTGTTGTCTTGGCACTGTTTTGGGTCCCAATTTGGATCAAATTGGGCGCTAGGTTGTGATCTGTTGTTGGTCCGGTGGTCTAGCCTTTCGAGGGGGGAGGGGCTTCAGGGCTTGGGCAGTGTGGGGGTAGGGGCCTGTATTCTGGCAATTTTATGTTCAGGGAGCCAGGGAACCAGTTCAGTGTTTTTGCCTTGGTTTCCTCTTCACTCCCCTCTGCCAGTCTATTTCTTCTCCTTGTTCCTTTCTGGTTCCTTCTTTCCCCCCTCTTCCTCTGCCTTCTTGCCCAAGTCGCTTCCTCCCTTCTTCTTTCAGCCTGTGTTTACTGCTCCCCTCTACTTTGCCCTTATTGCTCACCGGGTTGCTTTCCAGCTTTCTTCTTCCCTGCCGTCCGTTGTGGGGGGGGGAGGAAACAGTGTCTCTGCAGGGTTTTTCCCCTCCCTTCTCTCCCCCTTTGCTTCGTAGCCTCCTCTCACCTGGTCTGTCTTCTCTTGCTCCGCCCGCTTGGCTTCTTGCCGCCTCTGTTACCTTTCTTGGGGGCCTAGGGGGGTCTTCTGAGGGTCCCGTGAAGGCCTCCTCCTCCCGCTGCTATTTTCACCCTCTGGTCAGCGTCCCGCAGCGTTCGGTTCCACCCCCGCCGGTCTCACCGTTTTGCGTTGTCTTCTCCCGACGCTGCTGCCTGCCGTCCTTTCTTTGCATCAGCTGGCTCTCCTCCGCTGCGGCTGGGCGGCTTTGCAGCTTCTTCAGGCCTCCAGCTGGGTAAGTCCCGGGCTCTTCTTCCCTCGTCCCGCTTCTTCCTGGTCGCCTCTCGCTCCTGTCTCCTTCTTCGCTGCTTCCTCGGTCTTCTCTCCTCACTTCTATTGTTTCCGCCCTCGTGTCGTCTTCTTCTGGCCGGCCGAAGCCGGCCTCTCCGTTTTCTTCTTCTGCTCGCGTCCCCTCCGGCGATCCTGCTTCCAATCGGGTGTTTTTCGGGTCGCCGGAGGTTCCGCTATCTGCCGGGAGTCTCTCTTTTTGAATTTGGCGCTTCGGGCTGTCAAAAAGCCACCGAAAATCCGATCGCCGTAACGGAGCTTCCTAGAGATGGCTCCGTACGGCTCGACCGGAAACCGGAAGTTCCATTTTTAGATTTATTGAAGAGTTATCCAGGATGTACCATCTTCTGTGTTATTGGTACCAGAACAAAACCAAGAAGATACCAAGACATGGGATTAAAGAATACAAAATCTGCTTTCAATCTATCAGCCAGCAGTTTAGGGAAATGCAGCAAAGTCTGCAACCTTGACATTATCTCTTTAAACCATATCAGTTATGTAATGCGTTAGAAGAAATAGGGTAAATGAGAATTGGCTGACTCCAACCTTAACTCATAGGATACTTTCTTCATCTGCTTTATACATGTTTTCAAGATTTCAAGATGATAGCTTTACTTGACTGACAATTTGCTCTCTATGTTGTATAAACCATCTATCCTCCAGATAGGTTTTGGACTTTTATATCAGTCCATATGAAAATATTCTAAGAGTTGCAGACCAAAATAGGAGTGGTAGATATCAGGTTGCAACATTTGATGATTAAGATTCAAGACTTAGTTATTGGTAAGGCCATAGACTACAGCGGACTGATGATCATGCAAATGGGGGGAGGGGAGCTGAAAAGTCTTCTACAAAAGCAGGGCCTGGATTTTCAGAGGGATTTTCTTGATGGTCTGGTGCATTTTGGTGAGTTTATGCTAAAATATCCATTCTGTATCCTGTATCTGAATTGCTTGAACAGAAATTCAATAGTGCCGTTGGACTCCGGAGACCAAAAGCAAGTAACCAACCAAAAATCTACCAGTTCAAGTATTTCATATGATTCTGAAGCCAAAGGTTATCCATCACAATAGTGGTGGATACAGAGCTTGCAGAAATTCAACAGGTAGACTTCCATAAGGCTAAACTATTTGAATGTTAATCTGTCATGCTGTAGTTAAAGGAACAAAGTCTCTGTCAGGAGAAAAGGTGACCTGTCTAAAGCAGAAATCAGAGTCCTTTGTTTTTAAAGGGTTCTTCTTACATTGACATTTAAAATGATGGCTTTGTTCCTTTATCTGGATTTTGCCATTAAAAACTATAATGGAAGATGTCCATTAAACTGGGTCTCTCATGTTAAACAGTGATGGGTGGCTTATGGACATGAAGGGTTCTCTTCTTAGGTTATGTGCAATTTTCTAGCTTGCCCATTCTATAGCTAAATATGAAAACACAAATGTAAACCTTCAAAGAACCTATATACCATGTTTTCCCGAAAATATGGCCTACCCCGAAAATAAGCCTAGCTTGATTTTGGGGGTAGGCCTAATATAAGTCCTACCCCAGAAATAAGCCCTAGTTTTGAGCGAGGCACACACTTAAAAATCAAGCTAGGGCGGAGGTGGGGGTGTGGAGCTGCCTTCATTTACTTTGCAGCCAGGCCTCTCCTCGCTGTTTGGCCCACTTCTGCTGTAGCGTCTTCTGCAGCCAGGCCTGCATTTCTCAGTCACAGGCCTTTCCGAAAGTCCACCGGAACCGAGAACAGAGCTATGGATTGAATCCAAAGCTCAGTACTCGGCTGCATATGCCTTCCGGAAAGGCCTGACTGCAAAATGCAGGCCAGAATGCAGCTGTAGAATAAAGCTACTCCTTCAGCTGTAAAAGAAGTGGACCGGCTGGGCAGGGCTGTCGGTGCCAGAAGTGAGTAAAACATCCCCCGAAAATAAGACCTAGTGCCTCCTTTGGAGATAAATAAATAAATAAATAAATAAATAAGAAAGACCTGGTCTTATTTTTGGGCAAACACGATACATTCTATAATGACTGCTAATTGCACATCTAGAGAAGTATAGATATCAATACATTATTTGATAACTAGTTCTATGCTCAAATATACTATTAATGCAACCATTAGGCTGGCAGATCATGTACAATAGTATCAAAGTTATGTAAAATACTTAAAAATTTATTGTATTTCCATTGCTTGTGACATAGAGTCAAGTACTTGTTCTAAAAATACATCAGATATTTGATGAACAATACAAAAACAGCCCTAGTTTACTAATTATCAGCACTGAATAAGTATGTTAAATTTCATGTTGCACCACTTACCAAAAAAATCTTAGTATTCTCTTAGTTTAATTTCATAGCTGAGAAGAGAATGTTAACTAATTTAGAAGTAAAAATACTGCCTTCATGAATGGAATGTAAATTGTTGGACTAGGAACCAGAAAAGCCTGGTTTTAATTCACTGCCAACCACAAAAACTCATTAGGTGATTTTTGGAGCTAGTTGCTTTCTTTTACTCCAACCTCACTCCCATGATTGTTGTTGTGTGTAAAAACAGAAGGAGATCCTATGTATGGCACCTGGAACTCCTACATGAAAAGTGGAATATAAATCAAATGATAATTAATTTCTAATCTCTGATTTACAAACTGACAGAACTGACTTATCCTAATCTTGAATATTTTTAAAAGGGCATACTGTAGTTGGACAGGAAGATATGATGTGACAAGCATTACTGTATGCAAACAGTGCTTCTGGTAAAGATAAAAGGATTTCAGCATTAAAAGAGTTGAAAATTCACCTTCAAAAAGTAGCCACAGAGTAGCTTCTGCTCTAAATTGGTTCAGCCAGACAGAATGAAGATTTTGTACAAACATGCAAAGATATGCTCAAAAACAGAACCTGTAATATGTGAGAACAATATACATACACAGAATTAGGATTGTATCTTATCCTAATTCAATAAGTGCAAATGACATTTGTTGTGTTTTCAGTTCATTGGCAATTGATGAAGACACATGGTGGAAAACAACAAGCTCTTTATTTCACTTTCCTATAACCAAGCAAGCAGCAAAAGGCACGCAGGCCTTTTATATGGCCAGAAACCCAGACAGTGTGAACCAACAGGAATTAAGCATTTTTGCACCTTGCGCATGCGCACAAGGCTGGTACCACCCTGTCTGGTCCCAGGCAGCTTTTGGAATTCCCGGGACCATTTGCAACATTCTGAGCCTGCTTTCAGCTATTGCAGGCTCAGGACACAACACCCATCCCCCCCCTAGATGGAATACACCTAGCTTAAGCACAGGTGCATTGTGCCATGCAGGGAGATTGGAACACAGATGCAATATTCAAGTGCAAGAAGGGTGGAAATGCTCGGGTCTGCATGCAGGCAAACACCTTTTCAAAATAGTTATTAATTCAAATAAACATATCCAAATCAAAATAATATATGAGACTTTACTAAGTGTTAACCCCCTCATTCAGCGACCTCATAGCAAGATTCCTTATGTGTTGACAGGAACCTCACATAATCTTCTAGATGTTTTGGCGGGCACTTTGCCCGCTGCGACCTTCTAAGGGCCGATGAGGGTGCCTGGCCTACCTGCTCACCTACCAGGCTAGACAGGCCAGGATTTTGGTGCCCTAGATACCCAGGTGACCCTGGTGAGGGTGCCTGGCCTACCTGCTCACCTACCAGGCTAGGCAGGTCAGGGCTTTGATGCCCCAAATGCCCAGGTGATCCACCCAGCTGCTGACTGGCTGGATCCTTTGAATCCAAGCCAGCATACCTTGGAGGGGTGGAAGTCCCCGAGTCCACAATGGACTCCTCTTGGGCACACTGTCCCTCGAGCCCAAGGCCATCAGTTGGAGAGGCCTGGGTGGCGGAAGTGCCCCAGTACTCCCTAGCCCCCGAGCACGTGTCTGAGGTGCCAGAGTCAGGAGCCGCCTCCATGGCTAACTCCCTTGCTACTGACTTCCTTTTCGGAGCAATTGCTGAATTATGAGAGTGCCCCTGATGGAATTCCCCTTCTATGGATTTATGTGAGTTATGTGGATACCCCCAGTCAGTCTCCCTGTCTGGAGCACAATCTGACATGTTTGAATAAACTGGATATCCCCGGTGTGACTCCCTGTCTGGAGCAATAACGAATGTGCGGGATGACCCCCTATCCTGGGAATTCCTGCTTGGAGTGCTTGCGGAATCTTGGGATGACCCCCAAACAGCCTCAGCAGCTTGTGAGGCCCTGTTAGGCCTAGGGACCTGTGACCCTGAACCCTTGGGAATCTGTGACCCAGAATGCATATTATGGTCCTTCCCACCCCCAGAGCAGAGCCAGGAGCAGAAACGTGGCTGTCCAGCCTCCAACACAGTTGGTCTATGTGTCTGTGAAGAACGTGGCCATCCTCCAAGGCAACTTCGTATGACAATGGCCCAGAGACCTTGCAGACCACAGCTGCGACCCAGAGATGTCCAGGCCCATAGTTCCTTGCCCAAACCGGATGCCCACCTGAAGTCTCCTAGGTGCCCACAGTTGTGACACTTGTGAAGCCACCCGGTCTGGTTGCAACCTGTCCAGTTTGGTGATGAGGCAGCGACCCCAGCGAAGTTCTGCAGGGCTCTTCCCTGTGGCTGTGCATGGTGTGGTGCGGTGTGCAAGAAGAAAATCTGCTAACCTGTGATGCCAGTTACCATAAGTCAGTTTCTTGAGAGCATCTTTGGTAGTGCGCACCATTCTCTTTGCCTGTCCGTTGGAGGATGGGTAGAAGGGAGCAGAAGTCGCATGCCGGATCAGGTTGGCCTGAAGAAAAGCCTGGAACTCAAAAGAGGTAAATTGAGGGCCATTATCTGAAACCAGGACATCTGGAAGCCCGTGTGAGGCAAAAATTCCTCTCAACACCTGGATGGTCCTGGCAGTAGTAGTGGAGGAAACAGAAACAACCTCTAGCCACTTAGAATGGCTGTCAACAATGATCAGGAAGAATTGCCCCTAAAAGGGCTCAGCATAATCTATATGCACCTGTGACCATGGGGTTTGAGTTTCCTCCCACCTATGTAAATGTTGGCACAGTTAGCACCCATGCACCTGACCCTCAATGGCTTTATCGAGCCCAGGCCACCAAAGATGGCTGCGCGCAAGCACTTTCATCCTTACTATACCAGGATGTCCCTCATGCAGAGAGCGCAAGATTCTAGACCTCAATGAAGCTGGGATTACTACCCCATAATAGGCAACCCTTAAAAGTGGAAAGTTTATGCTTCTTGCACCAGAAGCTTTGGAACTCAGTATCTGGGCACGTGTCAGGCCATCCAGACAACACCCAGGTCAGCACGCGTGTAAGCGTGTGATCAGTGGCAGTTTCAGCAGTCACGTCCCTAGCATTTAGGGGAGATTCAGGCAACTCCTGAATGGAAAGAATATTAATGGCAGGAGCAGGGTCTGCCTCTACCTGTTTAAGAGGTAATCTACTAAGGCCATCAGCATGGCCCATTTCTTTTCCAGGTTTATGAAGTTTACACACTTCTTTTGCAAAGATCTTTTGTTGTAGGTCTCTACTTCTTAAGCCACACATGAAACGATCGCACAGTCTTTCTTCCAGATCCTTGAACTCACAAGGCCTGGCCATTTGCCTTAAGGCAGCAATAAAGTCCGCAGCAGATTCACCTGGCCTCTGGTCTCTCTGCTCGAACGCGTGCCTCCAAGCCATGACTGAGAACTTCGGCTGGAAGTGTTCCTTCAACATCTTCTTCAAGTCAGCATATGTTACTGACTCCAGAAGTGCAGGGGCCACCAGATTTTCCGCGATGTCAAAAGCTTCTTGTCCACAGGCACACAAAAGAGTTGCTGCCTTCAGGCCGTCTTCTCTTATCTGATTTACTCTAAAGTAGTTCTCCACCTGTACTACGTAGGAATTCCATCTCTCTGGGTGGGAGACATCAAAATCAGTCAAGTGGCCGATCTTCGACATCTTAAACTTTACAACCTTCACTAATTGCTTCCTCTGCAAGCTGCTGTTTGGGAAAGGGTCCTTTTGCCGAGCTCACCTCCAGTGATGCTGTACTGGCAGGCTGAGTCGCGAATGCACACGCCGTCTTCCCAATCATCAGGACTTCCTGGGTGAGTCCTTAATTCTTTTTATTGCTTGCAGGGATCCCACCTTCGTCACCAGTTGTTGTGTTTTTGGTTTGTTGGCAATTGATAAAGACACATGGTGGAAAACAACAAACTCTTTATTTCACTCTCCTACAACCAAGCAAGCAGTAAAAGGCACGCAGACCTTTTATAGGGCCAGAAACCCAGACAGCATGAACCAATAGGAATTAAGCATTTTCGCGCCTTGCACATGCGTGCAAGGCTGGCGCCACCCTGTCTTGTCCCGGGCAGCTTTTGGAATTCCCGGGACCATTTGCAACATTCTGAGCCTGCTTTCAGCTCTTGCAGGCTCAGGACACAACAACATTGATTTCTAATTTGAGGCACTTCTGAATTTACATTCATCTCTCAGAAAGGCTACACAATCTTTCCAAGAGTAAAGAGCCTAATAATCACCAACGTTTCCTTCATAGCTCAATTTTCTGGAAATTTTTTAAAATGTTATCTTGCCTTTATTACTGTATATGTAAGTCAAGGTAGCAAACATACATAATATTCCTTCTTCCTCCTATTCCCCCCCCCCGCCCCCAACAAGAACCCTGTGAGGGTGATAGGAGTTGGGTTGAGAGTGATTGGCCTAAAGTCATCCAGCCAGCTTTCATGGCTAAGATGGTACTAGGCCTCATGGTCTTCTAGTTTCTAACCTGTTTTAAACACTAAACCAAACTAGCTCTCTAGATTGCTCAATTACATTGCTTAAGAACCTAAGATTATTAGAAATCAACTGAAACATTGCTATTCATAAAGAAGGTAGATGTGGGCAATATTCCCCATATAATAAAAAATTACATCTGTTAGCAGGTATGTCTATATCAGCGATTCTCAACCTGTGGGTCGCGACCCCATTTGGGGTCGAACGACCATTTCACGGGGGTCACCAAACAACGCAGTCCGCCATTTTTCCCCTTTTCCCCTTGGCCGTCGCAGGGGGCAGCACCGCGCAGCACGGGGTAGCACCGCGCATGCGTGGTGCGGGCCATCGCACCGCGCATGCGCGGTGCAGGTTGGGGTCACGCTGTGCATGCGCGGCGCAGGTCGGGGTCGCGGCCTGAAAAAGGTTGAGAACCGCTGGTCTATATGCAACCAGCACAGAACCAAATAATAATTCAGACATCCTGAACTTGTTGCTCTCCAGACATGCTTCGAACTACATTTCTCTCAGAACTATTATTTTAGTGTCGTACCATATTTCATAAACAGTTTTGATTTCTACAACTATACTCCCCAAACTGCCAATTCCAAAAATAACATCTTTCAATAAAACAAGATGCCATACGGACCAATAAGCTATCTTGCTCTCTCTGGACTTTTGTACTGAATTTCATTTTATAGGAAGGAAGGAAGGAAAGCTTCCACAAGAATATAAAGGTAGGGATTTCTCTTTTTTAAAAAAGCCTACAATTATCCTATCCTGAATAATATCCGTCTCCCACAGCTTCAGAAAATAGGCTTTAAAACAGGCCAAGCAGCAAATGGAATCAGCACACTCGCCTCTTCAAGCCTCCCCCACCTCTATTTCCCATCAGATAACTTTGTCTCTCAGAGCTAAGGAAGATTGATCTGATTTTTCAGACTCTCATATGAACATTGGCTATCACCAATGCCCTAGCATTACTCACAGCACAGGAATATTTCTCAAAAACAAAGAGCATTTTTGTCAGACTCCAGTGATTCGCAAGTGAAATCATTCTTGTATATTTATTATCTTCTTACTGAGTAGGCAGGATTTGACCATAGGCAAAAATTATATCTCCCTTTTATTGCAGATTCACTATCAGATTTGCACGCATCCACCCACCACCACCACAGTAACTGCCTATTCAGCTTCTCTTCGACCAAAGAGGGCTTGGGGTCTGCCAAGAGAGTAACTTTCACAAGCAATAAATAAAACAAATAAAGCTACTATGAGATGTAAAAGCTGACTCCACCTACATTATGAATTCTTAGCTCACAACAGACCCCCTCCTTTGCCTGCTTTTATTTCCCAAGTGCCCATGCTCTTTTCAAAGCCAACAGCTGCATTAGATAAGCCTTTGTTTTACCCTTGGGGATGTAATTG
The DNA here is from genome assembly GCA_034064705.1 of Bothrops alternatus. Classification (NCBI taxonomy): domain Eukaryota; kingdom Metazoa; phylum Chordata; class Lepidosauria; order Squamata; family Viperidae; genus Bothrops; species Bothrops alternatus. Next base: position 4,782,793 of record JARGCV010000589.1, read on the forward strand.
AAACTAACCCTGAAGGAGGACCCCTCCCCTTTGCTTAAGAAGACAGATCTTCCACATCTTCAAAAGCTATCTCTGATGAAATTCCCTTCAAAAGCTATCTGTGATGAAATATACTAGTGTATAAATGAAATTTATGCACTAGTATAAAAAGCACTAGGACAGTGTCTTCTTTGCTCAGCAGGCACAGCTGGAACATGTGAAAGAATAAAAGAGGAAAGTTCCTCTGTATGTCCACCACATGCTGTACTGAATAACCATACTGCCTATCTCTTTGCAGTGGGGACTATGGGCAAAATCTCTGAGGGAGATTTAAATTTGAGGAATGAATTTGTAGTTTTCACTCAATACTTTTTGGTGATTTTTTGACCTGTAATTAGAATCTTACTTCTGTGCAGCTTTCTTCTATGCCTCCTGAGCATTCACAGTGCTTCTCATATGCTCTTTTTAAAACAGACTTAGTTTCTAATACATAGCCTGACCCTCTCCGCTCAACTTGAGGTGATTACTCATTGTCCTGATACCCCCTAAGCCTGAGAATTAATTCCCTTCACTCATTTACATAATTACCTTGGAGGTATTTTTAGACAGAGAGTTGTCCCACATGATTTTTCCTTAGATAAATTATAAACCTTGATCCCTTCAGCAATCTTCCCACATATCCTTCTGCTTTGCTCCCTAAATGGTCCCTTGACCACTTTTCTTTGGTTGTTTTAAATTCTATTAGATAGAGGTTCTCTCCTCTTAAGAAGTTCATCCAAATATTCTGACATGGATAATTTTAGTTAAAAGGGTTATATACAAAGTTATGTTCTATGACTCTAAAATACAAAGGTGTACTGGGAAGATCTGCATTGCTATTTTCTCTTGGCTTCACTCTCTCTTGAAGGGTTGGGGGCAGTAGTGGGATTCAAATATGTGAACAACTGGTTCTCTGTGTGGATGTCACTTCCGGAAGTCCATTCTGGGTTAGGGCAGCAAAAAATTAGCTACTGGTTCTGCCAAAGTGGTGCGAACTCGCTGAATCCCACCACTGGTTGGGGGATTTGCTGCAGCCACTTCTCCCATTTATGTATATATTTCCAATCACATTTTCTGATCTCTGTAAGTGCAATTCATGAATATCCCTTTATAGCAGCGGTTCTCAACCTGTGGGTCGCGACCCCATTTGGGGTCGAACGACCATTTCACGGGGGTCGCCAAACACCGCAGTCCACCATTTTTTTTGGTCGGCCATTTTTTTTGGGTCGGCCATTTTTTTCCCTATTGCAATGCGGGCCGTCGCGCCGCGCATGCGCAGTGCAGGCCCGCCATTTTTTTTATTTTGGTCGGCCATTTTTTTTGGGTCGGCCATTTTTTTCCCTATTGCGATGCGGGCCGTCACGCCGCACATGCGCGATGCACCCCGTCGTGCCACGCATGCGCAGTGCGGGTCCGTCATTTAAAAAAAAATTTGGTCGGCCATTTTTTTTTTGGTCGGCCATTTTTTTCCCTATTGCGATGCGGGCTGTCACGCCGCGCATGTGCGATGTGCCCCGTCGTGCCCCGCATGCGCGATGCGGGCCGGGGTCGAGCCCCGGAAAAGGTTGAGAACCGCTGCTTTATAGATTAATCTGATTAATGATTAATTGCCAGTTTATGGGTACATAGGCTAATCTCATGAGTTGTTTGACTTACTGAAGTGATGTGCATCCTAAATCCAGATTCATTTCAAGATTCAATTGTAATACAAATTGCTACATTTAGATTTGGGAGCAGCTGATTTTTACTTTATGCTTAATTTCATAAAAATAATAATGCAGTAATTTCTGATTACTGGGAAGAAATAGAGACCTTCATATAAGTGACCTGCTTTGTACACTGCACTAAGCCAGAATATGTTTGCGACTTAGCATAATAGGTAGTTTCTGCTACTATGATTTGTAAACCATGGTCAATAACTTTATGTGCTGTGTTTCGTTAGCCACTGAATGTCATGTGTGAACCCAACTAGTTTCCTAATGTATATAGAACTTTGTTCTTCATGAACTCTTTTTCCTTACTTACTAAGAGTTAACACTGTCACAGTGTGATGGGGTTCATTTTGAACTGGAGGTATACTTTGTTATGCAAGACTGGCAATTGTTACAGAAAAACCTAGACAATGGAGGCTTTAATGCTCTTTACTATATATAGTGATGTTATTTACAATAGATATATATAATACAGTATCAGTGTCAGGTTTTCTTCAAGGTCTCCCTCCCAGAAACTGTTCCCCCTCTATCTCTTTTGCTTCCTTTCCCTTTCTGTCTATCTCTCTTCCCTATTTCTGGGCTTGACAACAGAGAAAAAAGGAATGGGCTGGAAATTTACTGTGCTTAGCACAGTTTGACCTTCTCCTGGATATACTCAGCCTAACCTCTACTGATTCTCAACTGAGGGGGGGGAAGAACCTCTCTCAAGGTCTTCTGTCTAGTCCTTCCACAGAGACCACCACTGGCAGCTGGTCCCCTCTGTCCTCTCTTGGGTCTTATGAGTAGCTGCTGCCTGCAGCCAGATGGGTTCTTTGTCCCATTCTTGGGCCTTGGATGGAAATCTTGTCTCTCTGTATCTTCTCTTCCTTTCTTCCATAGAAGCTACTTGTGGACTTTTCTTCTCCCTTCCCAATATAGAACCAATAACTGTTCTTCCCCCTTTACTTCTGTCCATCCATTCTCTCCATCCATTCTCCCCATTTAGCATACAGACCTTTTCTCTCCTCTTCTCATTTTTCTCTTTTTCATTAGACTTGCAGGATGTCCCCCTCCATAGTTCTAGGTTCCAGCAGCTATATGCCAAGCTGGATAATGGGACTGCTGTCTCAACATCTCCCCACAACATCTCTGGCTAGCAGCTTATATGCTCATCAGCCTTTGGACAGCACAGCTGCCCTTCAGGGTCAGAACTGAATTGTTTTTCCTCTTTTACTCACTCCAATAGCTGGCTTAAACCAAAACCAAACCATATTAGCAAAACTTAGTCTGTAAACCTAAGATGTGTTACTAATATAAGGATGAAGAATACATAATTATCAAGGAAATCATATAAATCTCCCAAATCAAGAAGAAAAGGATAATTTCACTGGTATTTGATTTTTTTAGGGTTTATAAAACATTCTGCTTTTGATTTATGGCAAATGTTTAAATGCTATGAAAAGAAAAAAGATAACCTAAAGTACATGCTTAACAAGTCCTCATATCTATACTGGAAAAAGGATATGCAATGTTACAAGTACATCAGATTATATGCCTTCAGCCTATTCTCAGGAGCTTGTTTATTCAATAACAGTCCTGGTAAGTAGGCGAAATGTTTTACTCTTTTTTCTGCCATTATATTCTCATGTCGCAGAAATATATAGAATGCCATATTATGGCTGCAGACAATATGCCCTATACAGAAGCACCTTCTAAACTGAAAGGAAGGGGGAGATCTAAATCTGCATTTACTGAGTAACAAGCCCATTTCTTTCCTTAAAAACTGAAGAAGCATTAGAAGAAAATCTCAATATGTAGACTTCAAAGATAATATTTTGAGGGAGGCGGGAGTGTCTCAGTAATTTTGAGAATATTAATGTCCTCTAAGAACTTTGTGAAAAGAAATCTAACGCTGTGTGCTTCAGCTACCACTAACTGATATTGTTGTTATGGTACGCAAAGTGCATCCTGTCAGAGTCCCTGCATAATTTTGGTGAAGGTACAGCTATCATCAAGATGCATTTGTATATCAATTCCTTGGTGCTATATATTATAGAACTGGCATTGTGACATGTTTAATTCTAAAGCAGCCTTGAAAATGTTGAACACATTACTTTTTTCTCCCTGATTAGCCTATCTTCCTATTCATCTCAAAACAGGAAGGGCTTGCATGAGGGTTGGCACTTTTGCTATCAAAAGTACTGTACTATGTCCTTCAGTCTTCCACAGTCTGGTGCCCTCCTGATGTACTGGAAATTCTGGGCAAGACATGTGGAAGGCACCAGTTTGAAGAAAGCTGCAAGTGCATTGCAAATTGGGATAAATTATTTGCACATTTGGCTTCCTTGGTTTTGAAAGACTGCAGAGGAAATCTTGGGAAGGAATCACCGCTCACTTTCTTGTCTATATAATTCTTGCTTCCTATACTGTATCAACATAGCAGAGAGGAATGGTGCAAAGACAACTCTGCTTTCCAAAGACAACTGTTTATTTCTTTCCATTTAGTGTATGGATCTTCCAGTTATCAGCACAGGATTACACTCTCCCACCTTGAATGCCTTGCTGCTGTCTCACTCTAATATCACCTGCATGCCTATATAGAAATGGCCAGATAGTGCATCTTCTATTATCTTATGAAAATTTAAATTGCTTTCAGTATCTGCTTTTTCAGTGTGCTCACTGGAATGCTTCCCTCTTTCAGGAGCTTTATTGCTAATGGGCTGACTTACTATTCACCTTTCTGAATTGTCGATGCAGCTAAGACAATCTGAGATTATGGCGATATTAAGACCTGCCTTCATTCAGCTTCCCAAACAAAACTGATTACAGGAAACTCCCTTGAACATGCTGCCACTTAGCCCATGTCCCAATAACATGGGTAGTAGTAGCAGTAGTAACAATACATTTCTTTTATTATGGCAAAGCATTTTATCGATGAAAATCCATTTAATCAATTGCATGAAGTATAATAGGTTGCATTTTCTGAAAAACAAAAACCAATATTACCCTTCTGATAATATAGGTACAGTATAAGGTAAAGGATTCTAAAGATAGGCTGCAGGAATGGAGTAGTATATGAATATTAGCAAATAAATAAACAACTATTTTTTTTGCAACTCTGAGTACAGTACAGCGAATAATTAGTTCTTTAGAAGTTACTGAATTGAAACTCCCAATCTCTATGGGGGCCTTTTGTCAGGGATTATGGAAATTGATGTTTAACAGTGTTTAGATGGCCAGAGGTTTCTACCCCTTTTGTAAGGAAAATGAGGATTATCATTATTATCATTTACCTGATGATATCTCATTATCATTGGGAGCCTTCCTCCCAATTCTGCAGATTCAAAGGGCTTATGTTTATGAAGGACAGTTTTAATAAAGGGGGTTTCTGATCAGTTGTACAGTTTAATTATTTATTATAGTACCACTCAAGAAAATGGAAGACATCTTTACAGTACCATTATGGCAGCTGATTTCATTAAAGTGATGTCCATTATTATCTGAGAAAATTGGGACATTCACACATTGCTATTAAAATTAATTCATAGGTAATCAATACAGAGCACACATAATTCTCTATGGTCCCATAGACCACTCTGATACGATGCATTTGGTTACAGTTTCTAGGAATTCCCCTGTTCACAAACCACAGAACTCTTGGCTTGGAAACATGCATTTGGCTGTAAATTCCTAGGAATTCCTCTGTCTTCCACTGTGTAATTTGGGATTCAGAACCATTGCCAGATAAACAGCAGGCAAAAGTATTTACCACAGAGCTAATTAATGTTAACTTTGAAAAAAGTCATTTTATTATATTCATGGAAAAAAGTTTATATTGTAGAAACACTACTTAAAACACTGTACTTAACAATGATAACTATGTGGTAGATACATGATCTGAAGCTTGATTCATCCGATGTGCTAAACCATAGTTTGTTTAATCATGATCGTGGACTAAACACAATGATCAGAGATAATTTAACACACTAATTAATATACGGTGGTTTATAAACCTTGATAGTAAGGGTCACAGATCACATTAAGCTAAAAAAAAACCCACATCATAGTTCAGCAGCTATGATATGTATCAGCTTTCCTCAACCTGACACCCTCACCAGATGTTCAACCATTATTCCAGAATTGGACATACTGAGTAGGAATTCTAATACGTAATCCAACATATTTGGAGATTACCATGTTTTGGAAGTCTGGCATGCAGAATTTTAAACAGATCTTGCCAAGAAAGAAAGTTTGCAGTTTCAAATTAAATAAGTGAGAGAATAATCACAGTTGGGAAAAGATGTAGAATGACAGACGTCAACAACACATTTTATTCTAAGGATGTAATGGAATAGCATTCTCAGAGCTAAATTTTATTCTTGTTTTTCATGTTTAAAAACTTTCGTGAATACTAAATTTGGTTGCCTTTTTCTGAGGCAAAACAACAGAACTTTAATACTGCTAGTGGAAAAATATGAGCAAGGCTGAAAATGCATAACTGACAGGTTTAAGCCCAGAGAGTTCAGGAAAGAGATATTTTTTGGGAAAGTGACAACCATGCTGACTAGTTTGGCCAATTAGTTCTCGGTTTATTAGTCTTTTGTTCCCACTCTTTTTAATAGGGAAAGTACAGAGATCAGTTTTTAAAGTTCTTTCTAAAACTCATTGGCCTCCTGCCTCAGGAATTCTTCCTTAATAAGAGATCGTATTGGATTGCAGATTCCAAATGACCAGGAGGTAGCAATCTAAAGAGTTAGATTTTTCTGCATATCCTTGCTATCCTATAGTGGTCATCTGGATTTTTGTAGTCCAGCCCTAAGATTGAATTAGTTTGGATTGAGGTTGTTTAAAAAATTGCAACCATTGCTTTGGTTTTTTTAGTTGCTGCTGTACATGTACAATTTCTAATACTAGTTTCTCTGTTGTTTTATTTAGCAGTGAACAGTGATCAATAATGGTTCATTCAAGTCTTATTTCACATAGTCCTTTCTTCACATGCCCCCCTTCTTTATACTTTTTTCTTGTTTCTTCTGAAATGTTTTTTTTCTGAAATGTTACTTTAGTTTTTAAAATATATTTTTATTAATACAAATATTTTCTTAATATAAAATGCAAATAGAAATAGACAATGGAAAAAGGGAAAAAAGTGGGTAGAGAGAATAAAGTAAGAGAAAGGGGGAAAAATAAAAAAAAACAAAAAGTAGTAGGTTTCAACTTTTTTTTCAGTGCAGTAAGATATCTAATTAAGTTATAGTATAAACTGTTTACGTATACTAACTAGTAACTATTAGCCATTTCTATAGTAGTAACCCACTTAATCATCAAAACCCAAGTCAAAGTTTCATTTTTTTTCTCTTTCATGCAGAAAGCCCAGAAATGGTTTCCAAGTAACCACAAAATTATTTACATTCTCATCCCTAATTAGTGCAGTCAACGTCACCATCTCCTCTAGTTCCAGCATCTTTTCAATTCATTCCTCCATTATGAGAATTAGCACTTCTTTCCACTTCTGGGCATACAGAAAATGAAACAACAAAATGTTACTCTGATAAATAATACTAGAAACTAGTAAGTCCACAGTGGTGCAGAAAAACAGTGGGGAAAAATACAATAAAATTTTGACTCTGTCCTAGGCACATTGCAGTTTTGATTCTTAAATATGCAGTGTTTTATTGTCACCAGCTGATCTTGGGCAGTCCTCTGCTACATTGTCCTTGACACATAAATGAATAGGTCAGGCTGTCTTTGCATCTGTAGTCTTTTTTAATTCTTTGCATCTTTTCCTACTTGGGTAAGTATGTGTTGCTTTTTTTCTTTCTGTTAGTTTCTGTCTCTTATCTGCTTGCTAACAAATGGAGGAGACCATTTCCAGGTGAACAACACCCTCTCACTAACCTGTTACCCATCCTAGCTGCCCTTCAGCAATTGTTTTCTGCAAATGCATTCACTTTAGAAGTTAACACTCACTAATCTCAAAGAAGGAAATAAAGCAGATTCTTCTAATTGTTGAGAGAGTATTTAAGGTGGGAATTATAGAAAAAGTAATCAACTGAAAGGCTAAGTGTAGTTGAAATCCTAAACATATTTGTTAAAAAGTCTACTAAATTTTTGTGGGACTTTCTTTTGATGAATCTTGCATAGAGCTGGACTATGGGTGTATCTCAGCATAAGGATGAAATACTATCATACTCAAGTAAGTTAACAAGACATCTTCCACATAGTCTTTTAACACCAATATTCTCTCATTAAATATACATTTTCTTTCTCATATTTTCCTGAAATTATACCTAATAAAAATGTATTAACAGCAGCAAGAATTGCTTTTGCACAGAATTGGAAAAATGAAGAAACACCTTCTGAAGATGATATAGTCAAGAAAATATTGGAATGTGCAGAAATGAACAGACTCACATTGAAGATTGAAGAAAAGGAAGACACAGAATATTTTCAAATATGGGATGTATTTTAACAATGGCTGGAAAAACGGGGTAGAGATTAGGATTTTATTACATGTTATTAAAATAAGACCTGGACAAAACGTTGTTTGTTAAGCACTTATGAAATGTAAACTTATAAAAAATTAAAAATAATATATATATAAATATAAAACCATTGATTTTCTCTGAAGCTTATCTAAGGATATGTATGTCATTCAAAGCTTTTTAGTCATCGGCCTATGAAAGTAGCAACTCTAGCTAATGCTAATTAAAAATGGCATTATACAAACATACTATGCTTTGTCCCTTATCTAAATTAGAGAAAGACAGGCAACAACTGGCTATATTAATTTGTTTCCCTATATGTCTTCCACTACCAAATCACTGTGGCTGACAATGTCAAAATATAAAACAATGGTTCTAAAAAATCCAAAATTAATATAAAAATAAAACAATTTGAAAAGAAAAAAGGCCCAAGGTAAAAATGCTGTGTGCCTGCAACCCTTTCTTTAGATTGCAACACATCTTCCTCTCGTGGAAGATGGAAGGTAGACCTTTAGTGCTTTCCTGGAGCCCCAAAAGGTCAAACGTTGGGTTGGGGAGGAGGAAGCTACTAAAAATATCTACTCCCAATGACCCATAAGGAGACAATCCCATAGGGATGGGACCTGGTTGGGAGTTAACTCTATTTAATCTGTCTTGATTGGAAAATGTCTAAAGCCTGGAATTGTTAGATTCCCAAAACAAAACCATTCTATCTTGAAATAATTCAGTTGGAGTCCATTCATCCTTATTCAGATCCTGACAACCTCCAGAAACTGCTCAGCATTACCACGGTATTACCTCTTTGATCCAGAGTCAAGATATATAATTAAGTATCATCGGCATATTAACATCATGCTGATGGGCTAGCCTCCTCCTGTGGTTTCATGTAGATGTTTAAAAGAAGTAGAGAGGAGAAATCCCTGGAATATTCCACAGATTGACCTTTCTCACCATCACCAACAAGATTCCTCTTTGGGAAAGAGAGAACCATTGTAGAACAGTACCACACACTATAGCCCCATAAATATTATTCAGGAGGTATACCATAGCTGATGGTGTCAAAAGCCAGCAAGAAATCAAAGAGGACCAGGAGGATTACATTTCCCCCTTGGTATATCTAAATATTACCCACAAGTGTGACCAATGCATTTGCTATGTTGAACCCTGATTGTTATGGGTCTAAATAGTCTACTTCCTCTAGGGTTGTTTGCAGTTGTAGGGCCAACAATTTCTCTACAACCTTTCCAAGTAAAGGAAATTTGAGGCAAGTGTAAAGTCCCAGATATGTTGGACTGACTGAAGACTTCTTGACGGGGCATTTTACAGCCTCCTTCAGAGGCAATGGAAACACCCCCTTATTCAAAGAGGCATTGATTATGGCTCAGATCCAACTTCCTAAAATCTCATGGGAGGCTTCAACCAGTAATGAAGAGCAGGATGAAGCTGATAAGTGTAGAGTTAACACTGCAAAAGCTTTATCCATTTCATCAGGGCTCACAGTTTGTTGCAAGCTAATTGCAGAAGTAGGAACACCCCTTTGACTGAGTCAGCTTCTTATGCTTTCCAACACCTTTCAAAGCTATCCTTTAGCATGAATTGTCTGTTGGCTTGAAAACTGGCAGAAGCATTCTTTTTTATTATTTTCTTTCACTGAATTTTCTATCTTGCATTTTTTAAAAAAAAAAAATCCTTATCCTTCATTTTTCTAGTCAACTGAGGTAGAAGGTTTTCAAGCTCAGCTCCCAAATAACTGTAATAATCAATGGATTATTGAGGAACTGGGAAACCCTTTTATCTTAGGCAATTGGAAAAGCAACAAAATAGAGCATCACTGGATATTTTATTCTTTTAAAGCACTTTAAGAGAAAACTAAGAAGCTCAGGAGAAGACCTGTATGTATATGCATTTTAAGGCTTTGAAGATGTTGTGGAAAGTCAGCCTCCCAGAGAAAGAAATATTACAAGGGCAGAAAAATATATTTCCTCAAAGGATCTTAAAGAGGCAGAAAAGCATGCCCAGTTTTCTTAATAGCCCCAAGTCTCCCTCCCCCAAGCAGAAACCAGCTCTGTACAAATGCAGATGTAAATAATCCAGGAAGGTTGGAAGCCCCAGCTAGAAGTTTAAGAAGACAAAGAAACCTAAAATCTACATAACCCACCCAAGACAGGACATAATAGGATTAACTCACAGATGCCACAGAGCACACCCAGACTCAGGTCAGAATACATGACACAGGAAATACAAAGCCTCAAACAGGAACAGGAAACAACTCCAAACAAAAGGCTCCAGAGGGTATAAAAACCCATTCCCTACATGTGCTCTCTCTCTTTTCTTCCCGAGCCATCTTTCTGTCTGGCTCTCCTCTTCAATAAATTGCAACCTTCTTTCTAAAACAGTCACCATGTTATTTATCCCCAGCTTGGACTGAACCATGATGAAGACTTTTCCTTCAACAATGTAATTCTAAATCCAGTTTAACCATGTATCCAGAAAAAAACGGTCAGGTTTTGCAACAAACTATTTGAAGAACAAACTCCTTGCTGCATCATGCACTGATGGAATTGTGCAAGGAAAACAAGGACAAAATGCTAAGAAAAAGAAAGCACAGAGAGAGAGAGAGAGAGAGAGAGAGAGAGAGAGAGAGAGAGAGAGAGAGAGAGAGAGAGAGAGAGACATTAGGAAGTCCTTTGCATAAGAAGGGAAATGATTGGCTGTTCTCCTTGAAGAGAAAAGTAGAAGGACATAGCAGCAAGAGGCTTTTCTGATTAAGAGACATGGTTGCCTGCTGTTTGGACTGAGTACCTTGCAAGCTATTGCCGAAGTATCTCAATCTGGACAGATTTTTTTTTAAAAGCTGGTTTAGAGTCAAACCAGCATGAGAACAGGGCAGGACAGTAAATGCAAATAGGACCAAAGGCATTGCCTTTCTGCAAAATATGTATGCCACTTGAGGTCCCTGGAGCGGGCAAGCCAACCAACATTGGGATGCAATATGGCAGTCCTGAGAAAAGCCTCCAACTGTAACTTGTTTGCATGAACTGAATCAAGCTAGTTAAAGTGCCTGGGCTAAGACTTCGCAGAAATAATCTCAAAACATGCTAAGATTAATTGTTAACCCTGTTTAGATAGTTTGTGGCTTAGCATATTATACTAACCAAACCTAGTTTTTTATTTATTTCCAAAATACATTAATTCAAGAACCAAGTTAATGGTCTTATAGGAATTCAATTACTCTGATTTTTTTTTGACTGATTATACATGGGTAGATCTGATTCACATACTGGACAAAGCCATTAAATGCTTGATTAGAGTTTACTTAGTATGTTGTGTGAACCTGGGCAGTCTAGTTTGTAAATAATGATCCATGGGTTAGTATAAGCCAAGGCATCTATGGCTTATTCAACCAATATAGCTTAGCATGATGTGCAAGTCAAATTGCCTACCTGAGAGTCATTTAAACTTGCACACAGTCCTATGAAAGTCATTGCTTTACTAATGGTACTGTCTGACTTTCATCTTTCATGATGCTTGAAGGAAGAAGGAGGAAGCATTTCTTTTTAACAGTTTTAATTCCAGGCAACAGTTCATCTCCCGACTGCATACATTTGCATGAATAAAAATTTATATTGGAAAATTACTCAGGGAAAAATATTAAATGTGAAATGTGGGAGAATTTGAATAATCTCAAATACTAGTTGTCCAATAGGGGATATTTTATCCCTTAACCTACTGGCAGAACAAAGAGAAAAATATCACAGTGTAGGCTGGCATGTGACCCTCTGTTCCGGTGGAGTCTGGAAACAGTGTCCCTAAGAGAGTACAAATAGCTTGCTTGTTGGTTCTCTACTTTTGTATGGATGTATGATGGTCTCAGCCTGGCTGCCTAACTAGCCATGGCTTTACTACTTGAAAATGCTCAATTCAGGCTGTTTAGTACAGGCTTAGGGCCATATGGGTCCTTTAGCCACGCCAGCTCATTAGTGCCTTGTTGGCACATTGGCCCTTTCACCCTGCTGAGATCCCAATGTGCAGACCACTGTGACAAAGTAAGTGTACAGGCAGTTGATGGGCAGCAGGTGTGGAGCCATTTACTCAGATGCGATGGTTAAATTGCTTGGTGGCAACAGCAGCAGCAACAGTCAACTGTTTCGTTTTTCTGAAGTAATTGAAGAAGAGTGAGGGAATGAATAAAGAACTTTGCCCAGGGCAGGTGAGTAATAGGAGAGAAGGGAATAATAGGAGAAAAGGGTGCTTTTCTTAATCTTTATCATTTGATTGCCCTCACACAGGCAGTGACTTATAATCATTGGGATTGCCTCCTTATTAACCAATGAAAGAGAAAGGAATAAAACTTGGGAGAAGGCTTCCTAAAAGTTTGAGCTGAATCACATTAATATACCGGTAGTTAGCAGCCATATTTATATATATATGTCAAGTGGTTATTTTTTAGATTGCACCCTGTAAACCCAAATATGGGAGGAAGGAATCATTCTTTCCTTTTGCTTGTTTCAGCTCAACCCAGAGCCATCCTGCAAGCACAAATATATATATGTTGTTTAAAATTGTTGACAAAGAAATAAGGGATTTCTGATATAGCCATTTCGAGTTTCTTAACTCTCTTCAGTCAGAACTCACCCTTCCGGGATTCGAACCTGGGCAGTCTGCATGCTAAGCAGATGCTTTAACCTATTGAGCCACAAGTTCTCTCCCGCTTTGTCAGTAGTCAGGGAGTAAGGATATGTGTCAAGTGGTTATTTTTTAGATTGCACCCTGTAAACCCAAATATGGGAGGAAGGAATCATTCTTTCCTTTTGCTTGTTTCAGCTCAACCCAGAGCCATCCTGCAAGCACAAATATATATATATGTTGTTTAAAATTGTTGACAAAGAAATAAGGGATTTCTGATATAGCCATTTCGAGTTTCTTAACTCTCTTCAGTCAGAACTCACCCTTCCGGGATTCGAACCTGGGCAGTCTGCATGCTAAGCAGATGCTTTAACCTATTGAGCCACAAATATATATATACCTGATAAATATGGCTGCTAACTACCGGTATATTACCGGTAATGTGATTCAGCTCAAACTTTTAGGAAGCCTTCTCCCAAGTTTTATTCCTTTCTCTTTCATTGGTTAATAAGGAGGCAATCCCAATGATTATAAGTCACTGCCTGTGTGAGGGCAATCAAATGATAAAGATTAAGAAAAGCACCCTTTTCTCCTATTATTCCCTTCTCTCCTATTACTCACCTGCCCTGGGCAAAGTTCCAGGCCCTGTTCTCATGACCCCCTGCCTGCCTGGTTTTTAGTAATCTGGGCTAGCCTTAGCTATGCTACCATGAACTATGCTGTTTATATGAATGCAGACAAGACATGCCATATATATATATATTGTGCTTTGTTTTTCACCAGTTGTTTCAATGAATTCTAGAAACTTCAAAACTTGAATTGATCACGAAAAGGAATTGCCTGTATTTCCGGGACATACTTATCCATGTTCTTCTCAAACTAAAATTCTGAACTAGGGCACCTCACTTGGAACCTTAGCTACTGTATCAGGCCTGGGTTGTACAACACACATGGCTAAAATATGATACACTATTTCACATGAACAAATCGATAGCATCAAATAGACTTTGATTTTTTCTTTCCCGTGGCCAACGCAGCTGCTTATTTTTATTTTATGATGCATACTTATCCAGTTGTTTCGCCTCTAAACTCTTTTGCTTTTCACATTACTTGGAAGAATACAGTAACAGCTCAGTTCCTGATAACTATTTATTTATTTATTTATTTATTTATTTATTTATTTATTATTTAATTTATATGCCGCCCCTCTCACAAGACTCGGGGCGGCTCACAACAACAACACAATTAAAAACACACAATTAATTTAAAAATTTAAAAATTAATATCATTCACACAACATACAAACACATTCAACTCACAACCGTTGATGGCGGGACACTCTTAGGGCTGAGGGGCAGAGCACAGCTCATATGCCCCAAGCCTGTCGGCATAGATGTGTCTTTAATGCTTTCCAGAAGGCCAGGAGGGAGGAAGCAGTACGAACCTCTGAGGGAAGCTGATTCCAGAGGGCTGGGGCAGCAACGGAGAACTATACGGATGCTTCCATGTAGTATTGGTACAATAATATGGGAAAGGTTTGCCATTAGGTTTTTAAGATTTTGTTCCTTTATCTTTCGCAGCCTTGGAATTTCTTGATGGACCGTCCTCCAAGAACTAATGAGATCTAACCCTTTTTAGATTTCTTCCAGCCACAGTGCCTGCCAAGTTAAAACCATGCAACTATAGTATATGAGCTTAAACAACATTCTTAACTGAAACCAAATCATATTAAGGTATCCCTTGTGAGGCTAAAATACTTCAAGGAGCTTATTAGAAAAATGATGAAATTAAAATATCTGAAAATCAATTAAGTCCTTTTAGAACACATTATACAGGTTTAAACAACTATGGCAAAAGTAAGCAAAGAAGAAATGCATTTAGTTACCTATTTCTGAACTCTTGCTTTCCTTTGGCAACCTGATGTTTTCCTCTCTCTTATGGTTAGAAACCTGTTCCCTGTTGCAGCAATGCCCATGTTTCTTCCCCATCTATTATCACATTCCTTGCTTCTGAAAATGTGACTTCCTGAAAAATATAACTGGGCGGATAGTCACTATTGCTTTCTGTCTGTCTACTTTAAAACAACATTAAAATTAAAGCTCACCTTTCTAGGTGGATATTTTCTGTTATTGCTTTGTACCCCTAATTTGTATGCATGTGTTAATATGCCTAATTCCTTGGTTTGGCTCCACGCCATTGCTACACCTATTGCAACTGTAGGTTTCAACAGCTGCTGGCACATTCTTTCACAACTTCAAATCCCCCTTGTCCCTTAAGTACCTGCAGGCACATTGCAGCTTTTGCATTCTCAGATGCTATTTATGAAATTATTTCTCACTCTGGTCTGGTGAGACTCAAACAACAGAGAAGGAAAGAGGAGAATATTAAAGTGACAGGGAGGGGGCACAAGCAAGACAACATGACATTGTTGCGTGGATGTGAGGGGAGGACAAATGGGAGCCTTGACAAAGAAAAGCATCTGTTAGCCCCCTTGAGGGTCACAATAAAAGTGACTGCAGGGCTTTGACTGAATACTGATGCCCTAGTCTAATTCTGCCTGTTGTAGAACAGTAGAAAGAAGTTGTTAGAAACTTATTCAAATATTTACAGAGGCAAGTACTAAAGTCTTCCAGAGAGAGACTGCAAGTATGACTGCATCCCTCTTTTACGCTCTTACCTTAAACTCTCCCTGCATAACTAAAGATAGGAGACCGGAGGGAAGGCTTACTGTCTAGCTTAGTGCAAGAAACATTTGGACTAAAGCAATTTATTTTTTCAATCTTGGCAACTTTAAGATGTGCAGAATTGAATTGTGTGGAGTGGAATTCTGGGAGTTGAAGTCCACATATCTTAAAGTTGCCAAGTTTGAAAAACATTGGATTAAGGGTTCCTGTTCAGATGTAGTACACTATGAACCACCCATGTAGATATTGAAGTGGTAGTCCTCTTCTGGAATGAAATGAATGAATGGTTGAGTCATACTTTGTGTTCATCTTGCTTAAAATATCTCCTGGTACTGCAGCATAGTTAGCAAATTTTTACAGAACTCTAGCCAGATCAGGCATAACTTTCTTTTAGGCCTATTCTCCGACCTAACTCATTTAAGGCATACAACTATAGCTGGACTTGTTAGTCACCAGCTGGATTCACATATCGTAATGTCAGTTGCATGCCCTAATTTTATATATCGTATGAACCCAGAAATTGTACACCATGGTTTATAAGTTAACAGTGTGTGAATCCAGCCATCTGTGCTGACTTTTTGATATATTAAGTTAGTATTATACACAGGTTACTTTGTGCTTGTTAACTTGGATGCTCCCAAAAGCAAGCTGAGAATAGCACATAAAAAACCAATCTGTGCCAGACTGGCATGTCTTGTCTGCATTCACATAAACAGCATAGTTCATGGTAGCATAGCTAAGGCTAGCCCAGATTACTAAAAACCAGGCAGGCAGGGGGTCATGAGAACAGGGCCTGGAATAATGCAAATAATGACTTGACCCTGTGGCAATGGTACAGTTGCTAGCAGGACAAATCAATTACCATATAAATAGCTCTGGGGCTCTGCCAAACATGCAATGAAGAGGAGCAAAAAAAAAAAAATCCTGTTTACTGAAATTGAAAATGAGGAAAATAAGTAAAGAAAATCAACAAATATTAGCGGAGCAGCAGACTGGAGACAAATGTAGTTTTACGTGAGGCGTGTCTAGGAAGACATTGCTAAACTATGTCTCTCTCTTCGCCTAGATTCCATTCCACTCATGTTTTCTTCTTACATAGTTTGAGTAATAAAGCTGTAGTTGTAGGCCCGTAAATTTTGTACATTTACCTAAAAGTCATCTTGCTTGTCTTGGCCCTGGCTTTAATCCCAAATCTATTAGGGGTGGTGTTTGTTTGTTTGTTTTAGATTTTGCCCTCTTTTTCTCTCATGGCTAAATGTAGTTTACAAGATATTAAAACAATAAACTATGATGGTTCAATAAAATGTAAAAAGAATTGACATCCCAGTGAAAACTAAGTCCACTGGATTTGTGTGCAGTTGGGTATGGTTATTTATTGATAAAGAAAGGCACTATTGTTATTTGCCATGGTTTCAGGCTAGATCTTTCAGTATCCAGAGCAAGGAGAGGATACGGTTGCTAGGACTGTTTGACAGGAGTTGACCTCACTTTCCATCATGCAAAAGTACAGACGGGAATACTTGAACAGAAGATGAAAATATGACAGATGGTTGATTTCTCTGTCTTCAAGCCTAATTATGTGATTATAACATTCATTTTATATATAACACCATATAGTTCTCTTAGTTATAGCAATTCTGTAAGTTAGCAAGAAAGCATCTTCTCCATGATTGCCTATTGCATTTTATAAGTGAGCAGGATTTTTTAAAAAATTTGGGCCCAACTAGATATGAGATTATTCATATTTTAGTCCTAATATAGTTTTTTTTAAACCTGGCAGCAGTGGGAGATGCATCAGATTAGATTTGTAGTATGATTGGAAGGAAGTTCAACTTTTTAGGATTACTATATCAAGTCTTGCATCAAGTTTCCCACTTCAGGAAGTCGCTCCCATTGGAATCAAGAGAAAAATAATTATCCCATTGCAAATAGTAAATGTGAGAGGAATAAAACCTAAACATTTCTTTGCTCCTTGCATGATTCTGAAGTTATCAATTGCTTCCTGACTTTTTAAAACTTAAAATGGTCATTCCAGTTCTAAGCATTTATTGTTTAGCCCAAAATGCTTTAAAACTGAGCTGTCTCCCTTATAAAGGCTAGTATATTGGCTTAACTGGTGTCTAAATATATTTTTAAGTTTATATATTAGTAGTCAAATTGAAGAGTAGGAACATTTGTAAGAGGAAGAGCAGTTCAAATAAAGGCTGGACAGCTGCCTGTCGGGAATAATTTAATTCTGATTCCTGCATTGAGCAGGCAGTTCCCCTAATGGTCTAAATGGCGCCTTCCAACTCTGATTTCCACTCAATCACTGAGATGCTGCAATGTGCAATAGTGGTGATATTTAAAGTACCCCAATCAATATGGTTTATTACCACTACCTGACAGTTCTAATAGCAAAGAAAACCCAAAGCATTAGTAACTATTTCCTGGGCATCTTTCCTCCTGCTTGATTATATTGTTTCATAGGTTTCTCTAATATTTATCTGTAACAGAGAGTACTTGTTGTGGTAGAAAATGAAATCCTATTAGTGAGGGGAATGAAAAACACAGCCTTGCTAAATTTTATGGGGTTTGCTGGTTATTCCTGCTCATGTTCCTTTCAACAGTGAGATGGACAGGACAACAACAGTAATTACTTGGCCATTACTGCTAATTCAGGTGGCAGTTTCTCATGTTCCCAGGTGGACAATGTATCAGAAATAGAAATTGGGGAAAAAGCTATTTCTGCCTTTTGAACAGTGCTGAGCTTGGTTGTTCTGCTGCAGGCACTGTTCTCACTTGATCTGCTCTTCCATTTCCTTTCCTTCTTCATTCTTTAGCAGCAATGTCTATGAAAGAATGGGTATAGTTTTAAAGCAGTGCCAGAGATCTGGGAAGAGATGCACCAATAAAACCCAAAACCAAAACAAATAGATATGTCTTTTGTTTTCTTCTGAAGAACAGATATATACATATTCACTCACTCTCTCATGCACATGCACAGAGTTTTATAAGCAAATGCAATAATTTTAATAATAAAAACAAAGAATAAGATGCCTAAACACACAGTCCCCTGATTTAAATAAAAAACAGCTGTCTGTCTGAATAATAAAGCATTCACATTTCTTATGAAGTCAGAGAGAGGAAGAGAGAAACTGACACTGAAAGTCTTTTCATGATATTCCATCAAATATTCTTCAGAAGTTGGTGGGATGTAGTGAAGATTATCTCTATTTCCAAACTCAGCCAGTCCATGTGGGATAAGGCATGTGTGACTGCAGATGGAACAAAGTACTTCGGTACTAACAGACTAAAAACAAACAAGAAAAGAGATTTAATAAAATGAATTACAATAAGTTGTCACTGTAGACTGAAATTAGCTGGAAAACAGAGAAGGAACACATAGGGGGAAAAGTCAAAAAGAAGACAATACAATCAGACACAATGTTTTATATTTTTTAAAACATTGATCTAATTTAACTTAGTTTTATTTTACAGTGTTAATTATGAGAATATGAGTAGAGATTTTTGAAGAGAACCAGGTTGGTCTAATAGTTAAGGCACCAGGCTAGAAAGTAGAAGACCATGAGTTCAAGTTCATATCTTACTATGAAAAGCAGCTGGATGACTTTGAATCAGTCATTCACTTTCACCCCAACCCACCTCACTGGGTTGGCTGTTGTGAGGAAAATAGGAGGAAGAAGATATGTTGCCTATGTTCACTGACTTGAGTTATTTGTAAAAATAATAAAGCCAGGATACAAATAAAGAAATAAATAAGAAAAGATGGCTTAAACAAGTGAAATCAGTGATGTACCTGGTCAGTTCATTAATGTGATGTCAAACAAGATACAGTAATAGGCTGATATCGCATATATTTATAGGAATTTGAGTCTGTTGGAAGCTGGATTTAATTTTGAAACAAATTATTCTTCAGGCCAATAGCAAAATAAGTTCCATTTCTGAAATCAGAGGTCAAAACCTGAAGTGATCAGTATGATGGAGATTTCTAGATGATATTTTTATGTATTTAAAGGAGTTGAGCTTTCATAATAAAAAAGCAAAACAAAACAAAATCATGACAAAATATTGTAAATGGTTGACCATAGGGATTAACCTGGAAGAGTAAATTTAGTTTAAAAAACAAAAACAAAAAAGGGGGGGTTCTCAGTAAGGAAACAAAATCTTAAAAGATTCTAGATAAAATTCCTTTTTGGCACTTGTGTACCTAATATATTTGACATCATTGCACTGCATTGCACTGCTAATTGCCGAACAGCTGACCATGTCCCAGCAGCAGCAACCTGACTCTATATCTACCATTACTTTCCAGATAGTCTCCTTGTCATCTCCAAGTCACCAGACAATGTACCTTCTAGTTGCTTTCATCCAAAGCAAACTGCCCCATCCTTGGTATATCACTGCAGAGATTTCTCATAATGTTATTTTAAATAACACAATCCTGAGATAGTTAGGCTTTTACATATCATAATCAATAATTGAGTTGTGTGTGGAAATGTATAAGCAGGCCGCAGTTAATTAAAGTGGAGTCAAACACTGCCAGTAATTGACCTCAGTCAATAGTCTAGCTGCATATTCAAATTTTGAAGAGTTTTCCAAAACAGATCCAAGTATAATCAATTGAGAATAAAAATATGTGTGCCACAAAGACGAGACCAGGTGTTCTTGGACTGAGGTTAGATAGCACACCAACTTCAGTTCTAAAATAGCACTCTTGGCTGCCACTTCTCTCCCTTCACTCAGATAGCATTTAAAAGAAAGGAGCCTGGAATGTACTCAGACTAGGAATCTGTGCTCAAAGAAAGTGGAACACATTCAAGGCAGGTTGAAGTATTACATCTCGATCTGCCATTCTACTTATCTGGAACAAAGTTGTTTTGTTTGAATCAAGTTTCAAAGTACAGTATCTCAGAGATGCTACCCCTCTGTTATTACAGGAAGATTATGAAACTGATAAGCTTAGGATCCAATAATGGCATATTCTAAAAGTGTTTTAAGATTTATTTCCACTAAATTGTTTCTCAAGATTGTTTCCTTATATGGAGTCATCATCTCTTCTTACATTGACACTTATTGTGTCCTTGCATTATGTAAAATGGCAAAAAAACAGTTCTGACTTCA
Source organism: Bothrops alternatus (assembly GCA_034064705.1). Taxonomy (NCBI): domain Eukaryota; kingdom Metazoa; phylum Chordata; class Lepidosauria; order Squamata; family Viperidae; genus Bothrops; species Bothrops alternatus. Next base: position 4,803,418 of record JARGCV010000589.1, read on the forward strand.
TGTTTGGAAGGTATGGACTGAAAGCACTGCAACAAAAACTTGTTTTCATACCATAAAACTCTTTGAATAAGTCCAGAAAGGGGAAGTTGTGTCTCTGGTTAAATCTACAGTACTCTCTTCCGAGATTGCCTTGATAGCTTGCAGATAATGATGGCATTATAACATCTTGCAGTCTTTCTCTAGATAACACCCCCACACTCTAGATATCAAGAAAGTCTTTATTACAACTCAATACAAACAATATCCAATGACAAATGATAAACACTAAACTCTCATTTGAATTGCTCTTAAAGCAATAGCCACATTCTGATACGTTGTCATAGAACATGTCTTATATTGTCCTACAGTATGAGCCCTCATGCATTACAACTGACTTGCTAGTTTCAATTCCTCAATTGTCTTAGAAATATTGGCAGTTGCAGGATGGATGAGTGGCAACTTTCCCTTCCTCGGCACCAGGATATTATCAATTCCCAACAGTTACTGCCTGATAGAATTATGGTGAAGCTTTGGAGGGGGGGGCAAAGAGATAGACAAAAATTTTGGCTCAGTAGTTTTTATATTATTTCCTGTTGTTCTCTGCTTCTTATTTACATTATGAACTAGTGCCTAGCTGAGGCAGAGTCTAATTGTTAGCTGCATGAACATTTCTATCAGTCATAAACTTTCTGTCAATCACAAAAAATAAGAAATGAGGCAATTCGACATTTACAACTGGGTGGGTAATCATAGTTGGTTATACCTAATTCAGCATGCAAAGACATCTGTTGATCTGTCTGCATTTTTGACAATCACATCCGGTCAATTTACACATTTTTGGGGGATGTTCAACACTGAAAAGCATTCTCCAATATGTAAGCTGATAAACCTATAATGATTTTTATGGGCAATTACCATTTTGAGTGGGAATAAGCTACAAAGAATTGCTGTTATGCAGGTAGAATATCACATATGCTTGGCCTACTAAACTCACATCTGATGTCAGGGGGAAAAACTGAGTTAAATATAAGGTATTACAAGATGCAAAAGAAAGAGGAGAATTGGGTCTACGAGATTTGAAATTTTATTTTGCTGATCACTGTTTAGCTTGGATGAAAGAGTGGGTGTTATTAAGGAATAGAAGGCTGTTGGAGCTAGAAGAATGATTTGAGATTTGGTAGCGTGGATATTTTAGAGTGTGATAAAGCTAAGGTTAATGTAGATTTCAAAAACCATTATGTCATGCAGGCCAATCTTAAAGTATGGAGTAAATATAAATCTAGGTGCCTGAAAACGCCTCTATGGGTTTCAGCCCAAGAAGCATTCAGGAGATGAGAAATAATTAGCAACCCAAAACAGTTAACTTAATGTGATGTACTAGAATTTTCTCAAGGGGATTGTAAAATAAAATAAAGAGAATATTTGACAATAGAAGATAATTGAAAGCCAGTTTTGGCACCAGGCTAGAAAGCGGGAGACCATGAGTTCAAGTCTGGCCTTAGCCAACTGGGCGACTTTGGCCAGTCACTCTCTCTCAGCCCAACTCACCTCATGGGGTTGTTGTTGTGGGGAAAATAAGTGGAGGAAAGTGTGTTGGATGTTTGCCACCTTGAGTTATTTGTAAAAATAATAAATAAATTGAAATTTTAAAAGTAGAAGGATATACTTGTCAGTGTTTTCCTTATCTATAATTTATCAGAAAAAATTACCCTGTATGAAAGATTTTACGGATTTGCACAATGTAAGACTGAGTTTGAAACAGAGCCATGTATCACTGATGAAGACATCTGTCAACACTGCTAACATCAGATATTTTTGTATTGACAACAGATGGAAATGTAGCCATCTTTTACCTTTTGCTTTTAGAGTTAGATGATGCTGGGAGGGGGGATGTGAACGACAGTCCAGCTAGACATAACAACACCAAGCCTAGCGTGAGAAACAAGGTTATTGTAACCAGAACTGATAAGGACTTGGTGGACTGGAGATCTAGAGAGGAAGCCCACGCTTCAAACTAATTGGGGAATGTGATTTATGACTGTTAAATGGAAGAGGGAATTGTGCTTTGATGCTATGTGTTCAGGGGAGGGGAATTTAGTTTTTGGCTTTGATTATGCACTGCCTATGTTATGCTACTCAAAATAAAGATTATTTAAGGTAAACAATGCCTCGAAGTTCTTTTGAAGAGTTTCATCTGTCGGAACCATGACAACATCACTGCTAAAATGTATAAACATCTGTTGAAATATGAGACAGAAGGAGAACAAGTGAAAGAATGCATGATAAAATTGGGTAAAATTTGGGTAAAATATACAGATGGAACAATGGGAAAATATCTCTTTGAAAGGACTGAAATTTACATTATGTTCTAATCTTAAAGAGATTTTTTATAAAATGGTATATAAATATAAAATGTAAAAAAAGCTAAAATATTTTAGCTACAACTAGAATGCATTAATTCAAAAGATTTTTAAAGACTAAAATACAATTGAAACCAGAGGCTTTTCTTTCTTTCTAATTGAGGGGCAACTAGAAAAGTTGTAGAACTAACATGTTATATATGACAACCACAGATGACTATCTGCTCAAAAGTGGAAAGGCTGAACCACTATCCACAATGGAGGAGTGGTTGGTAAAGATGATTGGAATTGCAGAGATGGCTAAATTAACTACTTTGATTAGAGAAATGACAGTTATCTATATTTATGGCTGACTGGAAACTCTGTATAGGCATTTTGCATGAAAGAGAAAAATGCATTTATGATTTGTGGTTTTGATGATTAGAGAAAAATTGGATAATAGAAACATGTGAGCTCTTTTTGTAGTCATAGAGTAAGAGATAACTTTGTAATTATATTTTCATTTGCTGCAAAGGAAATCTGAAACTGGTTCTTTTTTGTGTGTGTACCACTCCCTTTCTCTCCTCTTTATTCTGTATTAGTTTCTGTTAGTTTTTATGTTCTCTTTAAAAATTTTAATGAAATTTATGCAAAACTCACAATTAAGTGCAGATACTGTTCTTAGAATAAAAATTAGTATGTCTCCCTTTGAGATGCTTGCATGATCATTGTATAAAGCCAGGTATTTGGACTGCAAAGTTCAGAGTCAGCCTGAGACATTTTATTGCTGGAGGCAAAGAACACAATGACATGTTTGCCCATTCCATATAGAAAAGCCCAGTGGACTGGTACTGAATCTTTCTGCACGCAGGTAATGGAACATCGTCTTCCACATCTGAAGGTGGCAAATTAGCTCTGGGGAACCCAGAATAGGTTATATAGCATGTACCTCTCTTCCCTGAATCCTTATTGCTACTTCCCCAGAATTTGCTATAGAAGTTTACTGCTCTGTTCAGCCCCAGAGTAAGGTTCCTCATATCTCTTTTGCTATTTGTGTGGATTGAGAGGGCACTTGCAACTACGGTACTAAAACACCAAACATATCTCCATTGTTGAGACTGGACATACTTAACTCCAAAACACTGGAAACCTTACTTTCATCATCAGCAATTGTTGATAGCAAAATATCCTTAATCCACAAATGACTAGGCAGCACCAACAAACTACTCCACGCCCAGTTTGTCATCCTCCAGCTGAGGTTTATCTGTAACACTCAGAATTCATCTGGCTAGAAATTCTCAAGAGTTCTCACATATGAAGATTACTGCACTTGGGAAGGTTGGATGACAAAATTGTGATGTGTGGAGAAAGAGGCAAAGAAAGAGTAAGCTGGTAGTTAGGGAATGAGAAATCATAAAATCTTTGAAGCTCATTAGGACAATTGATAGCCCTGATTTACTGTGTTGGGCTATAAAGTTGCACTCAGTAAGCAAAAGAAAGTAAAAACAACCAAAATTATGGGGAAGAAATTGGTTTTAAATTTCAAAGGAGAGGGGGGGGAAATCTTACCCTTCATGTGAATGATGATGTTATTGGTAGCTCACTATGCTAGGCATCTTTTTATCTACTCTAGGGGAAATGTTGGAATCATTCTCCAAAAGATGTTTTTTCAGGAGGCAACTGGATTTTCTTATTTTTCTTTGAAGACGTTTCACTTCTCATCCAAGAAGCTTCTTCAGCTCTGACTGGATGGTGGGGAATAGAAGGATTTATATTCCTTGCGGACAGCTGGTCATTTGCATTCTTTTAGAGCAGGGGTGTCCAACTTGCAACGTCACATGAAGTTCACCATGTGAATGTGCGACTTTGGTGGAGCAGCTGAGAGGTGTTGGTGGCTGCCATAAAAAGGGAACAGCTCGGCGGCCCCCCTCTCCCCCCTCCCCCCCTCCTCATTTTGCCAGCCGGTGGTTTCTGGGAAGACAGCTGGAGGCTATGGGTGATGGAGGGGGGCAGCATGGAGCTTGGACTGTGGTCTACGGTGAGGGAAACAGCGTTTCATGCTTCCCCCTCCTTGATGAAGCGTGATTAACTATGAGGTCAAATGGAAGAATCGTAGTGGCCTCCCCCGTCCTGTCTGCTTATACACGGAATAGGAAAGTGGAATCACTTTTGGAACTCTGGAATTTTGGTCCTTACTTTAGATCGAACTGCCTGGTTCTCGCCGGACCCCATCAATGTATCTTATCTGACTGGCTCCCTATCTGAGATCAACTCTTCTTGCATTGCGAGATTTCCCCCTCTCGCAATCATGGCCCTCCGCTTTATCAAGGGCCCATCTCGAGGATGGACTTTGGAGTCCTGAGAGATGGCATACGTCAAATAAGGGGCTTTGGGGTTTTTTAAACCGTTTTTAAACGAAAGTTTTAAGGGAGGGTAGAGGTGGGGAAGGGGTGTTTAGGGCGGGGGAAGGAATTGTTGGAGGGGAGCTAGAAGATAGGCCCGGCAACGGAAGGGAACGTAATCCTGTGGGTTCAGATGGGGAGCTGATTAAGACTGATTTAGTTCCAATTAGTACTGTAAGCGGGAGGGGCAGATATGGCGGGAGCAGGGGGCCGTATCATAATAGGGGAGCGCGTACCCACTGTTTACGAGTGGTCATGCGCTCCGACCCCCAAGGCTCTACCTGTTCTTGGGGTTATTCAGAACCACAGGGCCCTGGCTGTAGGCTGATGTTGTGCAATGCCAGGTCTGTGGTAAATAAGGCCCCCCTCATCCAAGATTTAATTTCAGAGGGGGGAGCAGACCTGGCAGGTATTACGGAGACCTGGTTGGGACCGGAGGGCGGTGTCCCTCTGGTGGAAATGTGCCCACCGGGTTTCCTTCCATTCCATCGACCAAGAGCACAGGACATGGGTGGGGGAGTGGCGGTCGTGATTAGGGAAGATTACAGACCGAGGGAGGTCACTGTTCCTCAGACGGCAGGCTGTGAATCCCTCCTGGTGAAGTGGGACCTTGGGGGTCCGAGGGCGGTGTTGATTACGTACCTGGCTCCCTGCCACGTGTCAACCGCCCTGCTCGAGCTCCTGGACGTTATCGCCGCAGTGGCGGTTGAGGTTCCCAGGCTAATAGTCCCCTGCCGTCCAGGGGAGCTCTAGAGTTCATGGCTTCCATGGCAGCCATGGACCTGACCCAGGTAATTCAAGGCCCCACACATATAGGGGGGAACATGCTTGACCTGGTTTTTGTCTCTGGACAGTGGCTGAGTGGTCAGAATATAGGGGATATAGTTATTGAGCCCCTGTCATGGTCTGACCACTCTCTCCTTCGCTTGTACTTTCTGACCGTTGCACCCCACCGCAGGGAGGCGGAACCAGTGAGATGGTACTGCCCCAGGCGACTGATGGAACCTGAGCGGTTCCAGATAGAGCTTGGGCCAATTCCTGAGGTTCGGATACACGACTCAGTTGAAGAGTTGGTGGCAGCCTGGGATAGGGCTGCAGCCGGTGCTCTAGATCGGGTCGTGCCTCTGCGGCCTCTGATTCGACGTATGTCTCGATTGGCCCCTTGGTTTACTGAGGGGCTGAGAGAGATGAAACGCCGGAAAAGACGCCTAGAGAGCAGTTGGAGATCGAGCCGTGCCGAATCTGACCGAACACTAGTAAGAGACCATATTAGGTCCTACCTAGTGGCAATAAAAGCAGAGAAGTGTTCTTACCTCACTGCTCTTATCGCGTCATCAGATAACCGCCCAGCCTCCTTGTTTAGGGTGACCTGCTCCCTCCTTCATCAGGAGGTGAGAGGAGACCCCTTAGAGGGTAGAGCTGAGGATTTTGGAAAATATCTGCATGATAAAATCGCTCAGATACGGGAAGGCTTTGATTTCAACTGGGTATGTCCGGTGGGAGAGACGGAGTCTGGTCTTGAGACTGCTATCTGGGCTGAGTTTGACCCCGTGACTCCCGAGGACGTGGACAGGTTGCTCGGGGGACTTAGGGTGACCACTTGTTCATTGGACCCGTGCCCCTCCTGGCTGGTGTTGGCATCCCGGGAGGTGGTATGAGGCTGGTTCCAGGCAATTATTAATGCTTCTTTAAGTGAGGGTGTCTTCCCTGCCGCCTTGAAAGAGGCGGTAGTGAGGCCCCTCCTTAAGAAGCCTACCCTGGATCCAGCTGTTTTATCAAATTATCGTCCTGTCTCCAACCTTCGCTTTCTTGTGAAGGTTGTCGAGAGCATGGTTGCCCGACAGTTCCTGCGACACCTGGAGGAATCGCTATACCTGGATCCACACCAGTCGGGCTTCAGGCCTGGTTACAGCACGGAAACAGCATTGGTCGCATTGGTGGATGACCTCTGGCGGGCCCGGGACAGAGGTTGTTCCTGTGCTCTGGTGCTATTGGACCTCTTGGTGGCTTTTGATACCATTGATCATGGTATCATGCTGCAACGGTTGGAGGGGTTAGGTATAGGGGGCACTGTTTTGCGGTGGTTCTCCTCCTTCCTCTCCGGCTGGATGCAGTCTGTGTTGACAGGGGGCCAGAGGTCGACCCCGAGACCCCTTGTATGTGGGGTACCTCAGGGATCGGTCCTCTCGCCCCTACTGTTCAACATTTATGTAAAACCGCTGGGTGAGATCATCCGTGGTTTTGGTGTGGAGTACCATCTGTACGCTGATGATACTCAGCTGTACATTTCCACGCCGAACCACCCCAACAATGCTCTTGCCGTGCTGACCCAGTACCTGGAGGCCGTGCGGGTCTGGATGGGGAAGAACGGACTCAAGCTCAACCCTTCCAAGACCGAGTGGCTGTGGCTACCGTCGTCCCAGTTTAGTCAATTGATTGCTTCGTTGTCCATTGGGGGCAAAACAGTGGCCCCCGCGGAAAGGGTTCGCAATTTGGGAGTCCTTCTGGATTCACGTCTGTCTTTAGAGGACCATTTGATGGCTGTGGCCGGGAGGATGTTCTATCAGGTTCGCCTGGTACGCCAGTTGCGTCCCTTCCTAGACCGGGACTCGCTATGCACAGTTACTCATGCCTTCATCACTTCCAGGCTGGACTACTGTAATGCTCTCTACATGGGGCTCCCCTTGAGGTGCACCCGGAGGCTTCAGCTGGCCCAGAATGCGGCCATGCGGGTAGTGACCAGAGCGTCATGGCGCTCCCATGTAACATCGCTCCTGTGCGAGCTGCACTGGTTGCCGGTGGCCTTCCGGGTGCGTTTCAAGGTGTTAAGTGACCATCTTTAAAACGCCCCATGGCATCGGACCCTTCTGCCAGCAAATACCTCCCGCCGTCCGGTATGCTCCCACAGAGTGGGTCTCCTCAGGGTGCTGTCGGCCAGACAATGTCGGCTGGCGACCCCCAGGGAGAGGGCCTTCTCTGTGGGAGCTCCAACGCTTTGGAACGAGCTCCCCCCCGAACTCCGTACAATGACGGAATTGCATTCCTTCCGTCGAGAATTAAAAACATATTTATTCCGACAAGCCGGCTTGGGATAGTAGCTCCGGTTCCAACAAGGCCATAATTGTTTTTTAGGGGATTGAGTTTTTAGATTATATATTGGGTTTTTAAATGATTGGGCCAAATTATTTAATTTATTTTTAATAATTTTATTTTTTGTATGTTGACGTTTTTAATTGGGCTGTACACCGCCCCGAGTCCTTCGGGAGGGGGGCGGTATAAAAATCGTAAAATAATAAATAATAATAATAATAATTGTGACATATCACGACTTTTTTTCCATTGCTGGCAATAGGGTGGGCGCGTTTTCAGCATGGCGCATCTGGTCTGCGGGCTGGCAGTTTGACACCCCTGTTTTAGAGAGTAATTGAGGCCTTTTGAAGGTTTACCTGTGTCCTCAGGGTCACCTGAGTAGTGCAAATGTGTGTGGAGCTTTCTTGGCTACAGGATGTTTTCTGCCCTGTGTCCTTTCACTGTTGAAGACAGGCGCAGGCTCTTGGGGATGGGTCTGTGTGGTCTGCATCTCAAACTGAAGTGCTGAAATCATTGCTGACTGAAAGCTAATTCAAAATAACTTAAATATAATGTGATATATTGTTGTTCAGGATGGTTACATGGAACTTCCATACTAAGAAACAGCATAATATTAAATATTACTTACTGAGGGCTGTTCCTTCAAGCGCACCATTTGGTTTCCTAAAGAAATCTGGTTAAATCCAGTTAAATCCTCTGCTCTAATACAGTAAGAGTCTTCTTATGTTTTGAATCAGATTCCTTTTAAGGAGAAATGCCAATTGATTTTATCTGGTGGAGATGACAATTGTAAGTAAGATAGTTGAGCAAGAATGCTTAGAGCAAAAAGAAACAAACAAAGAATATCTAATGACTCAGAATTGTTTATTTTTGTACATGATTCACTGCTGAGCAGTTGTCCAAATTGATATATGGAAAAACAGTAAGGAATTCTCAGTTGGAGTAAAAAATATTCTGGATCTATTTTAGACTGTCTCGTGGCTAGATTTGGCATGGAATAATTTTGTGCATCTTAAGGGATGGCAGGATAAAGAAATGGATGACCCCATTAATTATCTTTGACAGCTTGATGGCTTTCAAGCCACCAAATACAGCATGATACTTGGTGGGTTATCTAGATGGGAATCATAAGGACAGTGTTTCATCATCATCAACAACAACAACAATAATAATATAGAGTTGGAAGGGACCTTGGAGGTCTTATAGTCCAACCCCAAGTCTCAGACAGGAAACCCTATACCATTTCAGGCAAATGGTTGTCCAGTCTCTTCTTAAAAACTTCCAGTGTTGGAGCATTCACAATTTCTGGAGGCAGGTTGTTCCACTGATTAATTGTTCTAACTATCAGGAAATTTCTCCTTAGTTCTAGGTTGCTTCTCTCTTTGATTAGTTTCCATCCGTTCTTCTTGTCCTGCCTTCAGGCACTTTGGAGAATAGTAGTTCTCTTCCTATGTATTTCCAGAAGATAGTTCTGCAAAACTATTTCTCTTCCCAGTGGAATTTGTTATATGATATATTTTAGCTTATCTCCTATGTTGGTTAACACCTGCATAAATCTTCCAAGTGATATCAACCAGAAGATTTAGGCAGTTCTCATTATATTTATGATATCCAATTAGTCTTTGTTTTGATTCAGTTCATGAAGATGTAGAATCAGTCATAGGGCACAATAACAGGTTGGATAAAAATCAATAAACTATAACTTGGTAGAAACTCTGTAAAAATATTTCTCTGGGTTCCCCCCCCCCCACAATTTTTAGTAAATTTGATAGAAATTGCTTTCCATTTTCCCCATGGGTGAGGTGTGCAGGATTCTGGTACAAACCTTAATTACTAAGCAAATGTAGGGTGTGTTTCTCATCTTTTTCTATACAATCATTTAATTAGTGGTTTACAACATCCCTGTCTTCATATTTTTAATTAAAGTGCAAGAGACGAAAAAAGGAAACTCCTTCCATTGAGCTTTCACTCAAAGTTTGTGGACAGCCAGGGAAGCTGCAGAGTAATGAAGACATTTACTGTATAATGCAACAAAAGAACAACAAGAGCAGACTCTGTCACAATGCAATTTAAATAAGAAATCTGAAAAAAGACATTATAAGGAAATCCTTTTGGGTAAATGGGAGGACAGATTTTGACACAATATTAGCTAATATTGTTGGTGGTTGAATTGGGATTGTACTTCCTTGAAAAATTCACTTTTCTGATTAAGAATCACAATAGATGTAATTTTATTTAAGTAGCTAGACACAAAGCATCATCTATCATTTGAGACAGAGAACATAATAACTCCTCTTTAATAGCTGGCTACAGTATTCACATCTGGTAACATCCCATTTGGGCTATTCAAATTACATTTCTTAAACTACTTACTAAAATTAGAGAGGAACAAATTTATACAGCTGCATGGACACCTAGTCAATATCTGATCATAGTAAGCTACAGTATGTGTCCTAAATGGAGTAGAAGCATGATAAGGACATTTCTTCTATGTTATCCTGACTAATCAGGAAGATCATGCTTCTTTAGATCTATTATCTACAATTGGAAGTAAAGTAAGTAGTAACTACAAATAGCCTATTTTCTATGGCAGTGCCATGATTTTGGAACTCTTCCCCAGAAGAATTGTCCAGCTCTAGTTTGATTTTTATTTATCCAGATTTTGTAGATCTTTTCATTTCAGTCATATTTTATCAATAGAATATTGCCCTGCTCTCCTGCTGGATGCCTTTGCCTTGTTCTGTAGCTTTTTCAATTGTTTTTATCATTGTTTTTTTAAAAAATATAAGCTGCATTGAGACATCTTCTAGCTTGAAAACTGGGATATCTAATACAATATAACAAAGGCTTTGGAATAATTAATGGTTTTTGCAACAATTCTAGGACAAGGACAAGGAACAGGAAAAGGAATATGAGTTAAACTGGGACCATATTATTTTACATGCCAGGCTGGTTTAAGGATAAATGTTTGATAGAACTGGTGCTTATATTTCTAATAAATGATATACCTAACTTTGTTTTACCACTTAGATATGAGAGTTGGTGAATCTAGCAAGTGTTTTTTCAGTGAACCTTTCTCTGAGAGTCCATTTTCTTTGATTTTTTTTACTTAGTCTATGATTGCTGGTAGATTTTCTTTACATCTACATAAAAATTATTGCAGCAGCAAAATTAATCTGTGTACTTAGATTAATCAGACTACAGAATTTAATTGTGAACAGCTAAACATTGTTCTGATTATTGCCAAGGCACCATGTTGCACTTGGGGGCATATTTGGGACATTTATCTCAAAAAACTGACATCTATAGGGATATGCTTAAGTGACAGAAATAATGTAGCATAGAAAAGTTGCTGTGTTTGCCTGAAACTGAATGCAAGGCTCAAACAAACTCAACCCCGACAAGACGGAGTGGCTATGGGTTCTGCCTCCCAAAGATATTTCAATCTATCCGTCCATTAGCCTGGGGGGGAGCTTTTGACCCCCTCGGAGAAGGTCCGCAACTTGGGCGTCCTCCTCGATCCACAGCTAAATTTGGAACATCATCTTTCGGCTGTGGCGAGGAGGACATTTGCCCAGGTTCGCCTGGTGCACCAGTTGCGGCCCTATTTGGACCGGGAGTCTCTTCTCACAGTCACTCATGCCCTTATCACCTCGAGGTTCGACTACTGCAATGCTCTCTACATGGGGCTACCTTTGAAAAATGTTCGGAGACTTCAGGTAATGCAGAATGCAGCCGCGCGAGCAGTGTTGGGCCTGCCCAGAAATGCCCACATTTCGGCATCACTCCGTGAGCTGCATTGGCTGCCAATTGGTCTCCGAACCCAATTCAAAGTGTTGGTTATGACCTATAAAGCCCTACATGGCACCGGACCAGGTTATTTACGGGACCGTCTGCTGCCTCATGAATCCCAGCGGCTGGTTAGGGCCCACAGAGTGGGCCTTCTCCAGGTCCCGTCAGCCAGACAGTGTCGCCTGGCGGGGCCTAGGGGAAGAGCCTTCTCTGTTGCGGCCCCGGCCCTCTGGAACCAACTTCCCCCAGAGATCCGTGTCGCCCCCACCCTCTCCGCCTTTCGTAAATTGCTTAAAACACACTTTTGCCGGCAGGCCTGGGGCAGCTAACACCTTGCCCCTAGCCAGTGTATGTTTGTGGAATGATTGGTTTCTTTTTTAACTTAGGTTTTTTTTTATATTTATGTATTTAATGTAATTTCTATCGTGTTGTGAGCCGCCCTGAGTTCTCCGGAATAGGGCGGCATAGAAATTAAATAAATAGAAATAGAAATAGAAATAGCTAATGCCTAGATTTGAATAGAGCTCTTCTGGAACTGCAGCCTTGCTTAGGGCTTAAATTTTTCCTAGTAGGAAAAGAGTAGATTGTTTTTGCGAAACCGTTTAGTTATTAAGAAAATGTGAGAGATATCTTGTAGGACTATCTAGCCCCTTTCTCTCAGAAAATATAGAATATTTAGGGTGGCCTTCATAGTAAACAGCTGAAGATGCATTATGTGGCTTGAGAAAAGCAATTAGCAAACTAGACATGGACATTTTGCTACTCTTTCCTGTGAGAGAGATTCTCATAGACAGGTGGGGAGTGGACTAATGAGTAATAAAGAGCAAACACTGGTCTCTCAAAAAATGTGGAAAAGCCTCTAGTTTATTGTCCCCAGACTCTTTAGCCCTCAAAGACAGGGACTGACAACAAAAACAGACTCTTTGGAGTCTCAGCAGTCCAAACCAAGAACTCAAAAGTAATTCTCAAAATAAAGTATCAAACTAAGGAAGTAAATGAATCTGGCAGCAGAAATTTGATGCTTGTTCTCCTCTCTTGCATCAACCGTCTCAACAAGCCTTCAAGTCTTAAATAGGCAGCTTCTTATTTGAGTAGTCTCTGACCCTTCCCTTCCCCCTGAATAAGGCTTCACAATATGAGAAACCAGCTCTGCCTGGGCAATAGGTTGAGCTTGAGCTAGAAGGATGGTTTATACAGGTCTGATGAGGGTATATCCAGCAGGCCTTCCTCCACAGGGTCCCATTCTGGCATCTGCTGTCTCCCTCAATCTTCTCCAAGTCCACATTTGCAGGCACTTATTATTGAATTTTTATTGCACCTTTTTCTGTATAACTCAAGGCAGGGAACATACCTAATCCTCCTGCTTCCCATTTGTCCACAATAACCACCCTGTGTGGTGGGTTGGACTGAGAAAATGTGAATGGCCTGGAATAGCCCAGAATCACCTAACTAGGACTAGAATTCACAGCCTCCTGGTCTCCAGGTCAATACTTTAACCACTACACTGTCTCTCTTCCAGACTGGAGCTGTGGCTGGTGTTTTTTCTTCATCCCGTTTTAAAATAATTCTAGCATTCCTGGATCCAGTGGAGAGGCTATGGAAAGTCTTCCTTCGAGATCAGGAGTTAGGGAAACATTCTTCTCCAGATGTTCCTGAACTATAGCTCCAAGCAATTTCATCCAGTATAGCCAATGGTAGTTACAGCACTACAACTCTGTTCTAACTTTCATTGGAAAGGGCCCCCAGTCTAGCTTAGACCTTGTGTGATGGCAAACTTTGATATTGTACTAGCAGCTTTGGTTGTTGTGTGGAACTTTTAGCAATGCAGTATAGAAAGACTGATTACAGCTTTACATGTTGGCTTTATGATAAGATTGGGGGGGACTTCCGGTTCCGGTCACGCGGACCGGAGCCATCCTTCGAAAGCTCCGGGACGGCGCGCTTTTTAAAATTAAATCAACGGGCCGTCGGGGGAGTGAATCACTGTAGGAGAAGAAAAGACCGAAGAGGACCCCCGGCCCGATCCGGCAAGGTGAAAATCGCCGCTGAGGGGTCCGGGAGAGCCGCAGAAGGGGCCAAGGAAGCCGCCGGCGGCCGGCCGGCCGGCCGGCCAGCAGGCAGGCCCGAAGACACCACGCTGCCGCGCTGCCGGGGAGAACCGGCGCGAACGGGGACAACAAGAAGAAGGAGGAAAGAGCCGAGGACAGCAGAGGAGAGCAGGCTGGAGCGGGGAGAAGACGGAGGAAGGCACCGGTAAGACCAGCGGGGGCCGATTAGAGCGCCGAGGGACAGTAGACGCAGGGGGAGCCCAGCAGCAGGGGGAGGACCCTCACAAGACCCCCAGAAGACCCCCCCAGACCCTGAAAAGTCTAGTTATACCGCACCTGGAGAAGAGGGACATCTTGCATCATCTCGGCCAGCACAGCGAAGCTTACTTGAAAGCAAATAGCACCCCCTAGTGGACTAAATATATATATATATCTAATAAATAATAATATATATATTTTTCCCTGTGCTGTCAAAATATAAACTGTGGGGGGGGGGAAAACACCATCCTGGAAAACAGCCTACATCTCATTAATCCCAAAGGAGGGGAAAGACAACACACAGCCCGCAAACTACAGGCCCATCTCACTACTAAACACAGACTACAAAATCTTCACAAAAATTTTGGCCAATAGACTAATGACTGTATTACAAAAAACAATACACCCGGACCAAAGGGGATTTATACAAGGACGCCAGATGAAAACCAACGTCAGACAGCTGCTGAACATAATAGAACACCTGCAAAAGCACAACCAGATACCCGCCGCTCTTATGTTTGTGGATGCAGAAAAAGCTTTTGACAGACTGCACTGGCCGTTCCTGATTAATCTGGTCCGGAAGATGAAAATGGGAGTACAGTTTCTCAACTCCATAACGGCAATTTACCAGAAACAAACAGGTCAGATCATTGTCAATGGAGACTTAACGGACTCATTTAATATAGAGAGAGGTACGAGACAGGGCTGCCTGCTGTCCCCCCTGCTATTTGTCCTAACACTGGAAATTTTACTGAACAGAATAAGAGCGGCAGAGGATGTACAGGGCATACAGATTAAACAGCAAGACTACAAACTATGTGCCTTTGCGGATGACCTGCTGGTGACAATGTCGCAACCAGCACAGTCAGCAAGGAAATTGATGGAGATAATGGAGGACTATGGTAGGGTGTCAGGCTTCAAAGTAAATATACCAAAAACAAAGATGCTAGTCAAAAACCTAGACAACAAAGCAAGACGGAACTTGGAAAGAATAACGGGTTGTGAAATAGTCAAGAAAGTCAAATACTTAGGAGTGGAGATAGAATCAACAAATGCGAAATTATACAAGAATAATTACGAGGTCCTGTGGAATAAGATACAAGCAGACCTGGAAAGGTGGAAATCACTACGTCTGTCCCTGCTCGGCAGGATAGCGACAGTAAAGATGAATGTATTACCCAGATTTTTATTTCTCTTTCAAATGCTACCCATACTCAAGAAGGATGCGGACCTGGACAACTGGCAGAAGGGCATCAACAGATTTATTTGGGACGACAAGAGACCGAGGGTGAAACTAAAAATCATCCAAGACGCGAGGAAGAGAGGGGGACTCAAAATGCCTAATCTAAAGCTATATTACTATGCAGCAACGTTGGTGGCGGTTAGTGACTGGATCAACATGACAAATGATAGAATTCTGAATGTTGAGGGGCATGGTCTATTATTCGGCTGGCACGCATACTTAGTATACGACAAAAAGGCAGATAGGAACTTCAAGGAGAACCCACTACGAATCCCATTGTTATGGGTCTGGAAGAAATATAAGCACCTCCTACACGACAAGATTCCCACCTGGACGATCCCTGGACACACAATAGGGGATGTAAACACAACCCAAGGGCAAGAAGTGGTGCCCTACAGTAAACTGGTACTGGGAGAAGAAAATGGGTTCCAATTGGTACACCAAGCAACGCTAGCAAACAGAGGAATAGGAGGTACCTGGCTATCATATGTACAACTGCAATCAAGGTAGCGTAAAGATAAGAAGAAGGGCTTCTCCCGGACCGACGAGAAGCTAATTGCACAGATTAGAGATCAGGGGGCCATGCACATCAAACGAGTGTACAGCATTCTGATAGAAATGGACTCTGAAACCGAACTAGTCAAGAACTGTATGGTAAGGTGGGCACAAGACTTTGGACACTCTATCACCATGGACACGTGGGAGAAAATCTGGGTGAGGAACGTAGAATTCACGAAATCGCAACAACTAAGGGAAAACTTCTACAAGATGTTCTATAGATGGCACCTAGACCCGAAAAAAATATCACTCATTTACCCGGGCTCCCAGCCCAAATGCTGGAGGTGTGGGGACAGGGAGGCTACCTACTTTCACATATGGTGGACATGCAGAAAAATCAAAGCATTCTGGAGGAAGATATGGTGGACACTTCAAACCATTTTTAAAAAGCGTATAGAATTTCTACCTCAGGTTTTTTTTGTTAGGGATTACAAAGGACATCACTACCTCAGAGACAAACTTATTTCTGAACTTGATTACAGCAGCGAGATTTTTGGTGGGACAATATTGGAAGAACCCAGAAATACCGCCTATTGAAGAATGGACTGTGAAAGTAACAAACCTGGCGGAGATGGCGAAAATATCAGCATACTTGAAGGGTCGTTCCAATGAACAATTTCTGACGGACTGGAAACAGTGGATAGACTATATCCAAGAGAGACACCAATCAAACAGAATGCAGCTGGCGTTTAGCTGAGGTTCGATGGGAGGAGGGAAGAAGGGTTAACAAATCAAATGTTTACATAAACTAAAACCCAATGTTGAATGTATATGTTCTATAACTAATGCCTCTTAACATAATCTTAGGACTAATGTTGTTTGCTTTAATACTGTTAAAGCGGACTGAATCTCTACCTCAGGATATGAAACTTTTACCTCAGGATCTCTGGTTAGGGACTATAAAAGATTGCACTAGTAATGGGATGAAGTCAATTCAGAAGCGCAAACGAACAATATGCAATAGACTAGATACAGCAGATAGACCATATATAAGAGAAACACCAACCAAACAAAAGGTACTCGGAGTATACTTGAAGAGGGAAGGGAGGAGGGAAGAACGTTTACTAAAACAGATGTTTACAAAGATTAATACCTAATGTTGTATCCTATGTTCTAGGATGATTGTTTAGCAATAGGATCCTTGGTTTAATGTTGATCACATTAATATGGAACCAGATAAGAGAAACACCAATCAAACAAAGTGTAACAGGAGTATAGTTGAGGCTAGACGCGAGGGGTGGAAAAAGGCTTACTAATTCAGACGTTTTCAATGACTAATACTTAGTATTGTATATCAGGTGCCATGATGATTGCTGCACAATATGTTTTTATGTTCAATGTTGATTGTTTTAATAAAAGAATTTTTATTAAAAAAAAGTCAAAAAAAAAAAAGATTGGGCACCCAGGTACTTGCATAAGGGATCTAGATGTTAGTGCTAACCTGTGTTAGTCTATTTTTCCATTGGATTTGCCTTTTGCTTCTTTTTCCTCTTGGCTAATCAATCTAATTTCCATTCTCTTAATTATGCCTTAGCCTTATGCCCTGAGTTCTCACTGAAGAATTAGAAATTGTGTTTATTCCTCCACCTTGGCAATGTCACAAAACATTTGCAAAAGATGCTCATTTTATAGTAATGTAAACAAGCACAATATATGCTTGTTTAGTAGTAGATTAAAGACTCTAGAAAAACATCCAAAACTACACGAATGATGTCACTGCAACTCAAATAGCAGTGATGGGGTGGAGGTGGGATGACTAATATTGTCTCCTGCATAATTTCAAAAATCCTTGAAAAGGAGTGCAGGGATATTAGCCGATTTCCAAGACTAAAGAAAGGGGTTCTGAACATTTATGGCAATGGCGAACAGCTTCATATTTCTAGGTATTTACTTGGATTTTTTTTTTTTTTACTAGAACCCCCGAGTTTGCCATTTATAACCAGGAGTTCAAGATCATATATTTTCTCATCAGAAGAGTTATTTTGAAAGAAAACAATTCACCTGAATTTTGTTATTTCTACTGGAAAGGCTTAGATATTCAACAACAGTGTTTCTCAAACCCAGCAACTTTAAGAAGTGTGAGCTGTCCTAGTTTGTACCGGTCGGGTGTTACTGAGGGTCTCGTCTTGATTCGCTTTAGCTTCAATCAGAATGTCTTCAGGAAATGCTTTCATTGGGAAACCAGCCCCAGACTTCAAGGCCACAGCAGTAATGCCAGATGGGCAATTCAAAGATATTACACTTTCTGACTATAAAGGGAAATACATTGTACTCTTCTTCTATCCACTTGATTTCACCTTTGTCTGCCCAACTGAAATTATTTCATTCAGTGACCGCTCTGATGAATTTAAGAAAATAAATTGTGAGGTGATTGGTGCTTCCGTTGATTCTCATTTTTGCCATCTAGCCTGGATCAACACTCCCAAAAAACAGGGTGGACTAGGCAGTATGCGCATTCCTCTGGTTTCTGACACAAAACGTCTAATTGCTAAGGATTATGGTATACTAAAGGAAGATGAAGGCATTTCTTACAGGGGCCTCTTTATTATTGATGATAAGGGGATCTTGCGCCAGATCACAATCAATGATCTGCCCGTTGGTCGTTCAGTTGATGAGACACTCCGACTAGTTCAGGCGTTTCAGTTTACAGACAAAAATGGAGAAGTGTGCCCAGCTGGCTGGCAACCTGGAAGTGACACTATCAAGCCAGATGTCAAGCAGAGTAAAGAGTATTTCTCCAAACAGAAATAAATGTTGTATGTTCTGTTTTGTACAAAAAAAGTATACTGTAACATATGGCAGAGCAATCTTTGCCATTTCTTATTTAAAGAGTAGCCATGTTGTGAACAGTCTTTTATTTTGGATCGTGTGGATCTGAATAAGTGGATTGCAGATTGACATATTTTGACTAATTATCTAGCCTATTCACCTCAGCCAAAGTAGAGAATTTGCTCCTTGTACTCATGCACACAGCTGACAAACGTTAGCATAGTAATGACTCCCTATAGTACATATGGAACAAATGGCTTTTCTTGTATTTTGTACTGTTATTAAACTTCTATGAAAAACTTGAAAAAAAAAAAAAAGAAGTGTGAGCTTCAATTCCAAAAATTCTTGAGAATTGAATTCTCATAGTTGAAATCTACCCATCTTAAACTTGCTGAGCTTGAGAAACATTGTCCTACAACAATAAGGTAGCACTCCTGGAAACCCTACAGTGTGTGTTTCTTCTCCTGGCTTATCTGAAAGGGCTGGCATTAGTCTTGAAAGTCAAAGAGGTTTCTCTTGTACTACCTTATATTGAACAAAATCAAGGGATATTTATTGTAAATTTCTTTTTCACACTCCCTTCTGCCTCAGGACTCTGTAATCTCTTCCCCAAATCCTTCCTTGATGGCTCACTTGCTTTTTCTTTCAAGGACTTTCTTACACCTTTTGCAAGGTCAGTTCTAAATTCCTTTGCAGTGCACCACCATGCTGTAGATCAGGCATGTCAAACTGCCGGCCTGCCGAAACTGCGCCCACCCCATTGCCGGCAATGGGGAAAAAGTTGCGATACGTCGCGCGATGTCACGTGACGTTGCGAGTTTGACATGCCTGCTGTAGATGCTCAGTTGTACCTCTGCTGAGTTGCAACCATAACTAATTAGTTTCCAGGTTTAATTGAAGGTGTGGGTTATTGCAATTGAAGGTGTTGAAAGAGAAGCTTACTCTGGCTCTTAAGAATATGTTGGAATATTATAATAAGAATGGACTAAAACCTAATCCATAAAAAACTAATGTCTGTGCATTTCATCTTAAAAACAGGCAGGCCAGATGTAGGTTTAATATTACGTGGGATGGAGGGAGTCTGGTACACTGTGAGAAGCCGTATTATCTTAGTGTAACACTGGATCGAACATTAACCTTGAAAGACAATTGCAATTTAAAACAAAAGATCTCCACTCTCAATATAATTTCCTTAGAAAGTTGACTGCAACCACTTGGGATGCCCACTACCCTACTACTCTGCGAATGGCTGCCCTTGCATTATGTTATTCAGCAGCAGAGTACGCTTGCGCCACTTGAGGCCTTTCTGTGCACTCTATACAGATGAATAGGGTGGTTAGTGATAGGTGTTGCATCATTACTGGAATTTTGTGCCCCGTCCCACTTGATAAACTATATATCATGGCAAAATAGCCCTGCTAGGCATCAGAAGGAGTGTGGCACAAGCTGTGGAATATGGAAAGGTGTTATGTGATCCCGCACATCCATTATTTGGCCAAGTACCTCCTGGAAAAAAGATTGAAATCAGGAAGGAGTTTTTTAGACTGCACCAAGGAGATTGTTAAACAGAGTGATTAAAAAAATGGAAATCTCAAGTAAAACATCTTCATGATTGTATAGGACCCCTTGAGGAGCTGCTTGGAGGTGTAGAGGAGGAGTGGACAATCTGGAGATGTTTAAACAGACTGCACACTGATCTGGCTAGAACTAAAGATTACATGAGAAAATGGGGGTTTCTCCCTGAGGATAAGAATAAGTATTTACTGTGAATGTGGCACTATTCAAAAAACTATTCATCATTTACAGTGTTCCCTGGGACTGACTTGCACGCAGAATGACTTGCTGATCAGAAATAGCCCCGTCATTAATGTGGCTCAGTACTGGGCTAGAACTATATAAATCTATATTTTATTAAAGCTTTTAAAATTTTAAATATTGAATTAATAATTTCCTCTTTTCTAGTGCCTGCATTTGTGGCACTAGATGAGAGTACCATGATGCTGTAAGTGTTCAGTAATAACTCTGCTGATTTGCAACAATAACTAATTAGCTTTCAGGTACAATTGAAGTTGTTGGTTATTACTAATGAAGCCTTGTGGCTTTGGGGTCTGGCTATCTAATGGACTATTTGTTTCCTATAGATTCTGACCAACCTGAAGATTGGACAGAGTTGGCATGTTTTGGGTCCCATCAATTAAATAATATCATCTGATGAGACCCAGGAATTGGATCTTCTCTGTCACAGGGAAGGAAGAGAATTGGGTTTTCTCTACCCTCTGGAATAGCATTCCTCCTACCCTGATATCACTTCAATAGCTCCTAAAAATCTGGAGTTCCCCCCAAGCTTTGGGCTAAGGTGTATGGTGGGCCTCAGGAATGTTGTGTGTCAAGTTGTGTGTTTTATATCTCTTCCTATGTGCTGATTATTATATTATTTTGAATCTGTTATTTAATATTGCATGTCTCCTAGAGTTGTTATGGCATCAGATGGCTTTAGTAAAGAGTAAGTGAATATTTAAGACCATCTTTTGAAAAGCTCAATCCCAGTTTGTCAAGCTCGTTGTTAGAAACAATAGGAGCCCAAATATTCTTGCAACTTGTTTATTTATTGACATGATCTCCATCAAAGAATGATGCTTTGACTGCTGAAAGGCGCACATTACTGGAGAATATTACACAAGCTTTTAGGTGTGAGCATGGCAACTAAGGGAGCCACAGGGTGTTGAAAATCAGGCTGCAAAGAATAGGAGAGGCGTTCTTTACTTCAGTGCACTTTTTGCCATGCGCCCCACTTCATGCTGTTGTCTGTAATAAAAGTTTTATCAAGATTTCAATCACTATTGTTATCTGCCCTTTTGCCGTTAAAGCTACTGCTGCTAGCTTATTGATGATTAATTGGGGATCAGAAATCATTGCCTATTATTTCCAAATCACCTAAATAATTTTATATTTTGAGCTTTTTCAATTTATTGTGATTTGAAGAGACGTATTTTACTTCTGAATGTTTTATTCTTACCTTCATTGGCTATTATTTATTTATTTATTTATTTATTTTTATTTATTTATTTATTTATTTATTTATTTCTCAAACTTATATGCCGCCCTTCTCCTAGGACCTAGGGCGGCTTACAAACAATGCAATAAAATTATAACAATAAAATTAATCATATTCATACAACATACAAGCCCAGTCAACTCACATTCGCTGATGGAGGGACATTCCTAGGCCCAGGGGCAGAGCACAGCTCATACGCCCCAAGCCTGTCGGCATAAGTGCGTCTTTAACAATTTCCGGAAAGCTAGGAGGGAGGAAGCAGTACGAACCTCTGAGGGAAGCTGGTTCCAGAGGGCTGGGGCAGCAACGGAGAAGGCCCTAGCCCTGGGCCCCGCCAGATGACATTGCCTAACAGACAGGACCCGTAGGAGGCCAACCCTATGTGCCCTAACCGGTCGCTGGGATTCATGAGGCAGAAGACGGTCCCGCAAGTATCCTGATCCATTGCCATAAAGGGCTTTATAGGTCATAACCAACACTTTGAATTGTGTTCGGAGACCAATTGGTAGCCAGTGCAGCTCACGGAGAGCTGGAGTGATATGAGCATGTCTTGGGAGACCCAAGACAGCTCGCGCGGCTGCATTCTGGACTACTTGCAGTCTCCGGCCATTCTTCAAAGGTTGCCCCATGTAGAGAGCATTACAGTAGTCAAATCTCGAGGTGACAAGGGCATGGGTGACTGTGAGGAGTGACTCCTGGTCCAAATAGGGCCGCAACTGGCGCACCAGGCGAACCTGGGCGAATGCCCCCCTCACAACAGCCGAGAAATAATGTTCTAGACTTAGCTGTGGATCAAGGAGGACACCCAAGTTGGAAACCCTCTCCGAGGGGGACAAAACTTCTCCCCCCAGGGTAATGGATGGACAGTTGGAATTGTCCTTGGGAGGCAGAACCCATAGCCACTCCGTCTTGTCGGGATTGATTCTGAGCCTGTTGGCACCCATCCAGACCTCAACAGCCTCCAGGCACCGGTTCATCACTTCCACTGCTTCGCTGTAATGAAGCGGGGTAGAGATATAAAGCTGAGTATCATCAGCATAATAGAAGCCCATTTCTATTAATAGAAGCCCATTTCTCTATTCACTTGAGATCCCCTGTCTGGTTTCCCTGATGTCATAGCATGTTCCCATGAAGAAAGCCACCATTAAAATGAATGTTCTTCCGAAAATGTTGTTTCTATTTCAATGCATACCAATTCGGCTTGAAAAGGATTTTTTTACAAATTTGGATAGACTCATTTCAAAATTCATATGGCAAGGGAAACGACAGAGAATTAGATTAAAACTATTACAAGACGCTAGAGAAAGAGGAGGATTTGGCCTACCAGACTGGACAAAGTATTATCAGGCAGCAGCGTTGGTCGGGCTAAGTGAATGGATGCATCTGAAAAATACAAGACTATTAGCACTAGAAAGTCATGACCTACAGACAGGGTGGCATGCTACTTTGTGGGAAGAAAGACATTTAGTCCAGTAACTCCTTCCGGAAGCATTATATTAGGAGAGCATTATTGGATATCTGGAAAAAAATAAAGAGAAATAACTATATGAAAATCCCCAACTGGGTGTCTACATTATAAATTTGATAAAACGTGGGGGTGTTGTCACCTATAAAGGTATTTTGAATGAGAAAGGAGAATTAAAAGCGAGAAATACCTTAAAGGAAGAAGGAATTGATCTGGAATGGTGGGCATATCTTCAAATCCAATCCAAATTTTGTTCTGTCTGGCCCCTCTCAGCTCATTAAAATCCACATAAATATGTCTTTAAGAGGTTTATTTAACACATTTCAAAAGGATTCACTTCAAAGCACGCTGCTGGCATTTTGCTGGCAGGAACGGCCAAGTCTCATTTATTTACATTTAGATTAAAACATGCTCTCCCACACCTTCCAATTAACTCACTCTTTCTTTATCACATTGTCCAATACCTCATTATTCTTCCGTAGATTTCCAAAACATCAGAAGACTGAATTCAAACGCACTGCTCCAGATATCAGGCTACTCCTTGATTAACGTTGCTCGTGACAAAGGCGTAGTCTCTCTGTCCCCTTCTAATATAGTGTCTGATACGTCACTTCCCCTCATTACTTCCTTTTTCCACTTAACTGACACAGTCGCTTATCAAACCTTCGGAATCTCGGATCAAGCCATCTATCTTCTTGATCCAAATCTGACCCCTCACTTTGTGAATCTGACCCAGACTGCCTGTAAATCTCCTCCCTGTCTGGCTCAGCTGCCGGGAGGGGACAATACCCAGAGGGGCCTGGCTGCTCTTCCTCGGCTGCCGGGAGGGGAAAACACCCAGAGGGGCCTGGCTGCGCATCCTCATACTCTGACACTTCCCAAGCTGGTCTAGGGACACTCACAACAAATTTAATAAAGACAAAAAGGAACAGGGCATAAAGCAAGACTCTTCAGAATTAGATAAAATCTTATTTAGTAGGGAAGGCAAGACTATAAGTAAACTATATCAATATTTATTAGAGCAAGATATGATTAAAGAACAGGTGAAAGAAACAATGATAATTTGGTGTAAATATTTTGGGCACAATATTGATTTGGATAATTGGCAAAGTTTATGGGGAAAAAATCTAAAAATTACTCTAGCAACCTCCTATAAGGAAAACCTCGGTAAGATGTTTTATAGGTGGCACCTCCCTCCCATAAGATTACCATGAATGAACAAGGGGAAATCCTCGATATACTGGAAGTGTGGAGAGACCGTTGGGAATTACTACCACATGTGGTGGCAATGCCCAAAGGCACAAAAATTTTGGAACTTATTAAAGAAATGGCTGGAAGAAATTTTGCTAATAGATATAGAGGCCAAACTGGAATTTTTTTATTGGGAATTATAGAAAGAAAATATAAGAAAGATACAAATTATTTACTACTGCATATAGTAACAGTGGCACGAATAGCCTTCGCTCAAAAATGGAAAGAGAAAGATACTCCAACCGAAGAGGAAATATTATTGAAAATTTTCAGTTGCGCTGAAATGGATAAACTTACATGGGAACTCAAGGATAAAAGTGAAACTAAGTACTATAAAATCTGGGAACAATTTTATGATTGGATAGACAATAAGTGGGTAGCCAAGACAAATGTATAGTGTTAGAATAAAATACAGATTATAGACAAATGTATATTTAAAAGATAAATAGATACCGGTATACAGAAATAAGGGGAAAAGTGTTAATATTATATTATAAATAGTGAGCAAAGTTCAAGAACTTTATGTCTATATGAGTACTAATACTACTATAAAATGTCGAAAGATGTATGGAACCAGTGATGTCATATCTATGTCCAATGTGTTTTTAATTTTGTATTATTAATAAAAAATTATTTTAAAAAAAGAATATGAATGACAGGGTCGCAGAGCAAGACTACCACAAACATTGCAAGCAAGGCTGTTGGCAAATGTTATTTTAGAAAAGCTGAGAGATATTATTCATCAATCAGAATTCTTTCATCAGGTTAACAGAATTAATTTTAAGCACCATTTGATTTAAAAGAGCTGGAGCCTGCTGCCACGAGAGATTCCAAATAGAGTGCAAATGCAGCTTTTAAGAAGCAGTTGATTGAGAGTTGAGAGTCTGCTAATAGGCTTCCACCTTCTCTCTTCACCCCTCCCTGTTGTAAAGTACTTCCAGAATAGCAGTATTTTGCTCTGGGTCCAGCTTTCTGGCAACTGCTGTCATAAAAGACTTTTTTTTTTTGCCTTCCCTTGCAAGGGGCCATAATTCTGGGGGCACGAGGGGGGGACTGTTTACCTCAACCCCTAGTTGCCAGGCAAATAGCTCACCTGATGCCTTGAGGCTGCAGCAGTTGCAAAGAAGATGTCAGATGAAACGTTGGGCATGTTTGTTCCAGGCACACAGCAAAACTCCCATGGGGGAGGGAGGGTACTGCAGACAGGAGCTGTGTGTTTAACAGGCTTTCTACAAGCCCAAGCCCAAATGCAGCTGGTATCCTGATTTCTGACCATTAACCCTGAATGAGCAATCCTCTTCTCCTGAACAATGCATCCTGCATCCCTTCCTTCCCATCTTTTTAACTGCAAATTATTACTGTTATTATGAGTATTTATTGCTTCAATGTTTGATTAGCTTTTAATGTTTGCAAGCCGCCGGGAGTTGCCTCTAGGCGAGATGAGTGGCAAACAAAGTCTAAATAAATAAATAACTTTAAACTCTGCTGCTTCCCAGAGGCAAGTCAAGCTGCAGTTAGCTACTTACTTTTTAAATAAGTTCTAAATATTTCAAAATAACTGCAGGCAATTCCATGCAGATTCCTAAACTATTGTTTAAAGTGCTGATGTCACTCTGTCCTGGTGACTAGAGTTGGTCCCTACAAGTCCCACTGGCATGAAAAGAACAGAATAATGCCAGACTTTATGGACAAATTGAAGACTTAGATTTGCTACTCTTGCTTACAAACCAACAGAACAAAGAATGGGGACTTATGTTATGTTACCAGTTGGATCTTGAGTTGCATGCAGCCCTCTACCTAATTTCATAAGGTTCTCTACCCAACTACTCACCATCTTTATAAAGGACCATCTTATACCTCTAGCCAAAGCATCTAATCTTTCCATAACAACATCTCTATAAAAAAAAGATGAAAGGAAAGTTTTGAAGAAAGAAGGATTAGATAACCTCATTAACTTCTGACACTTCTTCAGCTTTTCTCACCATTGATGTGTGGTGCTACCCACCATAAGAATATAGTCCTCATTGATCTGAAAAGAAGTGAAATTTAAAATTTTTAAAATGTAGTTGGCTTATAGTTAAACTTGGATATACGGAGTGAAGAAGGTCTACAAATTTAAAATGATTGTATTAAGTTGAATGGCTTTAACTTGAATTTTTTCTTTGTTTACATGTACAAACGGATATCTAATAATAAAAAAATTTATTAAAAAAAAAAAGAATATAGTCCTCACCAGAAAACAATGTTGGCCAGCTTTGATCCAGTATTGCGTACTTTCTTTCAGGTGGTTTCTTGAAAGAGGAGTGATTGGTAGGTTAATTTAATGAATCCTGAATTAAGACACAGCATTTATAAAAGGAGTTATAGCCATAACTCCTGAACTGACTGGTTCAAGGGCTGTGTATGATTCATTAGCATCCCTCTTGCAGTTCCAGGAAGCGTGGGACTAAAAATGTTGTTGATGATTGCAATAATTTAAAGAGGAAAAATGCAAAGGCTTAAGCTTCAAGATCTTTTACCAAAAACTTTTCCCTACGAGGCCCCAGCCCTATCTACATGTGGAATGCAGTCCTTGACATTCCAATAAAACTGAGCATAGCCCTCAGGTTGCTGTAAGTTACATTCTGTATACTGAGATAAATTTTTACCTTTCCTTGAAGTGTATAAAGAAAATCAGAAGAGTCCAGAATTCTCTGGCATTGATATGGCTCGTTAGCTTCTGGATAAGGTCACACACAGCCTGGTCAACAGAGTGAACAATTCAGCTCTGCCCAGGTCAGCAGACCTATTGGAACTTTCTGGGTAATGTCTTATTGCTTTTTTTTTAATATGGCTATTACTCAGTGGCATGTGACTTTTGATGTCTTTATTCAAGCTACTGTTGTGTCACACTGTAAAATTGTATATTTTTGTAAATGTTACTCTTGGTGGAATGTGCTACTTGATATAACTCCTTTCATATTTTGAGAGTTGCAGAATTGACCATAATTGAATTCTGTGAGATTTTGACTCAGATTGTGTGCTCTCAACATTAAATAATATTCCCAAGATATGAATTCCAAGCCTGGACAAACCTGATTATCAAAGAAAAATTTGTAGGATTAGCTAATTAAGTTCAGGTGGCTTTTTAATTTATTTTATTTTTACCCATAAGTAGTGCTAATTTGACCATGATGCTCAACTATTAACAAAGTCTTACTTTGTACCTCATAAGCAAAATCCATCCATGCAATTGAACACAAATTGCCTGCATGGCTTGTTCTGCTGCAGTGCTGATGGTGGGCCTGGCTTCTGCTCCTGGATTGTAAATCATTCAGTATTTTATGTAGTAGTTTTTGCAAACGGCAAAAGCTAAGAAAGCTGCTTGGCAGATGCTTTGAAATGAAGTGCTCCTAATAGTAAGAAGAAACCAATTATCTTCCATCAGTTGCAGAAGTGGGATTCCACAGAGACAGTGACTGGAAAGTGGGGGAGGGGAAGCAAATGTCACCTCTTCTATTTGCTTCCTTTTGCTGCTAAAGCCCTCCCCAGCTTTTCTTCTAAAAATGCCATTTTTGCAGCCCTTCCCACCAACTCCATATTGGCCATGCTAGTTAGGAGCACAGAAAATTACAGATGTTCTGTAGCATTGGACTAGGGAAGGCTTTGCAGATGTTAAAGGTGAAAATGTTGAACAAGAACCAAAGAGGTTAGATCCAAACCCTGTGCAGATATGGAGTTTATAGATTAATTTCATCCAGTAGTTGTCTTATTAGTTGAACCTGCCCTGCGAACTTGATGGGAGGATAAAATGGGAGGATGGGAAAACTCATCGGTGGGAGAATTAGAGAAGAAGAAAAAGAAAATAGCTTTGAGGCATTTCTCTTAGTTCCAGTGGTGGGATTCAGCCAGTTCGCACCACTTCTGCAGAACTGGTTGCTAATTTTTTTGTGGCTCAGGTCCAGAATGGGCTTCTGGAAGCGACATCCACACAGAGAACTGGTTGTTCACATATTTGAATCCCACCACTGCTTAGTTTTAAGATTATGTTTGCCTTAAATTCCAGTCAATAGAACTGGCAGATTCCAGGATTCCAGTTTAGATTAGGTCATAGCAAAGGGCAAAATATTAAATATCTCTATGCTCCTCCCCTCCCCTTCCCTCCCTTCCCCTCTAATTACTGTCTTCCTGCAAGGCTTTGGTTGATTGCCTCTCTACTATCAACATAATGCTGAGGTGCAGCATGTGTAAATTCATTTTGCTAGTTGGTGTTCCACCAGTTCAGAATTATTAAAAATTCTACGGATGTAGTTAGGGATATAGTTACTTTGCTCATTATTTTCTTAATGTCTTTATTGAAATGGATTGGGAAAATTTCCCCGTGTCTTTTAAACTGTGATCATTTTAACATCCTTTTCAATTTAATTAGACTTACACTGGTATGTATTTGCTTTGTCAAATGCTTTGTTCTAATGTTTAATAAATTATATTGATAAATTAATAATACATACCAGGTCAGTTCAGCATACTGGGAAACAGGATTTTTTTGTCAGCTGGCTTCCTGTACTTTTATCAATTTTTTCCCCAGGTACAGCTGCTATACAAACGTTATGTGTATTTGTATGTTGTGCACATGTTGTGCATAGAAGATGGTTGTAGTTTAATGATGGCTGTAGAGCCTACGCAGCACAATGCACAATGCAGATATGTGCAACAGCGTCTGAGGTAATAAGCAGGCTATTGGAAGTTGATATCGATAACTGACATGGAGTTTCTGAGTGTGACAAGATGTAAATATCCTGAGATATTTAGTATCTGTCCTCCCCCTTTCTGGCAGAATTACGATGCTTTCTCTGCCTTTGTTTGTGCTGAGGTGTAATGATACTATCAGGAAGATAGTTCCCTCTTGGGCTCCTCAATGATTGAGTGCTCTTGATGGGTAGAGCAAACATTCCTCCAGAGAAGGCACAGCAGGAATTTACTCAGTCTGAAGATGCTGGTCCTTTTGTCAGCGAGCCTACATTCCAGTGCCTTTATCTCTGCCCCTCCCTCCCTCCTCCTCCTTCCTCCTCCACATGCCATTCCTAGCCAGAGTCCAAATGAGCTATGCTTGCTGGTATGAGGACTGGAGCAGGGGTTAGCCCGGGGACGTTTCCCCAGCTCCAAATCCTATTAGAGAAGACAGTGACTGATGGGAGAAGCAACCCAGCACCAAGAGAGAAAAATTGCTATAGTCTGCACATCTGCGCCATTGAAAGGTGTCTCAGTTACTCATCTCCCTTTTGTATGCTAGTTAGAAAGAAGCCAGAGTCTGTGTGGAAGAGTGGAAGGGCAAAGAAAGAATTAAATGTAGAATGCAGGTAGCTTTTTGGAGTTTAGCTATTTTTTAGTTTATATCCTGCCTTTATTATTTTTTACAAAATAGCTCAAGGTGCGAATGTATCCAATACATCTTCCTCCTTCTATTTTCTCCACAACAACAATGTTATGAGGTGAGTTGGGGTCAGAGAGAGTGCCTGGTTTTCATGGCTAAAGCAGAACTAGAACTCATGGTCTACCATAACCACTAGACCAAACTGGTTCTCTTAATGCTTTTATTGAAAGGAATTACTATTAATTAATATTTATTGATTGATTTCATAAAATGCTGTTCATAGGCAGGCCTTGCAACATGCTCTAGACCAGGGGTCCCCAAGCCCCAGGCCATAGCCCAGGCCTTGAGCCATTTGGAACCGGGCTGCGGAAGTGGGTAAGTGCTCATGCACGCACTTACGCATCCCCACTTGTGCAATCATCGGATGAGCATGTGCACGTGTGCTCCATTTATGTGAGCAGCAGGTACATGTGCCGCTGCTCGTGTGGAACCATCCCCTTTCCCCTCCCCCACTGATCCAGAAAGCCGGAAAGGTTGTAGAACTCTGCTCTAGACTAGTCTTAAATCGGTTTGATAGTTTGTGGTTCAGCATACTTTGGGGAAATCTACTTTAGAAAGTTGTCGGAACCAAACTAACACACTGAGTCATAAGATGCTTGTACTGGAGAATACATACCTTGTCACGTGAAAACAGCAAGTGTGTGAAAGCTCCTGCCACAGGTTATCTCATTAAAACTTTCTCTCCCCTGAAACAGAAAGCAGAACTGGGAAGTCAAAGAAATAATACAGTAGTTTGCCTAAGATTATTTGGCAAGTTATATGCTGAGATGGGATTTTAAGTGAGAACTCCCTATCTTGCATGAACCATCAGCTACTGTTCAGCAATAGCTATTGAATAGAGTTACATACTGTATTGCTAGGTAAATGTGAGGAATTCATATTTGATATTGGCATTATAACTTAATAGAAGATGTATTTGCAGGAAAGAAGCTGGCTTCCTTCCTCTTACAAATCGGGAAGCTGGTAATCAGCACAGGCTGCCATCACTCAGACCAAACTATCTGAGTTGTCCTTGTCTATATCTCTAGAAACTTCTTTTGTTTTCCTTTGTTAAGCACTACTTTTATAATTTTATAAGACATGGACGATACATGAGACCAGCCCCTTTGAAAGGGACTGATTGTTGCTTTGCCCAATCAAGCAAAATGCCACATCTGTAATGTCATAAGTCTACCCAGCAAATCAGAAAATTACCCAGCAGTTAGATTTTTCTTCCTAATGATTCTGTGGTTGAATAATAAAAACCTATACTAGTTTTTCCTGCATAAAAAGGATTATAATGGTAGAGGCTTTTAGCATTTTTGTTTTTGAAACACAAAAGATGAATTTTGTCTATTCAGACCTCTCAGCTTGGAACTGTTAATCAGATGCTTTAGACAGCATTGTTGTGTCATTCCAAAACCAGGGATTTGTCATACTTCCATTAAATGTTCTTCTCTGTGAATAACTTTTAGCTTTTAAAATGTTGGATTTTAGATTTGTTTTTGATTGAAGCATTTGCAATAAAATTGAGGTATAAAAGCATTTGCAATAAAATAAAAAAATAAATCTCATTTTTTCCTTGACATGAAATTATACGTTTTCCCCAGCTTCAATAATAGCCAAGTACAGAGGTTTACAATTGAGGGCTTTTGCTGAGGATTTAGTTTTGATTTTACAAGAGCCCCAGTATGGAATCAAAAACTTAATGAAGTGTTTGAAGGATTTTGATGCATTAGCTGGATTTAAAATAAATAAATATCCTCCCGAAATATGTTGGTTAAAAATATAATTATGCAAGATCAAGATGATCTTGATGAAAAAGTCCGGCTTTAAAATTGAGAAGAAGGTTGAATATCTAGGGTTCATGTTGACTAATATGAATTGTACACTGTTTTAGAATAAGTATACTAACGTATAGAACAATACAGGCAATCTTACAACTTACAACAATTGAACCCAAAATTTCCACTGGTAAACAAGTTAAGTGAATTTTTATTTATTTATTTTATTATTATTATTATTATTATTATTATTTATTTATTAAATTTTTATACTGCCCCTCTCCCGTAGGACTCGGGGCGGTTCACAACAGAATAAAAACATAAAAACAATAAATATTTAAAAATAATTAAATTAATATTAATACAAGGCTGTTGCTAAAAACCTGTTAAAAACCCAATTCTAAAACCCAAACAGCCTTGTTTAAAAATTTTAAAACCCGAGGAGGTCTAGGCCAGGCCGGCTTGATTGAAGAGATGAGTCTTCAGTTCTCTTCTGAAGGTGCGGAGATCATGACATGTCCGGAGTTCTGGGGGGAGCTCGTTCCACATCGTCGGTGCCCCCACAGAAAAGGCTCTCCCCCTGGGCGCCACCAGCCGACACTGCTTAGCCGATGGCACCCTGAGGAGGCCCTCTCTGTGGGAGCGAACTGGTCGATGGGAGGTATTTACTGGCAGAAGGCGGTCTTGTAAATAACTGGGTCCTATGCCATGGAGCGCTTTAAAAGTGGTAACCAGTACCTTGAAGCGCACCCGGAAAGCCACCGGCAACCAGTGCAGCTCGCGCAGGATAGGGGCCATTCGTACCCGCCAGGGTGCCCCCACTACCACCCGCGCGGCCGCATTCTGCGCCAGTTGAAGCCTCCGCATGCACTTCAAGGGGAGCCCCATGTAGAGAGCATTACAATAGTCCAGTCTGGAAGTGACGAAGGCATGGGTGACCGTGCGTAGCGCGTCCTTATCTAGGAAGGGGCGCAACTGGCGTACCAGACGAATCTGGTAAAACATCCTCCCGGCCACGGCCGTCAGATGGTCCTCAAGGGACAGCCGTGAATCTAGGAGGACTCCCAAGTTGCGAGCCCTTCCCGTGGGGGCCACTGACTTGCCCCCAATAGACAGCGATGGAGTCAGCTGGTTGTACCGGGACGACGGTAACCACAGCCACTCGGTCTTGGAGGGGTTGAGCTTGAGACCGTTCTTCCCCATCCAGATCCGCACGGCCTCCAGGCACTGGGTCAGCACGTCAAGAGCTTCATTTGGGTGGTTCGGGGTGGAAATGTACAGCTGAGTATCATCAGCGTACTGATGGAATTCCACCCCAAAACCTCGGATGATCTCACCCAGCGGCTTCACATAAATGTTGAACAACAAGGGCGAGAGGACGGACCCCTGAGGTACCCCACAATCAAGGGGCCTCGGAGTCGACCTCTGACCCCCTGTCAACACAAACTGCGTCCGGCCAGAGAGGAAGGAAGAGAACCACCGAAACACGGTGCCCCCTATACCCAGCCCCGCCAGCCGGCACAGCATGATACCATGGTCGATGGTATCAAAAGCTGCTGAGAGGTCCAATAGCACCAGGATAGAGGAGCAACCTCTGTCCCGGGCCCGCCAGAGATCATCCACCAATGCGACCAAAGCTGTTTCCGTGCTGTAACCCGGCCTGAAGCCCGACTGGAACGGGTCCAGGTACGACGATTCCTCCAGGTGCTGAGGGAACTGTTGAGCAACCACACTCTCAACAACCTTCGCAACAAAGCGAAGGTTGGAGACAGGACGGTAATTAGATAGAACAGCCGGGTCCAAGGCAGGCTTCTTGAGGAGGGGTCGCACCACCGCCTCTTTCAGGGCGGCGGGGAAGACACCCTCACTCAACGAGGCGTTGATAATTGCCTGGAGCCAGCCTCGCGTCACCTCACTGGACTTTGCCCCATTTTGTGACTATTCTTGCCACAGTTGTTAAGTGAATCACTGCAGTTGTTAGTAACACAATTGTTAAGTGAATCTGGCTTCACCATTGAAATTGCTAGTTAGAAGGTCACAAAAGGGACACTGCAACCATCATAAATAAATCATGACCATGGGACACTGCAACTATCATAAATACATGTCAGTTGTCAGGTGTCCAAATTTTAATCACATGACCATGGGGATGCTGTAATAGTCACAAGTGTGAAAAATGGTCATAAGTCACTTTTTTCAGTGCCATTGTAATGTCAAACGGTCACTAAACAAATGGTTGTAAGTCAAAGACTACCTATATTAAAAAAAACTTATAGAAGTGGTACAAATTACAATTGTGATTGTTGGTTGGAATTTCAGTAATTAAGACGAACGTTTTGCCTAGAATGTAGTTCTTATTTCAGACAATACCAATACTGACAACTGGTGTACCATTTAACCAATGGCAAAAAAGATATTTCCAAGTTTGTATGACAAGATAATAAAACCAAGAATTAAATATAAATTGTTGCAAGATGTTAAAGAAAGTCATGGGCTAGGACAGTGGTGGTGAACCTATGGCACGCGTGCCAGAGGTGGCACTTGGAGCCCTCTCTATGGGAGCGTGCGCCGTCGCCCAAGCTCCGCCTCCCCCTGCGGCCCCCTCACCAGCAGCCCCCCTGGGGGAGAATTGCCCCCGGGCACGGCCCGCACGGAGCAGCGCAGCCAAGGACATAACCGGGCAGCAGGGACAAGACTCCACCCTCGCATCCCATAGCGTGTAGATGATGCTGCGGAGTGTGGATGGAGGGCGTGGCTGACATGGCGATGCAGGGCTGCCTGGGCGATCTGATGCAGCAGGCCATGGAGGCGGTGCGTAGTCCTGCGGGTGGGCAGGACAGGGGGCAAGCGGGGGCGGACCAGGCAGGGCGAGAGGAAGAGTGGGGGCAGGGGGCGGGTTTTGGGCACTCGGTCTCTAAAAGCTTCGTCATCACTGGGCTAGGACTAGGTGACTTTAAAATCTGTATTTTGCTGCTTGTTTTCTGGTATGAATGAAAGATTGGCTGACTTTTAGAAACAGGAGATTGCTGGAGTTGGAAGGACACTTTGAGATTTAGGTGGCACAGTTATTTATACTATGATAAAGTTAATATAGATTTTAATAATTTTATTAGGTGTGCCTAATAACCCTAATAGTGAGGGTTTGGAATAGGTATATTGATTCCCAAAGTTCTTTTATGATTGTCATCCCTGCAAGCTTCTTTTTAAGAGGTGAAATGATAATTACACAAACTTGGTTGACGTATGCTGATTTATTGACTTTTTTTTTTGAAGGAGAACCTAAATTGAAATCAAGAGAAAAATTGGAAATATGAGATCATTCTTGTCAATGGTTTGCTAATATTCATTTGATAGAAAGGTTTAAATTGGATAAGAACAATTATATTTTTGCAAATGAGAAAACTGACTTTGAATTAGACTTGTGTACTAATGATGTGCAATTATTTTCCCTAACCCCTCCATTTTTGCCTTTTTGTATTTTATCTTTTCCTGACACTTAATAATTAAAATAAAATAGCCAGGTACCACAAAGAGAATGGCATGGGCTATAGTATTAGCCCATATTTATGAAGTCTATGAAGGACTGTTCTTCACACAGAAATTCTCTGTGTCAATAGATGATCAATATCTTTGGTCTAAGATTATATAAATATATGTACATATCCCCATAGTAGAGGTTCAGTGTCTATAGCAATTTAAAAAAGAATAGATTTATTGTGACATGAACGTCTATGAAGACTGTTGTGAGTGTCCCTGGACCAGCTTGGGAAGTATCAGAGGATGAGGATCAGCAGCCAGGTTCCTCTGAATGTGTTTCCCTCCCGGCAGCCGAGGATCAGCAGCCAGGCCCCTCTGGGTGGTTTCCCCTCCCGGCAGCCGAGGATCAGCAGCCAGGCCCCTCTGGGTGGTTTCCCCTCCCAGCAGCTGAGAGAGATAATGAAGAGCTTTGTATGCATTCTGAATCAGATTCTCAAAATGATGAGTCAGATTTAGAACAAGAAGATAAATGGATTAATCCGAGGTTCCGAAGGTTTGATAAGCGAAGGTGTCAGTTAACTGGAAAAAGGAAGTAATTGGGGAAGTGACGTATCGGACACTATATTAGAGGGGGGAAGTAGACTACGCCCTTGTCACGAGCAACGTTGATCAAAGAGTGGGCTGAAAACTTTGGCAGTGCTTTGGAACTCAGTATTCTGGTGTTTTGAAAACCTACCGAAGGATAATGAGCTCTTGGACAATGTGATAAAGAAGAAAAGTAAGTTAATTGGGATGTAGGAGGAGAAGAGCATGTTTATCTAAATGTAAATAGATTTGCTTTGGCCGTTCAGGCCAACATAATGCCAGCAGCTTGCTTTGAAACGAATTCTTTTGAAATGTATTAAATAAACCTCTTAAAGACATATTTACGTGGATATTAATGAGTTATGAGAGGCCAGACATAACAGATTGCTCGTGACCCAAAAAACAGTAAAGACGAAAATTAGTCCGAGCTTTCAGTGACGTCATGGAGAAACTCCTCGCTGATAACCCGGCTCTGCATCTATTAGTTCAAACTCTCCAGCAACAAATTGGAGATTTGCAACAGCAGATTCAGCAAGCTGCAGCAGGCCCAGCTCCAGCCCCCCCTCCCAGACAGAGCAGATGTTATTTAGCCTTGCCTGATAAGTTTGCTGGAGAGCGTAGTAAATTTCCAGCTTTTTTAAACCAATGCAAAACATTCATTGCCTCAACTCCAGCCGACTTCCAGCTTGATGAAACGAAAGTAGCTTTCATTTTAAGTTTACTCTCTGGGACAGCTGCTGATTGGTCGTCTCCTCTGATAGACGGACAAGATCCTGTCCTACGCAATTATGCAGGATTTTGCCAGCTGATGGAAAGAGAATTTGTTGACCCCCTTCGTAGACAAAATGCCACCCGGCGGATACGAGAGCTACGTCAAGGATCGCGCTGCGTAGCGGACTATATATCAGATTTTCGCCGCCTAGCTCAAGAAATTAATTGGAATAATGAGGCTCTCATGGAAATCTTTCAAGATGGCCTGTCTTCTCAGATCTTGAATGGATTGAAAACTACTGTAATACCTGCGACCCTGGATGCATTATACCAACATTGTTTGGCTATTGAGGCGCAAACGCAAGCCATGGATGCCCGCCTGGTCAAACAGATGTTTCCAGTCACCGGAAGTGCCAAGCCAGTTCCTGCACCACGCAGAGGATTCCAGACCCTACCTATCGCTCCACCTATCCCGGCACCCAGACGTATTTTCCAAACAGGGCCGGCTTACACTGAGAGGCGCCCTGCACCCATGACCAGAGATGAGCCCATGGATCTTGGTGCAGCCAGATCTCGTTTGACCGAGGCTGAGAAGGCAAGACGGAGAACTGAGGGCTTGTGCCTGTACTGTGGAGAGATGGGTCACTTCGTCATGGCCTGCCCCCAGAAAAGACGTGGTACGGCAGGTCCTACTCCTGTTCCAGCTCGGCCTCCCACTCAGCAGTTTCAAGCCACCTTGCCGGGAAACGGCCAGAGCCCGGCCTAATGGAAACATTGGGTCGGGCAGGCGCCAAACCCAGTTCCAGTTCCGCAGACAACGACCCCGGTCCTCCGAGACATCTGATCCTAGCAACCAATATACTTCTGGGAAATCATGCCCAGGGCATTCCGGCCCACGCCTTGTTGGATTCTGGAGCCACCACCAATTTCATGAATGAAGCTTTCGCTCGTCAGCATGCCATACCTTTGTGCTCCGTGAAGCCGCCTATGCTGGTTGAGACAATCGATGGTCGTGAGTTGTTGTCTGGACCGATCAAGTTTATGACCCAGCCCATACGCCTGGTCATAGGACAACATGAAGAAGCCATCCAATTCTATGTTACCAAGGGACTTCATTTTCCCTTAGTTCTCGGCCTAGCCTGGTTGAGAACCCATGATCCTTGTGTAGTGTGGTCCCAGAACTTTGTTTCATTTCCCAGTTTGCAATGCGTAGACCACGTACGCCAAGTTTGTGCAGCCCAGCTACCATCCCACCCTGACATCACCTTGCCGGCCGATCTAGCGGGCTTTGCAGATATATTCAATGAGAAAGAGGCAGACCAATTGCCTCCGCATAGACCATATGACTGTACCATTGATTTACTACCAAATGCCAAGCTTCCAAGGGGACGCCTTTACTCCATGTCAGAACCCGAGTTGGCCGCATTGAAAGACTTTGTGGACAAAAACCTGGCCAGGGGTTTCATTCGTCCCTCTTCCTCGCCTTTGTCAGCTCCTGTGTTATTCGTGAAGAAGAAAACCGGAGATTTACGCCTATGCTGTGACTATCGCAAGCTCAATGCCATCACGGTGCGCAACCGGTACCCTCTGCCTTTGATTCCTGATCTCATGGACCGTCTCCGATCAGCGACCATCTTCACCAAGATAGATTTAAGGGGTGCTTACAACCTGGTTCGCATTCGAGAGGGGGACGAGTGGAAGACCGCGTTTGGAACCAGGTATGGTCATTTTGAGTATACCGTTATGCCCTTTGGACTCACCAATGCTCCGGCCGTCTTTCAACATTTCATGAATGACATCTTCCGGGATTTATTAGATCAATTTGTGGTGGTTTACCTCGATGACATCCTAATTTATTCCCCGTCACGAGCCACCCATCTTCAACATCTCCGGCGAGTTTTGCAACGCTTGAGAGAGCATCACCTTTACGCCAAGTTAGAGAAATGTCAATTCTATCAAACCACAATTGAGTTTCTGGGACATGTGATTTCTCCACAAGGCATCGCCATGGACCCTGGCAAGGTTGAGGCCTTGCAAACCTGGCAACCACCATGTAAAGCAAAGGATGTCCAAAGACTTTTGGGATTTGCGAACTATTACAGGATATTTATTCCAAGATTTTCTGCCTTGACTGCGCCCCTTACTCGACTGTTACGGAAAGGCGTTAAGTTCCAGTGGGGCGATGCCGAGCAACAGGCGTTTCAGACCCTCAAAAAGGCTTTTGTTCGGGAACCCATTCTCAAGTATCCAGATCCTTGTCGTCCCTTTGTAGTGGAGGCTGACGCCTCAGATGTTGCAGTAGGGGCCGTGCTACTTCAAACACGCCAAGATGGCGGCCCCCTGTTCCCGTGTGCTTATTACTCCAGGAAACTGACTCCCTCCGAACGCCATTATACCATTTGGGAAAAAGAACTATTGGCCATCAAGACTGCTTTTGAGACCTGGAGACACCACCTGGAAGGAGCCCGCTACCAAGTTGAAGTTCGGACTGACCATAAAAACTTGGAATTTTTGCAATCTGCCAGGAAATTGAATCAACGTCAAATCCGTTGGTCTTTGTTCTTCGCTCGATTCAACTTTAAAGTCACCTACATTCCGAAAGGGTACAACAAAAGAGCAGATGCCCTGTCCCGTAAACCTGAGTATCTACAGATCAAGGATCCCTTACCGCTTCGAACCATTCTGCCTATCGAATCGATCGCAGCCGTGCATGATCCAGTAGATCTACGACGACAGATTCGGGAAGCGCAACAACTAGATGACTTTGCAATACGAAAGAGACAAGAGGTGGGTCCCGACTCACCTTGGACCTTGTCCGAGGGACTATTACGCTTCCGCAACCTGTTATATGTTCCAGCAGGCCCACTCCGAGGCCTCATCCTGACTCAATGCCATGATAACCCTGCGGCAGGTCATTTTGGTTTCTTTAAGACTCTTCACTTAGTGTCTCGGACTTTTTGGTGGCCCAGACTTCGCCATGATGTGCAATCCTATGTAAATTCCTGTGTACGGTGCCGTCAGGCAAAACATGCCACAGGAGCCCCTCCGGGATTATTACAGCCTTTACCCACGCCGGAGAGACCCTGGGGAGCTATTTCCATGGACTTCTTGACTTGTCTACCTGTTTCTGCCGGATACACCGTTGTCTTTGTAGTGGTGGACATGCTGACCAAAATGGCACATTTCATTCCTTGCCGAAGAATACCGACAGCCAAGGTCACTGCTCAGCTGTTCATTCAACATATCTTCCGGCTACACGGTTTGCCTGACAAAATAGTGTCCGACCGAGGAACCCAGTTCACCTCGGAGTTCTGGAGAGAACTCATGTCTGCGCTTCAAGTCCAAGTTAATCTAGCCTCCACGCATCACCCAGAGACTGATGGGGGTACAGAGAAAGTGATTGGCATCCTGGAGCAGTATTTGCGTTGTTTCATCAATGACCAACAGAACGATTGGTCCAAATATCTCTCCGTGGCCGAATTCGCTTTCAACAACTCTCAGCACACTTCCACTCAGACCACCCCGTTTTTTGCCAACTACGGCTATCATCCCAGATTTTTCCCGCTCACGCTCCTCGATTCTCCAGTTCCAGTTGCAGAGGACTATTTAACCGAACTCCAGTCAGTCCAAGAGATGGTTAAGCACCATTTGACTAAGGCCAAGGAAGACTACAAGAGGGTTGCAGACCGCTCTCGCCGCGACACGCCGCCGTTAGCTGTTGGAGATCGGGTTTGGCTCTCCACCAAGTACTTGTTTCCAGGGAGAATTCACCGCAAGCTTGATCAACGT
Organism: Bothrops alternatus; assembly: GCA_034064705.1. Taxonomy (NCBI): domain Eukaryota; kingdom Metazoa; phylum Chordata; class Lepidosauria; order Squamata; family Viperidae; genus Bothrops; species Bothrops alternatus. The sequence goes on from JARGCV010000589.1 coordinate 4,843,405, forward strand.
TTCCTAGGTCCTTTTCCTGTGGAGACGGTCATCAATCCGGTGACCTATCGTTTGACTTTGCCTAGGTCTCTTCGTGTACATCCCGTGTTTCATCGCTCCTTGCTTGTTCCTGTCAACCCTGATTCTCCGCTTCGACCTCCTGATCCGGGCCCGACAGCTCGCCGTGCTCACGTTCCTGTTTCCCGGTTGGAGGTGTCCGGCATCCGAGATTCCTGATGGCTCAACGACCGCTTCCAATATTTGGTTGATTGGACCGGGGGTGGGCCGGCCGCTGGCTGTTGGGTCGATGCTCGTGATATTGAGGCTCCTCGGTTAATTTGGGATTTTCATTCTGCGTTTCCCTACAAACCACATCCCCTGCGACGGCCCCGGGGGGAGGGGCCTGCGGGGGGGATAGTGTTGTGAGTGTCCCTGGACCAGCTTGGGAAGTATCAGAGGATGAGGATCAGCAGCCAGGTTCCTCTGAATGTGTTTCCCTCCCGGCAGCCGAGGATCAGCAGCCAGGCCCCTCTGGGTGGTTTCCCCTCCCGGCAGCCGAGGATCAGCAGCCAGGCCCCTCTGGGTGGTTTCCCCTCCCGGCAGCTGAGAGAGATAATGAAGAGCTTTGTATGTATTCTGAATCAGATTCTCAAAATGATGAGTCAGATTTAGAACAAGAAGATAAATGGATTAATCCGAGGTTCCGAAGGTTTGATAAGCGAAGGTGTCAGTTAACTGGAAAAAGGAAGTAATTGGGGAAGTGACGTATCGGACACTATATTAGAGGGGGGAAGTAGACTACGCCCTTGTCACGAGCAACGTTGATCAAAGAGTGGGCTGAAAACTTTGGCAGTGCTTTGGAACTCAGTATTCTGGTGTTTTGAAAACCTACCGAAGGATAATGAGCTCTTGGACAATGTGATAAAGAAGAAAAGTAAGTTAATTGGGATGTAGGAGGAGAAGAGCATGTTTATCTAAATGTAAATAGATTTGCTTTGGCCGTTCAGGCCAACATAATGCCAGCAGCTTGCTTTGAAACGAATTCTTTTGAAATGTATTAAATAAACCTCTTAAAGACATATTTACGTGGATATTAATGAGTTATGAGAGGCCAGACATAACAAAGACTGGTCTCCATTTCATATTTCCTTTAGGGAACTATTTATTGCTTTTTAATGCCTACTTGTTTTGATAACTGGGCTATCTATCAGCATGGACAGGCTTCCCAATTTTAATTAGATAGTCTCCAGCAGGAATGGTCTACCTAGACCTCAAGGACTAAAAGAAACCCAGATGTCAACCTGGTCCTCATTTCCATTCAGGCAGAATTCTTGCAGACTTTTTCAACCAGAACATCAAGGATTAACTATGTATCTTATGATGATATGATATTTATACCCAGTATTATCTAACTAGGTTCCTTCCCACTAGTATGGGACTAAATGTTTCGTATTTGGAGAGTTCCTTTCTCAGAGTATACTGCTTTCAGAGAAGTGGTCTGTCATCAGATGTTCCACAAAGAATAAATGGTCACAAATCTGATTTTAAAAATGGCAGTGATCCAAACTATTTTTTAAATATGTAGGAGAGTTAAATGCTATTAGATTTGGATTTTTTTTTTGAAAATTCTTTATTTTCCCCCCTCACTTCTTTTGTATCCTTTCCATTGATGAATTCCTTCTCCTTGCTTTGGTGATCTTTCTCTTGGCACCACTGCAGGTTTCATGTCTCGGATCAGTATTTAAAGGAGCACTGTTACTTCTGAAAACCCCAGGCTATAATCTCATACAGAATAAAAATACAACAATAAGTAAGCTACAGAGTTCATATTTTAAGCTGCAGAAACAATCCCAAATCTGAACTCCGTAATGAGAGCAATTCAACCATAAATCATTCAAACACCCTGCTGTATGACAGTTTCCAAAAGCAAGATTTCTGCTAACCATCTAATTATTTTTTTTCATGTATTGGCATGCATGGTTTATGGTTCTTTAGACCAGTTGAGTCATGGTTAGTTCTTGACTACTTATGTCAGTTTGACATTTTCTCATGAAAAATTCTCATGTAACCCATAAGGGACAAATGTCTGTTAAATAGTACATTGGATTAGCATTGATTTTGTAGAAGAAGAGGCATGGAATCTGCTGATTTGCAACAACCATCTTTATTTGGGAGCCTCAGAAATAGCAGGCTTTTTATAAAAATATGGAATAATTAATGTATATTATCCTGAAACATGAGGGTACTATGCTAGTATAGGTAAAAATCCAAACCAGAATTTTGGCTCCATCACTACAGATATGGGAATATGCTACCAAGAACAGAATTTTACAGGTACATACAACCACCAGAATTTTGGTTGCTAAATGATGCAAAACTTAAGCCAGTTATTTATTTATTATTTTAGAAAATTTATTTGCCCCCTATCTTGTAACCAATGGGTGGTTTATAGCATTACAGAATTCAGCATTACAGAATACAGTTGTCATCATATTACTGGACCTGATTTTATGACCATTTTTACTGCAGTCAATAAGTAAATCACATGGTCATTAAGCAAATCCAGGTTTTCCAATTGACTTCGCCTATTGGAAGTCAACTGGGAAAGTTTCAAATCACAATCACATGATTGCAAGATGCCCCAACCATCGTAATTGCAAGCAAGTTGCCAAATGCCCACATTGCAATCATGTGACTGCAGGAATGGTGCAACAGTTGTAACTTTGAGGAGGGGTTGTAAGTCATTTTTTTCTGAGGCCATCGTAACTTCAAACTGTTGTTATATAAACGGATGAGTTATGGACCACCTGTAATTCATCACAGTAAGGGGGGACATACGGTTTGAGCTGAATATCAAGGACAGTCAGAAAAAATAAAAATCAAATCAAATCTGGACATCTGCAAGGAAGGGAAGCTTGCCAAAGGCTTTTGTATATTTGGAAACACCTTATAATTGTCAAAGTCCATTCTTATCAGGATGCTGGCAGAAGAAACAATATTGTGGTGCAAGTCCCTAATAAGTTTCCCTAAGGGTTTAAATAATGAAATAATGAAAGTGAAAATGAACAAGGAAGAAAATCTGGAGAAATATTAGACATGTATCTCTGCCCCTTTCATATATTTATTTATTTATTTATTAGACTTATAAGCCGCTCTTCTCCAGGGGACCCAGAGCGGCTTACAACATAGATAAATAACAATCGCATTTAATAAGTCTAATATAAATTAAACTAAGATGATCATAAAGTTAAAACAATACCCCAAATTTTTTAATAAAAAACATTCATCCAACATTCAACACCAATCATTCCCAGATCTGCCGACACAAATAAGTTTTTAATTCTTTTCGGAAGGCCAGAAGAGTGGGAGCGGTCCGAATCCCCGGAGGGAGCTGATTCCAGAGGGTAGGGGCCGCAACAGAGAAGGCCCTTCTCCTGGGGCCCGCCAGCCTACATTGACTGGTCGACGGGACCCGGAGAAGACCAACTCTGTGCTCTCTGACCGGTCGTGATGAGGTATGAGGCAAAAGACGGTCCTGCAAGTAACCTGGTCCTAGGCCATGTAGGGCTTTATAGGTAATAACCAACACTTTGAATTGCGAGCGGAGACTAATAGGTAGCCAGTGCAGCTCGCGGAGCGTTGGTGAAATGTGGGCATACCGAGGTAAGCCCACAATTGCTCGCGCGGCTGCATTCTGGACTAATTGAAGTCTCCGAACACTCTTCAAGGGTAGCCCCATGCAGTAGAATGAGTGAGTATATGCAGTAGAATGAGTGAGAAACTATTTGTTTAGAACACACCCATTTCTTTGAGCACTTCTTTCTCAATCCAGCATTGATATTGGAATGCACTGTGCTGGGGAGGAAGTAATGAAGGCTTTTCTCCAACCTGAATGTGTTATGACTGTAACTCTGGAATTTCCAGTTGTAAAGATCCATCGTTGTTACACAGCAGGGAGATTTTGAAACTTGTCCAATATTGTGGAATTTCTCCAAGCAGGCTAGTTTGGAGACAATTTAGTAGAAGTATATTTTATCTAGATGAACTACTGATAAAGTAGTTTATTTTTTTTTAAAAAAAAGCTAAGAAATCATTATAAAAGAATTCCAGTGATAATGATGCGTCAAATGCAAATGAAATCAGTGTCCAAATCCTTGTAACTTTTTCTCCCACTGAAGTTATGTAACATAATGAATGTTCCCCTCTGCCATTTGGGTTTAATAATGGATGAATCTGATATTAGGTTATTTGCTTCTGGTTGTGTAAGAACCAACTCTGAGAACTATATTGGAAAGCTCCAGGTGGGAAAATCTGATGCAGATCATAAATGCTCTCCTGTTTATATGCAATCAGGGGAGATACATCCTTAAATATATATAACTTTCCCAATCACATCTAATTTGGCCTGAGCCGAAGTACTAATATAATATTATGGAAATTCAGAGATACTGTTCATGCCTGAAGTATAATTCAGTTTCATTAGTAGCTGGTTTATTCCTCATCTGGCAGTAACTGACAATCTGTTCCATGCCATAACATTCTTACTTCTCCAGCAAGTATCCTCTGTGCAGCAGAGCATCAAGACAGAGTACAGGATGAATGTGCACATAATAAAGGGTGCATTTTTTATACTCCTTCTGAAACATGTTTTGTATGGCAGACCACCTATTCTCATACAAGTCACCTGTTGTGTTCTGTGAAACCTGATCAAAAGGCATCTCTTTCATGAACATAGCAGTAACAGAGCACCCTGCTGGGATCAAAGCAGTCTTAACTAAGATGTGTCTGCAAGAAAGAGCAAATACTTCCTCTGCCATCTGGACCCATGGCATGATATACTTGTGTTCTGTGCTAGGACATGGGAAAGGCACACACTCTATATCTGAGGATATCAATCATTCATGTCTATTATATTTTTGTATATTTATATACAACCTGAATGTTTTTTGTGTGAGGCACTGCTCTCCACAACAAAGCAATAATTTGAACTAGTAACTTCATCCATTAGCATTCATTTAAGAGTTTTTTGTATTAAATAGAGGCTGTGAGTCAAGGAGACCCCCCCCCAGATTATGATCCAGGTCCAAATGAAAGAATGCAACCTTATCCAGAACCCTCAGGAATTTGATGGCTTGCTGGGTCCAAACTGCACTGTGTGACGGGGACTAACTCCAAACCTATTCCTCCCCATCTAGACCCTAATAGCCTTGAGGCACTAGAACTGTGCCTTGACAATATCATTTGGCCAGCTCAGAATCAAGTTGTAAAATTGAGTATTATCACCTTGATACAATGACATTGTGCCAATAGACAATCTCATTAAGTGACTTCTTCTAGATATTAAACAAAAACGGAGCACTGAGTCTTATCACACTGTGCAAAGAAGGAACCCTGGACTTGATCTCTTCTAATATCCTTTCAGGAAGGACAATCATTGTAAAACATTGGTCCTCACTCTTAACCCAGACTTAACATATTAATGATATATCCAGGAATGAAATCAGATTGAAATGGGTCCAGTTCATCCATTTCCTCTATAGGTCTTTGAGTTGTAGTTACAACTTATATACAACAATCTTTGTTAAAAAGAGAAGATTGCACACAGGTCAATGATTATCCAGAAATTCTGGGTTGAGTGAGGGTTTCTTGAGCAGTGATCATATCACCATTTCCTGTAAAGCAGATGGCTATCTATCCTTCTTTTAAGGAAGCATTTAATGCTGCCGTGATCCTGCCACTAATGACTTCTCTGGAAGTTTTCAGGAAGAGTAAAGACTACAGGTGTTAAAGCTGATGTCAGAGAGAACACTCAAATTCCTTGGGATTCACAGGAATAAATTCATGCTGGATGACCATATTTCATCAAGATTTACCCAACTGGAAGCCAGGTATGAGCAACTGGCTCTAGGTTACTTTAAAGAGGGCTCTTCGCTTTGTTCTATGGATAGAATAAAAGTAGAAAACAATTGGTGTTTTGCTAGTCTTATTGACATAATGTAGGGTTCAATATAAACTTAATTGGATTAGCTTTTCATCTTTTTCTAGTGGTGCCCTAGAAATCTCCTTAATTGCTTCAACTACTCAATAAACCAAAGATTTTTCTGACTTGGTGAAAAGGAAGAGTCTCATAAATCAACTCAGTGATGAGGTTGAACAAACAGGGCAGGGTGACAGGAGCAATCCCAATTTGTCCCTGGAGCTCATCTTCACATACAGTATACAGCCTCTTATTATGTATTAACAACGAATGCGATCAGAATTTCCTGTATGATGGTTACAATACCTTTTCCTTGCCTTGGCTTGTGGTAGATGCCAAGCTTCAAACCCAGATTAAGCACCTTTCAACAATGTAGGAACTTCTTCATCCATCTAGTTTTCATTAATGCATACCAGGATTGCTTTCATTCAAGACTGAATTTTGTGTTCACGATGTTCAGCAATAATATCCAGGGAGAAAACATTATTAAATATCTTAAAATCAGAAGATTTTAAACATTAAAGTACAGCTGAAATCAAAAACATTGCTCTTGGGACTAATGGACAGACAACTAGAACAAAAGTCATGGAACTTTGTTTTTATATATGATACTGTAGCAAGAGTATTTTATACTCAAAAATGGAATGGTCCAACATTACTTACAATGGAGGAATGGCTGGTAAAGATGATGGAATTTGCAGAGGTGGCTAAATTTACCACTTTGAATAGAGAAAAAACAATATTTGTATTTATGGCTGACTGAAAATCCCTTATAGACTTTTTTGCATGAAACAGAAAAAATGCACTAATGATTTATGTATTTAATTATTAGAAAAAATTGGATAATAGAAAAAAGTGATTTTTTTTGTTTATAATCTTAGAATTGAACCAATATTGTAATTGCATTTGTATTTGCATTTTTGAGTTGATCCATCAAGTTTTTTGGCGAGGTAAACTGGAATAGGTTGCCAGGTTTTTCTCCAGGCCAGAGCCTGGTGGTCATCATGTATAGGCTTATACTGTTCACACTTCCACTCCCACCATGATGAGTTATAGTTGGACTTTGCCGGTGTGGGTGGGATACAGCTTGTATTTGCTGCAGAAGACTCAAAAGTTTATTTTTTTTCTATTTCTTTTGGTTCTCTTTCTCTGTACAATAATATCCAGGCATTCTGAAAAACTGGTTTCCTGGCTTCTAAATTGAGGAGAGGAAGCCAAAAGTAGGAATTTGTCTTAAGTAACCAATTCCCCTTATTATTCCACTTTCTTATAAAACTCAAAGTGGTGAACTTATATAATACTTCTATCTCCTATTTTCCCCAGAACAACAATCCTTGGAGGTGAATTGGGATGATAGAATGACTGGCTTAAAGTCACCCAGCTGGATTTTATGCCTAAGGCAGGCCTAGGATTTATAGTTTGTTGGTTTTTAGGCCAGCACCTTAACCATTACACCGAACTGGCTGTCACCATCCCTTTCCTCCCATCATAATTTTCTCAATGCATCATCACCCCTCCAACTTATCATGTGTCTATGGGGGTTCCTATTTACCATCTGATATAGCAGTGGTGGCGAACCTATGGCACGGGTGCCAGAGGTGGCACTCAGAGCTCTCTCTGTGAGCACATGTGCCATTGCCCCAGCCTTGCCTCCCCCATGACCCCCTCCTCTCCAGCAACCCCCCTGAAGGAGAGTCGTCCCTGAGCGTGGCCCACGTGAAGCAGCGCAGCCAAGGACATGGCAGCCAGGCAGCGTAGACAAGACTCTTCCCTCATGCCCCATCGCACACAGTTGATGCTGAGGAGCACAGGCAGAGGGCGTGACCACCATAGCACTGCTGCGCTGCCTGGGAGATCTGCGGCGGGCCCTGGAGGCAGTGAGTGGCCCTGCACGCAAGCGGGTCAGGAGATGGGGGCGGAGTGGGTGTGGGGCGTGGGGTGAGCAGGGTCGGGGCCAGTTTTTGGGCACTTGGTCTCTAAAAGGTTCGCCATCACTGTGATATAGTATATATGGATACCACTATCCATAACCAACCTATCCATTCTCATTTACTGTACATTACCCCTGGTCCATAAACTACTTTTCTAAAGGGCTACCCTTTAGAAATAATCACCCAACAAGAACTACAGGTAATCCTCAACTTACTACCAAATGAAGTTATACCGGCACCAAAAAAAGGGGACTTAACAGTTGCCAACTTGTATGCATTTATAAAAATTACAGTGTCACTTGATCATTTGCAGCCTTCCCAAAGGGCTTCCAAAAATGCAAAGGTAATGGGGAAAACTGGATTTGCTTAATGACCATATTTGCTGCTTAATGACTGTAGCAAAAAATATCATAATATTGGGCACAACTCAATGACCACATTGCTTAGCTACAGATGCTCCAGTCCCTATAGTGGTCATAAGCCAAGGACTACTATGCTCATGATCAACCAGCCAACCAACATAATGCTTTCCCTTTACCTCCCCACTTGGACCCCAGTGTCTTCTGAGTTTTTTCAATAATTATTATCTAACCTATGAATTGTCATCCCAGCTACATTTCTCCAATCCTTTCCATTTCTCACACAAAACTGACATTATTTTCTACTCTACTGCATTAGTCTCTAGAAAGTTAACTTTTGAAATCCACTTTCTTTTTTTCTGTCCTCCTTTTCCTCATTTTTCTAACTGCCACATCCAGCTAGCAATCCTTATCCTGTTCATTATGAAATCCTCTTCATAAAAGTCCTTGCTTTTGAGGAAACTATTTTTGTCTGTCTGGTGGCCATTCTAGAAATACCCTCTTCTTCTCTTCTTTAGTTGCACTTTATAGGGTTTTAAAATAAACACCTAGCCTGTCTCCTAGTGATCGCTCCAATGTTGTACTGAGAAAGAGGAAGCAACAAAGAAGCAAAAGGATTCGTTTTCACTTCCGTCACTTTCTTCTTAGAGTGAGAGCGATTGCCATCTTGGATACATTTTGTTGATTGTAGGGATCTGTGGTTAGCAGTAAAATATAAAGAAGTACTTGCGCTTTAAAGCTCCTGTTGTCTCCTGTTTTCCTTCCTCCTGCCTGTAGGTCTCTTTTAAAAAGTTTTTCTCGAGCAGAGGCTGGCTGCGGCGTCTGGTCCGGTCTGCTGACAGGTAGCGTCTCCGTCTCCAAAAGTCCTTGCTTTTGAAGTCATAATCAAAAGGCAGTTAGATGGCTTTCTCATCGGATACTAGGTGTTCCAGTGGGTATGCCTGGCCACAATAGCCATGGGGTTAAGACAAACAAACTAAATTTCTTGAGGAAGCCCATCCACAGTTCTGCAGCTTATATTCTCATGTGAAGGCTCAGAACTGCTCAATATTGCCAAAACCAAATTAACTAACTTTGCCTGGACTCTTCTTTCTCCTGATTAGTCTGCTCTTGATCACAGTCTTTACTACTGGCTTCAGTTATGTGATCTCAGGCTGTTTCCATACTCCAGGCTCTGATTTTGCAGGCTGGATTTCCCCTTCTTTTGTCATACTGCTTCAGTTTCTTCTCCATCCTTCTCCATTATTTCCACCAGTTCCTTCATCCTCTGCCACCATTATGTCTCTCATTGATTGCTTCTCTAAACCAAAGTCATTACTTTCAATCTATTCACTTCCCCTAACATTCTACTCACTTCTTCTCACTAGCTTTTACTGAAAGCTTTTGTATGGCTGCAAGTTCCCTGGCACCATCACAAAAACATAGCTAGTGTGATTGTTTCCATCATATATACAGTAGTTAAATTCTCATCAGGTTATAATGACAACATGACCTATGTCACACATTAAATATTGTTCCCTAATCTGGAACTCTCCAGATATCTTGAAGTACAACAGTTATACTTCTCACCCACCAAGCTTTCTGTTGCAGTCCAATTGGAAAAGACTATTTTAAAGTAGGGGCTACACTACCTACTCAACTATAAAGTATGATGGAGGGAATAATCTATTGAAGCAAAACACTCTTTCAAGTTACACAGAAGCCTATTATTTCCAGCCTATATTTAAAGCCTCTTAAAATGAATTATCTAAAGTTGTACAACAGAAAAAGAAGAAAACACTAAAAAGCACATTAAAAAGCAACCCAGCATAAACACCTCATGCAAAGTTTACAAAAACAAACTATCAGGTATATGAACTTAAAAACAGGTTGCAAAGTTTAATACCATACAATTAAAAACAGATATATTCTTGTGTCTGTTTACTGAGTCATGTTTCCTTCCACTTTTTGTACTTATTCAAATGCTTACCAGTGGATCTGAGCAACATCCAGTGATGAGTAATAATATGCTCCTAACAAAAGAAAAAGGGGTTGCATAGACAGCCTCTGTTGATGATTGCATGTCTACCATGAAGTGTCCCCTTTGATCATGGTGACTCTTAAATCTTACCTTTTCATAAAGATGATTTTCCAGTGATATTTTCTGCCTCTGATTCAGCAGAGATCTGTTCCTTTACATTGTAACACCCATACATTTTTGCTCCAGTGCCAAAAATAACATGGATATTAAATGAATTTTCTGAGGGAGAATCTTCACTGTTTTCAGCAACTCTTCCTTGTTTGCTGTGTTTAGACTGCAGACTTAATGCTCATAATACCTTATTTCAGTTTTTGGACTTCAAATTTCTTTCTACTTCCCCTTTTTGTATTAGTTCATCCAATGAAGATTTCCAAAGAACTTAGAAATGTGCATTTTTGGAGAAAGATACTACTGAACTAAGATCTGATATTCTTTTTTTCCTCTCACGGATCAACATGGCAACTCTTGTTTTTAATCTTCAGTATGCAGAACAACTACATTTCAACACACAGACTTACTCCGTCATATCTGGGTAATCCTATAGTAGCTAATTTCAATTCTGTATGTCATTGCTATGAAAGGAGAAGCTCTTTATCCTTGCTTTGTTTTTTCAAGGAAGAATGTGGAATTCTAGTGAAGATGCAGCAATGTTTTTTTTTCTTATCTTCTCCAAAGAGGTGTAGCCAGACCCTGAGGCACTTCTTTCATCACAGACTGTGTTTGCCTACGGTTTGCAAGAGCATGTTAAAGGATCACTGTTAATTCCTGGCTTGACCTTTTTGTGTGAAAGAAGATGAATTGAAATTATTTCTGCACTAACAATGCTCTATAAACAACAATAGGAACACTTTCTATTAAATCAGCTAATGCATTCCAGACCCACTGACCCCTTGTTTTGTTTTGTGGCTGTGACAGATTAACATACCTTTCCCCATTCCCAAAAGCTTTTAGGAGAGGGGTGAGGAATTTTCAAACCTCAAAAGTGTGCTTTTATTTGTTTGTTTGGTCACCCAACTTTGCAAGAACTCTGGCAGTGTGCAATAATGTTTTTGCTAAAAGAAAATACAAGTGAAAATCTCTAATGTCCAAAAATAAGAAAACAACCAGGACCTTCTACACCAGCGGTTCTCAACCTTTTCCGGGGCTCGACCCCGGCCCGCATTGCGCAAAAAAAAAATTGGCGGGCCTGCACCGCGCATGCACGGTGCGACGGGGCGCATCGCGCATGTGCGGTGCAATGGCCCACATAGGGATAGGGAAAAAAATGGCCGACCCAAAAAAAAATGGCCGACAAAAAAAATGGCGGGCCTACACTGCGCATGTGCGGTGCGATGGCCCGCATCGCGATAGGGAAAAAAATGGCCGATCCCAAAAAAAATGGCCGACCAAAAAAAAAATGGCAGGCCCGCATCGCGATAGGAAAAAAAAATGCCCAACCAAAAAAAAAATGGCCAACCAAAAAAAAAAATATGGCGGACCTGCACCGCGCATGCGCGGCGTGACGGCCCGCATCGCGATAGGAAAAAAATGGCCAACCCAAAAAAATAAAAATGGCCGACCCCAAAAAAAGGCAGACTGCAGTGCTTGGTGACCCCCGTGAAATGGTCGTTCGACCCCAAATGGGGTCGCAACCCACAGATTGAGAACCGCTGCTCTACACAGTCTATTCCAAGAGCCAAATTTTACACACTCCTTTAAAGATGGAGAGGAAGGGCCAGATGGATCTCAGAATGAATGTTGTTCTAAGGCAGCGGTTCTCAACCTGTGGGTCGCGACCCCATTTGGGGTCGAACGACCATTTCATGGGGATCGCCAAGCACCGCAGTCCACCTTTTTTTTTTTGGTCGACCATTTTTTTCCTGCAGGCCCGCCATTTTTTAAAAAAAAATTTTTTGGTTGGCCATTTTTTTTGGGGGTTGGCCATTTTTTTTCCTATTGCGATGCGGGCCGTCGCGCTGCGCATGCGCGATGCACCCCATCACACCGCACATGCGCGGTGCAGGCCCGCCATTTTTTGGGGGTCGGCCATTTTTTTCCCTATCACGATGCAGGCCATCGCACCGCGCATGCGCGATGTGCCCCATCGCGCCACGCATGCGCGGTGCGGGCCCGCTATTTTTTTTTGCGCGGTGCAGGCCGGGGTCGAGCCCCGGAAAAGGTTGAGAACCGCTGTTCTAAGGGGCAAATGCTGTGACAGAAAATAGATACTTCCTAGGTCCCATCAGATGGCACTGATTGTTCAGGACAAGCAGAAATTATGGAAGACAGTCCTTTAGATAGCCAGGCTTTATAGCATAAAGGGCTTTATAAATGATAAAATGTACCTTGTACTTCTCCTGAAAACCTATTAGTATCTAGTCTACCTCATGGATTAAAGATTTTGCAAGGGCATGATGTGCTACACCTATAATTACCTGTGCTGCTGAATTCTGAATCAAATGCAGCTTTCAAATGGTTTTCAAGGACAGCCCCAGTACTATTGCAATACATTAATCATGTGAGGGGAACAAATTACGAGTGACTGACCCTCCTTCCTGTCCTCAGACCAGGTAACAGTGCAATTTGGCACACAAGATGGATTTGTACAAAGGCTTTCTAGTCATTAAGCAAGAGCCCTAAGTTCAGGAAAAGCCCCAAATTGCACCAGGGTCCAAAGATCCACATCCATTTGTTTGGACAGGACTGAACTTCAGCCTGTTCCTCTTGATCCATGTCCCCAAAGATTGAAAAAAAGACCTTCATAGCATCTTGGATTTGGTCTCTACTATCCTATAAACACAATAAGACATGATAACAGAAAAAGGAGAACCATTGTAGTCCCACAATCTCACTTTTAGTCTTTGCAATGGGCCAGAAGAAAAGCACAGTCAATAGTATTGAAAGCTGCTAAGAATCAAGATGGTTCCACTACCCCTATCCAGCTCATCCACAGATTATCAACAAGCACCACCAATCCTGTCTCAATACTATATTGTGGCCTAAGCTCTGACTGAAAGGGATCTAGATAATCAGTTATCTTCACAGCCATCTGAAGCCATAGCACAACCACCTTCTTAACAATCTTCCCTTACAGAAATAATAATTTAAAAAACCCAAATAAACAAAGTAGATAAATCTTCCCTTAAAACTGGAGGTTGGAGACTAGAATAAAATTCTCCAGTGAAGCTTCTTGAGAAGGGGATGCAACACTGCCTCTCAAAAAGTATACAAAATTATACCTTAATTTCTTCTCACCTAACTACAAGGAACTTACTTCTGCCATCTTGATTTACCCAGGTGGAATTCAACTCTGAGTGAATCCAAGTGACCTTATCCATTAGATGCCTAGAATATTCCTCACAGGGGTCCTGCAGATAATCCTGTGACTGAACCTTCCCCAGTAGTCTAGGAGTCACTTTTATAAAAGAGCAGTTAGATGACTATTTATAGATAACCATATGAATATAAAAATATGTTTTGGCCTTTTAATGCTATGATATAATCCACAGTATGGGCTCTTACTTTACTTTGCGCAGTCTTCCTGTAAGTTGTGAGAGACTGTATATGAGCAATATGGCCCAATGTTCTTGTCACATGCTCATTTGGATAGCAACCACAATCTCAAGCAAACTACCCATTGGAGCCTCAGGAAAATCCTTAAGATACAACAGGGTCCATTAGTCATCTGGAATGGACTGACTGACTAATAGATTTACCTCCCCCTAGAAAGGAGACCAGGACTAGTAAGCTGAAAAGTAATCAGACAGTGATCTACCCACAGCAATGGACTGAAGGTAATGTCCTTCACACCAATATCATGTCTCAACAGGCCCAAAGTAAAAATCAGATGTATATGTGACCTCAATAACTTTATTCTCAATAACATGATTCAAGCCATGGTTAAAATTAACTACTGAGCTGCCCCAGCCTCAATACCACTCAAGGGAGGCTTAAAGGATTGCAAGCCTTGGGAACTCCACTACTGATCCAGAGACAGAATCAAGCAATTGAGGCAGGGATATAAATCCACAGCAGAGAGGCTTGTATAGCAGCATTGGTTCATAAAATGTGTCCTTTTTGTTATTTTAATTACAACATACTGAAGAAGAGAAGATGTCACTTCCTTAGCCAAGCAACACCCATGAGAACCTTGTTAAGCCGTTAGTTGTTTCTGCTACTTAGTGAAGAAGCTTACAAATCCTGCTGTCCTTTTAATGCCAATATCCATCTATTGCTATGACAAATCTTTATAGTTATATTAAGGCATCTATCTTATTGTTCAGCTCATTGGATCATTAAACATGAATGCAAGCTGCAGTAAGTCTCAGCCTCTAATCTCCTTCCCATTGCTTTGCATGTTCAAAGAGATCAGAAACTTTTTATCTTAGTTTCCAATAGACCATAGTTTAATGTTTCATTAAAATTTGAGAAAAAAAATACTTCACCCTTTTCAGATCAAATTACACAACTGTTTTATTAGTTTTTGTTTTCTAACATGGGGCTGGAATCAGATGCTGTGGAGGGAAGTGACAATCATGCTTCCCTGAAAAGGGAAATTAAGGTTTTATTATGATAAGTAACTTTCTGGGTACCATAGCCTGCTTCCAAGTAAGACTTGGAGTGGTGTAAATATTTCAGTCATGCCACAGATCACAGGTGTCAAACTTGCCATGTCACGTGACGTGTCATGATGTATCGTGACTTTTTTTCACATTGCCGGAACTGGGGTGGGCACGACCTCCGCATGATGCAACCGGCCCATGGGCCGGCAGTTTGATACCCTTGCCATAGAGCCTTTAGATCCCAAGTTGCATATCTGCCTGTTATATTCTCTTTTGGGGAAAAAATCATAGATTGTCTTTGCATACCATCTCTACAGGATTAAACACAGGAGATACTGTCCCTTAGCTGCTGTCTGCCAACATCCTCAACAGCTGATAAGGGCATTGTTCATGCTTTTGACCTTAGTCTTCCTGCAGGATGAATATTGAAACCCAGAGATCTCCTTCAGGGAAAGCAGCTGGATCCAAAGCTGATATAGAATAGCTGCCTCCTTTTTCTTCTCCTGCAGTGGCTTAGCTAGGAATTTCAGGGAAGAATTGCTTTATTTGGTATCTGTTAGATTAATCTGTAGGCTGAAGGAGCTCCAGGGATGATTCTTCCTGCTGTCCCTCAGATCCCAGCTGGCTCAGGCATTGGAATAAGAGCAACCAAATGACTTTGTCAAGGTTATGCCTCTTATTCATGCCATGTATTTCCTTCTAATAACTTCAAGTCTGGTCAAATCCATTTCAGTCACATTAAGATGAAGAAACTCTTAATCCTTGCTTCCTTTTCGTGTTCTGCTGGCTAAACCAGTTAGGTATACACAGGGCTTTTTTGTCATAAAACGCCCAGAATGGAGTTCCGGCACCTTTTTTGGATGGAACCTTGTAGGGTAGGTAAGGTGGGTTGTATGACATGTGTGAGTTCTAGCACCTTTTTTTTTTTTTACAAAAAAGCACTGGGTATACATATCTCTGGCACACTCAGTTCCTGCCATTTAACTAAAACAGCGGCTCCCAATCTTTTCTATACCCCGCACCCCTAGAATGCTTCTGATACATTCTCGCATCTTTTACAAAAATTCAAAATAATGGCAACAAATTATGCATATACACTATAATTTTGAAAACCCAAGTTTTTGCACCCCCTGGAATATCGTCTCGCACCTCCAGGGGTTTGAGCACCCTGGTTGGGAACGTCTGAACTAGAACAATTAATCAGTGGAACAACTTGCCTTCAGAAGATGTGAATGCTCCAGCACTGGAAGTTTTAAAGAAGAGATTGGACAATCATTTGTCTGATATGGTATAGAGTTTCCTGCCTAAGCAGGGGGTTGGACTAGAAAACGCCCAAAGTCCCTTCCAACTCTGTCTATTCTATTCTATTCTATTCTATTCTATTCTATTCTATTCTATTCTATTCTATTCTATTCTATTCTATTCTATTCTATTCTATTGTCTTATTAAGAGCCCATCACTGTTCCACAGCAAGGTAATTTGATGTAATGAGGGTCCCACCACGCATTCCAGCTTCTTACTTGATTCACAGCAATAAAATATGAGAGAATGATTGGCCTTTTTATATAGCAGCATCCATAACCAAGTCTGCAGATTAATTACTTAGAAAGGCTGTCAACAAACTGAAAAAGATACAGAGGAAACACTGTGGGTGATACAAGGTTCACTCTAGGAGGTTGTCATGTGAGAAAAGATTGAAGTAACCAGGATATATTCAACCCAAACAAGAAAAAATTGGAGGGGGAGTAATTTTCAGCTATTTAAAAAATCTCAGAAAGAAGAGTGAATGTAATTCACCATATTCACTAAAGGTAGAAGAATCTAAGTCACAATCCATTTAAAGAGCAGGACATAAAATTTAACATAGTTTGCAGATTTAATATAGGTATTGAGGGCAAAATCTTTTAAAAGAACCACCCAATTGTTCCCAATGGCCTTTGAAATGCTTTCCAATACTATGGTTTTCCAATTCTGAACTGACAGAAAAAAACTGGAGAATTGAAAACCATATGAGAAGAATATCAGCTACATGGCCTAGCAGGCCACAACACACTGCATTATTGTCAAATTTTAGAGTCACAGTGAGAATGCAAATATAATACTGTTAGGACATTTATGTAAGTTTTTGTATCTAACTCATAAAGAAAATGATTTAGACAAACTGAACCTGCAATTATCGATATATATTTTCTGAAAAAATGTGCATTTTAATTGGTTTTTAAAAATATTTCTTTCTTGGGTAAAACATTTCTTACTGATAGAAAATTTATATGTCAGGAAAAAGAAATTTAATTCTGTCATCAGTGTGACAAGTTAGTTTTCTGTTAACATAGAAGTGTATATTGCTTAAATTCACAAAGGCCATGTTACTGCTGTAGTTGTTATGATCCTGACTCCTCATGATTACGTAGACAGGTCCAAACAGTTTTCTTGCTATTATTTCAGAAGGAGTTTGTCCTTGTTTTCTCCTTCCTAACGCTTAATGAGGGTAGCTGTCCCAGTCACCCAGCTGGCATCATCCTTAAGGCAGTACTAGAAATTAAGATCTCCTGGTTTCTAATCCAGCTTCTTTAACAGGCTGTGCTGGAGAACCTGGTCTATCCCAATATAAGTTAGAAACAAAATTTTAACCCTGTGAATTATGAGTAGCCTTGAAACTCAAGTTGATGCCACAAGAAGTGATGGTATCTTTTGGTGTTTCAAATAGTATACAGTTAATGAGTGGAGAGGGATTAGGACCACGGATGCTATCTCTAGGTAAAACTTGTCCTCATCCATTATTTCTTTGTGAGCTGAATCTATATGCTTACAAGTTATGTGTGCACAAGCTCTTTACATGCACTCAGGGATTCTGCAAAATGGCTAGGCTTTGTTTGCAAAGGAATAATGAATGCATGAGGTCAGAGGCAAAGATACCATAGTAGACTGATTTTTGCTGCCCTCCCCCTCTTCACTGCATGCCTGAGATGTCTTGTAAGCAGGAGCAGGACACCACTGGGGGCTGAAAAGATAGTAACATGATTAATTGTGTTGGCTTGTTAAAATGTTTTAATTAAGGTAAGGAAATTTCCTGCCTGCAAATAAGCCAGATATATGAAATCCAACTAAAACTTTCATGACTGGCAATTTGACACTGCTAGCAAAGTTCCCAGATGCTGCTGTGGTAATTGATGGCCTTGTATAAATTTAAATTAGGGCTCCTGTTATTAATTTTATCCCTGGAAAACCTATTGGTTTTGGAATAAATTCTTGCCAAATCCTGTATAGTGCATAGTATCTCCGCCTGGGAGCACTTGCTGTCCTTTTTCTAATAATGGAATTAGTAAGGCTCTTGTGGTGTGAGGTGGTCTTCTTGCTAAGTGTATCTTCCTATTTTAAAGCAGAGAAATACCCTTTTCCTTCTCTTTACATCAGAATTTGAAAACTGGCAGTTGGCACAACAATTAACAGAGAATCAGCTTTGAATGGGAATGTATATTACAGTGAATGAAAGGGAGAATATTGTTACACATGGAGGGCCAGGTTCACACTTCTATTTTTCCAAAATCTCCAAGTGTACAGCCCCAAAAAGTTGTTACCATCTTGTCTTTAATGTGACTACTAAGAAAATTATAGGTAGTCCTCAATTTACAACCATTAATTCAGTGACCATTCAAAGTTACAATATCACTGGAATAAATGACTTATGACCATTTTTCATGCTTATGACCATTGCAGAATCTCTCTGGTCAAAATTCAGAGAGTTGGCAACTGATTCACATTTGAAGTGTCCCAGAGTCATGTGATCACCTTTTGCCATCTGCTGACGAGCAAAGTCAATGGGTAAACCAGATTCACTTAACAACTGTGTAACTAACTTAACAACTTTGATGAGTCACTTAGCTCACATAACAACTGTCTTGCTTAGCAACATAAATTTTGGGCTCAATCGTGGTCGTATGTTGAGGACAACCTGTATTAAACTTGTGACCAAAAACAATCATATCAATCTTATTTGATTCTAATTCAACATAAATAAAATCAAATTTAGATTTTGTTATGGCCCCACCTCAGCAGGCCATTCCATGGCCAAGTGCAGACCTCCACCCTGTCCTAATTTAGTCTTTTTGACTCTAAATTAGGTATATCTATGAATAAAAAATGTTAAAAAAAAGATTTCTCTTTTAAACTCCTTTCTGCTGTGATTGCTAAAGAATTAACCCCTCCCATCCTCATCCTGAAATAAATGAAATCTAAATGCAGATCCTCTCTATATTGCCTCACATCTCTTCTTGTTCTTGTCATTCTTGTCCTTCCCTTTCTCCACTGCTTATTCAACCATGCAGCTCTCTCATTTTCATTCATCTGTTCTCAGAGGCACCAAAACTTTGTACTCTTTTTTACATGAAACCATTGTTCAGCGTGCACATTTTCCTGCAGCTTCAGCTGCCAGGAAATGATGTCCTTTCCCTATAATAGGGCATAGGGGCATCTGGCGTGATTTGAGCATTGTCATGATTGATTGAGTACACTACAGCAATGACTGTATCATTTGTTCAGGGTGCCTGGGAGTGTTGGAGAGACAGGGCTTCTCCTCAAAGCAGAGCAGTGACCATGTGCACATTGGGATAAAGCTGGGGCTTGTTGCAGGGGATTCAAGTGAGGATCCCAATCTGTCACTTGCTTGGTCCTGGATTCTCCTGCTGTTGCTGCTGCTGTTGCAATGTCTTTATCCGCAGCTGAGCAGAAGCAGGAGAAATTTGGGAATGGAAAGCAGTGAATATATGTAGGTATGCATTTTACTATACGTATAAAAACATTGGGTCTCCAAATCTGCAGTAACTGATGTAATGGCCATTGTGTATGGTTTGATAAGAGGTTACTCCTCACTGCTATTACATGTCCTGTGAAAGTGGCATGAGAGGCATTGGAGAGAAGACATCAGCTCTGCCAAAGGAAAAGGGCTCCATCTTTCAGTTGACCAGGTTGCCAAGGGCAACAGCTTCTCTGTTTTAGTGTTTCTCCATTCTCCATGTACTGCAAATTCAAGAAAGGGTCTCCCTTACACTTGTTGTCCAGGAGGCACAAAGCTATCCCAAGGCACTGGGGCAAAGGAAGAAGCTAAGAGGAGTTGTACAGTACTTCTCTCCTTCTTCAAAGCCTGACAGGAAGGTAAATAAAACATCTCATCCCTTCTCCCTCCCACAAGTCCTCTTTAAGTGTCAGAATAACTGGGAATGGAGCAGCAAAGGCTTATTTTACTCCTCTTAGTTTTCTGCATCTCAAGCTTCCTTTTTTGACTGGGCAGGATAGGTGTTGGAACAATAATCTAAAGCCATGGGTTGTACAAAGCTTCAAAGCAGTATTTGCTTTCACAAGGCTCAAAGCAAAGCACCCCTTTGTAACTATTTTGCAAATAACTGCATCTCAAAAATAAAACATCGCTGCTTTCCTCCCCAGTCACCAAGGTCAGATCTGGGAATTGAGAGATGGTGTCCTAACAGGTCAGTCATATATCAAGTTGGAAGTCTTCTACATGATTTCTTTATTGCAGCAAGGAAGCGCTTCGTTAAGTAAATCTGTGTTGCTCAAATTGTATCAATTGTGTTGTTTCCCAGGGTGCTTAAAGGTCCAGTTCAAGCAGCCTGGGCCCTGCCTATCTCAGAGCTTGCCTTTCCCTATAGCAGCCCCCATGACAACAGTGACAATCTTTGTATTCGTAACTATCTGGGAGTGAGAGTGGGAATAGGGGCAGGAGAAGACACTGTTTTGAATAAAAGGAAACCTTGGCAGCAGCTGCCCTCAGGCTCTGAAATCAACTCCCACCGAGAATTATCACAGTTTTTCTTGCTGGCTTGCAAGGGGTAATGTTTAAGATGTGTCTTTTTTGCTTGGCCTTTGGTCTTGCAAACTGGTCTTTTAAAAGAAGACTCTCTAATAGATGTGCTTTAGTGTATACACACATACAGACACAGATCTTGGAAAGGCAGCATAGAGATGCTTTCAAAAAAATCAAAGAAATGGTGCTAGCTTCTTGCCCCGAGCTGAATTTAGATCAGGACTCAGACTCATTCACAATGTCTTTCATTCGCAGGTCACAGCTTTGAGGTATATGAAATAATGAGACTATCAGAATCCCACAAGGGCCTTAGGAATGTCAGTTCCAGTGTAGAGGCCTGGAAGAGGGGAAGAACATTCCTCTGAACTAATATTTCCAGCCTATCAACATACTGGATGCTCAGACATGTTCAGTCAGGATTTTCATTGTAAAAGTTGAATAGCTCACAATTGCTTTTTTCCATGGAAATCCTATGCTTCCCTCTTTCTCCCTCTTTCTCTCATTGCTGTCAGTTTCTCAGTTCTCTTTTACTTCTTCACTACCCACTTAGGAAGTACTTTTTATTTTCTAATATTTGACATTAAGGTTTATCGATATGCTTTATCATACTATTCCATATTCCTTTTTTATTTACTGACTTGTTTGCTGGGAAAAGAAGTATGCTAGTTAATAAGTAATAGCATAAGGATGGGCAGCTACCAGGCATCTTCTGCTGTTTTGGACTACGGTCTCCACAATGCTTTGCTAATTACTGTATTCACATGGGCTATTAATGATGGAATTCAAACATCTTGAGGCTAGTGGATTTGTATATGAACAAAGGCTTTGCTAAAGAAAGTTCAGAAGTTGTATTTAATTTATTACATTAGTTATAGCTGCTCACTCTATTAAACTCTGAGTTTGTCTTACAAAATCCAGAAAATAATAAAAAATGAACACACATAAACAGGCAGCATGGGTTAAAACAATTATAACAATAAACTGTACAAATTTATTTATTTATTTATTTATTTATCAGACTTATATGCCGCCCTTCTCCAAAGACCCAGGGTGACTCACAACAAGAATACAATAAAAAACTTTAAAAATTAACCATACTCACACCACATACAAACCCAATCAGCTCGCAGTCGCCGATGGAGGGACTCTCCTAAAGCCGAGGGGTAGAGCACAGCTCATATGGCCCAAGCCTGTCGGCATAGATGCATCTTCAGCACTTTCCGGAAAGCTAGGAGGGAGGAAGCAGTACGAACCTCTGAGGGAAGCTGGTTCCAGAGGGCTGGGGCAGCAACGGAGAAGGCCCTTGCCCTAGGCCCCGCCAGACAACATTGTCTAACAGATGGGGCTCGTAGGAGGCCAACCCTATGCGCCCTAACCGGTCGCTGGGATTCAAATACAACAGGGCCCCCTACAAATGCATGAAAAAACACATGAACCCCAGGAAGCCTAGATACAATAGTTTCCTGTTCCTGTGGCATGAACTTTGAGGCTATTTCCTGTGTCACGTATTCTGACCTGAGCCTAGGTGTGCCTCTCTGGTATACTTGATGGTAATGGGTTAATCCTATTATGTCCCAAAAGTCATATCCTGCTTCCCTGGTGTTGGGCTAATGACTTAGAGTTTGGGTGAGGTATGCAGATTTTAAGTCCCTTTGTCTTCTTGAGTTCCCTGGCTCCAGCTTTCCTGATGGTTTTACATCTGCATTTGTATAGGGCTGGCTCCTACTTGGGGAGAAAAAGATTTGAGGGCAAATTTCTGCTTTTTTAAAAAAATGCTTTTAAAAATCCTTTTGAAGAAAAATATATTTTCCTGCCCTTTTAATATTTCCTTCTCTGGGGAGCTCTGACTTCCCACACTACTTACTACCATAACTGAGTCCACACTTTCAGTTGTAAGTTGTGATGATTATGAAGTGGATCACCATGTGATCACAACCGCTTTTAAGATGTTTTTGATAGCAATCATTAAGGAAACCCATTATTCGCTATGAGGTGATTTATGCCAGAAGTAAATGTTGGTTTCTGGCAAAAACATCATAAGTCATGGTCACATGATCCTGGGATGTTGCAAATGGCCATAAATGCAGGCTGGTTGCCAAGTGCCCAAAATGCTGTCATGTGACCACGGGGGGGGGCAGGGACACCATTAGAGCATTGAATCTGGGTTATAAGTAGCTTCGTCAGGGTCTCTTGTAACTTCAAAATGTTGTTAAGTTGAGGATTTCCTGTAACAAAGCTGGGAGTGAGGAGAGAAAGTGTACCACAATACTTACAGGTCCATAGGCCTATTATCTTCTGTACACCAAGAACCTGGTCATCAGGTTTTGTCTGTGGAAAAATCAATATATGCAGCTTTGAATTAATAGAGTTTTCATCCTTGTTTTCAGGGAGGGTAGATGAGCAATAATATGGCACACTGATCTTCTCTCCAACATCTGTTAGTCACATTTTACCTAATAGGAAGGCTGGCCCGGGTTTCAGGTATGTATGCTTGCACCTATATATTCATTGCGTCCAAAGAGTATATTATGGCTTACAAGGAAGAAAATAAGAAATAAAATTGGGAGAGAGGAGAGCAAAAAGTTATCCATGCTTTTCTGTTTTGCAGTTTCAATAAGTTCTTACATGAAAAGAGGCTATTACTATTTTTGCAATCCCTTAGAAAGAAAGATACCGGTAATAGAAGTTCTCCCATGTGACCATTGGATTGTCCTTGAGAATCACAGAGAAACTGAGGGGAACAATCTTTTTCTTCTTTTTCTAGCTCATATTGAGATTAGAAGCTCACCTCTTCAGGTTGAAGATATTGACCTTGAGTTGCTTATGTACCGGTATTATCCATTGCTGAGGTCAAGATGATCTTTCAAGACCTTTAGAGACAATCTGTACTAACAGTTTTCTCCCTGTCATTCATGGTTATCAAATCATTCCTTCCTCTTGTACCAAACTGGATGAATGCAAGTGACAGTGACTCATCCTTGCATATGCTGCAGGCTCAAGACGTATTGTGTTTTGATTGTTCCAATTATTAGTGAATATTTTATTGTAGGGATCAGGAAACTGTCACATTTATATTATCACTCTCTATTCATTTCTTTGGCATGCTTGGCAAGCTTCAGAACCCATCAAACAATGACAAAATGACGTTAAGTATAGGGATTGGTTTGTTGTATCCATTGTTGAAAGTAAATCTCTTTGGATGTGGGATGCAGCAGCTTCAAAACACCTTCAGCTCCAAATGTTCACAATGAAAACCATGTTTAATATAGTTTAACTTATGGGATTTTGCAATTTATAGTATAATGTCAAATCAATAATTGGGGTGTGCTGTGGCCACTTGAATTTTGATCTAAATTCTTGTAGTCCAAACTAAAAACTAGAATCTAAATCCCAGCAAATCAAAGCAGGCAAAAGCTGATGACCAGGTCTTAGCATGCACTTGATTATTAGAGAATCAAGAAGTTTTATACCAAGGTAAAAGCGATATAATCTGCCTACAAGAAACACACATCAGAGCAGCAGACCAGAAATATCTGATCAACTACAAACTAGGCGCGCACTTTGTGGCAGTGGCGCCAAGAAAAAAGAATGGGATTGTTATATACGTAAAGAAACATGTAAAGGCTAAGCTAATAGAGTCCGACCCCCAAGGTAGATACCTGGCAATTGAAATAACACAAGAAGACAAGAAGATTCTAGTAATGGGCGTATATGCACCAAATCAGCAACAAGGCAAATTCTACAAAAAGCTACACAAGAAAATAACACAACTTAACTACAGATCTTACATCATCATGGGCGACTGGAACGGGGTCATAGAGACTGCTCTAGACAAAAAAAGAACTGCACCGAACCCGCAAAAACACTCCAAGTTGCCTAAACCCTTCTTCGACATGAAGGAGGACCTCGAACTGACAGACGTATGGAGGAAAAGGCACGGCAAAGAACAAGAATTCACCTTCTTCTCTGGCAGACATCAATCCTTCTCCAGAATTGACTTTATATTAACTTCTAGTGACTTGCTAACTTGTCTAAACGCGGTGAAAATCCTACCCAAGACACTGACAGATCACAACCCTGTGAGGATGGAATTAAGACATGGCCCGAAACAGAGGAGGTCCTGGAGAATCAATGAAAGCTTGTTTAGACACGAAGACAATGTGGCGGAATGCAAAAAAGCTATGAAGGAATTCTTCGACACAAATATGGACAACGAAACACCGATAGAAATGATCTGGGAAGCCAGCAAGGTGTACATGCGTGGGATCCTCATAGCCATGAATAGCAGGCACCGTCGCAAACAAGAACAAAAAAGAAAAGAGTTAGAAAATGAGATAAGTAAAAGGGAGCGGCTACTAATAAAAAGGCCAGAGGACAAAGTCACCAAAGAAGGACTCAAGATCTTAAGAAAGCAATTTGACATGTTGATGGCTGACCAAGTTGCAAGGAATATACAATATGCAAAACATAAGACATTCTGCAAGGCCAACAAACCGGGCCGCTGGCTAGCCTACATTATAAGAAAGAAACAGAAATCCCGCATAATTGAAAAGATAGAATACAAAGGGAAGGAAGAATTCCGACAAAAAACCATCAAGAAAGCCTTCACGGAGTTCTACTCGAAACTATATGCCGAGGATAAGATACAAGACAAAGAGATAGATGAGTTCCTACAAAACGAAAAGATACAGGCGATTACCGACACACAAAGAGAAGCCCTGAATGCCTTAATCACAAAAGAGGAAATACACTCAGCGATCACACAACTGAAAGCAGGAAAATCGCCCGGGACGGATGGGATAACAGCGACCTACTACAAACACCTCCAAGAGGAGATGCTAGAACCCCTCAGAAAACTATTTGCCAACATTCAAGAAGGAGGCCAGGTCCCACCATCCTGGAAAACAGCCTACATCTCATTAATCCCAAAGGAGGGGAAAGACAACACACAGCCCGCAAACTACAGGCCCATCTCACTACTAAACACAGACTACAAAATCTTCACAAAAATTTTGGCCAATAGACTAATGACTGTACTACAAAAAACAATACACCCGGACCAAAGGGGATTGATACAAGGACGCCAGATGAAAACCAACGTGAGACAGCTGCTGAACATAATAGAATACCTGCAAAAGCACAACCAGATACCCGCCGCTCTTATGTTTGTGGATGCAGAAAAAGCTTTCGACAGACTGCACTGGCCGTTCCTGACGAACTTGGTCCGGAAGATGAAAATGGGAGTACAGTTTCTCAACTCCATAGACTCATTTAATATAGAGAGAGGCACGAGACAGGGCTGCCCGCTGTCCCCCCTGCTATTTGTCCTAACACTGGAAATTTTACTGAACAGAATAAGAGCGGCAGAGGATGTACAGGGCATACAGATTAAACAGCAAGACTACAAACTATGTGCCTTTGCGGATGACCTGCTGGTGACAATGTCGCAACCAGCACAGTCAGCAAGGAAATTGATGGAGATAATGGAGGACTATGGTAGGGTGTCAGGCTTCAAAGTAAATATACCAAAAACAAAGATGCTAGTCAAAAACCTAGACAACAAAGCAAGACGGAACTTGGAAAGAATAACGGGTTGTGAAATAGTCAAGAAAGTCAAATACTTAGGAGTGGAGATAGAATCATCAAATGCGAAATTATACAAGAATAATTACGAGGTCCTGTGGAATAAGATACAAGCAGACCTGGAAAGGTGGAAATCACTACGTCTGTCCCTGCTCGGCAGGATAGCGACAGTAAAGATGAATGTATTACCCAGATTTTTATTTCTCTTTCAAATGCTACCCATACTCAAGAAGGATGCGGACTTGGACAACTGGCAGAAGGGCATCAACAGATTTATTTGGGACGACAAGAGACCGAGGGTGAAACTAAAAATCATCCAAGACGCAAGGAAGAGAGGGGGACTCAAAATGCCTAATCTAAAGCTATACTACTATGCAGCAACGTTGGTGGCGGTTAGTGACTGGATCAACATGACAAATGATAGAATTCTGAATGTTGAGGGGCATGGTCTACTATTCGGCTGGCACGCATACTTAGTATACGACAAAAAGGCAGATAGGAACTTCAAGGAGAACCCACTACGAATCCCATTGTTATGGGTCTGGAAGAAATATAAGCACCTCCTACACGACAAGATTCCCATCTGGACGATCCCTGGACACGCAACAGGGGATATGAACACATCCCAAGGGCAAGAAGTGGTGCCCTACAGTGAACTTATACTGGGAGAAGAAAACGGGTTCCTCTTGAAACCTCAAGCAATGCTAGCAAACAGAGGAATAGGAAGTACCTGGCTATCATATATACAACTACAATCAAGGTGGCGTAAAGACAAGAAGAAGGGCTTCTCCCAGACCGACGAGAATCTAATTAAACAGATTAGAGAACAGGGGATTATGCACATCAAAGGAGTGTACAGCATTCTGATAGAAATGGACTCTGAAACCGAGCTAGTCAAGAACTGTATGATAAAGTGGGCACAAGACTTCGGACACCCTATCGCCATGGACACATGGGAGAAAATCTGGGTGAGGAATGTAGAATTCACGAAATCGCAACACTTAAGGGAAAACTTCTACAAGATGTTCTATAGATTTTATTTATTTATTAATCAAATTTCTATACCGCCCCTCTCCCGAAGGACTCGGGGCGGTGTACAGCCTAAAATTTAAAAAACATATAAATATACAAAATTTAAAATAATTAAAAATAAATTAAATCATTTGGCCAAAATCCCATTTAAAACCCAAAACATACAAAATTTAAAATCTTAAAAAATACTCAGTCCCCCTAAAACATTTTGACCCTATTGGAACCGAAGCTTCTATGCCAGGCCGGCCTGTCGGAAAAGGAATGTTTTTAGTTCCCGACGGAAGGTGCGTAAATCTGTTATTATACGGAGTTCGGGGGGGAGCTCGTTCCATAACGTGGGAGCTCCCACAGAGAAGGCTCTCCCCCTGGGGGTCGCCAGCCGGCACTGTCTGGCCGACGGCTCCCTGAAGAGGCCCTCTCTGTGGGAGCGTACCGGACGGCGGGAGGTATTTGCTGGCAGTAGATGGTCCTGTAAGTATCCGGGTCCGATGCCATGGAGCGCTTTAAAAGTGGTCACTAACACCTTGAACCGCACCCGAAAGACCACCGGCAACCAGTGCAACTCACGCAGGAGCGGTGTTACGTGGGAGCGCCACGACGCTCCCATCACTACCCGCGCGGCTGCATTCTGGGCAAGTTGGAGCTTCCGGATGCACCTCAAGGGGAGCCACATGTAGAGAGCATTACAGTAGTCCAGCCTGGAGGTCACGAGGGCATGAGTGACTGTGCGTAGCGAGTCCCGGTCTAGGAAGGGACGCAACTGGCGCACCAGGCGAACCTGGTGGAACATCCTCCCGGCCACGGCCGTCAGATGGTCCTCTAAGGACAGCCGTGAGTCCAGGAGGATTCCCAAATTGCGAACCCTTCCTGTGGGAGCCACTGTTTCGCCCCCAATACACAGCGATGGAATCAGCTGGCTGTACCGGGACGACGGTAACCACAGCCACTCGGTCTTGGAGGGGTTGAGCTTGAGTCCGTTTCTCCCCATCCATACCCGCACGGCCTCCAGGCACTGGGTCAGCACGGCAAGGGCATCGTTGGGGTGGTTTGGCGTGGAAATGTACAGCTGGGTATCATCAGCGTACTGGTGGTACCCCACGCCAAAACCACGGATGATCTCACCCAGCGGCTTTACATAAATGTTGAACAGTAGAGGCGAGAGGACCGACCCCTGAGGTACCCCACATACGAGGGGTCTCGGGGTCGACCTCTGGCCCTCTGTCAACACAGACTGCATCCGGCCAGAGAGGAAGGAGAACCACTGCAAGACAGTGCCTCCTATGCCCAGCCCCTCCAACCATTGCAGCATGATACCATGATCGATGGTATCAAAAGCCGCCGAGAGGTCCAATAGCACCAGAACAGAGGAGCAACCCCTGTCTTGGGCCCGCCAGAGATCATCCACCAACGCGACCAATGCTGTTTCCGTGCTGTAGCCAGGCCTGAAGCCCGACTGGAAGGGATCGAGATATGACGATTCCTCCAGGTGCTGCGGGAACTGTCGGGCAACCACACTCTCAACAACCTTCGCAAGAAAGCGAAGGTTGGAGACGGGACGGTAGTTTGATAAAACAGCTGGATCCAGGGCAGGCTTCTTGAGGAGGGGTCTCACCACTGCCTCTTTCAAGGCAGCGGGAAAGACACCCTCACTCAAGGAAGCGTTGATAATTGCTCGGAACCAGCCTCGTACCACCTCCCGGGAGGCCAGCGCCAACCAGGAGGGGCACGGGTCCAGTAAACATGTGGTCGCCCTAAGTCCCCCCAGCAACCTGTCCACGTCCTCGGGGGTCACGGGGTCAAACTCAACCCAGGTAACAGTCTCAAGACCAGCCTCCGCCTCTCACATTGGACATACCCAGTTGAAGTCGAAGCCTTCCCGTATCTGAGCGATTTTATCATACAGATATTTTCCGAAATCCTCAGCTCTACCCTCTAAGGGGTCTCCCCTCACCTCCTGATGAAGGAGGGAGCGGGTCACCCTAAACAAGGGGGCTGGGCGGTTATCTGATGACGCAATAAGAGCAGTGAGGTAGGAACACTTCTCTGCTCTTATCGCCATTAGGTAGGACCTAATATGGTCTTTTACCAATGTTCGGTCAGATTCGGCACGGCTCGATCTCCAACTGCTCTCTAGGTGTCTTTTCCGGCGTTTCATCTCTCTCAACCCCTCGTTATACCACGGGGCCGGTCGAGACCCACGCCGAATCAGAGGCCGCAAAGGCACAACTCGATCCAGGGCACCGGCAGCCGCCCTGTCCCAGGCCGCCACCAGCTCTCCAACCGAGTCGTGTGTCAGAACCTCAGGAATTGGCCCAAGCTCTGCCTGGAACCGCTCGGGTTCCATCAGCCGCCTGGGGCGGTACCATCTCACTGGTTCCGCCACCCTGCGGTGGGGTGCAACGGTCCGAAAGTCCAAGCATAGGAAAGAGTGATCAGACCATGACAGGGGTTCAATGACTATATCCCCTACACTCTGACCACTCAGCCACTGTCCAGAGACAAAAGCCAGGTCAAGCATGTTCCTCCCTGTGTGTGTGGGGCCTTGAATTACCTGGGTCAGGTCCATGGCTGTCATGGAAGCCATGAACTCCTGAGCCTCCCCGGACGCCCCGCCCCCGGACGGCAGGTTGAAGTCACCCATGACTATTAGCCTGGGGACCTCAACCACCACCGCGGTGACAACGCTCAGGAGCTCGGGCAGGGAGGTTGATACGTAGCAGGGCGCCAGGTACGTAATCAACACCGCCCTCGGACCCCCTAGGTCCCACTTCACCAGAAGGGATTCACAGCCTGCCGTCTGAGGAACAGTGACCTCCCTCGGCCTGAAACTTTCCCTGATCACGACCGCCACTCCCCCACCCCTGCCTTGAGCTCTCGGCTGGTGGAATGCAAGGAAACCCGGTGGGCACATTTCCACCAGAGGGACACCGCCCTCTGGTCCCAACCAGGTCTCCGTTATACCCGCCAGGTCTGCTCCCCCCTCTGAGATTAAATCTTGAATGAGGGGGGCCTTATTTACCACAGACCTGGCATTGCACAGCATCAGCCTACAGCCAGGGCCCTGTGGTTCTGAACAACCCCGAGAACAGGTTGAGCCTAGATGGCACCTAGACCCGAAAAAAATATCACTCATCTACCCGGACTCCCAGCCCAAATGCTGGAAGTGCGGGGACGGGGAGGCTACTTACTTTCACATATGGTGGACATACAGAAAAATCAAAGCATTCTGGAGGAAGATATGGTGGACACTCCAAACTATTTTCAAAAAGCGTATAGAATTTCTACCTCAGGCTTTTCTGTTAGGGATCACAAAGGATTTCACTACCTCAGAGACAAATTTATTTTTGAACTTAATTACAGCAGCAAGATTGTTGGTGGGACAATACTGGAAGAATCCGGAAATACCGCCTATTGAAGAATGGACTGTGAAAGTAACAAATTTGGCGGAAATGGCGAAAATATCAGCATACTTGAAAAATCGCTCCAATGAACAATTTTTGACGGACTGGAAACAGTGGATAGACTATATCCAAGAGAGACACCAATCAAACAGAATGCAGCTGGCGTTTAGCTGAGGCTCGATGGGAGGAGGGAAGAAGGGTTAACAAATCAAATGTTTACAAAAACTAACACCCAATGTTGAATGTATATGTTCTATA
Source organism: Bothrops alternatus (assembly GCA_034064705.1). Classification (NCBI taxonomy): domain Eukaryota; kingdom Metazoa; phylum Chordata; class Lepidosauria; order Squamata; family Viperidae; genus Bothrops; species Bothrops alternatus. The sequence goes on from JARGCV010000589.1 coordinate 4,874,304, forward strand.
ACTAATGCCTCTTAACATAACCTTATGACTAATGTTGTTTGCTTTAATACTGTTAAAGCGGAGTGAATCTCTACCTCAGGATATGAAACTTTTACCTCAGGATCTCTGGTTAGGGACTATGAAAGATTGCACTAGTAATGGGATGAAGTCAATTCAGAAGCGCAAACGAACAATATGCAATAGACTAGATATAGTAGATAGACCATATATAAGAGAAACACCAACCAAACAAAAGGTACTCGGAGTATACTTGAAGAGGGAAGGGAGGAGGGAAGAACGTTTACTAAAACAGATGTTTACAAAGATTAATACCTAATGTTGTATGCTATGTTCTAGGATGATTGTTTAGCAATAGGATCTTTGGTTTAATGTTGATCACATTAATATGGAACCAAATAAGAGAAACACCAATCAAACAAAGTGTAACAGGAGTATAGTTGAGGCTAGACGCGAGGGGTGGAAAAAGGCTTACTAATTCAGACGTTTTCAATGACTAATACTTAGTATTGTATATCAGGTGCCATGATGATTGCTGCACAATATGTTTTTATGTTCAATGTTGATTGTTTTAATAAAAGAATTTTATATATTAAAAAAAAGAAGTTTTATAACAGGAGATGTTAAATCTAGAGATGTTGTATACCATCTCTCTTCAGTTCCAGTCAAGGTATTAGGAATTTCAATCTATCTGAACAACTATGGCTTTTATCCCTGTTTTTTGTCTTCTAGTTGCTTTCCCTCTAGTCTATGCCATGTCATTCAAAACATAATTTATACCAATCCTGGAAGATTACATGGGGAGTTAGTATAGGAAAAAATAATTCACTCACCCTATTTCCTCAGTACACCTTGATCTGATTTTACTGCATGCTGAAATATCTTTATCTCATATCTTGTGTAACATGTCTGGTTATCTCTCTACTGCTAGCAAAGGATGAAGCACTTCATTAGGGTTTGTTTAGCATCCATTTCCAACAGGAGGCCAGGAACCCTTATTTTAAATTTAATTCTCTGAAGTCCTTAATAGTCTCCATTAGAGTATCAAATGTGTCTATTGCACTGCAGTCATAGTAGTCCCTAGGGGTGTGGGCTGCTTGTCTATGTAACCAACCAGGATAGCTTCAGAGTAGGGTTAAACACCAAAAATGGTTCTTGTTGCATTGTGACAATCTGACTACAAAGTAAACATGAGCCTTCATGAGCCTTCTGGGAAACCATCAACTTCACACAGATGGCAAGATTGCTATGGTATTAAAAGGGCCCCTAAAGAAGACATTAGTGATGTTGCTGAATTTCACATTTCCAAGTGAGGAAATGCAAATCTCAGCAACTCATAATACACACCTGAGATGGAAACCTCAGAGCCTTAATCTTTCTCTGTATCCATTTTAATTGGAGTTGGAAAATATTTTAAATCTTCTCTCTGTCACTTATTCGCTTACTGAGTCTACCAGACACAAAGAGATGATCAATGACTAGTAAAGTAATAACGTTTTATTGTTTTTATTATTTTAATGTGCTTCTAATATTTTAACTGTAATATATATATATTTCAATTGTATGCTGTCCAGAGTCATTGACCAAGATGGGTGTTTTTAGAAATTGAATGAATAAATAAATATTATTACAAAACACAAAGAAAGGAATTTGCAAAAAAAATGTTTGACAGGTTTTGGAAAAATGGATGGAAGGGATGTTGTCATAGTTCTATTGAAATTATTCTTCAAACTTATTGAAGTTTAGAGAAAATCACTATCAGTATAACTATCATATTCTGTTTCATAATATGAAGCCAAATAGCCTACCTCATTTTGTACGGTAGACATAAGAGGTATTAGGATACTGTGCCAAAACATCATCTCAAAGGCATCTACAACAGTGAATCTGTCCTGCTTCAGGTTTCAGCCAGCATGTACAGGCTGTTTCTCCGGAGATTATCAGTTTTACTTCAAGGCTGGAGAGTTAACAATAAAGCAAAGGAATGTAAATGAAGCAAAGGTTTCCATGCAAAGTTTGTTTGAAATAGGAGCACACAGAAGAATTGTCTAAAGTCATACCAAGCCTCAGAGAGCCAGATCAAGGTTGTCAGCTAGTCCAAAGGTCAGAAGTTCAAGGCTAGAATCCATATCCAAGTGTCACACACAAGCTGGAGATCAGCCAGTCAAACATTGTGATAGCTCATTGGTTAGAATGCAGTATTGCAGGCTAATTATGCCCACAGTTTGGAGTTCGATCCTGACTGGCTCAATGTTGACTCTACCTTCCATCCTTCCGAGGTCAGTAAAATGAGAACCCAGATTGTTGGGGGCAATATGCTGACACTGTAAACCTCTTACAGAGGGCTGTAAAGCACTATGAAGCTACAAAGAAGTCTGCTATTGCTATTGTTTTCCACAAAGGAAGTCAGACTCAGAGCTGTTTCTTAAACAAGGCTATGACTGGTTGCTAACAATCACAAGAGTTAATCCTTTGAATAGTGAAAAGCTTAGTAGATGGTAGCTGTTCTGCTCTCTTCTCTATTTGTCTGGTACAGGCAGTGGGAGGTCTTAGGTCAGGGTGTCAAACTGCCAGCCTGTGAGCCAGTTGCATCATGCAGAGGCTGCACCCACCCCAGCTCTGGCAATGCAAAAAAAAGTCGTGATACGTCACAACATGTTAAGTGACACACGAGTTTGATACCCGTGTCTTAGGTCAACCTCACCTGATTTTTCCAGCAACTCAGTTGGTATCTGTGTTTAATCAATCTCATATGATTCTTAGCTCTGTCCTTGCTGAGGCTGACATTTCACAGGCTCAGATAAAGCATCAGCAAACACCTACAAGCAAACCAAGTCATTACTAAAAGCCAACATGGGTTTGTCAAAAACAAATCATGCCAGACAAATCTTATTGCATTCTTTGACCAAGTGACAAAATTAGTGGACCAGAGGAATGCTGTGGATATAATTTACTTGGACTTCAGTAAGGCATTTGACAAAGTAGATCACAACCTACTACATGATAAGATAGAAAAATGTGGGTTAGACAGCATCACCACCAGATGGATCCATAGCTGGCTAATCGGCCAGACTCAGCATGTGGTCCTCAATGGAACCACATCTACATGGAGGGAAGTGTGAAGTGGGTGCCCCAGGGCTCTGTTCTGGGCCCAATGCTCATCAACATCTTCATCAACGATTTGGACAAGGGGATAGGTGGGGAACTCATCACATTTGCAGATGACACCAAGCCAACAGGAATAGCCAACACTCCAGAAGACAGGCTTAAGATACAGAAGGATCTGGACAGACTTGAACACTGGGCATTATCTAACAAAATGAACTTCAGTGGTGAAAAAAGTAAGGTTTTACATAGGCAAGAAAAACCAAATGTACAGGTATAGTATAGGGCAGACATGTCAAACACAAGCCCCGGGGGCTGGATGCAGCCCGCAAAGTGGTTTCATGTGGCCCGCGAAGCCATCCTGGAAACAGTGAGAGAACGGCACCCTCTGCCTTGGCCCTGGCCCAGGTCGGCCGGGAGCCAATGTGCAAGTTTGTGGTGGCCATCTATACTGAAACACATTCAATCTTAGCAACACTGGAAGTTTTTAAGAAGAAACTGGACAGCCATTTATCCAAAATGGTATAGGGTTACCTGCCTGAGCAGAGGGTTGGACTTGATGACCTCCAAGGTCCCTTTCAACATTATTATTATTATTATTATTATTATTATTATTATTATTATTATTATTATTATTATTATTATTATTATTATTATTATTATCATCATCATCATCATCATCATCATCATCATCATCATCTTTTTTCAAGGTCAGACTCATAATCTGAGTCCTAAACCCAGGCCATGATATAATCCTTGTCTCCATAAATTGATACGGTAGTTTGGTACAGTTATTCTCTATGAGCTCAATCTACCTCACAGGATTACTGTTGTGGGTATAATACCACTTTGAATTTCTGGAGGAAAACCAGGATATATGTTTAATAAATAAATAAACTAATTAAATGATTGACACCCTGCACTGAGGTAAAAACTGTTACAGATAGACACAGGTGACAACAAATTCAGCAGTAAGAATTCCTGACTTTGATCAAAGTAGTATGTCTGGTGCTGAATCTTGTTGGCTTTGTAATGGCAAGAATTGTTATTAGGACTGTGAGGGCACTGACCTTTGTTATTGTGTATATTTGCATAGCCAATGAATGGGTCAAATAACCTGGCAACGGTTTACATTTCACTTTCTTCCCAGACTGGTATCCTAGCTAACTGGCTAATTGGCATTCCTTTGTTTACTCTGTTGTAAGCAAAAGCTCAGTAATAGTCCAATCAGGCTTAAAGAATGATATGGAAGAGCTAATCCATCTCTTAGCCTTTACCAAGGCCCACTTTACCAAAGGCCCAATTTGAAGGGGATGAGAAACAGCTGTATAAGTTAATGTTTACATGTGACTTCCTTACATCTTATAGTTACCAAGTTTGAAGAAGACTGGTGTAAATGCTATGGCCAATTGTGCTTTGATTTAAAACTGTTCTTGTTGTCTAGTTCTAGATTTGAAAGCTGGAAGTTCATCATTTGTTAAGCATCTGGTCCAGATTTAGACACTGTGGAGCACTTGTACTAAACAAGTTAATCCAAAACAAATCCAGACTTTTAAGATTCTCTGTGTTTAGTCAGTGTATATGTAATGTGTATTGTACATCCTATCTTGGGGGTTAGCAAATTATGAAGAAAAAGAAGGAATACTAGTTAAGCATTAGGAGAAGAGAAACCATGATGCGTCTGATTACTTTGGAAATCACAATCTGCTTCTTAAGGTGAAGTATATCCTCACTTCCTCAGTCCTGGAAGGGGGGAGGACACACAGCTACTGCTGATTGGTGGAACAAATGTTAAGCTATTACACTTTCCCCCCACCTTCCAGGAATTGAGAAGACTTCTATAATTGTGTGATAATTGAGGATAGCTGAAGAAAGTAAAAGAATAGTACAGTATTTGAGAAACTAGTCCTCCCTCTCATAAGAACCTTCTTACATTTTTCCATCTTTATAAAATCCTTATATGTGTTGTTACATATTCCTTTGTTGAGGTTGGTGTATATTTGTGAATCCCTAAGAAGGGTATCTGCAAGGGATCCTCAAACAAATAAGTGCTACATTCTGCCTTTCTTTTTAGCTGTAGATATTTCTCTTGGGTAGACAAAATGTTTCTATTGTACTGAGTAGTCCCTTCGACTAACATTTTCCATTACCAAGCAACCTCTTGATGATCATCGCTCTATAAAGATAAAGATAAAATAATTTCTTACCTTATGTTCTGTAAGATAAGACTTATTTCCTTGTGGGGATGTTTATTGTCCTGCTGTTGTATTCTGATTAACTTAGTAAAAAAAGTTAGAATTAGTTAGGACCTTATCCTGCAGTATAGCATGATCCACATGGGATGATCATTAGAATTTTCCTATGACTTTCCAGGATGGACAGAGCAATAAGAAGATAGATGTTTCTGTTAATTTCACAGAGTCTTCTTTAACCATTTCCTAATATATTGATTTGATAATGAGGGGCACCATGTTCCAATATGCCTAAGGAAAGGCCACATGATTTCAGAATGCAATGGAGTGAACCTTGAAAACATAGCTATCATATCAAATTTCATTCCTTCCCAACATCACAGTGCTCATTTTCCCCTTGTGTTGATAGTGTTTTTCAGATCTCAAATGCTCAGCAGCTCAATCTAACACCAGCACAGTTATATTGTTTCATTGAAAATGATTTAAGATGCTAGTATACTTTCTGTTCTCTTTGGTTTGTAGGACTTTTGGTCATTAAACTCTGCACCGATCAGTGAGTATAACTTAAGAATAAGGTGTATTAGACACAATTGTACTATAAACATATATTTCAATTAATATTCTACTCCACACTTTTTTCTTTTGCTTCAGAGATTCCTTCTAAGGCTTCTATGATGTGAGACATGATTATGTGTCTTTGAGTTATGGAAATTCCATTTCAATTTTCTATATTAATTTCATACATCAGATCATACATCAGATCAATCATCTCTTGAAACTGCCATATCTGCTGTGCACCAGTAATTATTTCTGTAACCTGGCCTGTTTGCAACAAGTGTTGTGTATGTTTCCCAGGCCCCAAATCAACCTGGATAATTAGAGGTGTGATCCGACAATTCTAGAGCCCTCCAATCCTTTTACTTGCAGAGCTGGGAACTCTACTCTTCTATTCCTTTTCCATGCAGATCAGTCAGTGGCATGCTTCAACTGCTTAAGCCTTCGCTTGGAGACCATTGGGGCATATCTATATGATAGTGTCTAATTGAGTTGGGGAATGATTAGCTTGATAAAGATTTGGACTTAAGTCCTATAATGCAATTTGCAATTTGTCTCAGACAGGTGAGTTTCTATTTCTTTTATCCAGTAGGGCTCACAATGCTACATGCTGACATGTTTATAAAACTGGAATGAGCAACTGGGATCTGAGGGATGCCTGCCAATTACACATTGTTGAGAAATAATAATTTTTGTTTTAACCTATGTGGTTTTCATATACCCCATTGTGTTGTACTACCCCCTATAATAATTGAGCATTTCTGTTACATTTAAGATATGTTCTTGTGCAACAGAAAATCTAAAATGTCTTGTAAAATTTGGAGGCTATTTTGACAGTTACCTGCATTATTGTTCCTGGCAAATGTTCAAAATTTATTTTACTAAGGATCTCTGGTACTGTTGGTGCTATATAATAGTGATGGCGAACCTTTTAGAGACCGAGTACCCAAACTGCAACCCAAAACCCACTTATGCATCGTCGGGTGCCGGATGGGTGTGGCCCATTGGGTGGGTGGTTGTGGTGGTAACGGCAGACTGGGTGGGACTAAAAATTTCAATCAATCAATTCCAACTTTGCAAGATCTTTTTTTTCCCCACGAGAAGTTGAAACTGACTGATTGATTGAACTTTTTTTTTTTGCACACGGCGGCAGAGGCGTAAAGTGAAAAGGTTTTATAAAACCCAGCTGAAGGCCTAGGACTGGGTGACGGTGCACGTGCCCACAGAGAGGACTCTGAGTGCCGCCTCTGGCACCCATGCCATAGGTTCACCACCACTGCTATATAACATTATGGTCAGATTCACACATCGAGCTAACCCAAAACATGGCATGTTGGGTTGATTTTGTACAGATGAGAATCAGTGAATAAAACAGCATTTAAGGGCAGTGAATCAGTTTAAAATAATGACTTGTGGCTGGTATATTGATCAAAGAATTGGCTTGACTTATTCATGATTTGTTTTTATGTTCTCATACAAATTTGTAACTAAACTATATTTGTACGTGGCAAGAGAATCTAACAATAAGAGAAAATAAACCAGAATTGATCGAGGAGGCCATGATTACTGCACTTTGCTTATTAGTAACTGGTTCTGGAGTCTTCATTAAACTCAGGTTAAAACAAACCATAATGTTATGAGATGTTTGACTTCAGCCCTTATATAACAATTAGTAGTAAGAAAAGAGAAAAAAAATTGATTTCACTTATGGAACAGTTCTTTATTTGACCATTCTTTTCTCAGAACACTATTTTATTTTATATTAAAGATAGTGGTATAAAATCCAAAGTACATTCTTATCTAATTTATTGTGTGCCTGATTTATGATAACATGAAATCGGGCTCAGCTAAACTGCTGTGAGGTTCCTATGGGCCTGGGTCTGGTGCATGGTTGGGGAATAAACTCTAGGAAAAGAAACCAGGCCAACTAGTGACTTACTATTTGGTATTGCTTAATCTATTGCTTGCTGTTGGTGTGCCTTATTATTCTTGCATCTGCAGCTTGTATTGATTAAATCAGCATCAGAAAATAAGCCCTGAAGCCTCTTAATTAGGGTGATGAGGAAGAGATTGAGCATCCAGTCCAGAAGCTATGATTGTAGCAGCACAAAACTCTGATGATATGCTGGGACAAGACAAATCTAGAGAATATACAAAGAACATTCATGTTTTTCCATCCTGCCCAGCCACAGCATAGCAGACCATCCAGTATAGTTTAAAAGGTAGCTTCTAAATGATCTATTTGCTAACAATTCTGAAACACCCAAGGTCTACACATAATTCTAAATTATAATGGGTGCATTTGCACATAATGCTAAACTAAAACAAACAAAGCCAATTATAGTCTAGCTGTATTATGTGCAAAGTCTTTCTGTTGTTACACTTGGCAGAAACTTTAATATGATCTAGTTTTCAAGTGTCATCTTGAAATTGATTTCACTCTTGCTGCTCTCCTTAGTTCTGATACAATAGAACTGCAGCTTTCAAAGGCATAGGGATCCTGCCAAAATACAAAGGCTGACAACCCAATGCTTTGCAAAGCTGCCAGAATGGATGCTGTTCCATTTAAAAAAAAAAAAAACAACTTCTCTTCTTAAGATAGACGACCAGTAAGTTGTTCTGCTAGTTATTCACTTCTACTTTCCTCTCTCTCATAACAGGACATAAAATTGGAGAGGAGGCAGGCATTCTCTGCTACAATTCTCATCCAAAGTTAAGAGTCTGCCATTTGGTTATTTTTTTTGCCAGGTTCCAACAGCTCATTGCCTTTCTTGACTCTGGATACTGCTGTGGACTTAAAGGCAGAAAGGAAGTCATGATATCATCTTCTGGGAAATAACTGGTACCTTCAGATAAGCAGGCAAATGCACATTGGATGAGAATAGCTGCTTGAAAGGAATGGAAGGGGATGGGCAAAATGACTAACAATTTGGGGCTGACTGGAGCCTGTCAACATGAAGCCACTGGTCCTTGGATTATTTATATTTTATTTGGGTGTGAAGAGAAAGTCAATTTCTATTCTTGCTGCCTCTTTGTTTTCCATTTTCAGTTTATTGTAACTATTTGGACTACAGTTTTGCTCCTGTAGGTAACTTCCTTTACTCTAGGAAGGGAGATGAAGACTTTTACTTAATTATTGGCAATGACAGGATCAGAACTGTGTGATAACTTCATTACATCCCAAGTACTAACTGCTAACATAACAAGGTTTGAGCATCAATCCATGCATTGATCTGGCATCAGAAGTTCAAGCAGAGCTTGAAGTTGTTTGTTAGGCCATGAACTCTTTTACATGTCAGCTCAATCACTATGGAATAACATTCTTATTGCTTCTGGGGTTTTTCTTCCAAGTGTCTAGTCTCCTGGTACATGTTGGAAAATATCTCTCTGCATAGTTTATCTGCTCTTACAGTATGGGTCACCAGTAGTAGGCAAATCTAATTTCTGAACACGTTTTCAGTGTTCCAGTTACATAAAACTGAATTCTTTGGAGTTGGAGGGTTCCCCCCCTAACTTTGCTCTATAAAAGGCTGGGAATATTATGTTTATATATATTTGCATTTGAAAAAAATTACACAGCTAAGTATATACTCAGCACAGTGAAAACGATTTGCATACTACTTGCATAAATTCACATCTCAATAAATTACTGTCCAAAATCTAGTACAGACATATGTGCCACATATATTTAACAGTCATGAAATTCACAGCAGGCAAGAAGAGCAGTTCTGTACAGTTGGGTGTTATATCTTCCACTAAATGCTCTCTCCCAGAATATATGCACAGTGCTGGAAACATCAATTCTGATGTAGCAAGAAGTGGGATCAAGGATTAAGATTCACATACAGAGTGCAGCTTATCAATAAAAGCACACTGACATTGCAGCTTTATATAAACTGGATTTCTTAATCACAGCTTCTCATACTTGCAACCTACACAGAAAGTTTTAATGGCTTCTGGTAAGCCATTATTTTATTCTCATCTGTCAGTATTTTAGGCAAGGTTGATTTCAGAGCTGCAAAACATTCAGTAGCAGTTACATAGGAATGTCAGCACTGATAGCTTGGAAGAAAACTGTGTTGATAGATAAAGAGAAATTAAAGCCTTTCTTAAAGTGTTAGTTTAACTGAGCTGCAATTACAGGAACATTCAGAGCATCTGCATTTTTGGAATCAGTTCTGACTGATTTGCTCCAGCCCCACCTCCCCCCATGGCCCCCTCCTCACCAGCAGCCCCCCCCCCCCGACGAGAGTCATCCTCGAGCATGGCCCACGCGGAGCAGTGCAACCAAGGACATGGCAGCCAGGCAGCAGGGACATGACTCTGCCCTTGCTCTCTGTTGCACGCAGTTGATGCTGCGAGGCGCAGGTGGAAGGTGTGGCTGCCATAGCACTGCTGGGCCACCTGGGTGATCTGCGGCAGGGCGTAGAGGCGGTGGATGGCCCTGTGGGTGGGGGCGGAGCTGGGGCGGAGTGGGCAGAGATGGGGGGAGAGCAGGGGCAGGCAGGGGTGGTCGGGAGGGGCCAGTGTTTGGGCACTCGGTCTCTAAAAGGTTCACCATCACTGGTCTAGTGGTTAAGGCACAAGACTAGAAGCCAGGAGACTGTGAGTTCTACTCTCACCTCAGGCATGAAAGCCAGTCAGGTGACTTTGAGTCTGTCTTAGCCCAACTCACCTCACAGGGTTGTTGTTGTAGGGAAAATCAGAGGAAGGAGGAATATCATGTGAGTTTGCCACCTTGAGTTATTTATAAATAATAAATATTTATAAATTAATAAATAACAGAGGCAGGATAAATAAATGTTCTCCATGGATTTACCACCTATCCCTTTAGAGCCATTCACATGAGTGACCCTAGTTTCTTCTGGTGAATTCTACAAGTTAATTATATATTATGTAAAGAAATACTTTCTTTTATCTATTTAAATCTTCTCGTCAGGTTTATTAGACAGTTCCTACTCCCACTATTTTGAGGTGAAGCTTTCTTGTTGTCCACTTTTTTCATTCCATGCATAATTTTCTACACTCATTCCAATAGCTAAATGTACCCTGATTCCTAGTGCTTGGATGTAGGTAATCATTGTGTTCTTTCCCCTGCTAAATTCTTTTGCAAATTCTCTATGCATTTATTTGGGGGGGGTATCATTTGCTCATTTCCAATTGCCTTTCCTTTTTCTGAAGCGTGCTGATTAAAACTCATGTGAATTATAGGTGTGAATATCCTAATGTGCCTGAAGGACATTAGCTGAGTTGTGTGATGGGAGTACATTAAAAAAAAAACTGTTACTGGGCTGCCCTGCAGAATAAAGCATTGCACTAAGTTGTAATAGGTTTCATCTACTGTGCAATCAACAGTTCAGCACAATCCAGTGTTTGACTAAGTTGCAGTCCAGATAGACCCTCTCAATGCGATCACAGTATATAGTAACAAAAAGTTATGTTCCAACCAAAGTAGTATTCAAAGCTAAAACCTAATCTAGGCAAATACAGACAAGTCCACTAGCTTGTTTTTCTTGTCTGAGTGATGTCATAAACCTGATTTTCCAGCTTCTCTGTGTACTTAAGATATGGTATTAATGTCAGCATAATATTTTCTTGTAGAACAACCAGAACTAGTTTAGCCCTTTGCAACCTGGTGCCCTCTAGCTGTATCTGATTAAAACTCCATCATTCTAACCAGAATGGTTAGCTGGGGAGAGATGGGATTCACCAAATCTGGAAGACTCCATGCTGTGGAATGTTGAATGTCCATGAATAGTTCTTCTCTGTCCTACTGTTGACCAGAGCTTCTATCCATAGACTTTTACCTTCTTTATTTGGCCAATAGCATTTGTCTGACCATGTCCTCTCTTTATGGGAATGTTATAAGTGGAAAAAAATTAAGAGCACTGCTATTTTTAATTTTGCATGCAAGCTTCATAAATAAGTTGCTGTTTTTATTTTGGCTTGTCTCTTTCATATGTGCTACCCACTTCCCCTGCCCCCTTTTCTGGCAAAGACTTCTTTTTCTGATATTCTTTTATTTAATACTTTTGCTGAATAGAAATTACATAAAACTAGTCACCAGTCCATCAAGAATAGCAATGCTTAGACTTTGCCAAGAGTGCACTGGTCATACTTACTACAGCTATTGGTGCTGGTATAGTGCAATGGGCATGAAAAAGTTGCAGAGATTTAATCTTAGGCAACATTTTCAGAACAACAGGAAATCTCCCATTTGTCTCAAGCTGTTCTCTGTCTGTCTCAAGCCATTCACAAGGAATCCAGGCCTCTGGGCTTTTTATCCTACTCTCCATTCCAAAGATGGGCCAGGCTGTCCTACTTTCCTGCGTTGAACAACTTTCTAAATTTTGGGACCTCCTTCCACTGCTTGTGTACCTCCATAGCACCCTCTAGTGCAGTGTTTCTCAATCTTGACAACCTGAAGATGTGTGGGAAATCCACACATCCAGTGTGGGATTCAAATATGTGAACAACCAGTTCTTTGTGTGGGTGCCACATCCGGAAGTCCATTCTGGGCCTGGGCAACAAAAAATTAGCTACCGGTTCTACTGAACCGGTGCGAAATGGCTGAATCCCACCACTGCAGAAATCTCCTGCTACACTGCCTACAGAATTATGGGAGTTGAAGTCCACTCATTCTCAAACTGCCACAGTTGAGAAACCCTGCTCTAGTGAGACAACCTGACTTGAGTAAGAGGTAATATAGTTTTCTGCCTTATTTACTGCACCATCTGCTGGAAATAAGGGATGAATGAGAAGTCTGAGCCTTTCCTGTGTGAGTGTGGAGGCGATATAGCATCTGGTAGTTCCAGATGGGTTCAGCAATCCCTGGCCTATATCTAAACCCCTGAGTGAGTATTTTTTTTTTACCCCACTTAATACCAAAATACATATTGCAGGAACCATGCCCTGGGGAGATGGGTGGACTGGCTGAGGTTTAAATAGCTGATATCTGGTTAGCAAAGTAACTGATATATAAAGCAAATTAATTTGTTCCCTATGGCATGGGAATCACTGTCAGGAAAAGCCTTTATCTGAAGCTCCATTACCAAGTTCTTTGTAGAGGCCGAACAGGAGCAATGCTGGTGTGAGAACATATCATGCATAATACAGCACTAGTTTTCAGCAGTCGGTGCTGTTTACAGTGGCACTAGCTAGAAATTGGATGGAATCTCTGGTGGAGATATATGATATAGGCTGCATAATGCAGGCAGACTCTGTCAGCTGGATTCCTCTCCTTTTTGATGTCTGTCTCAAGGTGGATTTCTTACTTTCCAAGGGTGATTGATATCAAATTTTCCCACATTCCCTCCAATTTTTCTTTTAGGAGAGGATTGGCGTAAAATTGCAGGGAAAGTAGTTTTTCTATGGAACTATATCTGGGTTGATACTTGAAACCAATGCTTCTTCTCCTTGGAGGCTGTTTGGGCATTGTGACATCTCTGACTGTATTTCTAATATGTCACTCCAGAAGTATTTTTTTCCCTTTCTTCTTCCTCTTCTTTCTGTGTGGGGGATTGTGTGCGCACACACATGTTTTCATGCATGGTTTACTACTGTTCCAAATCTTTGTTTCAGAATTGTTCATCTGGTATATATTACTGAAAAGTTGATCTGCTCATTGTAAGATCACTGTCATTCACATACTTTTTTAGGCCCCGCAGGGTAAGTTCATTTTCTCACAGCCCATCCCAACCTGGCCAAGCCTTTTAGTAAAGCTTTTAGTTGTAAGTGGTCTTTGACTCCCTTTAACATTGATATTTGGATACACAGATTGATGGCATTGTGAATTATTCATGGCAAGGTGGGATCCATTCCCATAACCAGATGGTAGGAAATGGGGGGGGGAGTCCTTCACATTAAAACCAGTTCTAAGACTGGATCCCTGTGTTGCCAAGTTGAATAGTTTCATTTCCTTTTTTTTCACCAATATTTTGACTGCAGTTTCTGCCTCATAGTCTTTGGCCTCAGCTGAACACAATTTTACACAGCCAGCTGCTATCATATTTAATTCTCAAAAAAGGCAACAAAAGAAATCAAATGCTTTGGTAAAGAAGAAGAAAATGATGGCATTTGGCCATCATTTCTTTTTTTTGGCTCTGATAATAAGTCCATTCTTTCAAAGAGCTCAGGGTTCAGAAATCTTACTTTCTGTCAAATTGCTTGTTGGGTTTTGTGATGGGGAGCAATTGGAGTGTTCATTTTAATTAAACATTACAGCCTTTAGGAAGGCCTGCACCCACCACAATACATTGTTAAAGGAAGCAGAAAGGAGAATCTTCTATAAACCTAGTTGGCTGCTTGGATCAGATGCAGAATTATTGTTTTCTCCTTCAATATATTCAATTTCAGTTTCCATTCTTTTCTTTGGCTAGAATTGCCTTTCTGCTGGTCAATCTTCTTTCTGAGTTTCTGGGATTACCTACCTGCCTAATTACTTCCTGTGTAATTTGGAAATGATTCTTTGATAGGTTAAATATTGCTAGTTAACCTCCTGCCAAGAGACATTTTTCTGTTCATCCTTTTGTTAATTCTCTAACCTAGTGCCAAGAAGTCAGTTCCTGTAGGATATTAGTTTTGGCTGAAATCGTGCACTTAAAAATTAAACATTTGCCACCTAATCCTACAACCTCAGCAAAACCGTGAACTTTCTTATCCATTTAATGCTGGCACAGAGTAGGCATGTCTTATATGCAACTAGCAAAACTAATTGATAGTGTGACACTCCATGAATGGAAACCAAAACTAATTGATAGTGTGACATTCCATGAATGGAAACCATGTAATTTGATGCCCTACTTTGGATACATTATAGGAAGAATTAGTTCTCTGGAGAAGGATCTAATACTGGGAAAAGTGGAAGGAGAGAGAAGAGGACAAAGTAAATGGACTCAGTTAAAATAGCAATAGTATACTGTTGGAAGACCTAAAAGACCAGACTAGAGACAGATAATCAAGGAGGAAATCTAGTTTTGCAGTCCCTAGGTATTGAGATTCACTTGATGGCACATAATCAATCAATTTGGTGGCTGTCAACACATCTGCAGGAAGCAAATTCCATAAGTCAAATCTCCATTGGGTAAAAACTAAAGTCTTGTTTGGAGTCAAACTATCTCCACATAATTACATGATTGCCTAACTTGTGCATGACATATACACCCCTTACTTTAGCCTGCTTCTATGACTGAGGCTCAATCCTAGACAGTCCTTGACAACGTAGAACCACTGAAGCCACTTTTTCAACACAGATGTTTAGATGTTCATCCCTATTGCCACAAGATGGGATTGAAAATTGGTAAATAATGAGTCCCAAAAAGGAAGGGATGGGTGGGAGGCAGAAATGGGATTGAAAACTGTAGCCTCTTGTCTATGGGAAGGCTGAGTCATTTGTCTGAGGTATACAAAACCTACGTGAAGTCTTGATTCAGCTCTCAGGTATTGCAGACATTATGACTTCAGTATAATCTCCCCCATTCTTTCGGTAACACCTTTCTGATGAGGAGATCTTTGCATATTTTTTCAGCCTTTGAGTTGACTTAATACAAACATTGGCCTGATAGGTTTAGGATCCTTTTCTATGATCAACTTGCTTCCCTTCACATGTTTTATTCTTAATTACCAAGGATTTTGAAAATGAAAGAGAAGAAATAGATGGAAAGCAAAGGGACAGAGGAGCAAAGAAGAAAGATAAAGGGACAAGAAATTACAATTGCATTTTACAAGAATGTTCCCATACCCAAGGTTAACAAGTATAGCTTGCTCAATCAATCCAATTGCTGAGCTTGCAGGATGCACTAAACCATAAATTAGCCACACAGGGTGGATTGGCAGGATATACAGGGCTAAATGTACTCAGCTACTTTGTGTTTTAGTGTGTTGTATGAACATAGGGAAGTTGGAGCTGAACTTCTCATGAGGCCATCTGTGGTTGTTTGAAAGCCAGGGGATTGCTGTAATACTTAGAGAAAAATAAAGGCCTATTTTAATTTAGAAACTGTAGATTGCCAGGTGTTTTTTTTTCTGCCAGACTTGCTTTTCCTTTAACACATATAGGACTAAAGGAAATCCAGCAGGCTTTCTTTTTCCCTATTGTATCTCTTGAAATGCTGCTTTTCACACTTCAGTTAACTGTACCGGAATCCTCACCCCACCTCAACCCCCCAAAATAAAAAGGCAGAAACATTAATAATTCAAACTCCCATTTCCAGGTGCCTTCCCTTTTTTTGAGAGAAAGGTGGAAGAGAAGAGGAAACCTTTGATGAAACTAGAGATGCTACAACTCGCATAGGACTTCTGTTCCTTTAAGGATGGCACGCTAACTCAAATTAAGCAGAGGAAATTTTGACTTCTACATCCTCACAGTGTAGTTATTTGCAGGGGAAGAGTGGCTTGCCTGTAGTTGCCTTCCTTGGGTGCATTTGGGCCTCATCTTGAAGGATGGGAAAGAAAGCAGGGCTGTTGTACCTTTAAGAGTTGTGCCGAAACAGAAATATTAGAAGTCACACAGAAACCTTATCTTTTCATACTCTAGTTGCAGGAAGAAAGTAGTACTGAAAATGTTACCAAAAAGCTAGTAGAGAGAAAAAGGTTTGAGTGGTATGACAAAGGTTTGGGGGTGGGGTGGGGGCTGTGTTTCTGTCTGCTGATGTGAGAGCTCTAGGAGACAATATTTCCCTGTGCCCCCCCCACCTCAATACACTGCTCAAGTATACTTGCTCCTAAGGGACAGAATAAGTTGGAAGAACACAAGGCTGCCCTTTCATTTGAAATGTTCCTTTCATTATTCTTTCCATTACAGAGAGTTCTTTGGGATAAAGGACACCTAGTGTTGGTAACTATGGCAACAGTTAGGAGGATGTGTCAACAAGAAAGGGAGACTTGTCACCCCTGAGAAACAGGTACAGTTACTTCAGTCAAGGGGATCATCCAGGCTGTGGGTAATGGCATTACCCGGCTGATCCTCCAACCTGGTGAAACCTCTGAATGACAGGCTCTCTGATGGAGGCCCCTGAGCAATGGCTACTGGAAAGGTAAAGGCACTGAGAGAAGACCATGTGACTGATTTGGATTCTATCCAGCTGTGATCTATGTGGGTGGAGCTAAACTGGGTACAGGTATGCCAGCACTGCAAGGCCAGTGCATTTTCTACTCTCCCACCCCCCTCTCTCTTTTGAAAAGATTGCCAGTTCATACCTATATCAGCAATCTCATCTCAAAAATTAAGCAAATAAGTGCTTTCCTTGGATAAGAACATTTTAAAAAGCATGTGGGATCAGACCAAAGGCCTGTCTATTCCATCATTCTATAATGGCCAGCCCTTGGGAAGATGACAAGGAAGACATAAGATTGCTCCCTTCCATTCAGCATCTGATCCTGAGTGCCCCTACAACCGTAATACATGCTCATCAAGTTAATCACTAAAAATCTTATCCTTTGTTAATTTGTCTATCTTCCCCAGAAACAGTCATGATAATTTTCAGTAGAAAATTCCATTGTTTAAACCAGGGCTTTTCAACCAGTGCTACGGGTACCACCTGTGGTACATTGGCACCTGGCAGGTGGTCTGCGAGCATCCTAGAAAAGTGGTAGCGGGGGAGGGGAATGAGCTGAACCGGTGGCAGCACCTCACAAGACTGGGCGAGAGATGGCTGGAGCTGCAGGGCTATCAGGGCTCAGCGGAAGCACCAAGACCAGTGCTTCTTTGGGGCTGCCAGGGCTCAGTGGAAGCGCCAGGATCAGCGCCAGGCTCCAGCTGGAGCTTGGTGCTGATCGTGGCACTTCTGCTGAGCCCAGAAGAAGTGCCAATCAGCTGGAATGTTGCAGCCTCTCCAGGGTCTTGAGATTTACATTCAGATGCATGGCAACTGATTCATATTTATGACGGTTACAGTGTCCCAGGGTCATGTGAAGTGACCAAAACCTGCTGCAACCACCCAGCAGACAGGGGGAATAAAAACGAAATACCCCCCACCCCACCCCCAATGCCAATCCTCAACAGAAATGCTTACAACAATGAAAACCTCGGACAGGAGGAAGAGCGCCACCGGGTGGGCAGGCAGGTGTCTTGCTCGGCTGTGCCTTGGGGAGCGCTTTTTTCAGTGCCATTGTAATTTTGAACAGTCACTAAGCGAACTGTTGGAAGTCAAGGACTACCTATACTTTATCACTTTATCACTTTTTTCCTTTTTTATTTTTTTTGGTCATCAAGTTTTCGACACCTTGCTAGGCGACTGGTGGTACTCGGATATTGCCATATCCTAAAAGTGGTACAATGGGTGAAAAGGTTGAAAAGCCCTGATATAAGCTATATAAAAGGGTTTCCTTAAGATCATATAATCCAAGAATTAAAAGTTATCCTTGATATCGCCTAGCCCACTATTTTTGACATAGTCATCTTTAAGATATCTGGACTTTAACTCCCAGAATTTACTAGTGAGCATGTCTAATCTCCTGCCCAGTGCAAAAATTCTGAATCTAATATTATTCAGCTTCCTTGGATGAATCTTGAGTGCTGCACATCATACATAAAGATACACTGGAATAGCATTAACTTCTGAATAATTTTTGCATGTCAGGTTGCTGTATAATAGCAAGAAAAGTTTGCAATAGTAGAGCTGAAGCATAGATTCAGTTTATGATTTTCTAATGAAAAGGGGAATGGGGGGCATTATTAGTGGTACTACCATGTTGTAAAATTTGGGAAATGTTACATTTCTTCTGATCCCAGAAATTGGTAATATTATTGGTAGTAATATTAGAGTGACCTTCTCTGGATTTGGAAGCTTTCAAGATGAATGTTAACCTTGTGAGGCTAGGAAGGTCAGGAAACAAGAACCACTTAGATTTCTGGAAAGGCCTTTATTCTTAATAGGGTAATGTAACAGTATCTTGAAAAATCTACCAAAATGGTTCTCCCACACAACTCCCTAGTGTAATTACTGTAAGGCAGAGTTACTCTGAATTCTCTTCTCATGCTCCAGCCCTCCACTGAACTCAAGAATTTCTTCTGTAATAGTCCTGTTTCTTCCTGTCTCTTAACTGTCTTGCAGGCCCCTCTGTGTTCACAAGGTCTGTGGGAGAATTTTATCACAGATTGGCAAATTGAAAAGATAACCCAGAAGAATCTGTGTGGAATTGAGCACCAACTCTATAGTGTATACCTTTATATTCATGCTGATTGGTTTTATGTAATATGTTACACCGTGGTTTGTATAACTACAGTTAGCTAAATTGAAAAAGGTTAAATTCAAATTAAATGCAAAAAATTTTAGACAAACTTTTTTCTGGTTTCATGTAACACATTATAGTTTAATGCAATGTGTAAACTCAGACTGTAAAACACTTATAATTGGAAGTAGACTTAAAGCCAAGAGACTGACAAGTCCATATCCTGGCCTTTAAATGCATTAGAAAGCTGCTATAAAAGCTGAGGCTGCCAGCTAGCCTGGCCTGATTCTTCAGGATTAGCAGCAACTTGATTTTCACAGAGGTATAGCTAAAGTTTTTCGTGGCATGAAGACAAGTATCACTGTTGGCAGATGCCATTAAAGCAATGAGCAGGGCCAAAAACATGGAAGCCCTGCTAACTTTGCTTCAGTATCAGGCCAATGATCTTCAGAAGCATAGCTCATTTGGCATGAAATGCATATTTTATGCAAATAATCTTGGATTCTATTCTTGAAACATCTGGTTAAATGTATTAGATGATGTCAGGGCATGTATCCATATCTGGTAAGACATATCGAGCTGTCAGTATGTTTGTTATGATCTACCTCTTGACCAACACGTTGTATGATAGACAGATGATAGTTAAAGTGACAGATAGACAGAGGGATATACATCATAGTATAAAATATCATGGAATAGGTTAGCTTATGTGGAACTGTCACAACAATACCCAATCCAGTTGCCTGTATTAAAACATATATTCATTGAAATAATGTGAATTCACAGAAATAATGTGAATTAACAATACTCCTGGGTCAAGAGATGCTTTATTCTGTAGGTGGCAGCACAAAATGTTGCCATGTTGAAAGTTTTTGATGCTTCAGTTCTGCCAAAAGAAAATGTGTATGGATTTTATGAAGTGTTCCTGATCTATTCATTAAAAAGGGGGCACAGAGTGGGTTAGAATAGAATGAACAATGCAAGAGGACATGACTCACTGTTTCAACTTCTCCCATTCCATTTGGATAAAACTGGTCCTAAGGGAAATGCTATATTACCATCTTTGTAGAAATGCTGAGAGAGAGAGGAGCATTGAAATGAGCCAATGTGAATATACTACTTTATTTCAAGGTTACAAGGTTACTGGACAAATGGGAAGCTTGAAAAATTTTGGAAAGTCTCCCAGAAAGTTGGTATGTGATGATGAACTCAAATCCAATTGCCATTAAATTATTGAAGATTTGCTGCCTGATAATTTGTTTGCTGTTTTCAGATCCCTAGAATTTCCTCTCTAAATAGCTATGCCACTTTGACTGAAAGTTGTTAAACAAGATAAGTGGAGTGGGGACATTCCTGTCCCTCAAAAACAGTTAACCAAGAATTTTAAAGTCAAAAGTGTCAGAATCGAAGAACTATGGAATTACTTCTGAGCAATTTCCTTTATTGTTCCTTACCTATACACAGAAATCTTTCCAAACTAAACTAAGTAGTTGCATCACTATAGATATATTCTGAGAATTGCTAGGGAAGATCTTACTTAATTCTCTTCACAGGATCCAATCTGAGTTGGTCATTGGAACCAGAGGTTCATTCTTCCAGACTTTTGGACTCATGCTGGAACCCATCCTCAGGGAATTTCTCTCTTTCCAGAATGTGTGCACTAGGGTGTTCTATGTGTAGTATTTATATGGTGTCTGATTGTGTGTGGCTTTTAATTGTTAACTCTCTTTCTCCCAGCCAAACTACGGTATCTAAGCTTCACTGCCTCTTTGCCTTCTAAAGTTCAGCCCCTCTCTCTAAATGTCTATGGAGATTCTTAGTCATCCAAGTCATGGTTGTCCCAAATGTGCTTTTTCAAAAGACAACTGGACTTCCTTTGTTTTTCCTTGAAGACATTTCACTTCTCATCCAAGAAGCTTCTTCAATTCCCACAGCTTCTTGAATGAGAAATGAAACGTCTTCAAGGAAAAACAAAGAAAGTCCAGTTGTCTTTTGAAAAAGCATCTTGGGACAGCCCCTCCCTTGTGGGAATGCAGGCAACATTCCATCACATTGGTCAGCTCTGGGTTCAGCTTTCTTAAATCTGAGTCCATCTATAGCAGGCACACATTCACAGAAACAACACTTCAAAGAAATGTGAGTTACACCCTTTTCAACTGTACAAAACTTTCGTATAGACCAGCGGTTCTCAACCTGTGGGTCGCGACCCCTTTGGGGGTCGAATGACACTTTCACAGGGGTCGCCTAAGACCATCGGAAAACATATTTCCGATGGTCTTAGGAACCGAGACACCGCTCCTCTATCCGGCCGCCGCCTTCCTCCTCTTCCTCCACCGGCTCCTCCACCTCCAGAGCGCCCTTTTCCGACAGCTCCTGCTCTTGTCACCGCAGCACCATCGTGCGCACCCCCGACACCGCCCCAGGCCGGCTCAGCTGTGTGGGCGGCTGGGCCGATCCGAGCCAGATATGGGCCGCTGCTGGCGCTGCTGCTGGGCTGTTCTGCCGCTGCCGCCACTGCTGGCTGAGCTGAGCTGCGGCGCCGAGCCAGTCCCCACGCCTCCTGGTTGCCCGGCCTCGCTCCGCCCCGGCCACCCTCTGCGCCGTGCCGGAGCCTCCCCCACACTGCCCGGGCCCGCCTCCCTTGCCGTTGGAGGCCGCCTTGGCCCTCCGACGCCTGGCATGGCCCTGGGGCTGGTGAGCAGGAGCGGCTCCTTCCTGGTTCGCTGGGCTCTGGGCCTTGGAAGCGGCCAGGAGCGGCTCCTTCCCGGCTCGCTGGGCTCCTTCCTTCCTTCCTTCCTTCCTTCCCTCCTTCATTCCTTCCTTCTTCTTCAATCTTCCTTCCTTCCTTCCATCCATCCATCTCCTTCCCTTCCCCTTCAATCTCTCCTTCCTTCCTTCCTTCCTTCCTTCCTTCCTTCCTTCCCACTTCAATCTCCTTCCTTCTCCATCTCCTTCCTTTCCCCTTCAATCTTCCTTCTTTCCTTCCTTCCCATTTCAATCTCCTTCCTTCTCCATCTCCTTCCTTTCCCCTTCAATCTTCCTTCCTTCCTTCCATCTCCATCCCTTCCCCTTCAATCTGTCTCCTTCCTTCCTTCCATCTCCATCTCCATCCTTGCCCCTTCAATCTCTCTCTCCTTCCTTCCTTCCTTCCTTCCTTCCTTCCTTCCTTCCATCCCCCTTCAATCTCCTTTCTTCTCCGTCTCCTTCCTTTCCCCTTCAATCTTCCTTCCTTCTTTCCATCTCCATCCCTTCCCCTTCAATCTGTCTCCTTCCTTCCTTCCTTCCATCTCCATCTCCATTTACATCCCTTTCCCTTCAATCTTCTTCCTTCCTTCCATCTCCATCCCTTCCCCTTCAATCTCTTTCTCCTTCCTTCCTTCCTTCCTTCCTTCCTTCCTTCCTTCCTTCCTTCCTTCCTTCCTTCCTTTCCCCTTCAATCTCCTTCCTTCTCCATCTCCTTCCTTTCCCCTTCAATCTTCCTTCCTTCCCTCCATCCCAACATTTTTGAGCAAGGAAGAGTAAGCTTCTCCTGCGAGCATTGCTATATTGTTTTTGTAATTAATCACTATGCTTTAATTATGTTCAATTCGTAACAATGAAAATACACCCTACATATCAGATATTTACATTACGATTCAAAACAGCAGCAAAATTACAGTTATGAAGTAGCAACGAAAATAATTTTATGGTTGGGGTCACCACAACATGAGGAACTGTATTAAGGGGTCGCGGCATTAGAAAGGTTGGTATAGACAGATGTGAAAGCCAGTCAGTGGTTGGGCCAAAGCCATAGTTCAAATAATACATAATGGTGATATGTAAGTGATATCCTTTTTCAAAATGAAAGTCTTGGAGGATTACTATCATACTTTTTCTGGCATTAGCCACAGCAAATTCACTTAAGTCTTTCAGGGGCCAGTACCCTAAAAAGCAACCTCTCAGATACTTACAGTTCTTCATTCACACAGTTTCTTTTCTAGAAATTTACCATTTGCTGTTTGGTTTACTAAAGCTGTAAATATAGACTGACATTCAAATGGGACTTTCATCCCTGTAAAAGTCCCAAATAGCATAACAATCTTGGCAATATACGGTATGTATAAGGCCACACTTGGAATACTGCATCCAGTTTTGGTCACCATGATGTAAAAGGGATGCTGAGACTCTAGAACAGCGGTTCTCAACTTGTGGGTTGTGACCCCTTTGGGGGTCGAATGACACTTTCACATGGGTCGCCTAAGACCATCGGAAAACACATATTTCCGATGGTCTTAGGAACCGAGACATCGCTCCTCTATCCGGCCACCGCCCTCCTCTTCTTCCTCCAGCAGCTCCTCCACCTCCAGAGCGCCCTTCTCCGACAGCTCCTGCTCCTGTCACCACAGCGCCATTGTGTGTTCCCCCGACACCACCCCAGGCCGGCTCAGCTGTGTGGGCGGCTGGGCCGAGCCGAGCTAGATCTGGGCTGCTGCTGGCGCTGCTGCTGGGCTGCTCTGCCGCTGCTGCCACTGCTGACTGAGCTGAGCTGTGGCGCCGAGCCAGTCCTCACACCTCCTGGTTGCCCGGCCGCGCTCCACCCTCGGCCACTCTCTGCACTGTGCCGGAGCCTCCCCCACGCCGCCCGGCCCACCTCCCTTGACGTTGGAGGCCGCCTCGGCCCTCTGATGCCTGGCATGGCCCTGGGGCTGGCGGGCAGGAGCGGCTCCTTCCCGGCTCGCTGGGCTCTGGGCCTTGGAAGCGGCCAGGCCGAGCTGGGAGGGGAGAAGGGGCAGCTCCGAGTGGGAGTTGGTGCTGCGGCCACACCCCTCTCACGTGCGATGAGTCGGGGAAGGATCGTGGTGTTAAAGGGCTGCACGGCATGGAAAGGGGCTCCCACGACCCCACCACTGCGATGGCACTCAGGAGGCTGGAGGGGTGGGCAAGTCCCGGGGGCGGCTGGGAGAGGGCAAGAGGTGCCGGGATGAGGATGGGGGGGGGGCTGCAGGTTGGCGGGTGTGAGAGAACGGACGGCAGCTCCGAGGAACACGGATCCTCCACGCGACTTCCGAGGCACCAGAGGTGACGCCACTTGGCTCTCTGCCAGGCTCTCCGCCAGAGCCTGCTCCCCTCCCCGGGCAATTGTGAGAGCTGTTTGTGCGTCCTTGCCTGCGGGCAAAAGTGTGTTCCCAGGCTGAAACACAGCGCTTTTCCTACTGCTTCTCCTCCCGTTGGTCAAAGAGGCAGATGCAATTTCCCTTTCCCTGGTTCTTTTCATCTGGGCTGGAAAGGACAATTTGGGCTATTTTATTCCGCTTTCTATCAATCGAGGCAGATTACAGAGCCGCGATCCACTCCTGCGAGCTGGCAAGGGGGCGCCGAAATCAAAGGAGAAAACTCATTTTGATGAAAGGATCCCTCTCCCCCACCCCATCCCCCACCGCAAGCAGCGCCAGAGTTTGGAAAGGCGCTGGTCTGGGACCCTTGGCTATGGGGACAGGCCGGCAGCGGCTCTGCTCAGATGTGAGGGACAAAAAAAAAACCGTCTGGAAGGGAAGAGAAATCATTTGAGCGGATTCCGTTTGGATAAGGCTTCGCGGCTCAAAGCGTTGGCACCAGTTTTAATCCGGGTGTTTGTGCTTTCTTACCCCTGCGCATGCGCGCCTGTGCATTTTCCCCGGTGGTAGCCAAAAAGGGAGGGGAAGGGGCAATGGGAAGCATCCTTTGATACATCATTTGCACTCCCGCCTCCCCAATAAGGCTTATTTGGAAACCTGGCTTCCTCAATCAGTCACCGGGGGTTAAAATATCTTTCCCCATCGGGCATTATAAAGCACCTTTTCCTTCCTTCCTTCCTTCCTTCCTTCCTTCCTTCCTTCCTTCCTTCCTTCCTTCTTTCCTTCCTTCCTTCCCACTTCAATCTCCTTCCTTCTCCATCTCCTTCCTTTCCCCTTCAATCTTCCTTCCTTCCTTCCTTCCTTCCATCTCCATCTCCATCCCTTCCCCTTCAATCTGTCTCCTTCCTTCCTTCCATCTCCATCTCCATCCCTTCCCCTTCAATCTCTCTCCTTCCTTCCTTCCTTCCTTCCTTCCTTCCTTCCCCCTTCAATCTCCTTCCTTCTCCATCTCCTTCCTTTCCCCTTCAATCTTCCTTCCTTCTTTCCATCTCCATCTCCATCCATTCCCCTTCAATCTGTCTCCTTCCTTCCTTCCTTCCTTCTTTCCTTCCTTCCATCTCCATCTCCATCCCTTCCCCTTCAATCTCTCTCCTTCCTTCCTTCCATCTCCATCTCCATCCCTTTCCCTTCAATCTCCTTCCTTCCTTCCATCTCCATCCCTTCCCCTTCAATCTCTTTCTCCTTCCTTCCTTTCCCCTTCAATTTCCTTCCTTCCTTCCATCTCCTTCCTTTCCCTTTCAATCTTCCTTCCTTCCTTTCATCTTCATCTCCATCCCTTCCCCTTCAATCTGTCTCCTTCCTGCCTTCCTTCCTTCCTTCCTTTTTTCCTTCCTTCCTTCCATCTCCATCTCTTCCGCTTCAATCTCTTTCTCCTTCCTTCCTTCCTTCCTTCCTTCCTTCCTTCCTTCCTTTCCCCTTCAATCTCCTTCCTTCTCCATCTCCTTCCTTTCCCCTTCAATCTTCCTTCCTTCCTTCCCTCCATCCCAACATTTTTGAGCAAGGAAGAGTAAACTTTTCCAGCGAGCATTGCTATATTGTTTTTGTTATTAATCACTATGCTTTAATTATGTTCAATTCGTAACAATGAAAATACACCCTGCATATCAGATATTTACATTATGATTCATTCAAAACAGTAGCAAAATTACAGTTGTGAAGTAGCAACGAAAATAATTTTATGGTTGGGGTCACCACAACATGAGGAACTGTATTAAGGGGTCGCGGCATTAGAAAGATTGAGAACCACTGTTTTAGACCTACTGCCTTTTCTCCTCTCCAATATGGCTGCAATTCTTTCTGCCTGTTTTCCATAACATCAGCATACTGCAAAATTGTTCTTTGTGCTGCATGGCTTTGTTCCTTCTCACTATGTTGTCTTTGAGTAGACTCCTCCAAAAGGTGAATTTGTTGTCTAAAGGTGACAGTGCCAGCCACATTATGGTGGCTATTAGTATTTTCTGACCTAGCTGGGTGGTCATGAGACCAATGAAGAAAAGTGGCAGATTTGTAGAACTCACTCTGAAAGAAATATCAGGGGAATAAACACTGTGTATAAGATCCCAGTGTGGCTGGAACAAACATGCAGTTTAACACTTCCAACTGCAGCTTTTTCTGCCGTCTAGCAAAGACACAGTGGTGGAAGAAAATTGTTTCCTGTCCAGGTAGCCAAGTTTTAGACCAAATAAAATAGGAAAAGGAACCATGTCCAGTATATAAGTTTTTTATAATGTTGAAAAAGCTAGAAATAAATTATAAACACTCTTCCATATTTCCCTCATTTGTTTTTTTTCTTCTATTTATTATGAACCTATTCTTGCTTTGCATCTTCATGAATTGATTATATGTTTGGGTGGGGCAAATAAACCAGGAACCCATAAACTGTACATCATACAAAACCACATCTGTAACCAGCAAGTTAGCAGCAAACTAGAATTTCAGTTGTTTATTACCTAAAATATGTTTTATTCACCAACTCCTTTCCTACATCATGTTCTTCTAAAAATAATCCATGCTGTGGGTTAGAATGATTTACAAACACAGCCAATGAGACAATCTTCATCCATTACATTATCTTTAAAAGCGTTTTTTTTAAAAAAAACAAAGCAAAACAACAACAACAATTGTGATGACTTGTGCCTAAAGAATCACCTCCTTTGGGCTAGGAAGGTTGTAGCTGAATCCATTTTTTCTCCCATCTTTATTGTGAAATCTCTATTATAATATATCTTGGACTGAGTGAAGATAGCATAATTCTTATTCTGGTGTACTCTATGAAGAATGTCAGCATTTCACTGTTAGATTTTACTGCAATGCAGCCAGATAGCTGACCCAAGAGAAATGGTGATGCACTGAGCAGGTGAAGATTCTATTTTAAATGATTGCAAAATTCAAGTCTTCATTTGACACAGTGACATCTGAGGGTTCCACCACAGAGCCACCATCTTGTTTAACAAGAGAGATAAGTCTTACTTGTTCTTCTTTCCA
Source organism: Bothrops alternatus (assembly GCA_034064705.1). NCBI lineage: Eukaryota > Metazoa > Chordata > Lepidosauria > Squamata > Viperidae > Bothrops > Bothrops alternatus. Next base: position 4,901,461 of record JARGCV010000589.1, read on the forward strand.
AGATGATAAACCCATGACTCCAGCATCTCTCCCCACATAAGCTCAATTGATGCAGAAGGTACCAGGCTAGAAAGGAGAAGACTGTGAGTTCTAGTCCCGCCTTAGCCATAAAGCCAGCTGAGTGACTTTGGGCCAGTTACTTTCTCTAAGCCCAACCCACCTCACAGGGTGGTTGTTGTGGGGAAAATAGGAGGAAAAAAGTGTGTTGGATATGTTTGCCACTTTGAGTTACTTGTAAAAATAATAAGAGTGATATACAAATAAATAAAGGGTCCTAAAAATAATGCCTCATTCACATTACAATAATAGCTTCATCCAATAGATTAAAACTAAGATTTCCTCAAGAGCATTCTGCATTTTTCCTTCCTGTTTTTATCTCAAAAACAACCTTGTATGATAGATTAAACTGAGATGGGATGACAGGCTTAGAAAAGTCATACACTGAGTTTCATGTCCAGTCCAGTACATTAATCTTGCACCAGAAGGGAAAAGTGAGTTTGAATTCTCATTTCAAAAGTAACTGAGACTAGAAAAAAGGATGGATTCAGGATGCTGATATTTGACTTACCTAGTTTTATTAATGTTCAGAAACACTGTGGACATACTAGGTCTTGTTGGATATTGATGCAACCATAGAGAATGATCCTACATAGTGAAATAGGAAATAGGGACAAATTCCACCAAGATTAAAATTGGGAATAGCCAATAAGATCTTCTGAGAACCAAACCCAAGACATCTAATGTGCAGACTTTTTAAATTTTCAAGGATCAGAAGCAACATTTCACTGACCATATTTCTTTTTCCTCTGGCACACTGGTTTCACTTTTTATAATTTCATAATGAGCAAAAACTTAGCAGATGATTTGTTTCTCAGCAGCCAGGCCTAGAAATAAATTGCACTAGATTGCTACCTTATTTCTTGCTGTCTGACAGATGTTTAAAGCCCAGGAGCCCCGCTTGAAAAAGTTTGTCAACATCTCTTCTCCTGGTACCAGGTCTCAGAGCAAATGGGAGTAGAATGATTTGTTGTCCCAGTTGTGTACTAAAGAAACAGCTTCGCTTTGGCCCGGAGAAATTAGGGTACTTTTCATCTCAATCTCAGTAGTTTAGCCTTTCTCAACTTGCTTCCTGGGAGCTTTGTGCTACTCCACTTCCATGATAGTCCCCAGCCAGCGTGATTTAGCTGAAGATTATGGGAGTTATAATCCAGACATGAAGAAAATACCCAGTTGGGAGGGATGGAGGTAGTTTTATTGGAACAGAATAATTAGCTGGAAGGCAGAAGCAGGCAGAATGTTTCTCAGGGCAGGCTTTAAAGTCCAGAATAAACAATCTCTCCAATATGCAATGGACTTTAATACTAGAAGATAAGACAGCCAGGAATATACTGGCCAAGTGCCAAAAGAACAGGGCTCCTGTAGCCTTAATAGTTGTGAGATGTATCTCTATATGTAGATGGATGGATGGATATAAAACAGGTATGGTTTTCTTACCTGTCTTCTTTACCAAAGAATGTGAACCTTGGGGGAGGTGGAGGGGGAGGTGAACTCGTGAACTCAGACTGATCTATTTCCTTTGCAGTATATTGCAAATGTCCAATTCAATAGGTTGAACATGTTATCTCACCCCAGTCACATAACTGAAGTTACATTTCCATACATTCTAATCTGGAAATAAACCAACCAGGATTTATTTCTGAATAAAGAGACATAGGAATGTGGTGAGACAGATTTACAGTTCAAATCCTTGCTAGAAAAGTAACTGAATTAATCTGGCTGTATTCTTCCATAGGCAATTGCAGGGCTGCATTTTTAGCAGCTGCTTAGTCTGATTCATTTATAAAAATGATACAATTATCAATTCATCTGGGTAATTTGAGGAAAGCTAATTGTAGTAGTTCCTTTGTCTCTGTAACCACAAGTCACAGTCTCAAGGTGCATTTGCTGAATCTTTGTATTTACAAGGGAGTATTTTCTAATCACTTTCCTCTGCCTTGTGGAAATAGACCCACAAAATGCTCTTGACATTCTTTTGTGTGTGCTTACAGGGTGAAATAAATGGGTGTGAAAAAGTGAGAAGAAATGAATGTAAACTGCTTTGACACAGGGAAGTAGGATGTTTTCTGGTTGCTTGTTCAGTTACCATGGAGTGTTCCTGTAGAAGTCAGTTTATGAAATCCTTTGTATCTTCCAGCCCAAGAAATGATATATCTGTAAACCACTTCGACAGTGGGATTCATTGCTTAATGTTAGCAGCCCTTGCTTCACCTGAGACTGCCAAGTGACCTGGCAGTGGAAGTATTCCTTGTATGCAAACCTAGAAGAGGGGAGAAAGAGGAGGGGGATATTATGCCTGGCATCTAGTTTTTGTCTGCATGGCTGTGTTTATTCTCTCATCCTGCCCCCTGAAGGGAGACGAGCAAGCAATAATTAGCACAAATTGGAGCTGAATGAAAACAGGTGGCAGGTTAGCCCATCGCTATTAGAGAAAGGCCCGAGAGCAGCAGGAGGATCATATGTATGGTGCTGCTTCTCTGTGGGACTGATCAGAAATATTTGTTTAGCCCTGGGAAATCCTTAATTTGCATATCAATACATAAGTGAGCATCTGAAACTTGACTAAGTTTGTTCTCACAAATGAAGGCAAATATAGGTGTCCCAAGACAATGTTGTAGGATCCAATTTGGGTCGGTCACCAGGACCAGAAGTGAGCTTTTAAGACTTGTGCTGGAGCCCATCCTCAGGGAACTTCTCTTTAGTGGAATGATCTTTTTTTGATCATTTAAGTTTGATCTTTTTAATCTGGGTGAAGTGGTGAGCCTAGCTGGTGGACAACTATAGTTCACTAAGATGGAGTAATAATAAAACTAGCTAATCACATTTTAGCCTAGGAAGTTGTACAAATCTGGTTTATGTGGCTAGCTGATGATTCAAAATGCGGAATGAATTGAAAAAAAGGAAGTGGTGCTCTGAAAACACAACATTGAGGATTGAGCAGATGGTTCTTCTTACCCTTGCCCTGTTACTGCATCTTGAATTGTAGCTGTAGATTTCAAAGCTATTAGTTCCAGAGCGTTACCATCTAAGGTTGCAGCTCTCATAATTCCTACCGGAATGACCAAAAATTGTGCTGACTATGAATTCTGAAAGTTGTAATAGAAATGAATCTGGTCAGCAGTAGATTGAGCAAGACCTGAGTCAGGGTGCTAGCCCATGGGTTACTAGGAAGCCCAACAAAGCTACAGATTTAAATGGAAGGCACCCGGTATTTCTCCTTTGTGTGTGACTGATCAGGCTATTCTGTTGTCAATTCAAGGAGGTTTCAAAGGAATGATAGTGAGCTACTGAAGCATGAGGACAAAAAAGAAAAAGAAAAAACACTGAAGTACAGGATTGTGGAGAGTTATCTGTTGCAAGACTAGGTTCCTCCCTTTTTCCCTGGTAGGATTTCCGAGCAGTTACTACTAGCCACAGGGGTACCAGCTTTCAGTTCAAGGCAAAAGATTTTGCTTTTTTTTACAGCTTTAAATGCAAAAAGAAAAAAAAGACAGGAATGGCTTTCCTTACATAGCTTTTTTTTTTTTTTTTGCTCTAGGAAGCACCTCCCTGAGTCCTCTGCGTATTCCTAAATGTAAATATTTTAGACTTGTTCCAAGTCTAAATTTTGGCATTTTAAATAGTAAAATTTAAGAGGTATCTGAAGCAAGAGGTTATTGAATGTACATTAGAGCAAGATGATTCAGGAACTCCCAGCAGTTCCAGTATTAACTGTTTATCTAGGCTGGTATATATGGGGCACATGTGAGGGTTAGCTCACTGGGCTTCAGAGTGGCTTGTGCTGTTGAGTTTGACTCCATGTCACAGCAGTGCTGCATCTTCCTCTGTTGCCTGGTTACCTAATTCCCCAGCTCTGCAGAGCTGCTACAGCAGAGATGCTGTTGGCTGATAGGAACCTGTTGTGTGATTCCCCTGTAATGTTTAATTGGAATAGAGATTGATGGTTTGCATTAAAGCACAGACAGCTTGGACCAAGCTGGACTGAAATGGAGCTGCCTCTTGGCTGAGATTAGGTAGCTTTATAAGCCAAAAAGGCAAAAGGAGAGTAAATCCAGGGCCATGAAAGGAATTGAGAGAGAGGGTTTATGAGTACAACTCTGGGATGGCCCTTCATGCAGTGCCAAGCCGAGAGCAACCCACCTTTAATCCACCTTTGCTTCTTTTAAAAGGGTTAGTTGCAGTGTGTGGAAAGAGAAGTATGTGTGGAAAGAGAAGGGGCCAAGGGGCAATTGTCTGTTTGCAAGCTTCATTGAGTCCATAGAGAAGAAGGTGTAAGAGAGGTCTTGTTTCTAGATATCTCTTACTCCATTTTACCCTTGTTCTTGCTACAATAAAACAGAATGCAAATAGATTTCTGACTATTTAAATATGTGAGCACATGTAACATCTATAAGTGGCATATTAGCTCACCAATCCCAGCCTTACCAATTTCTCACATCATAGGGTTGCAAAAGTCCTGATGATTGTTAGATGGCACAAAAGAGACAGAAATTCAAATTCATGGTTGCCATCTAGTGGTCATATAGATTTTCCAACTTTTTTTCCATTTTACCAGCTCAGTTATGGTACTCAACATATGGGTGGACTGCCAAAAAAAACTCCTTTCAGCTTTTGCATGGAGTTCAGCTTATCTTTAGAAGTAGCATAACACTTTTACTTTGTGCGTTTTTACAAGGGAAAATTTCCTCTATTTTCATTTAAAACCATTTACCTACCTCCTCCATGCAGTGTGTGACTAAGAGGGGGGGTCACTGCATCCTACAAGTATGCATCTTGTATTGGGGCACCAATAGAGCTCAGACTTCCCTGTATGAATGAAAAGAACACCTTAGACTATGTACACAAATTCTATCCCCCAATCTTCCTTGTTGCTTTTATGGATGAGGTTCCCTGGTAGGAAGTCTTAAAATTGTCTGCCTTCAGATACTTATCGGTGGATCATATTAGATTTACACTTTAATAAATTTCTTTTATGTAGATGAGCCAGGTGATTCTGTTTTCCCCTATAAGGAAGATTCAAGATCCAGAGGGTTCCTTCTAGCCCCCCTACTAACTATAGTAGGAGCACCACCTACTGATTTGTCAGAATAAAAGCATCTCAGGATATCTGGGTGGCTTTCTGAACTGCCTTGCCGCTCTTCTGACTTAAGCTATTGATTGGCCACTTGAGCAAGCGTTATCATCATGACTATTGATTGGCTACTTCAGCTGGCAAGAAATAACCAGCTATAAATACAGTATATGTTTTCATGAACAAAATGACAGGAATGGGCGATTCTCATTTCGGCCTCTGAAAGCAGAAGAAGCACATTCTTTATTCAATCTTGTTTAAATCTTGATGAGAAATGATAGCATTCCAAGCTGAAATTTCAATCCAAATTAGAAGATTCATTCAGCCAGTGTAATTACAGGTATTTTTTCAAGATAGGTATGTATACTGAATCTGTAAATTCTGTAACCATAAGCCTGAGTTTAAAATACTTGTATTTTCCTTATTTGTCTTACTTCCATTCATTTGTAAAATCTGGAGTGTCGTAGATATTGGAATTTTATAGTGGTGTTTTGAATTACTTTTAAGGGTATTCTCAAGACAATGCTTGGGAAAGAAGATTAATACAGCAGCTGGTCTTATAAATGAGCATGAGGAATGATTAGCTATCAAACTTCGTAAAAAATTCAGGTAGATATGTAAGATAAAAAATCTTATTTTGCTGGACACTACACCTAAATTCCCCTGATTTTCAGATTATGAAAAAGCACTTCCTAGCTTTCATTCATAATCTAGAAAACTAGAAACTGGAAAACTATCAGGCCCACTTTTTGAGAAAAGGCAGGACACATGTATCCCAGAGAGTGCCCTCTCTTGCATCACCACTTATATTCTACTTTCGGAACATGATGGGTTGAGAGCAAACATGGGTGCACCTCCTCTCACATGTACCTTAGGGTTAGGGTTCCGGTATCCAGGAGCATGGGTAGGCTGATACACTGAGCAGGAGGAAGACACCAGACTCTTTCCTCCCAAGTCGCTTTGGCCTTTAACACCAAATGAATATACAACCAATGAGTGAGGTGTTTCATGATCCCAAACAGCTGGTACTCTTGACTATGTTTTGCTTGACATTCTGGTTTAAACAAAAAAGCAAACTGGGAATTCCAGTACAGCAAACCTATTTGTTAGATAAATATATTTAGCAGCACATTGTAAGTGGCTGCGTCTCCCTGCCATGTTTAAATTTGGTAGCAAACATCAGTCAGCCTAAATAGCACAATGGCCTAAGATATTGCTGTGGATAATGGGGCAGATAGATCTCTGCCAAGCAGCCCTTTCTCCTTATCAGCACAACTGCGCTATGCAGTCTGTTAGGAAGGATGCATTGCCCAGGTTGCAGACATTCTTCCCATGCTGTAGCTGGCTTCACTACCTGGGCTTGCCTTCTCCTCTGGAAACTGCTCTCTGATTGGTCCCAAACCTCTCAGCCAGCATGGAGCACACTTGCCTGTGCCAGGCTTAGCCCATCTAATGAGCAACGTTTAACTTCTGCCTCTCCCAGGGAAAACACTAATTATGCATCTATAAATAAAATATGGGCTGTAGCTGCATGTGGCTGGCACGCCAGGCCATTCTGCAGAGGCCAAGGAATTGTATTTCTCCACCCTGCCCACAAGCAGTTCCAGGAGGCTGATAAGTGGCTTTCAGGAAGAAGGTTCCTGTGGAACAAGTAGAGAAAGAGTAGAACATCTGACCATAGGGGATGCAAAATGGCTGGAATGCAAGAGGAAAGGAAAAATTTTCTGTCAGCCCCACTTGGCTCTGATATTAGCTCTCTCCTTCCCCAAGAATATTGTGGTCCAGTAATTCAAGGGCCAAGATTAAGGCAAAGTGACAATGGTACTATGTACCATAGCTTTTTGTTCAGCTAGAACCTTCCTAATGCCGCAACCCTTTAATACAGTTCCTCATGTTGTGGTGACCCCCAACCATAAAATTATTTTCGTTGCTACTTCATAGGAAGGAAGGAAGGAAGGAAGGAAGGAAGGAAGGAAGGAAGGAAGGAAGGAAGGAAGGAAGGAAGGAAGGAAGGAAGGAAGGAAGGAAGGATCTTTGGAGACTCATGTTTTCCCAGATGGTGATGAACTGCAACTCCCAGCATTCCCCACTCTTCCACAGTGCTTTTTAGGGCTCTGGGGATGGTAGTCTGGAACACCCCATCCTCATCCTCATCCTCATCCCGGCACCTCTTTCCCTCTCCCAGCCGCCCCCCCGGACCTGCCCGCCCCTCCAGCCTCCTGAGCGCCATCACAGCGGCGGGATCGTGGGAGCCCCTTTCCACGCCGTGCAGCGCTTCACCGCCATGACCCTTTCCTGACTCATCACACGCAAGAGGGATGCGGCCGGAGCACCAGCTCCTGCTCGGAAGGCGCCACTTCTCCCCTTCCGGCCCGTCTGGCTGGCCTCCGACGCACATGCGGGCATCGCCCTCTTCCCCACCGCCTGGCTGCTTCCGAGGCCCAGAGCCTGGCGAGCCGGGAAGGAGTCGCTCCTGCCTGCCAGCCCCAGGGCTGCACCAGGTGCCAGAGGGCCGAGGCGGCCTCCGATGGTGAGGGAGGCAGGCTGGGCAGCGCGGGAGAAGCTCTGGCGCGGCACAGAGGGCGTCCGGGGGCAGAGCACAGCTGGGCAACCAGGAGGCATGGGGACTGGCTCGGCGCCACAGCTCAGTTTAGCCAGCAGCGGCAGCAGCGACAGAGCAGCCCAGCGGCAGCGCCAGCAGGGGCCCAGACCCAGTTCGACTCAGACTGGCTGCCCATGCAGCTGAGCTGGCTCGGGGCGTCGTCAGGGGTGTGTGTCAAGCCCCTGGGCTTGCCATGAGCCGGGAGATGGGGAGGACGCAGCCAGCAGCTGGCCAACATCCGCATGGCCCCCATGAGCACTGCCCGACTCCCGAAGTCAGCTAGGAGTCAGGTCGGCATCCGGATGTCGGTGGGGAACCACCAGGACTGCTACACATTACCCAGCTACCGACAAGCAGCTGAGAGTCGGCCCAGTATGCGCACATCAGCTGGGAGTCGGCCCAGCCTCCACGTTTTGGCCCAGCTCCTGGGAATCAGCTGGTAGTCGGCCCGGCTCCAGGCCAGCAGCTGGGAGTTGGCATGGCTGCCGCAGGATGGCACTGTGGCAGCAGGAGCAGGTGCTGTCGGAGGAGAAGGGCGCCCTGGAGGTGGAGGAGCCAGCGGAGGAGGAGGAGGAGGGCGGCGGCGGCTAGATAGAAGAGCGGTGTCTTGGTTCCTAAGACCATCGGAAATATGTGTTTTCCGATGGTCTTGGGCGACCCCTGTGAAAGCGTCGTTCAACCCCCAAAAGGGTCGCTGAGCTAGAGATATGACAAAGAAAAGGGCACAAAAGTGGGGCTACCATATCTGAGCTATAAAAATATAGATGACCACCAGAGGGCAGCAGAAAAACACAGAAGATGCTAAAACTTTCTTATCATCTAGCAGTCATCTTGGTTTTTGCAATCCTGATTCTGAAACACCTAACAAAAGTGCCCTAAAAGGCTAAGGAACAAACACTTTCCTCCCTGTGATCATAATCATGCAGCCTTACTTCCTGCTTAGCTATTCTGTTTCTTTTGTTTTTCTGCACCAGCTATCAAATGCCCCTTGACCCTCACACCTCAATGTCCATCTGCCATTGCTGGATTGCTTTGGCTGATTTTTATCATTTGCCCATTTCCCATCATAAATGCTGGTAATTAGATCATAATTGTAATATTTGCATATTCATAACAGCTGAAATTAATCACATTTGCATAACAGTAATGAAAGGGGCTTCATTAATTCCTCAGTTTTTCTTGAATCTGTGCAGATAAATGGCAGTACTGAGTTCTTCATTATTGGTGGCAGGTGACAGGTTTGGTGTGCAGATGGGAAGCTATAGGTTTCTACCGTGCTAAGCTTGTGGAGATGCCCCCTCAATCTCTCATGAAGACGGAAGGGGTACAAATAACACATTTTTGGAGGACTGTGATTCTGAATCTATTACGTTTTGTAAATGTATGCAAACATTTACAGATAACATTGACTTATTTGAGATTTGTTCAGAGCAAACACAGATTGCTAAACAGTACTCTTAAATATGGGGTCATAATAATATTCAACTCTGCTAGCTAACCTCTCTAAACAAAAGCAACCTTTTTCAATTTTAGTATTAGGATAAGCTTTTTCAATTTTAGTATTAGTAATTTTACTATTAGGATAAGCTTCCCCAGCCATGCCTCTCCAGATGTTAATAATAATAATAATAATAATAATAATAATAATAATAATAATAATAATAATAATAATAATAATAATAATATAATGATGACAAATGCATACAAAGCCAAAATTGAGAGGACAGCAACAGACAGTAAATGCCGCCTATGCAAAGAAGCTGAAGAAACAGTGGACCACCTGGTAAGCTGCTGCAAGAAGATCGCACAGACTGACTACAAACAGCGGCATGACAAAGTAGCAACAATGGTGCATTGGAAGATCTGCAAGAAATATCATCTGCCTGTAAACAAGAACTGGTGGGATCATAAAATAAAGAAAGTCATAGAAAATGATAAAATTAAACTGCTCTGGGACTTCAGAATTCAAACAGACAAGCGCCTGCAACATAACACCCTGGACTTAACAATTGTCGATAAGAAAGACAAAAAAGTCTGGATAGTGGATGTGGCAGTGGCTGGAGACAGCAGAATAGACGAGAAAGAACTGGAGAAGATAACAAAATACAAAGACCTACAAATAGAAATAGAAAGACTGTGGCAAAAGCAAGCAAGGGTAGTATCAATAGTAATAGGCCTCTTGGGTGCAATCCCCAAACAACTGGAGCACCACTTGAACACCATTGGCACTGACAAATTCGCCATTAGTCAACTGCAAAAGGCGGCCTTACTAGGAACTGCTTCCATCCTGCGACGATATCTGTAATACCATCAAACATCCACATCTGCCTATCCCAGGTCCTTGGTAAGGACTCAATAGGTAGACAAAAATGCCAAATCCAGTCTAAACATCTGGCTGACTGTGCGATGATCAATAATAATAATAATAGTAATAATAATAGTAATAATAATAATAACAACAATAATAATAATAATGTTGGAAGGACCTTGGAGGTCACCTAGTCCAACATAGACTACAATGTCTTGTAACTGCTTTTGTTAAGGGGAGCTATTATCCTCCAGTAGCTAAACTGTTAAGTTTCAATTGCTGGACAAAAGTGCTTCTTAAGCCTCAAAATTATTGTGTTCCATATGTTGTGGCAGTGGGTATTAATCTTGTGACATGATGTAGTGTCAATGGCATTTCTGCACAATTCCATACCTATCTTCCTGTACCTTTTTATGTTTGTACAATGTATACTATATTTATATCATATATATGGATTCTGTATAGGAGAGGTGAGAAACATGAGGCCCAAAGCTGCGTGGGACTCTTGCTCTTTTTATGATTCTAAGAACTCACATCCCCTGACTACAATAGTTAAAAATCAGCAGTAGTTATCCATCATTTTGAGGAAGAAACACAAAAGATATAGTGAAAGCTTTAGAATAGGCTTAGCAATTAAACTAATAACAGTCCACCTCTAACCACAGGGGGAAAACCCAGAAAATCCTGACTTACATCATTAGGGTTCCTGGGCCATGAGGAATCAAGGTGTTTCAGAGTAAATGGTTTGCCTTAACCTAGCATACCAGGAAGCCCGCAGCATTTAAAATTCCCAATTATGGGAATTTTCTACACAATTGCTTTATTTTATGAGTCGCAAGCATTTATATTTATATAGGATACAGTCATCCTTTCTTTAAATAGCAGTTTTGCTAAAGGGGGTAGGGAAGCACTTTTTTTGAGAATTCGAAATGCAGGATCAAGTTGTTCTAAGAAAAATATAGTTGTTCTTCCAAAGAATGCAGTTGTTGTATTTCGGCACAAAAGAAATATGTAATGTCTACAGCATGCTTGGAGATCAGCATCTCTATTCTTTCCATTTGATTATTCTGTTTCAGTTAGTTGTTTGATAGCTACTTATTCTGCCTTTCTTCAAGGAAGTCAGTGAGACTTACTTCAAGTCCTCACTTCGTTTTATCCCACAACAAACTTTTAGGGCAGATTGGGATAAGAAATAATGACTAGCCCAAAGTCACCCTTTGTCTTTGCTTGACCATTATACTTTATACTTTTAAAAAAAAAAAAAATTAGAATGTTATCCTGTCCACTGTAGAAAAAAAAAGTCTATTTGGACACCTTTATTGTTTCAGGTACAGTAATACGTGTCATTCTCTAAACTGCTACAGCACTTGTCACATGACTATACAAGGAGTCCTCAAGCTACAGCCATTCATTTAATAACCTTTTGAAGTTATAATGGCACTAAAAAAAGTAATTTTTGACCGTTTTTCACACTTACAATGTTGCAGCATCCCTATGGTCATATGATCAAAATTCAGACAGTTCGCAACTGACTCATATTTATGACAGTGTAAGTGTCCCAGTGTCATGTGATCACCTTTTGTGATGACCTGACAAGCAAAGTCAATGGAGAGGCCAGATTCTTTTTTTTTTTTTTGAATCGAAATCATTTGACTTTATTCCACTTGAAAAAGAGAAAGACGTGCAAAATCCTTGTTCTGCAAGTCAGAAACATGATAAGAACAAGAACAAGGCAAAAGAATTAACGCGCCTCTGAAGACTCACCAGAACGGTACATCCCGAGATAATCAAGAATTAGTTGCTACCAAATGCAATAAGGACAATGGCTGCTGTGCTTATACTTATCTGACCTTGACCACTTCAAGACCCGTTATGTTAAAGAAAAAAAAATGAAGTCCACCATGTAAAAAAAGGTTTTTTTTCTTCTTCTTCTTCTTCTGCGGTATCTGCTGTCCTGCTCAACAGAATCCTCACCGCCCTGGGATGCCACTGAGCAGAGGGGCCTTGGCATTCTCTAGCAGCCATGGCTGCAAGATGGAAGAAAGGGCAGCAGCAAGACAGGATGGGGCCGAAGCCAGGGGCTCAGAAGCCTTCGCCTTCTTCATTCCAAGGCAGCGAGTTACTCTAAGAGTTCTTCTTTCTCCCTCTGCAGTTCATGCATCCGTTGTTTGTTCTGCTCCAGCCGGTCCTCCAGCCATTGCAGCAAGGGGCCGCTGATGGCCGACATCTGGCTGCAGAGGTTCTTCGTGAAGACTGAGCCGTTGTGAATCTTGGTTATGGAATCCAGATGGGTGAGGCTGTGGATTTTCCTATACGCATCCTGCTCCTCCTGACACAAGATTTTGGGCAGTTCCACAGCCGACTCGAGGCAAACTTTCCCAATGGTGTTGTGAGGGACGACGTGGATCGGGATCTCAATCCTTTCGTACTCAGAGCTCTTCTGGGCTTGAATGGACTGGAAACAGGTATACAAGACCCGGCCGGTCTTTGTATTTTTATCTTCAATGAAACAAGAGAAGATGAGCCCCACAAAGCCTTGGTCCATCATCTGATACATTGCTTGTGTGCGCACATCTACATGTGATGGCCACACTGTTATGTGAGGATGAGAGTGATACCAGCCTACAACTCTCATGGGCTGTCCTGTTAATTCAGCCAATCTCTCTGCTTCTGTTGAAGCAGCTGAGAGCTGCTCAGGAGAAATCTCCACGCGATCTTTTCTTTTATCTGACCTACGCAGAATGATCACTGAGTGAATGTGAACAATTCGGCTTGTATCAACCTCCCCGATGCAGAGCCCCATGACTTCCTCCTTCTCGGTGCTCAGTGCGTGGTTCAAGCAGACCAGGAAGGCGTCCGCCTCCAAGTGCGCCGCCTGCACTGCCATCCCGGCCGGCTCCGCTCCTCCGACTGCGACTGTCAAGGCGGGAGGAGAGGCTGACCAACGGCGGCCCCGTTCCTTGGCCTGGCCCGGCGCGCGGCGCTCGAGTCCTGCAGCCCTTCCGCCTCAGAGGCCAGATTCATTTAACAACTGTGTTACTAACTTCACAACCGCAGTGATTCACTTAACAACTGTGGCAAAACTCACTTAAAAACTGTCCCGCTTAGCAACAGAAATTTTGGACTCAGTTGTAGTCATAAGTTGAGGACTGCCTGTATTGAATTTCCAGTATACTGTATTGTTTGGGGAGATCATGTTACTTAAAGAAAACATTCCAAGCATGGACAGTGTTCATACTAATGTAAGCACTAGTTTGATTACCTAGAGTTTACTAAATAAATCAATGCTAGCTAGGGTTGCACACCAGGCTAAATTTTGAATGATAGGGTTGAATAATATTCTAAGATCCAAATATAGTACATTTTAATTTAATGTAATGTGTGGACCAATCCATTGTATGATTAAGGAAGATTAGTTTGAAGCACATAGGTATTTTTTTTTAGTCCTAACAGGATCTATCCAGGTCTCTGTCACCCCACAGATAAGCTAGTTTCAAATGAGCAGGAATGCCTGGAATTATTTCACCCGCAAGGATAGCTTGATCAGGTAATATTTGTTTCTACTGCAGTTTGCACCATGAATGTTCCATTGTTTCTTTCTTTCTTTCTTTCTTTTTTGTAGTTCATTTCTACATCCAGACATGAGCACCTGCTTCCTGCCATTGATGGAAGTCTCCCTAGTGTTTTATAAAGTCTGTTTCTAAACCTGACCGCATAATCCAAAATGGCTTTCTTCACAACATACTTTTTCTTGATGTGGACTAATTAACTGATAGACTAATGAACAGATTAATTGATTCATGAAATGATTTTTGAATTGATTGGTATACACTAATGAACTGGCAAAACAATCTGTGTTAGTCAGAAATGTTCCCTGAAAGAGATTCAAATGTTAAGTTTTGATTCTCAGGTAGGATTATATTAATATAAAATGGACTGTATAATAACTCTTGTATAGGATACACCTTAAGCACCTTTGCTAGTGAAATGCTAGATTGAAAGCAGCGTATTCTTATAGGTCAGCCCAATCACATCCTCTGAGACAAATATTGTTGCTTGACACCTGAACCAAAAGACTGACCAAGCAGGAGGAGGAGACATTTGCTCTGAACCTTCAGAACCTTTTTCATAGTTGCCTTAATGAAAATGTAATAGTGAGAATAAGCTGCAGAAAAAAATAAATCAGGATGCTTCTTTAGTAATAGGAAAATAAAATGCAATGGAGTATAGAAAGCCCAGTGTTCCTTACTCTTTCATGCTGGTGGTAGCTGGTTGCTTTCCTAAGAGGACTACTGGTTGTGCACCCTAGGACAAAGCTAAAAGTAGCACTGCCTAAGAACAAGTGGCAGCAGTTTGGCCGCTGCAGGCTGTTATGGGAAACAGATGGTCTCCTACCGGTACTGCCTGCATGCTTGTTCCTACAGCATCGGCTAGAGCCATTGTCCTGATGCTTCCTCTCTTTTCCATAAAGTGCAGAAGACCTCACTCCAAGGACAATTAAGAGAAATATTTCAATATGGGCTGTGCTATCAGATCCAAAAGCTTGTGTGTAGTAATGCCCTTAAAATAAAGAAGAGTAAGAAACGAATGAAGGCAAATATACGTGTCCCAGAATAATATTGCAGGATCCAAGCTGGGTCGGTCACCAGGACCAGAGGTTTAATCTTCTGAGCTTTCAGAATCATGCTAGAGCCCATTTTCAGGGAACGTCTCTCTAGTACAGTGTGTCACACTCTGCTAGACAGAAGTTCTCAACTTCAGAGAGAGGTTCCCTGAAGGTGGGCTCCAGCACGAGTCTGAAAGCTTGGAAGACTAAACCTCTGGTCACGGTGACTGATCCAGATTGGATCCTGCAGTAAGAAATGAATTGCCACAAAGACATGAAAGATTTGAATCTGGTTCTCCCCAAACTTGAGATGTTCGTACCAGCCAGGGGAAATGGATTGCAGATAATTCAGACTTCAACAGCGGTGGGATTCAGCTGGTTCACACCGGTTCGGCAGAACTGATACCTATTTTTTTTGTTGAATTTGGCAAACTGGTTATGATAAATCTGTGTTTTCCTGAACACATCTGGTTTTCGTTCAAGTTCTTTCCAGGTGGCAAAAAAACCTCTCCTCAAAAGTCCAGGAGAGGAGCGAACAAAACCAAATGGAGATGTGGCATCTTCAATCAAGTCATTCAGGCGAAAACTAGGTGGTACTTCTCAGAGGTAATTTCAGGAATAGCTAGCTGTGTGGTACGCTTATGGCTGCCCATCTTGAAAATATAATAATAATAATAATAATAATAATAATAATAATAATAATAATAATAATAATAATAATAATAATAATAAAGTTGGGACCTTGGAGGTCATCTAGTCCAACCCCCTGCTCAGGAAGGAAACCCTATACCATTTCGGACAAATGGCTGTCCAGTCTCTTCTTAAAAACTTCCAGTGTTGGAGCATTTACCGCTTCTGGAGGCAGGTTGTTCCACTGATTAATTGTTCTCACTGTCAGGAAGTTTCTCCTTAGTTCTAGGTTGCTTCTCTTCTTGATTAGTTTCCACCCATTGCTTCTTGTCCTGCCTTCAGGCGCTTTGGAAAATAGCTTGACTCCCTCTTCTTTGTGGCAGCTCCTGAGATATTGGAACACTGCTATCATGTCCCCCCTCGTCCTTCTCTTCGTTAAACTAGACATACCCAATTCCAGCAGCCGTTCCTTATATGTTTTAGCCTCCAGTCCCCTAATCATCTTTGTTGCTCTTCTCTGTACTCTTTCTAGAGTCTTAACATCTTTTTTACATGGTGGTGACCAAAACTGGATGCAGTATTCCAAGTGTGGCCTTATCAAGGCATTGTAAAGTGGTATTAATACTTCACGTGATCTTGATTCTACCCCTCTGTTAATGCAGCCTAGCACTGTGTTGGCCTTTTTGGCAGCTGCAGCACACTGCTGGCTCATATTTAGGTGATTGTCTACTAGGACTCCGAGGTTCCTCTCACAGTTACTACTATTGAGCAAGGTGCCACCTATGCTGTACTTGTGCATTTGGTTTTTCTAGCCTAAATGTTGAACCTTGCTTTTTTCACCATTGAATTTCATTTTGTTAGATAGTGCGCAGTGTTCAGATCTGTCCAGATCCTTCTGTATCTTAAGCCTGTCTTCTGGAGTGTTGACTATTCCTGCCAGCTTGGTGTCGTCTGCAAATTTGATGAGTTCCCCATCTATCCCTTTGTCCAAATCGTTGATGAAGATGTTGAAGAGCACTGGGCCCAGAACAGTTATATTTTATAACTGATTTGGCATTGATGATTGATATTTTAAACAAAATTTCTCTTCTTTCAAATGCACTGCAAGCAAGAAATATAGACATAATAAAGGCTGAAAAACTTGTGATAAGATCTATTAAAGCATTTCAAATGCTTGGAAAGGAAAAGGGTCCGTATGAAAAAAGGGTTGATGAATTAATTACTTCAGAAACCTTCAAAAATATAAAATTTGTAGAAAATTGTCAGTTTGTCGGGCTTCCTCGGGAAAGACTTTTACAAAACATGGTAACAATTTTTTAAAAAAACTAATGGATTGTGAACATTTAAAAACAAATAGTAGACAATTTCAAGATAGGAATAAATTACAATTTCTCAATTTTTTGGAACCAAATTACTGGCATATTGAAGAAGTACTAGTTCCATGGAAAGCAGATGAAGAACAATTGCTCATATTTAATGACATTTTAAATTACCATATTGATATTAATGATTATCATTGAAAACATTTTTAAAAATTCCCAGAACCATGCAATTCTGAAAGTGTTCAAAGAGCTAAAAATATTGTCAGAACAATTAAGTTCAACAGAAGCAGGAAGGGTTTTTTCAAAGATGAACATAATATGTACAGAGAAGTCGTCTAACTGTTTCTAATATATTAAACACAATGACTATTAGTCTAATCCGCCTACCTCTAAAGGAACGGGATCCTACTCCTACAGTGAAAAGATGGTTAAGGATAAATCACACAGCCAATGATGCGCTGATAAAAGAGAAGAAAATTGCAAGTGAGGTCCCCAATCAAGAAGCAATATGGAAATATCTTAAATAACAGTTTTATTGTTTTTGTCAGGTATTATTTAATATTTTTTTCATTAATATTTTAAAACTCTTATAATCTAGTTTTGTGTACTTCTTTTATTGTTCTTATTTAAGTAGTAAATGCATGAATAATATACTTTTTCGTAAATCTTTTTTTTATACTTAAAATGGTAATTAGGGCAGAGAACCAGTTGTTAAATTGTTTGAATCCCACCACTGGACTTAAACCTTGTTGAAAGTGGACTCTCAAGATTTCTAGAGATTGAAGTATCAGCAGTTTCTCTATACCTCTAGCTCTAGATTATTAGTTCCTCCCAGATTTAAGGTTATCCATGCAATTGAGAGGCTTCCAGTTAACGGTTCCTTCTTATTCCCTGGTATCATCATTAACTTACTGTTGGTTAACTGACTGTGGGTGATGTACTTCTCTTTTAAAAAAATCTTTTACCTGTTCTTTAAAAAAAACACACCAAGCACCTGTTTTAGGTAAATTAATGAGAGGCAGTTAAAGATTCTATACAAGATGCTAATTGTTCTAATAATGACAGCAAAAGCCCTGATGCTGCAGGTATGTTAGTGCTTCAGCTCCTGTTATTCCCCTGATGCTCTTGGCTTACTCTCTAAAGCAACTGTCACCCCACAGAACACTGGGGTTGGAGATCAGGTAACCTATTATTCAGTTTTGGAAGCCTTGAGAAAAGAGGAGGGAAATGTCCTGAAGTTCAGATGGAAAGTTTAATAGCTCCTGAAGATTTCTTCTAAGAATTCTGGAACTTGAGGCTGGAAAATTATGATGCACAGGGCTTATATTTATTAGTTTGTAAGTTCAGTGGGAGATAAGGTGCAAGTTTGGGGGGAAATGTAGGCCTAAAGGACAAGTCTTGCCAAATATTTGTAATGGGTCTGGTCTTCTTTTGCTATGGCTAGCTGTAGTTCCAGATAATCATCTTTTAAAATGTCTTGGATCCTATCAAAACAAAATGATAGGGGTGATGCCTTTCAAATGTGCCAGCAGACGTTTAGCATATTCTAATATATTCAGAAGATACCAGACTTATATGTGAGGTGGGTTCCAGTCACCATCCAGATATTGCTCAACCACAACTTCAAGTAATCCTGATCAGCAAAGCTATTTGGAAGAAATGCTGGAAGTTGTGGTTCCACATTGTGGGGAATTACTACTGCAGAGAAACAATTATATAGGTATGGGATACACTATCTCAGTCTGCTCTTGATCAGACTTTGCAAACCGATACCTGGTGTTTTTAGCTGTACTCCAGCAGTAGCTTATTCAAGCCAGAGCTTTGGAGTTAGGCCATAGTCCTACTTAGAAGCATGGCCCCTAAATGCAGCAAGGCTGGCTTATCACATTTTGCAGTAAGTGGAGCAATTTGCATTGCCATGCAAAGAATCCCCAATTCAGTAAGAGTATTATGCTCAGGTAGGCCCCAGAAGACCATTAAAATCAGAATCTAAAATTACCTAAGTGCTGCACTGTACTCAGGCTTAGCTCTAAGGTCATGCAGGGAATAATAGTAGATCTTCCATAGCCAAAAGATTCTTTCAAGATCTTAATGACTCAGCACAAACACAGAGCAAAATGAGAATACCTAATATTCATATCCTATTTTTCCACTCACTGGGGGATATGCATGTGCATGAAATGGTATTCAGCAATTGGGCTTATGACAGCTGGCGAGACTAGAATTAATTCAGGTTGGATCTTTGGGGGAGTGATAGAGGTCACTAAGGGAAGGAATCAGATACATTTATCACCCACCAGTGTTTGGTAGTAAATTCTATAAAACAAACAATAAAAAAAGCATGAGGTAAATATCATTACTATACCTCTAAATAGTCATTTAATATGTCCATTTTATTATTACTGATTCTTAAAGAGCTATGATTATAAATAAATTAGAGTCCTGGCATTCAGAAGAGATCAAATTTGGAAATTACTTGGGAATTTGGCACCTGAGTTTGTCCATAACTGGGATGCCGAGCCAAGAAATGGTGACAAATATATCAGCTGCCTGTTCTTTGTCTTTTATTGATGCTATCTTTATTAAGCTGTAGATTCCCTAATGCTGCTGACTTGGATAAGTAAGTGACAGTCATTTTTCTCTCTTTTTCTCTCTTCTTTTCAGCATTTCAAACATAATACTGAGGGGAAAAACGTTCCATAGTGCATTCTCTATGCAGATCTAACCCAAGGACATGGACTGTCAACAGGACTGAGAAAGGATTAGCAACTCAGTGTCACCCAGGCTGTCTTCCTTCCTTTAGTGATTTTCAACAATGATGGCAGAAGGAACACCCCCTGCTGTGTTGTTTGTTGCTAACAATCTTGGTTGATTGTTCAAATGACTTCCAGGACTCGCTAATGATTATGTTTGTTTCAGGAATTGACTACTAGCCAGTGTTGTCAGCCTCTTTACGGATCTTGGCATAGCCTGGCTGAAAATGCAGAAACCAGGAAATTCCTGAAATAGTTGCAGCAGGGGAATTATTTTGAAGGAAACAAACTATTATTCTCCAACTGCCCATGGTAATGGGCTAAACTCCCTGCTTCCTTCTCTCCTGCAGTCTATCAATTGCATAAGTATGTGCTAAGCTTGCCCTCTTTGGTTTAGTACAGGGAATGCAGGCCATCTCATCAGCCATCTCAGTCTAAAATAACTAGTGGAAAGAGACCACTGTAGCTGTGCTTTTCAATTTTGGTATCTATGAGATGTGTTCTGTTCCCAGAATTTCCCAGCCAGCATGTTGGCTGAGGAATTCTGAGTGTTAAAGTCCACACATTGTTAAAGTTGCCAAGCTGAGAAACACTGCTCTATAGAAATTAGGACTAGGTCTGGTTAGCCATTATGCAGGTGATGCTTGCATAGGACAAACATTTTGTCAAGATTCTGAGCCATTAAAAGATCATCATGTTGGCTCAAGACACCAGGGTTGAAAATGTATGTTTCAAGAATTCCAACATGAATTTTATAGATTTAGAAATATGCTTTAAATATGTTCTCAACTTACAAGATATTTATCCCTCATAGCATAGAGGGCTATAGTAAAATAAACTCCAAGGGACACTCAAAAATAAAGTTCTGTTGCAGCAACTGATTTCTGGGGAGAAATCAGCCATAAAAATTGAGTGTAGGTTTCTCTTCAGTTTGAAGTATCTGTCCTGGACCTGATAGCTTTGGCTACACTTTTTAATGTTCTTGCCATTTTCTCCATCACACTGAGATGGGAGCCCTTCCAAGCAACATAGGGGATGGCTTGTGATTTGCAATTGTTCTTTCCCATTCAGATAATTGCTTTAGAGCATTGGGTGAGGAAATTATTATTAAAACTCTCATCTCTTACTGGCAATCCTCCTTTGTTTTTCCATTCTTTATTTTTCTTACATTACAAAAAATGATTGACAGTGAAAAGATATGGCTTTTTATTGATAGCACTTGGAGCCATAGGTCTAGAAGAATGTTATGGCCAGAAAGGTCTTTGGTGGGCTGAGATTAAGATGATATTTAATGCTTTCTTTGTCTCTTTTTGTGCTGAATTCACATGTAGTGTCCATAAACATTACATGTATCCTCATCATACCCACTCTGCCATTAAAAAAGTTTAAATAAAGAACATCTTTGAGATTAAAAAAAAAATCCCTGGATACCAACATTTACTGGGGATAGATTGCAGAGGCCAAACTTTGCTCTGATGTGGAAAAATTGCTATTTTTTTCCTGAATTTTCTATTCCTCGGAATAAAGTGTGCATCAACATTCAGAAGCATGACTTTGGGTTATGATCTGCAGGAAAGATATCTAT
The DNA here is from genome assembly GCA_034064705.1 of Bothrops alternatus. NCBI lineage: Eukaryota > Metazoa > Chordata > Lepidosauria > Squamata > Viperidae > Bothrops > Bothrops alternatus. The sequence goes on from JARGCV010000589.1 coordinate 4,922,395, forward strand.
ATTAATCCTATTATATATATTATTATAGTGTGTGTTATGTACCTGGAGAATATAAAACAAAAAATTCTAAGGAAAAATCTACAGCAAAGCATTTCCTTCCATACACAAGGGCCTCTAATCTTCCTGAACCTGGCACATTCCTCAGTCATACTGAGCTGAAATTACCACCATACCTAACCAATGTGGTCATATTGTACCGGTACTGGTTGAAGATGATGAGAGAGGTGGTTTATTTGGAGGGGGAAAGTTAAAAAGGATCCAGCTTGTGGAGCAAGATTTTGAACCACATTTTCTCTCACATCTATGCTACTGACCTTTGGTCCCCTATTCTACTATTCAGATGAAGCAGCTGAAGAGGGCTCTGCCCATTTTCATCAAAAAGCTTTGAGACTTCCAAGTTCATCTACACCAGAGAACCATCCCCTACAGGATCCTGACACTGAAGAAAAAGTTCAGTTGTATCTGTGCAGCTCCAAGATCTTGGAAGTCAGCTTCAAATTTCCTTTTAAGTGGTATTGTTGCAGATTAAGGATGATAAGTTATTTCATGACACTAATGCAGTTATATCAGTGGCAACTGTTGTGAAACAAAAAAGAATGAAAGGTCAGGATAACACTACAATTGATGGGATCCTAACTCACTCCCATCACTTTATCAATCATTTCATGGCTGTCTCTCCCCCCCTCCCATTTTTTTAGAAGTAAGATTTAGTGATGGATGTTTCCAACACATTCCTTTGACACATGACTTATGTACTGCACTAAGCTACAGTTGTTTTAATTATGTTTTGCTGAATAATTCTCAATTGACAGGGCTCAGCATATTTGACAGAACATTATGCCAAAATCAGACAAGCCAATCTATATGAATTTGTGGAACACACATTAAAAAGAGCCTGTGATTGTGATGTCATTTTGACTTTTTTGACCCATTCTTCAGATTATCCTGTTATTATATCTCAATTTCCATGTACTCCCAGCCACCTGGGATGCATTGAGTTGGATAATGATGATTTAATTTTAAAATGTACTGGATTAGACAGTCTAGCTACTTTGGGGATGATTATTCACTGGTGAAATACCATCTGAAGTCTGGACTGAAGTCATTGTAGCCCATTTCAGCAGCAAAGCCTTTAGGATGGAAAGAGGAAGATCTCTCAAAAGACGGTCTTTAGATAACTCCTGGAGATGCCATGGACCTTTTTCTTTTCTTAGAAGTGAAAAAAAAACAAGAGCCCAAGATCATTTATCCTAAACATAAATATTTGCAATGAATAGATACAAGTGAGCAGGACTGTATATTTAGACCACTATGTAAGTCTAAGGAGGAAGAGAAAGAGTTCAGAGTTTTCCTTTGGGATTGCCAGTACTTTCAAGAGCAAGCCATGTGTTGTTGATAGTGAGTTTTCTATAAAGGTATTGCTTTGCTCATCCTCTGGAGACATCCACAATTGATTTCATAAAGCTGCTACATCCCATGATCAATCTCTATTCCTACTTTTGAGTGATAGCCTGATTTTTCTTGCCTTCTGTTACACTACATATAGTTTCTGAATCACCTGCAAATCCCATGAGAAGTCGCTGAATGAAAATGTTGATCTGTGTCATTTCCTAAGCGAATGAATGATACAGAGTGTTCTGCCACTGACAATCTCATTCATTACTTGTTACCTAATGATGGTTAACATGGCTTGCATTTAAATATGATTAGGAAGAACTGATCTCATGCAAGCCTATCACCTCTCTGCTATTCAGCTATTCAGTAAAACATTTGCATGTTTTCAGTCTTCCCTTGAAGACTGAATAAAGATGCTGCTGCTTTAAGTATCAGTTAAATAGTTTTTTTTAATGACTTGATTCATTAAAGCCTGAACAAAGTTCAGTGTGCTTTGAAGAACAGCCGAGAGGTGCAGTGTTTGCATGAAGTCCAAAGTGCTCCTGAATAAATTTTGAAGGATGCTCAGCCCTAATAATCCACAAGGCCAAAATTTCAGGTTGCCTTTAAACAGTGATATAATGCATGCAGAATTTAAGGTGAGTCATGTAAGTTATGCCAAAAGGCATAAATCAATGGTTCTCAATGGTCATATATACAAAGATACAACAGATGGGACTCAAACATGAGGTGAGTCACTGGAAATGATTCTGTCATGGTGGAATTCAGGTTCTTTAATGAGCAATCACACTTAAGATAACTGTTTGCAGACCACTTATATAGAAGGGTATCATTTCATCACCATCATTTTAGCCATTGTTTATCCATTGCAGGATGAAGGCCTCTTCCGAATGTTTCCAACCAATACTGTGCAGTCCTGAGTTTTCTTTTGCCAATTGAGCCCGCAATACATGATGTCATTGATCCATCTTGTTTTAGGTCTCTTTCGTGGACACTTTTTATCAAGTGGGATCTATTCTATGACTGCCTTGGTCCATGTGCCATACAGGGTATACCACTTTATATATGCAGCATTGAGATGATCTTGACTGACACCCCCCCCCCAAAGCAATGCAAGGCTAGATTTGGTTAATAGTTGAATAAGACACCAGGAAGTAATTCCAGGACAGAATGCTACCCTGAATTTTTTAAAAAATAGAAGTGGTGGCAATAGCAAACCTGTTTCATGATGTTGTCCATGAAACTATATGGATTTGTCTATGCAGTTAGAACAGGGGTTCTCAACCTTGGCAACTTTAAGACTTGTGGACTTCAACTCCCAGAATTCTGGTAGTTGAAGTCCACAAGTCTTAAAGTTGCCAAGGTTGAGAACCCCTGAGTTAGAAGGAATTAAGCTCCCTGAGGAAGTCTTTACCTTTATTGGTAAAACCCAGGACTCATAAGATTGGTTGGTACACTGTATCTTATTAGTCATAATGTCCAGCTTTAAGGTTAACTGTCCATGTTTCTACTGACTTCAGAGAATCCTACACTACACTCTTTCTACACACTAAGTAGGACACAATGAGATGAGTTCTATTTCATCCTTATTCTTCAGGTTTGTCTTATTCACTTTTTTACAACATATTGTAGAAACGGATGTTTTTCTGCATTATTTTAAAACCTTCTTGTTGCTATTTTTTTTTTTTTTTTTGTGTTCCTCAGACTTTTATTTTAAAAACTGGCTCAGGGAGAATGACCCCAAGTACATCAGTAGAAAAACAACAACACAAAAATGACATTTAGTCTCCAAACTGTTAAATTTTCCACAACTAATGCTTGAAATTTCAGGTAGAGAATTTGTCCTTCACAACATCAGCGCCTTTCACTTTTTTAAAAAAAAACCAGCAACACAAGACACAGCCCTTAGATTCTGGCGGAGGAGGGATCATCTCAAATCAGCCCTCCGGCACCAGAAAAATCACCCCTTTGTAGGATTACTTCGCATTTGCATAGCTGTGAATTTAAACACACAGGCAACAGAATACCCACAGCTCAAAGCCGAGGGCCAACCAGGCTGGGGAAGCCAGGTAGATGGAGCGGCACCTATTCCTCCACTTCTGTGCCATCCCTTCCCACCAAGCAGGATCGTGTCCATGCTAGGAATCCTCAATCTTCACGAAGGTAGGCTTCCTCTGTCTCTTCCCTGACAGCCTGCTGAGAGGTCAGTAGCAACGGGTCCTCTTCCTTCAGCTTCAGGAGCTCCTCCGTCTGCACCTCAGCCAGCTTGGTTTCGGCCTTCTGGGACAGCTGCCGCGCTTCTTGGACTTGGGTCTTCACTAGCTGGATGTGGTTGTGGGCTGACACCAAGGCCTGGTCAGCTCCTGACTGATATGCTGCTTCTGCGGCCATCTCTGAAAGTCTCAGGGCGGTCATCCACCTGGATTCCAATTTGAGATATTCTTGCTGTTTTGTCGTCATCTCCACTCGGGCCCCGATGATCACTTGCCAAACCGCATCCTCTTCTTTGGAATTCATTTTCCCCAGGAGATGCGTGTATTTCTGGTACAGGGACACCAGTGTGTAAACTGCCGTTGTATATTCCGTTAGAGCATCAATTAATGCGTAAGTGGTTTGAGAAAGGAGGGTCCCGGTGCTGTCAGTTACTAAAGAGACCGCTCTTCGGATCAAGGCTTCATTGCTTAGAGAACCCGGATCGTGTTTCTGTGCAATAGGAATAGCAGCCAAGGTCATTCCAAATCCCAGAGTGGCCATTTTCTTCCACGGTGCCCTCAATCCAGGTACGCACTGTGTCCTCACATTGGAGAAGAGCGGAAAGTTCCGTCCGAAAAAGGCGCAGCAGCGCCACAGCCAACAGCTCCTCGCCGACGCCATCTTGGCTCTCCCTCTCAATCCTCTTGTTGCTATTTTTAATGTATAATATTTTTTCTAATAAGTTTAACATCCTGACAGAAAGACTGCAGAATTTCCTTTAAATCCTCACACCTTCCCCCACACTGGCATTTATACTACATGTTAGGGGGGGTGTCCCTTTGATTCATTGTTTTCAAATATTACTTCTTTAGGAAGCAAAGGAACATTGATTTAAAACAAATGCAAATCCCCATGGGAATGAGTGACTCTGCTGCCTGTCCCAGAGGGACAACGGAGGCAGGAAACTGATAGAGGGAGGCTTGGTTCTAAGTGCTGGATAGTGGTGGGAAGAAAGCTTTGGATGAAGTGCTTGGATGCAGGGCTTGCTCTGTGTCTCAGCTAGCAGTGGAATTCCCTGGGCTTATAGTTCTGGTGAATTTCAACTGCCATCTCTGAGCCTGGAGTCTTTAAGAGGGGAATTGGGCTTTCCTGAAGCTCTGGCATGCAGTTAAGTTGATGCCTTCAATGCTTTGAAAAATTTTAGTCACTACAATACAATAAGGTGTTGAGATTCTAGAACAGTGGTTCTCAACCTTTTTAATGCTGCGACCCCCAACCGGTCGTAAGTCAAGGACTACCTGTATTTCCCTGCCCGGGAGCGCCGCGCATGCGTGGTGCCACCCCCTGCGCCAGCCAAGGCGTAGCTGGCAAGGGGCAGCGACAGTGCAGGGCGACCACCGGCTGGTGGCCCAAGATAGGTAAGGCACCCCCTGGGCTCCACGCGCGCCAGCAACCCTCCCTGCATCCGCCGCTGCCCCGCTAGCCTTACCTTGGCCACTGCCCATTTGGGGGGGCGGCAGGCAGGCCCAGGCACTCCTGGGGGCCACGGCAGCAACGGCGCAAGGTGACCACTGGCTGGGCCACCAGCTGGCCCAGCCCAAGGGAGGTAAGACATCCGCCGGGCCCCACGCATGCCAGCAACCCTCCCTGCACCTGCTGCTGCCCTGCTAACCTTACCTTGGCCACCGCCCATTCAGGGCGGCAGCAGGCAGGCCCAGGTGCTCCTGGGCGGCCGCAGCAAGTGGCAGCGACGGCACAGGGTGACCACCGACTGGGCCACCAGTTGGCCCAGCCCAAGGGAGGTAAGACACCCGCCAGGCCCCACATGTGCCAGCAACCCTCCCTGCGCCCGCCACTGCCCTGCTAGCCTTACCTTGGCCACCGCCCATTCGGGGCGGCGGCAGCGATGGCGCAGGGTGACCACCGGCTGGGCCACCAGTTGGCCCAGCCCAAGGGAGGTAAGACACCCGCCAGGCCCCACGCATGCCAGCAACCCTCCCTGCGCCCGCCGGTCTCCCACCTCCCATCCCTGGCCCTCTTTTACTTACATTTTTAGTAGTTGCTCAGCAGGGAGGGGTGGAAACTTCCAGACAGCTCGCCTTCGCTGCAGATAACTTGCAGCACCGTTTGCAGACTGGGACTTTTGGCGGGCTCAGCAGGGCAGAGACAGCCTGGACAATTCCTATTGGCTTTTGAAAGCCAATAGAATTAGACTCTATTCAAGAGAGTCTATTCTATTGGCTTTCAAAAGCCAATAGAATAAGAGGGAGTAGCACAGCTAAGGAAAAGGGGGTAAAATGGCGGACTGCATTGTTTGGCGACCCCTGTAAAATGGTCGTTCGACCCCAAATGGGGTTGCGACCCACAGGTTGAGAACCGCTGCTCTAGAAAGAGTGCAGAGAAGAGCAAGAAAGATGATTAGGAACTGAAGGTTAAAACATATGATGAAGAGATATATCTCAGTCTAACAAAGAGAAGGACTAGGAGTGACATGATAGCAGTCTTCCAATATTTGAGGGGCTGTCACAGAGAAGAGGGGGTTTACCTAGTCTCCAAAGCTCCTGAGGGTAGGTCAAGAAGTAACAGATGGCTATTCTGCTGCATTTTATTCCATTATTTTATTCTGAACAGTGGAGTAGAAATTTCACCAGCATTTTACTGTAATAAAGGTCATGGAATAACTTTTAAAAAAAAAGAAGAAGTAACAGATGGAAACAGATGGAAACTTATTAAGGAGAGATCCAATCTAGAACTAAGGAGAAATTTCCTGACAGTGGGAACAATTAATCAGTGGAACGGCTTGCCTCCAGAAGTTGTAGGTGCTCTATCACTGGAGGCGTTCAAGAAGAGACTAGACAGCTATTTGTCCAGAATGGTATAGGGTCCCCTACTTGAGCAGAGGGTTCAACTAGAAGACCTCCAAAGTCTCTTCCAACTCTGTTATTCTGTATCCTGCTGCTTGGAATGAGAAGGTGACAGGAGCACTGAACCAAATTGCATCTGTGCGAATTGTCTGTGTACACAGATAGTTTAGAGCACCTTGGTTTTATCTGTGAGAGATGAAGTGACACCATAGGTGTTGAACTGGTTGGCATAGGATCTTCACAACTGTGAGCTTGGCCATCTATGTTCTGGACCCAGGATTGATGCCTGACTGCCACTGGTATCTCCACAATATACACACATCCACTATCACCAGGTGAGTCACAAATAAGTGAAGTTTTGCTTCAGGACATTTTTGTGACCAATCTTTTATGATGTAATGCAATATCCTGAAAATGATAGAAATCTATTTAGTCCACATTCTTATCTTGAATATGGTCACAAGAATATTATCTACACGTGGCAGCCAACAAGAGTAGTGCTTCCTGGTGGTGCTTTGGAGGTGCAGTTGAATGAGAAATGAATACTTATAACATCTGTCCTTCCATGCTGACTGTCTGTCTTGTAAACAATTTTATAAGTCAATGACCAGCATAGTCAGGTACCTGCCATGAAAGGGATTGCTTTATTTCCTAAATAATCCTGCCAATAATTGGTGGTCCATAGCAATGATGAAAGAGTTTCTGTAGAGAGACCAGTAACACTTCTGGAAATCAAATATTGTATCTAGGTCATTCTTCCTTAGTTCTTGTTATACAAAACAACATATCTCCAACTCCACTCATAAAACATAAACCGAAGGGCTCAGCTCTTTCCTAGGGTCAAAGTAAACCAGCAGCTCTGAGTATTAGAGTATCTAAGGAGATACTCAGAGCTGCTGGTTTACTTTGACCCTAGGAAGGAATTGAGCCCTTCAGTTTATGTTTTATGAGTGGAGCTGGAGATGAGTGGAGTCTTGGAAAGCCTTTTCTTCTCTGTATTGTTGCTGCACTTACCTTTTCTTCTTAACAAGTGCAAGGGTTCTAAAAGGATCGAAAGATTCAGCAAGAAACTACAACAGCAATTTAATTTCCCTAAATATGTCTGAAGCTCTGCTTTGTGGTGATGGTGACTTTTCAGTAAAAGTGGCTTTGCCTGTTGCTGGTGCACCCTTTTTTGTCAATTTTATACCCTAAGTGCTATTTGCATATTTTATTTCAAAAAATAATTCTGCTTCTTCCAGTCTTTGAAGCATTTTCTTTAATGCGAAAAGGTGCTTCTGATGACTTTGGCCAATGATAAGAATGTCATCAATCCTTATCATGACACCTGAACTTTCTTTAAGAGGCTTTCCATGGCCTTTGTAATATGCCTGGAGCTCCAAAAAACCATCTCTTATACTGATTCAACCCTTTCTAGGAGATAGCAAACTTCTAAGAGTCCTCCTCAAGCTCAATCTGTTGGTAAACCTGAGACGTGTCAACTCCTGCTCAATATTGTTGACAAATTTTCTGTCTATTGAATGAAACAGTTGTCTAACTTAAATGCTTAATTGAGAGTTAGGTTGTAGTCTCCATAGAAATAAATAGTTCCCTGTGGCTTAAGAAAATTTGTGATGAGTGTTCCCATTTAGAAAACTATCAGAGAGATTGTATCATTTTTTTCAAATCCTTTTCCTAACCCTTTTCATTTTTTTCTTAAAGAGTATATGGAACTGTTCTGGCTTTTGTTTATTCTGTTTCAAAATAAATTGTGGCCTTTATCTCTCCCAAGGTACAAAGCACCTCTTGTAATACTCTATGGTAGCCTTCCAAAGTTTCTGTAGGATTTATACTTACTGTACTCTTAATTTATAGATTTCATGTCAGTCTAATCTGAGTTCTTCAGCCACAACCAGCCAAACCAGTATGGACTTAAACCTGATAGAGATAAACAAGGAAGATGTTCTTGCATGCCTTTCTAAACTAAACGTCAACAAATTGCCGGGTCCAGATGGCATCCACCCTAGAATTCTCAAGGAACTCAAGTGTGAAATTGCTGAACTTCTACCTAAAATATACAATCTTTCTCTAAGATCAGGCACTGTACCGGAGGATTGGAGGGAAGCAAATATAACCCCGATCTTCAAGAAAGGATCCAGAGGTGATCCAGGAAACTATAGACTAGTCAGTCTAACCTCAGTTCCAGGCAAACTGATGGAAACCATTATTAAAGATAAAATTACAGGGCACATAGAAAAACAGGCATTGCTGAAAGAAAATCAACATGGTTTCTGCAAAGGCAAATCATGTCTTACTAACTTGTTAGAATTCTTTGAGGGTGTAAATAAATACATAGATAAAGGGGCCCCAGTTGATATTGTATATCTTGACTTTCAAAAGGCTTTTGACAAAGTTCCTCACCAAAGGCTCCTAAAAAAGCTCTCCAGCCACGGAATTAGAGGACAGGTCTTGTCCTGGATTGGTAACTGGCTAAATTGTAGGAAGCAAAGGGTGGCAATAAATGGACAATTCTCCGGATGGAAAGAAGTGAGAAGTGGTGTACCCCAAGGTTCAGTTTTGGGACCTTTACTTTTTAATTTATTCATCAATGATCTGGATGTAGAAGTTAATAGTGAGGTAGCCAAGTTTGCTGGTGACACTAAATTGTTCCGGGTTGTGAAAAGTGAAACTGATTGTCGGGAGATCCAGAAGGATCTCTCGAAATTGTGTGAGTGGGCAACAAAGTGGCAAATGCATTTTAACCTAAACAAGTGCAAAGTTATGCACATCGGGGCAAAGAACCCCAATTATACTTACCAACTGATGGGGACCAAACTTTCTGAGACAACCCAAGAAAGGGATCTTGGGGTTTTGGTGGACAGCTCGATGAAGATGTCAACCCAATGCGCAGCAGCAGTAAAAAAAAAGCAAATTCCATGCTTGGCATGATTAGGAAGGGAATCGAAAACAAGTCAGCAAGTGTTGTATTGCCTCTGTACAAATCGATGGTGAGACCGCACTTGGAGTACTGTGTACAGTTCTGGTCACCGCACCTCAAGAAGGATATAATGGAACTGGAAAAGGTGCAAAAAAGGGCAACAAGAATGATCAAGGAAATGGAGCGCCTCCCTTATGAAACCAGATTGCAACGCCTTGGTCTCTTCAGCCTTGAAAGACTTGATCAAAGTGTATAAAATCATGCATGGGATAGAAAAGGTGGATAGAGAAAAAATCTTTTCTCTATCACACAATACCAGGACAAGGGGGCACTCCCTAAAGCTCATAGCTAAGAAAGTGAGGACAAATAAAGGGAAATATTTCTTCACCCAGAGGGTCGTTGATTTATGGAATTCACTTCCAGAAGGGGTCGTGACAGCTGTCAGCCTTGACAGCTTCAAGGCAGGGCTAGATAGATTCATGGATGCCAAGTGTATCGGTGGTTATTAAAACGGATGTCCATGTGCCGCCTCTATGTTGGTTGAGGCAGGCAGGATTCCCTTGAGTACCATTTGTTGGAGGTCAAGGGAAAGGGAGAGTTTTGCCTTCTCTTTCTGCTCAAGATCCCCATGTACAATTGGTGGGCCACTGTGTGACACAGAATGCTGGACTCGATGGGCTTTGGCCTGATTCAGCATGGCTCTTCTTATGTTCTTATGACTTTCCCCCTTTACCACAATTTATTCTGATATAGAATCACTAAACTACCACCTATAATTGTGGAATTTAAGGTGTTCCACATGATATCTGTTTTTGTATAGAATGATCAGACGAGAACATTTGCAAGTCTACCATATTTTTGCCTCATAGCTTTTGTGGTTGCTACAAACTCACAAGAAGCTATGTCAACTGCCACATGTACTGAGAAATCCATTTTTGTATACTTCCATCAGTAATTTTAGGCCAAAAATAGTAGTCCAATCACACCTGCTTTCAAGATTTGGTTGGTACCCACAATGACGCAATGATGTTTTTTTTAAGAAAGCAAAAAAAAAAAATTATATCACTGGACATTTGAGTTTTAAATATTAGCATTGAATGCTTCTGAGTATTATTTAACTTGTTTTGTTGGTTGTGTTTGATGGGTTTTTGTGAAAAAAAACCTGGAATATGGTATTATATGGTGTTATAAAAATATTATAAATTTTAAAAATGCTTGCTCCAAATGACCATTCAATGCTAGCAAATGACAGCCTTATCTAGTATGGCCCTTTGTCCCCATTTTCTTTTTAAGGGTAGGCACTGTTTGCCAAAATGTTGCCCACCTGTGCTATTATTACCTGTATGCATTTCTAGTTTGCAGAGCCAATTTGCACAGTAACTGTTGTGTTTTCTGTTCGCTGGCAATTGACAAAGACACATGGTAAAAACAAGAAGCTCTTTATTTCTTTCTCCTGCAATCAAGCAAGCAGCAAAAGGCATGCAGGCCTTTTATAGTGCCTGAAACCTGGACAGTGTGAACCAATAGGAATTGACCATTTTTGCACCTTGCGCATGCGCACAAGGCTGGCGCTACCCTGTCTGGTCCCGGACAGCTTTTGGATTGCCCGAGACCATTTGCGACAATTCTGAGCCTGCTTTCACCTTTTGCAGGCTCAGGACACAACAGTAACCATCTTCCCTAAAGTATGTCTCAACTTACAAAGCTTGGAAAAAAATCCCATAGAACAAAGCACTATTACATGTAAATAAATGTGTAGAAGCATGCATAAAATTTAAAATCCTCTTGCTAGTGTTCAGATACGTTTTATTTGAAATGCAAGCATAGTGGCATTCTGAAATTGTTCTCAAAATGCCTGTTTTTACTTTTTTAAGAAAGGGAGGAGGCAAGGAAGGAAATCTGCCACACATTGACTGGATTTACACAACACACTATATTTGGGGGCTGAGTAATTTATGGCTCAGCATGTTGTGGGAATCCAATCCACCTCTGTGAGCAAGTTGAAAGAGTCAGTTTGATACATTATTTATTTATTTGAAAAATGTATATGTCCCCCCCCATTTTAAACAACTCCGGGTAGCTCAGAGTTTTCAGTAACTGTAAAACAACCGTAAAACAATATAATAGTAAAACGATCAAACAAAAACCAAAACCCTGTGCCTTAATCATCCCCTTATAATGCCCTGCAGTAAGTTCCAATTATCCTTATTCTATTCTTTTTATCCTATCCTATCCTATCCTATCCTATCCTATCCTATCCTATCCTATCCTATCCTATCCTATCCTATCCTATCCTATCCTATCCTATCCTATCCCAGCACCTCAGTAAAAAGCCAGGTCTTGATGGCCTTCCAAAAGGCTAAAGGGGAGGGGCATCTCTGGCTGCAGAATTGCTGGTGTAGGTGGGAAAGGTGTTCTATAGGCTAAGGGCAACCGCAGAAAAGGCAATACTTCCAAGGTCCCATTAGGTGGCAGGATTTCAAGGAAAGGATCTCCAGCATCCTAGGTGATTTAATGGAATAGGCATATATTCTTTAGGGAGATGTGATCCTGCAAATAACCAGGTCCTGTGCCATGTAGAGCTTTAAAGGTGCTAATCAGCATTTTGAATTACACCCAGAAGGAAACTAAGAACCAATGTACAATACAGCCTATGAACTCCCAATACCGTGTGTGTGTGTGTGTGTGTGTGTGTGTGTGTGTGTGTGTGTGTGTGTGTGTGTGTGTGTCACTGCATTCTGGACCAGTTTTAATTTCTGAGTGTCATCAATGGCAGCCCCATGTAAAGCATATTGCAGTAATCCAAATGCAAGTGATTAAGAAGTGAGTGACCACGAGCAAGATCTCCCAGTCCAGGAAAGGGTGTAATTGACATATAAGATGGATCTGCACAAACAACTCCCTTGCCACAGCTGCCATCTGCTCATCAAGCAGGAGCTGTGAGTCTCCCAAAGGGTCCCCTGGAAATGTGTACCAGCTCAGTCAGGGGGAATGTAGTACCATGCAGAGTGAAAAATGGCAGTGCACCAGACCCTGGGGACTAAAAACTCAGAGATGCTCAGTCTTGTCAGGGTTGGGATAATGTTGCTTCATCCCCATCCATGTTTTCAGGCACTTAGGTAGCACTGCAACAGCATCATCTGCCTGGCCAGAGGTAGAGATATATAGCTGGGTATCATCAGCGTACTGATATTGTACCTGTGCCATGAATGAAGAGAGACTTTAGCTCTTCAGTACCCCACTCTGGAAGGGTTGACCTGCTCACAACACTGACTGGAACCAGCCATGGAGAAAGGAGGAGAACTACCACAAAATGGTGCCTCCCACTTCCAACTCCCAAAGCTGGTCTAGAAGAATACCACGGTCAATGATATCAAAAGCAACTAAGAAAGAAATCCTGGAGTGACTGGACAGAAAGCCTCATCTTGAACCCTCTAAAAGTCATTAGCAAACATGGCCAATGCTGTCTCAGTGCTATATGTCAGATTGAATCCAGACTGAAAAGGGACCAAATTATCTGCTTCATTCAGGGCTCTTTGAAGCTGTGTGCCAACCTTCTCCTCAACAACCTTCCCTCAAAAGAGAAAAATGGAGACTGGATTAAAGTTGTCTAACAAGAATGGCCTGTTGAGAAGTGGGTGCACCATTGGCTCCTTCAAAGGCAGGCGATACCACCCATTATCACAAGGAGGCATTAACTATCACTTGGATGTAGAAGTTAATAGTGAGGTAGCCAAGTTTGCTGATGACACTAAATTGTTCCGGGTTGTGAAAAGTGAAACTGATTGTCGGGAGATCCAGAAGGATCTCTCGAAATTGTGTGAGTGGGCAACAAAGTGGCAAATGCATTTTAACCTAAACAAGTGCAAAGTTATGCACATCGGGGCAAAGAACCCCAATTATACTTACCAACTGATGGGGACCAAACTTTCTGAGACAACCCAAGAAAGGGATCTTGGGGTTTTGGTGGACAGCTCGATGAAGATGTCAACCCAATGCGCAGCAGCAGTAAAAAAAAAGCAAATTCCATGCTTGGCATGATTAGGAAGGGAATCGAAAACAAGTCAGCAAGTGTTGTATTGCCTCTGTACAAATCGATGGTGAGACCGCACTTGGAGTACTGTGTACAGTTCTGGTCACCGCACCTCAAGAAGGATATAATGGAACTGGAAAAGGTGCAAAAAAGGGCAACAAGAATGATCAAGGAAATGGAGCGCCTCCCTTATGAAACCAGATTGCAACGCCTTGGTCTCTTCAGCCTTGAAAGACTTGATCAAAGTGTATAAAATCATGCATGGGATAGAAAAGGTGGATAGAGAAAAAATCTTTTCTCTATCACACAATACCAGGACAAGGGGGCACTCCCTAAAGCTCATAGCTAAGAAAGTGAGGACAAATAAAGGGAAATATTTCTTCACCCAGAGGGTCGTTGATTTATGGAATTCACTTCCAGAAGGGGTCGTGACAGCTGTCAGCCTTGACAGCTTCAAGGCAGGGCTAGATAGATTCATGGATGCCAAGTGTATCGGTGGTTATTAAAACGGATGTCCATGTGCCGCCTCTATGTTGGTTGAGGCAGGCAGGATTCCCTTGAGTACCATTTGTTGGGGGTCAAGGGAAAGGGAGGGTTTTGCCTTCTCTTTCTGCTCAAGATCCCCATGTACAATTGGTGGGCCACTGTGTGACACAGAATGCTGGACTCGATGGGCTTTGGCCTGATTCAGCATGGCTCTTCTTATGTTCTTATGATCCAGTCACATGCCTCCTCTCAGGAAGGTGCAGAACACTGGTGATCAAGCTCACAGGTGTAAGGACTTGTTTGACTTCCTCAAGATCAGTCAGCTCAAACTCCTCCCAGATAACAGGGTTCAGACTTGTCTCAGTCACTTCCAAACGTTTTGCCCAGCAAGAGTCCAACTCGAACTGAAGTCGAGCAACTTTAGCTGACCAATGTTAAGAATATTCCTTGGAGCAGCTCCACAGATGCTTTCCTATCTCCTCCATACCCAGGAGGGACCTATTGTAGATTAACTACAACCATCAAAGCTCTAGAAACCAAGTCCTGGGGCTAATCCCAGGGGGCTAGAATGTGGCATCAGTATTAAATACTGGGGCAGCCTTCCCTGAGAGCAGCCTTTCCCCTGTCTCCCATCATACTCCCCATGCAATGCTCTCTCCTACCATCTCCCTTCTCTCCCTATCTGGCTTCCCTACTCTCCAGCCTCCCATCTCCATGGCACTGGGAGACATCCACATCCAACATAAACTGGAAAAAAATGGACAATGTATACACTAGTATCCCCAATGTGTCCAGCACAGCCCTCTCCGTGGTCCAGGATCATTTGCATTGTGATCATGCAGACTCCTGTGTAGGAAGAATGATTTTAGCTCTAACAGATGCTCATTCAAAATTATTGGAAGTGCATCCCATGAACTTTGTAGCTTAAGAGGCAATCTGCAACAAACATGGACAGATTTTTGCCATATATGAACTGCCTATTATAGTAGTCAAAGATATTTGTCAGACTTCCCAGGTAGACAAGACAGTAAACACATCAGATGAACTAATTCTAAAAGAATTGTAAGGCTACATTAACAGAATCTTATAAATCTCCCATCTCTTTTACTATCCTGATAAATCAAGGAGGATTCTTTCTGAGTGTCATTATGCAGTTGTGGGCTTCCCCCTCCCCAATCTGATTGTTCGCTAGGCAGTATCTTTTCCCCACTATATCTTCCAAAGCCATTCCCACCTGCCAAGTGTCAAACTTCTCAAGCCATGAATCAAAAATGGAATCAAATACTTTGAAACACCTCAGCTTGATGTGAAAAAGGTTCATATAGAGAACAATGAGATCCTTTAGAGAACATATAAAGAAAATAAGTGCAGAGAGTTTGCCAACTAGCCACCTGTCCTGCAAAACTTTTGATAGGGAGGGGGATCTTGTCTTTTAAAGTGATACTTGATAATAGTTGAATGGTAAGGTGACATCAGGATGATATCTCACTTTGTACTCACATCCTCTTGCAACAACTCATGAGCAATGACATCTCATCAGAACTGGACTATAAATCTAGAGACTAGGGACTTTGAAGCCAGTGATTTGGGTCCTTCACCCATTACTCCTAGTCAAGGTCTCAGAGATGCTACTAACCCTATGCCAGAAAGGGAAATGCTACTGAAGAGAGGTGTATGCAATTCAATGTAAGGAAAAAAGCGCTCCTAGTCATTTGAGGGATGATGACAGAGTTGGAAAGTAAGAGGGAAACAATGGAAAGGAAATAAAGGACTACATTAAAGTTTTTTTTTTAAAAAAATATGAGTTGGAGTTTAAGTTGCTCCTCTGACAAATTCTGTGCATGTGTTAATTTTCTTTTTTGATCTCCAGTAAACAGTTAGGAGGTTTGGGTTACTAATGTGAGTACATTTTATTCTTGTTAGAAGCAGAGATTTTAACAAAGAGTTGTGTTTAGTTCCCTGTTGATCAATTATTGTTTTTAATGAGGCCCTGGTTTACATGGCAAGTCCTTCTGAGACCGTTTAAAGATATCTAATGAGGTTCTATCTTTGCACTGTTCTGTGCATCAGATTCCTTGACTTTTGGGAGTTAACTGAATCCATAAGGGCAGTGTTTCTCAACCTTGGCAACTTGATGTGCAGACTCCAATTCCCAGAATATGCCAGCCAACTTGATGGCTGGGGAATACTGGGAGTTGAAATCCACACATCTTCAAGCTGCCAAAGCTGAGAAATAACTGCATTAGGGATATATCTCCAGAGTGTAATACAGGAAAGTAAGCAAGTATAGAACCTCTTGGTTAGATATATATCTAACATTAATACTTCATCCAGCCTTTCCCACTCTATCACCCTTCTGTTGGGTTGGGATTATAAGCAGTATAACTAATAGAAGCTCTACCTTTTAAAAAAAAAGTCAGTTTTGAAGTTGTAGTCCCAGACATCTGAAGGGAATGACGTAAGGAAAATCTCATTCCTGAACCTTTTCTTCTTTCGGTATGCTTAATACTACTATAGGTCCTCTTTCCAATCTTTAAACAGCACATGTCATATTAACTTTTAGATTCAGAAGCTTGTTTTATATTATTATATCTAACAGTATAATTAATATGATTCATATTCCCTCCCAAAGACCAAACTCTCCAGTTAAGCATGAGAACGATGGAAAAAAGTATAATTTTTCATGGGCCTGTTACTTTAATATTTGCAGCATCTCTAAGGCACAGCCTTTCCAATCCAAACTCCCCCATCCCCCATGCCATTGCTGATAACAGAGGTTTCCAGCTGTTAGACCTTTTGCAACAGTGTGTCCAAAGAATATTTTTGCAACTTGCCAAACTAATGAGACTCCTTTGCCATTTTCATAGGTCACTTGTGTTTGAGTTTTAATATAATGAATGACAACATAATTGTAATAAGATCCTGTATTTGATAACTGCCATGGGATTTGATAATAAGCGGCCTCTTCTGAAATGAGGTAGACTAATGGCTATCCTCTCAAATCTGCTCTGCAGTAGACTGGATCATATTGGGATGTGTGTGTGTAGATTTAGAAACGGAAATCCTTTAAGTCGGGGGTGGGCAACTATGGCTTCTTTACAACCTGTGGACTCCCAGAACTTCTGAGCCAGCTATCCTGAGCCATGCTGAATATTCTCAGCCACGATGGCTGGGGAATTCTGGGAGTTGAAGTCTACAGGTTGTAAATGGGCCATAGTTGCCTAACCCTGATCTGAGCCTTCCTCCTAGAACTGATCCTATTCCTATCATTTATCTCTCTGAACTGAGAAAGCCAATCCTTTCACGCCTTGGGCCATTGGCAGTAGGGTAATTTTGAGAACTAAGAAACAGAAAAGTAGCATATTTCTCAGTGTAGGACTTCTTATCACCAGCCAATACGTCCCTGAGAGAGAACATTTGGAGAGATGGAGCCAGCCAAGGTAAAAAGGAAGATGCTAGCAGGCAGAGATTTCCCAAAGTCCGCCTGACCCCTTTAATCCTGATCATGCAATCAGGAAATCAACTTTAGCTCAGTTTCAAATCTGATATAAAGAGCAGCTCTCTTGCTGACTTAAAAGGAGAGGGAGAGTAATGAGAAACTGCTATAGCCTCCTTAAAAAATGTGCCTTAAAATGACTGAATATAGAATGCAGTGCAACTCAGTATATCATTATTAAATAGTACTGTATCAATTCTATATATGGGGATAATAATCAGGACATATAACATATAGCATTGTCTTCTAGATGAAGATTTCTCAACTTCAGCAAATTAAAAATATGTGGACTTCAACTCCCAGAATTCCTCAACCAGCATGTCTTCCAAGATAGCTGGGTGTCATTGCATCTGTGGAATGACTTGGTATTTAATTATATTTGCACATCAGGTTAAGCCCTTAAAAATTATTAGGACAGATTTGTTTATTCTGTTTATATATTGCTGAATCCGCCAAAGACTCTTGGCAGTTTAGAATTCTAAATCAACAATTAAAACATCCATGATAATATAATAATCTAATGCAAACATAATACACATAATAAAATCATAAAAACATTGATGGAACAGTTAATAAACTAATCATAATAAACAATGGTAATAAGGTACTGCATCAGCTATTCAACATTCAGGAGATGAATTCAGTTCTTATATCTGGAAAAATTAAGAACGAGTCACATTTCTAAGAGAAGACTGTTTGCAATCATTGCTTTTTCCTTGGCTAGCAAGTTATTCATTGTGCTTTCTGCTTTTGTTCTACATTAGCCACAGAATTTAACCTAAAACAAAACATGATTACCATGGTAACCTCTCTTCTGCAGTAAGAGGATATATTTAGTCTTAAGCAACCACAGAGAGTTGATTTGCTAGTCATAGAATGTAGAAGAGGAGGTACCATTTGTGAGCAGGCATATTTAGTGGAACTACTTTCAACAGATTGGTGTGATGTGTAAACACAGCTGTTGAGAAGTTAAGCTGGTTGAATTCAGAAGTTTAAAATCAGGATGAGGGGAGACATGCAAGGAAAAGTGGTGTGTGCATCTTAGCCCAGTCCTCCATTGTATCACTTTGCTGAGTTTGGCAACTTTACAAATGATATAGGTAAAAGTTCTCCAGAGAAAAGATTACTCTCATCTAGGAATTTCCCAGTGTGATTTACAGCAGATTGAGATTGAGCAAGTTCTCCACTGCTCAAATTTGCTGGCAATGTGTGCAGAGCTCTGGAGCCAGGGATGGTAGTGTGACAGCAAAGCAGGATTAACAACCATGTCCTTGCTTTTCATGCATTCTCTTTCCCTAATATTAAAAAAACCTTAACAAGACTGATCTTTTGTACAATGCTTCATTCACTTACAACCAATCAACTCTTTTGACATGTAATTTCAGAGTTATTAAACAAGTGGACCTAGTCTATAGATAATTTCTTGACTGCCTGACTAGACAATAGACGTAGTAGATAGAAAAAGCAGCCCATCTGACAAGCAATGACCCTCTTCTCTAACTTACTATTTTTATAGGAGTTTTTAAGCAAATCATAGAGTACCAGAAACACACTTTTTCTATATCTAGGTATAACTAGAAACATCTATCTAAAGCCAATACTCCACATAGATAGATACACAGCTATCTAATTAAATATAATTTATTAATATCTATAAATGCTGTTTCTTCTTGTTCTTAATTTCCATATAAAATTTTCTATATGCAAAATTGCAATCCTAATCCTAAATGGGGTTTTCCCACCAAGGGGATTTCCCCATTTATTTCACCAGGAGACATACATAAAGCAGGCTTAACAAAAATGCACTCTCCTAACTATTCCCATGGGCTCCGAATACATTGGTAGTGTCCATTTCACTCTATGAATTCACAGAGACCTAACCTTAACTGGTTTTTCCTGCAAATGTGATTTTCCCATGTATTTAACCAGGAAACGCAGATAAGTCAGGCTCAAAAACTCTGCGCCTTCCTAACCCTACCCATAGGCTCTGAATCCATTGGTGGTGTTCATTTTGTTCTATGAATTCATGGAGGATTAACTTTAAGTGAGTTTTCCCACCAATGGGATTTTCCCATGCATTTAACCAGAAAACATAGATAAGGCAAGCTTAAGAAAAAAGGAATCTTTTAACCATTGCCATAGGCTACAATTCTTTTGCTGGTATCTGTTTTGCCCTATGAATTCATGGAGACCTAACCCTAAGTCTGCATGGGTTTGGTACAAAATCTGATTTTCTTATATACTTCACCAGGAAACATAGATAAGGCAACCTTAAGAAAAATGCACTCTCCTAACCATTGCTATAGGCTATTATTCCATTGGTGGTGTCCATTTTACTCTATGAATTCAGGAAGACCTAACCCTAACCCTAAGTGGGTTTTCCCGCCAATGGGATTTTCTCATGTATTTCAACAGAAAACGCAGATAATTCAGGCTCGGAAACTGTGCACCCTTGTAACTATACCCATGTTCTCTGAATCTGTTGGTGGTGTCCATTTCGCTGTACGAATTCATGGAGAACTAACCCTAACCCTAAGTGTGTTTTCCTACCAATTGGATATTCCCATGTATTTCACAAGGAAACATGGATAAGGAAGGCTTAAGAAAAAAAGCACTCTCCTATCCATTGCCATAGTTTATGATTCCTTTGGTGGTATCTGTTTTGCTCTATGAATTCATGGAGACCTAACTCTAACCCCAAGTGGGTTTTCCCACTAATGGGATTTTGAAATGTATTTTATCAGGAAATGTAGATAAGGAAGGATCGGATAGTCAGATCCCTCCTAACCATACCCATGGGTTCTGAATCTGTTGCTGGTTTCCATTTCGCTGTACGAATTCATGGAGACATTACCATAATTATAAGTGAGTTTTGCTGCCAATGGGATTTTCCCATGTACTTCACAAGGAAACATAGATAAGGCAAGTTTAAGAAAAATGCATTCTGTTAACCTGTTGGTGGTGTTGACTTTGCTCTATAAATTCATGGAGACCTAACCCTAACCCTACATGGGTTTGGTGTGAATGGGATTTTCCTATATACTTCACCAGGAAAGATAGATAAGACAGGCTTAAGAAAAATGCACTGTCCTAACAATTCCGATAGGCTATGATTCCGTTGGTGGTGTCTGTTTTCCTCTATGAATTCGGGAAGGCCTAACACTAACCCTAAGTGGGTTTTCCACCAATGGGATTTTTAACTAGAAAATATAGATAAGGCAGGCTTAAGAAAAATGCACTCTTCTAACCATTGCCATAGGCCAAGGCTTTTCAACTTTTCACCAACTGTACCACTTTTACGATATGGCAATATTTGAGTACCACCTAGCAAGGTATCAAAAACTTGACTAAAAAAAAACCCCTATTCAAAGTTGCAATTGCACTGAAATGACTTATGATCATTTTTCACACTTATGACCATTGCAGCATGCCCAGGGTCATGTGATTTATATCTGGATGCTTGGCAACTGATTCATATTTATGATGGACACAGTGTCCCAGGATCATGTGATCCCCTTTTGCAACCTTTTGAATAGCAACGTCAATGGCAGGGCTGCTGGTGGCCAACTGCTAAGGCAGGACTTCCCTCCCCCCATCCCTCCCTCCTTTTCTGCCTCCCTCTTTCTCATGCCACCTCCTTCTGAAGGAAGAATTTGAAACCCCCCCCCATATTTTTTCTCTTCCATATATTCATCAAACAAGGAAAAACCTCCGACTTAGGGTTATGGTTATATCACCATGAACCCATCCAGCAAAATGGACATCGCCAACAAAATTGGAGTGTTTAGTTATGGTTAGGAGGGCACTGACCTTTCTAGGCTGCCCTATCTATGTTTCCTGGTAAAATACATGGGAAAATCCCATTGGAGGGAAATTCCACTTAGGGTTAGGTCACTATGAAATCAGAGAGCAAAATGGACATCGCCAACAAATTCAGAGTGCTTAGATATGGTTATGGGGGCACTTACTTTTCTCGGCTGTCCTATCTATGTTTCCTGGTAAAATACATGGGAAAATAACATTGGAGGAAAATTCAACTTACGGTTAGGGTTAGGTCACCATGAACTCAGAGAGCAAAATGGACATCGTCAACGAATTCGGAGTGCTTGGGTATGGTTAGGAGGGCACTGAATTTTCTAGGCTGCCCTACCTATGTTTCTTGGTAAAATACATGGAAAATCCCATTGGAAGAAAATTCCACTTAGGGTAAGGGTTAGGTCCCCATGAACTCAGAGAGCAAAATGGACATTGCCAACAAATTCGGAGTGCTTAGCTATCATTAGGAGGGCACTAACTTTTCTAGGCTGCTCTATCTATTTTTCCTGGTAAAATACATGGGAAAATCCTATTGGAGGAAAATTCCACTTAGGGTTAGGGTTAGGTGAGCACGAACACGTATAGCAAAATGGACATCACCAACAAATTCGGAGTGCTTAGGTATGGTTACGGGGGCATGTATTTTTCTACTCTGCACTATCTATGTTTCCTGGTAAAATACATGGGGAAATCACATTGGAGGAAAATTCAACTTAGGGTTAGGGTTAGGTCACCATGAACATAGATAGCAAACTGGACATTGTCAACAAATTTAGAGTGCTTGGGTATGGTTATGGGGGTACTTACTTTTCTAGGCTGTTCTATCTATGTTTCCGGGTAAAATACATGGGAAAATCACATTGGAGGAAAATTCAATGTAGGGTTAGGGTTAGGTGACTACGAACCCGTATAGGAAAATGGACATTGCCAACAAATTCGGAGTGCTTGGGTATGGTTAGGAGGGCAATGAATTTTCAAGGCTGCCCTATCTATGTTTCTTGGTAAAATACATGGAAAATCCCACTGGAGGAAAATTCCACTTAGGGTTAGGGTTAGGTAACCATGAACCCGTATAGGAAAATGGACATTGCCAACAAATTCGGCGTGCTTGGGTATGGTTAGGGGAGTACTTACTTTTCTAGCCTGCTCTATGTTTCCTGATAAAATACATGGGAAAATCCCATTAGAGGAAAATTCCACTTAGGGTTAGGGTTAGGTCACCATGAACTCAGAGAGCAAAATGGAAATTGCCAACAAATTCGGCGTGCTTGGGTATAGTTAGGGGGGCACTTACTTTTCTTGCCTGCGCTATGTTTCCTGGTAAAATACATGGGAAAATCCCATTGGAGGAAAATCCCACTTAGGGTTAGGGTTAGGTCACCATGAACCCGTATAGCAAAATGGACATCGCCAGCAAATTCAGAGTGCTTGGGTATGGTTAGGGGGGCACTTACTTTTCTAGTAAGCAAATTCAGAGTGCTTGGGTATGGTTAGGGGGGCACTTACTTTTCTAGGCTGCGCTATCTATGTTTCCTGGTAAAATACATGGGAAAATCCCATTGGAGGAAAATTCCACTTAGGGTTAGGGTTAGGTCACCATGAACTCAGAGAGCAAAATGGACATTGCCAACAAATTCGGCATGCTTGGGTATGGTCAGGGGGGCACTTACTTCTCTAGGCTGCGCTATTTATGTTTCCTGGTAAAATTCATAGGAAAATCCCATTGGAGGAAAATTCCACTTAGGGTTATGGTTAGGTTACCATGAACTCGTATAGAAAAATAGATATCGTCAACGAATTCGGAGTGCTTAGCTTTCATTAGGAGGGCACTTACTTTTCTTGGCTGGCCTATCTATGTTTCCTGGTAAAATACATGGAAAATCCCACTGGAGGAAAATTCCACTTAGGGTTAGGGTTAGGTCACCACGAACCCGTATAGCAAAATGGACATCGCCAACAAATTCGGAGTGCTTGGGTATGGTTAGGAGGGCACTGACTTTTCTAGGTTGCCCTATCTATGTTTCTTGGAAAAATACATGGAAAATCCAATTGGAGGAAAATTCCACTTAGGGTTAGGGTTAGGTCACCACGAACCCGTATAGCAAAATAGACATTGCAAAAAAATTTGGAGTGCTTAGGTATGGTTAGGAGGGCACTGACTTTTCAAGGTTGCGTTATCTATTTTTCCTGGTAAAATACATGGGAAAATCCCATTGGAGGAAAATTCCACTTAGGGTTAGGGTTAGGTCACCATGAACTCAGAGAGCAAAATGGACATCGCCAACAAATTCGGAGTGCTTAGGTATGGTTAGGGGGGCACTGACTTTTCTAGGCCGCGCTATCTATGTTTCCTGGTAAAATACATGGGAAAATCCCATTGGAGGAAAATTCCACTTAGGGTTAGGGTTAGGTCACCATGAACTCGTATAGAAAAATGGACATCACCAAGAAATTCGGAGTGCCTAGCTATGGTAAGGAAGGCACTGAGTTTTCTAGTGTTTCCTAAGTTTCCTGGTAAAATACAAGGGGAAATCCCATTGGAGGAAAATTCCACTTAGGGTTAGGGTTAGGTCACCATGAACTCAGGGAGGAAAATGGACATTGCCATCAAATTTGGAGTGGTTAGTTCTGGTTAGGAGGGCAGTGACTTTTCTAGGCTGCCCTATCTATGTTTCCTGGTAAAATACACGCGAAAATCCCATTGGAGGAAAATTCCACTTAATGTTAGGGTTAGGTCACCATGAACTCGTACAGGAAATAGGACATCGCCAACAAATTTGCAGTGCTTGGGTATGGTTAAGGAGGCACTTACTTTTCTATGAATAGGAGGGCACTGACTTTTCTATCTATCTTTCCTGGTAAGATACATGGGAAAATTCCATTGGAGGAAAATTCCACTTAGGGTTAGGGTTAGGTCACTATGAAGTCATAGAGCGAAATGGAGATTGGCAACAAATTTGGAGTGCTTGGGTATGGATAGGAGAGTACTGACCCTTCTATGAATAGGAGAGCACTGACTTTTCTATCTATCTATCTTTCCTGGTAAGATACATGGGGAAATCCCATTGGCGTAAAATGTATAATTTTGAAGCCTGCCTTATCTACATGTCCTTGTGAAATACCTGGGAAAATCCCATTGACAGGAAAAACACGCTTAGGGTTAAGGTTAGGTCTCTATTAATTCATAAAGAGAAATGGATATAACCAACGGAATCTGGGCCTATGGCAATACTCAGGAGAATGCTTTTTTCTTAAATCTGCCTTGTCTATGTTTCCTGGTGAAATACATGGGAAGAACCATTTGGCGGCAAAACTCACTTAGGGTTAAGGTAAGGTCTCTGTGAATTCATAGAGCAAAATCGACACCACCAACGGATTTGGAGTGCATGGGTATGGTTAGGAGGGTACATGCTTTCCAAGCCTGCCTTATCTAGGCTTCCCATTGAAATACATGGGGAAATCCCAGTGGTGTAAAAACCCAATTAGGGTTAGGGTTTGGTCTCTATGAATTGGTAAAGCGAAATGGAGATGACCAACTGATTCAGTGCCCCTGCGAATGGTTAGGAAAGTGCATTTTTAAAAAAAAAAATTTATTATTAGTTATCCATTTGTACATGTAAACAAAGAAAAAATTCAAGTTAAAGCCATTCAACTTAATACAATCATTTTAAATTTGTAGACCTTCTTCACTCCGTATATCAAAGTTTAACTATAAGCCAACTACATTTTAAAAATTTTAAATTTCACTTCCTTTCAGATCTATCCACTGTACATCAAACAATCAAGTCATCTTATTAAAATTAATAATTTTCATGTCGATACACCCCTCCCTTCAACACGTACATTCTTAGTCTATTTAATATATATCTTCCATTAATCACCCTCTCATGTCTCTTGCTCTTACACTTAGTCCTTAATCAGTCCATAATTCTTTGCCTTTAATTCCTTGCATAAAATATTAAGTTTCTCTTCTTTTCAGTCGAATTCTGGGTTTCTTCCTCTGCCAGGTGGATTTCCATAACACAGCTTCCCTTCCAAGTAGTAAATCTCTCTTTATTGCTTGCAATGTCCCTTGGTTCCATATAAGCCATACTCTATGGATTCTGTCAGTTTGCCAAGAGAAATTTTTAGCCTTCTCTCCTAGATATTTTTCCAATGCTTTTATAACAATTCTTTTCAAATCTTCTTGTTTCTCATTTGGGGATTTTTCCAGTCTCTTGCCCCTAATTGCTTTCGTCATCTGGCGATAGTACATCATAGTTGTGTGGTTTTGCACCTCACTTTTCATTTCAGTAAGTTGTCTCTCTTCTTGTCTCTCCACCTCTTCCATCTTTTCTTCAACCCCTTCCCAGACCCTCTCCGAATTTCTCCCAATATCTTCTCTCATTTTCCCATTGTGCGTTTGTACTGTTTCTCCGGTTTGGTCCAAGTCCTCAATAACTGCTTTGCTTTGATCTTCCACCATCTTCTCCACTTCTCTGCTTTGTTCCACTGCCTCCATCGTCCTCATCCTTTCTTCCCACCTTTTCTCATACATGTCTATTATCATGTCCATCTTTCTCCTTATTTTTTCAAAAATTGTTGACGTTGCATCTTTTGATTCTTTCATCGTCATTTCTGGAGAGGCCTGAGTAGACCAGGGGGCCTGGGATTCTGTAGATATGGAGGAAGGTGGGGGGGGCAGGTAAGTTGTTCCCTGGTATTTTAAGGATCTGGGCTGGGGAGGGTGCTGCCACCTTTGAGGGCACCAGTTTGGACTGCATAGTGGCCATCCTATCTTCAATCCGCTGTTAGCCAAACTTCTTTATGCTGAGGATTAATCCTTATGCTTATATTGCCAAGATGTACTCTCTTATATCTCTCTTATATACATCCTTAGGTTTATTTTGCAAAGTTTTTAAGTTATGCATCTCTGCTGCCCTCTAGAGGTCTCTTTCGCATTACAGTTTCTCTTTCGCCTTTCTCTTCCAGTCGCTTTCACTTTAAATTAAAAGTGGTCACCATCTTGGGTGCATTTTGTTTATTGTGAACGTAATTGATCCGAGGTAAAATATAAGAAATACTTGCTTTTTAAGCTCCTGCGTTCAGTCTGTCAATCTCTGTGCTTCTTTGAAAAGTTTTCCTCGAGTGGTGGCTGGTCTCAGCATCTTGGTCTGTCAGCTGACAGATGCTGCGCCGGGCTGGAGCTATTGTGAGCTCACGGGGAGTCCTCTTTCTTCCCCCCTGAGCGTTTTTTCGGGGAGTTTTCAGAGGATCTCAACCCACACTCACAGCTCTTCGCCCCTTCTCCGACCGAGGAGGGGTTTTTTCGCCGCAAAAAACAGCTGTTTTGCGCTTTTTTGGTGGCTTTATAGGTCCCGTGTCGCAGAGCCTCCGAACAAGGCTATTTTGACCCCGAGGCAGCCACCTACTTCGAAAGTGCATTTTTGTTAAGACTGCATTATCTACATTTCCTGTTGAAATACATGGGAAAATCCCGTTGGCGGGAAATCCCACTTTAGGTTAGGATTAGGTCTCCATGAATTCATAGATCGAAATGGACACCAGCAACGGATTTCAAGACAATGGATATGATTAACAGTGCACATACTTTCCGAGCCTGCCAGGTTAACCCCAATCCTAAGTGGCTTTTACCGCCAATGCTATTTTCCCATGTGTTTCATCAGGAAACATAGATAAGGCAGACTCGGTAAGTGTGTGCCCTCTTTATAATACCTATAGTATCAGAATCAATTGGTGGTGTCCATTTCGCTCTACAAATTCATGGAGAACTAACCTTAAAACTAAGTGGGTTTTCCCACCAATTGAATTTTCCCATGTATTTCAACAGAAAATGTAGATAAGCTAGGCTTGGAAAGAATATGCCCTCCTAACCATTCCCATGGGCTCCAAATCTCTTGTTGGGGTCCATTTTGCTCTACAAATTCATTGAGACCTAACCCTAACGCTGTGTGTGTTTTTCCCACCAATGGAATTTTTCCCATGTACTTTACTTGGCAATGTAGATAAGGCAGGGTTGGAAAGTTTGCATCCTCCTAACCAAAGCCATCAGCTCGAAATCTGTTGGTGATGTCCATTTTGTTCTAGGAAATCATGGAGACCTAACTGTAATCCTAAGTGGAGTAGGGATTTTGCCATGTATTTTACAGGAAAACATAAGGTAGGCTTGAAATGTTTGCACCCTCCTAACCAAACCATGGACAAAGGCCATTTTTGTCTTCTAAATCATAGAGACCGAATCCTAACCCTCTGTTAATTTGACCCCAAAGGGGTTTTTCCATTTATTTTACCAGGAAATTTAGATAAGGCAGGCTCGACATGTTTGCATGCTCCTAACCATTCCCATGGGCTCTGAATCCATTGATGGGTTTCATTTTGCTCTACAAATTCTTGGAGACCTATTCCTAACCCTACTTGGGTTTTCTGCCAGTGGGATTTTCCCATGTATCTCACCAGGAAACATAGATAAGACAGGCTTTTAAAAAATGCACTCTCCTAACCATTCCCATGGGCTCCGAATCTGTTGGTAGTGTCCATTTCAGTGTCCCCTGCACATTTTCCCCAGCAAGTTTGGGTTGTGGGATAACAATCAGGATGCAGGATGCATACATTAAAGCATGCCATGCTGATAATGGTCCCCTTCTCCACAACAGGCTAAAAGACAGTGCTGAACTCAACAATAGTTTGGGACACACAGGACCCTCCCATCACAATTGAAGAAGCTGCTTTCTTTTTCCAAGGAGGTGCCAATTGGTATGATAAATGCACTTGTATCCTGTCCAAATTGACTTTTCCCTTTCAAGTATAGATAAGCCACTTTCACTAAGCTAAAGCAATACCAAATGTCTTTCTAAGATGAAATACTTTGTGAACTTGGCCAGTATTTCACACAACCTTTAGTGGGGAGAAGGAAGCAAGAGCATTGGCCCTGCGGATCTATGACAATTCACTGTGACCAACTTGCCATGCAGTGGCCAACTCACCATAGCCAACTCACCATAACCAACTCACTGTAGGACAACTTGCCATAGCCAACTTGCTGCAGGACAATTCACTGCAGGAGAAGGGTTACACTAATATCAAATGGTGGAGTAGAATCATTAAAGAAAGGATGCAAAAGGAGGGACAGAATGAAATGTGAATGGCAAAAATTAAAATATTTATTTGTTTTCAATTTTAATTTATTTTGTCCCATTGTGAGTTGGCCATGATGAGTTGGCCACAGCAAGTTGGCCATGATGAGTTGCCCCATTCCGTTGCCCTGCTGTCTCCCTGTATGTTGGCTAAGCAGCCTTAGGAGACAAAAGTGGCTTCCTCCCTCACAAACCCTACTCCGCATGCATGTTCAAGAGCTTTTTCTCTCATAAATTCTGATCCACCTCACTTTCCTTCCTTGCGGTTCACAGGGAGGCCACCCTCACAACTGGCAATAGCACCTGGATTGTGAGGCAAAGGCAGGTTGGAGGCTGCTTTCCCTCCTGTTTTGAGCAATTTTGCTGTGGCAGAGGTTCATGAGTATCTTGTGATCTTCTCCACATCCCTACAGCCCTTTTAACTGTGTCTGCCACTTATTTATGTAAATGACTTACATAGCCACTTGTCTTGCTTCCAGGACTCTGGGTGACTGACAGGAGATTAAAGCATCTGTATGTTTCATAGAGCAAGCCCTGGAACAGAAAAGGTGGGCATAGTGATTGTCCTATTCACATTAATAGCTGTAACTTTTCACTTCAGTCACTTACAGCCTAAAAATAATCTGAAATTGGTAAAAATGATAAACAGTTGTTTTGCAACATTTAATTTTGTCACACTCTGTTATCATATCAAAATAAACATATAAAGAAGAGATTCCGATTGGGAATGGCCTATTTTGTAGAGAAATAGACTCAGATCTAGTAGCACAGATCCATTAGGACAAGCATTAGCCAAGCTAGGGACCAACCTAATCTCAAGATTCCGGGACTCGACCCCGGCCCACGCCGCGCAAGCGTGGCGTGACCTCGGCCCGCATCGCGCATGCACGGTGCGATGGGCCGCATCGCGCATGCGCGGCGCGATGGGGCGCATCGCACATGCGCAGCGTGATGGGGCGCATCATGCATGCGCGGCGTGATGGGGCGCATCGTGCATGCGCGGCACGACGGGGCACATCGCGCATGTGCGGCGTGATGGGGCGCATCGCGCATGCATGGCGTGATGGCCCGTATCGCAATAGGGAAAAAAATGGCTGACCAAAAAAAAATGGCCGACCAAAATAAAAAAAAATGGCGGGCCCGCACCGTGCATGCGCGGCGCGACGGCCCGCATCGCAATAGGGAAAAAAAATGGCCGGCCAAAAAAAAAAATGGCCGACCAAAATAAAAAAATATGGCGGGCCCGCACCGCACATGCGCAGCGTGATGGGGCGCATCGTGCATGCGCGGCACGACGGCCCGCGTCGCAATAGGGAAAAAAAATGGCCGGCCAAAAAAAATAAAATGGCCGACCAAAATAAAAAAAATGGCGGGCCCACACCACGCATGCGCGGTGCGATGGGGCGCATCGCGCATACGCGGTGCGGCAGGGCACATCGTGCATGCGTGGTGCGGTGGGGCGCATCATGCATGCGCGGCATGGCACGGCACATCATGCATGTTCGATGCGACGGGGCGCATTGCGCATGTGCGGCGCGATGGGGTGCATCACGCATGTGTTTGTGCGGCAGGGCACATCGCGCATGCGCGGCGCGATGGGGCGCATCGCACATGCGCAGCGTGATGGGGCGCATCGCGCATGTGCGGCGTGATGGGGCGCATCGCGCATGCGTGGCGTGACGGCCCGTATCGCAATAGGGAAAAAAATGGCTGACCAAAAAAAAATGGCCGACCAAAATAAAAAAAAATGGCGGGCCCGCACCGTGCATGCGCGGCGCGACGGCCCGCATCGCAATAGGGAAAAAAATGGCCGGCCAAAAAAAAAATGGCCGACCAAAATAAAAAAATATGGCGGGCCCGCACCGCACATGCGCAGCGTGATGGGGCGCATCGCGCATGCGCGGCACGACGGGGCGCATCGCGCATGCGTGGTGCGGTGGGGCGCATCATGCATGCGCGGCGCGGCACGGCGCATCACGCATGTTCGATGCGACAGGGCGCATTGCGCATGTGCGGCGCGATGGGGTGCATCACGCATGTGTGGTGCGGCAGGGCACATCGTGCATGCGCGGCGGGGCACATCGCACATGCGCGGCGCGACAGCCCGCATCGCAATAGGGAAAAAAATGGCTGACCCCCAAAAAAATGGCCGACCAAAAATAAAATAAAACGGCGGACTGCGGTGCTTGGCGACCCCCGTGAAATTGTCGTTCGACCCCAAATGGGGTCATGACTCACAGGTTGAGAACCGCTCTCCTAGAGTGCTTTGCATGGACTGGCATCCTGGGATCCTTCATTATGTAAATGTGGTAACCAAATATCAATAACAGTCTATACCAATTAAGCTACAACCTTTTTTTAACTTATCATGACATTTCTTGCCATTTTATCATCTTTGACTACCTTCTCATCTGAAACAACCAACAACTTTTATTGTGGTACAGATAAAAATAGGTAGTGCTTCAATTACACCATCAGGGCTGCCATTCTAAATTTTTTTACATCTCATGAACACTGGTGATGGGGAATACGCATTTGTCTTGATGCTACTTTATATGTGAGTCAGAATCCCTCCTGTATGCCTTCTCTATAATACAATAACATCTCTGTAATACAATAAAGCAGCCTTGACTTAAGACAACCTTGAAATAATTATATGAATTTAATGATGTCAGATCAGTTGGATTTCTGAAGGAGATCAGAATAAGGTTTCCTCTCTAGGCGTATAGTTGTCTCCCTTGCCCTCCTCAGCTAGACTGTGCCAAAGGATATGGAACCTGTGCTACAGGCATAGCAGCAGCAGCAACTTGCTCCGTGACTAGAGAACAAGGGTGTCCTTTACAAAAGTCAGAAGATGCTTAATAATGTTGCCAATTTTGCTATCTCAGAGCTATTTATGTATTCACATCATGGTACTGGCACCTGTTGAATTGGACTGAATTGCAAACATTAGCTTTGTTAGCCAAACTTCTCTCTTTCTGTGCCAGACAATACTGTCTGCAGATTCCCAAACAAGCCAATAACTAAACTGCAATGGACAGAGTTATGTATTTGAGGAGACAATCTACTTGAACAAATAATGTACTCAATATTATTGCTTTCTATTACTGAGCCATGGTGGCACAATGGTTAGAATGCAGTATTGCAGGTTGACTCTGTTCACTGCCAACAGTTCGATCTTGACTGGGTCAAGGTTGACTCAGCCTTCTATCCTTCCGAGGTCGGTAAAATGAGGACCCAGATTGTTGGAGGCAATATGCTGACTCTGTAAATTGCTTAGAGAGGGTTGTAAAGCACTATGAAGTTGCATATAAGTGCTATTGTTATTGTACTCTGGATTATCTCAGTACAACCACTGACAATCAATTCCACCTTCAATAGGTGGAAAAGCTTTGGGTGATACCAATGTAAGCCAAGAACAATAATTTGCATGTCATTGGCACATGAGAACCAAGAACATTTTTGGATAAAGGACAATTTTGTATTGTATTTGCATTGTATTGAGGCATGGTTTTTTTGAAGCCATTTAAGGTAGTAATCAAATAAGAGTTAATTGAATCTTCCAGAAGTGAGGTTGGCATAGCTAAAGCATAAAATATAGGTAACATTCATTTTAAATTTGCAAATGTGGTTAAGATATTCCTTTCCTATCTAATTAAAAAGAAGTCAACTTGAAAGTGGAGCTGAAAGCATTATTCCATTAATTAGCACAATGATTAATCAAATGTATTAACCACAGTTTAAATGTGTGAATTTTTAAAATCACACATTAATTGGAATGATCCCCTTTGAAAATGTGTTCATGGCTGGCAGCATCATTTCAAACAACATTCACATATTTCTTGATTGTGGTAGCTTATGCAAGTGGATTTGCGCAAAACCTGTAAGTATGGTTCTGCAATGAATTATTGAAATCTGCCATTAAACCCAATGTTTATCTTCAAAACAAGTAATTTGATTGTAAGTAATTGATTAAATATGTCATGTGTGTATACATGTGTTTTACATAGCTACTTGAGACATATATGATTGTAATAGTTTTTCTTTGGTACACTGTTCTATATTTCAAGTTAGGAATGTTCCTTGGAACAGATCCTAGAGAAATAGTATTTCATGGATTATCCTGTTTGTAAAAGGGATTCTTTGCAAAGGAAAGGAAAATACTCATTCTCTTAAAAGCTCCTCTCGTGGACGCTGGTCCACTTCCATGGTGCATGTTTGTCCAAGAGATGGTGTAACGGCTCTGCCACTACAGCCTTGTGAGGTAGAAAGACATGATAAAAATTGAGCAGTCCTAAAAAAAGCTTGAAGCTCCCCTTTAGATTTAGGACTTGGGACCTGCTGAATTGCTTTGAGCTTTCAGCAGGATGAATGCCTTCGCCATCTATGTGGAAACCGAGGAACTCAGTTGAAGTAGCCCAATTTTGCATTTTTCCCGTTTCAGCTTCAGCCCTGCTTCGTGGAAACGCTGAAGGAAGGCCTTGAGCCATTCTGCCAATTTCTTGACTGATTCCTCAGCTATGAGGACATCATCGAAATATGGGCACACGCCTGGAATACCCTTGAGTGTGCGCTCCATCATTTCCTGGAAAAGCCCTGGGGCGACACTGACCCCGAATTGTAGGCGCTTAACCTTGAAAGCTTCTCTGTGGGTAACTATGGTTTGAGCTTCCGCCGTGGCATTGTCCACCATCAGTTGCTAGTAGGCTTGAGCCAAATCTAGCTTGGCGAATATGCGACCTCCCTGTAGTGACGCCAAAATGTGGCTGACTACAGGCACCGCATATGCAAATTGTTGGAGTGCTCTATTGATCGTGCACTTGTAATCCGCGCATATGCGCACCTCTCCGTTGGCCTTAAGTGGTGTAACTATGGGGGTTTCCCACTGACTGCTATCCACCTGCTGCAGGATGCCTTGCTGCACCAGCTTATCCAGCTCTGCATTGATCTTCTGCTTGATCCTTATTGGAGTTATGGCAGGATCAAGCCAAAGGGCTATGAGAGGTCCCTTATATTTTCCTTAGTTAGGGCTAAAAACGTCAGCAAACTCTTGGCAAACTACTGATAGGTCCACTGCTTATGTGTTGTTTATTCTTGTCACACTGATTCCCAATACATCAAACCAATCAAGCCAGATGAGGCTTGAGTGGTTGCCCTCAACTACTACGACTTCCAGGGCCCCCTCAAATCCCTTGAATTTCACTCTGAGTGTAGCTTCCCCTCTAACTGTTACTCGGGAGTTTTGGAAATCCATTAACACGAGGTTCGACGGCTTGAACTTAACTCTTTTGCCGCTGCGACTACAAATGTGTTTGAAAGTTCCCTGAGAAATTATGGATAATGCTGACCCCGTATCTAATTCCATGTTGCATGGAACTCCATGCAGCTTGACTTTGAGCCGCAACTTCTCCCTAAGTGGGCGATGGGCACCTGTTCTATGCATGCTCCTTCTACTGGTGCAATAGCCAACCCTGTGTTGCCCCGGGGACCCAGTACCTTTCCGGGGAAACTCTTCTGGTGGGCTTTCTCTCCGATGACCCTGACAGACAACAGTGATGTGGCTTTATTTGCCACATGCCCGGCACGTTGCTATGCGGAACCTGCATTCTGTGCATTTGTGTCGGCCTCCACACCCCGCACATCGAGAGAAGGGAACTGCCTTGTTAACTGGGCGTTGTGGCCTTCTTTCTGGTGGCTGCTGTAACCGATTGACCTCTTGATCCGATTCAGAGTCTTCGACCCTCTCAGCGGTGGATGGCCTCTATGCAGGGAGTGCTCCTGGAGAGACTTATGGCGGCTCCCCCGGCGGCTTCTTTGGCTGTGATCTCCCTTAGGGTGTCTTGGAATGAAATAGTCTTTTTCACGAACAATTTCTGTTGGAGTTCCCTGTTTCTCAACCCACACACTAAGCGGCCTCGCACTCGCTCCTTGAGGTCTTTGAATTCACAGGGTTGGGCCACTTGACAAAGGATGGCTATGAACTCAGCAGCTGACTCGCCCGGTCGTTGGTTTCTTCGTTTGAAGGCATGCCTCCAGGTGATAACCGATAGCGTCAGCTCAGAGCATTTTTTTTGAGTTTGGAATAAGCAATGGACTCAAGCGGAGCTGGAGTGACTAAATTTTTGGCGACTTTGAATGTTGCCTGGCCACAAATGCACAGCAGCGTTGCGACCTTCAAGCTGTCTTCGCAAACTTGGTTGACTCTTAAGTAATTCTCAACTCTCGTGACGTACGAGCTCCACCTCTCTGGATGTGCAACGTCGAATTCTGAGAGTTTCCCGAGTTTGGCCATGGTGAGTTGTTTTTGGTGTTTTCGGCCTCGCAATGCCTTGTGCTGCCAAGGCTTCTTTTAATCTCTCAGGGACGGTTCCTTGGGAGCACTCTTCCTCCAATGTTTTCATACTGGCAGGAATGGGGGGGGCATGGTCCAACCAAGGCATTGTTGCTTGGCTTACCCCCTTGGTGACTCAGCTCTTCGAGGTTGACAGCACATCCCACCTTCGTCGCCACTGTTATGTTCGGTGATCGGTGAGCCATTGACGAGGCAGCAGTGCAATAACAACTCTTTATTAAAGGTTTAAACAGAAGCCTGGATAACTGCCACTTCACCCCTATTTATACACTCAGCAACTAGGTGGCGGCCAATAGGATTTAAATATTAGTTCCCGCTTTTATACAAGATAATTAGCATGTAGACAGAAAGTCTGGCACTTAACTGATAGAGTCTTATGACCGTTTTTTTTAACATTTCCAAGTAATTCACATCAATACATTACAGCAGCTATCCACCCTCCTAGAGAAGGAAATATTTTGGGGGATATTAAAAAAAGGGGGCAGAATATTCATGAGCAAATACTACCTGCAGAAGCCAATTCAAGACAGGATTTTTTGAAATACCTTGGAGCAAGATTTGAAGCTAACAACAGCAGAGTGATAGGATTAGAACCAGCAACCCCGCACCCAAAAATCCAACACAGGACAAAGCTATCAGCCACAGCCCCAGAGAAGCAGGACATGATCTTTAGGACATAATAGGATTAACTCATCACCGTTAGAATACCAAAAGGGCACATTGAACCTCAGGTCAAAGTTCATGACACAGGAACAGGAAGAATCTCAAATACAAAATCCAAAGGAGGTATAAAGGCCTACCACTCCCAGCTTCGTTTTGTCAGCTTTCCCAGAATCGCATGCTGTTGCCTACTTTAAGCCAAACTCATGCTATGCTAGAAACACATAAATAATTTGTGCTATGGTGAGAAGTCCTTATGTGTATGTTATTTCACTGGTATTCTTTATGAATTTGGGATGTCTGACATTGTACTTGTCAATGTGCATTATAAAAGTTACTTGAATATAAAAGTTATCTTGTAAGGAAATAGCCTTGTTCGGAGGCTCTGCGACACGGGACCTGTAAAGCCGCCAAAACATCGCAAAACAGCTGTTTTTCGCGGCGAAAAAAACCCTCCTCGGTCGGAGAAGGGGCGAAGAGCTGTGAGTGGGGGTTGAGATCCTCTGAAAACTCCCCGGAAAAACGCTCGGGGGGGGGGAGAAAGAAGACTCCCCGTGAGCTCACAATAGCTCCAGCCCGGCGCAGCATCTGTCAGCTGACAGACCAAGACGCTGAGACCAGCCACCACTCAAGAAAAACTTTTCAAAGAAGCACAGAGATTGACAGACTGAACGCAGGAGCTTAAAAAGCAAGTATTTCTTATATTTTACCTCGGATCAATTACGTTCACAATAAACAAAATGCACCCAAGATGGCGACCACTTTTAATTTAAAGTGAAAGCGACTGGAAGAGAAAGGCGAAAGAGAAACTGTAATGCGAAAGAGACCTCTAGAGGGCAGCAGAGACGCATAACTTAAAAACTTTGCAAAATAAACCTAAGGATGTATATAAGAGAGATATAAGAGAGTACATCTTGGCAATATAAGCATAAGGATTAATCCTCAGCATAAAGAAGTTTGGCTAACAGCAGATTGAAGATAGGATGGCCACTATGCAGTCCAAACTGGTGCCCTCAAAGGTGGCAGCACCCTCCCCAGCCCAGATCCTTA
This sequence comes from Bothrops alternatus, assembly GCA_034064705.1. NCBI lineage: Eukaryota > Metazoa > Chordata > Lepidosauria > Squamata > Viperidae > Bothrops > Bothrops alternatus. The sequence continues at coordinate 4,958,790 of JARGCV010000589.1, forward strand.
AAATACCAGGGAACAACTTACCTGCCCCCCACCTTCCTCCATATCTACAGAATCCCAGGCCCCCCGGTCTACTCAGGCCTTTCCAGAAATGACGACGAAAGAATCAAAAGATGCAACGTCAACAATTTTTGAAAAAATAAGGAGAAAGATGGACATGATAATAGACATGTATGAGAAAAGGTGGGAAGAAAGGATGAGGATGATGGAGGCAGTGGAACAAAGCAGAGAAGTGGAGAAGATGGTGGAAGATCAAAGCAAAGCAGTTATTGAGGACTTGGACCAAACCGGAGAAACAGTACAAACGCACAGTGGGAAAATGAGAGAAGATATTGGGAGAAATTCGGAGAGGGTCTGGGAAGGGGTTGAAGAAAAGATGGAAGAGGTGGAGAGACAAGAAGAGAGACAACTTACTGAAATGAAAAGTGAGGTGCAAAACCACACAACTATGATGTACTATCGCCAGAGGACGACAGGAATTAGGGGCAAGAGACTGGAAAAATTCCCAAATGAGAAACAAGAAGATTTGAAAAGAATTGTTATAAAAGCATTGGAAAAATATCTAGGAGAGGAGGCTAAAAATTTCTCTTGGCAAACTGACAGAATCCATAGAGTATGGCTTATATGGAACCAAGGGACATTGCAAGCAATAAAGAGAGACTTACTACTTGGAAGGGAAGCTGTGTTATGGAAATCCACCTGGCAGAGGAAGAAACCCAGAATTCGACTGAAAAGAAGAGAAACTTAATATTTTATGCAAGGAAATAAAGGCAAAGAATTATGGACTGATTTAAGGGCTAAGTGTAAGAGCAAGAGACATGAGAGGGTGATTAATGGAAGATATATGTTAAATAGACTAAGAATGTACGTGTTGAAGGGAGGGGTGTATCGACATGAAAATTATTAATCTTAATAAGATGAGTTGATTGTTTGATGTACAATGAATAGATCTGAAAAGAAGTGAAATTTAAAAATTTTAAAATGTAGTTGGCTTATAGTTAAACTTTGATATACGGAGTGAAGAAGGTCTACACATTTAAAATGATTGTATTAAGTTGAATGGCTTTAACTTGAATTTTTTCTTTGTTTACATGTACAAATGGATAACTAATAATAATTTTTTTTTTAAAAAAAGTGACTTATGACCATTTTTCAAGCTTACGCCCACTGTAGCATCTCCATGGTCACATGATCAAAATTTATATTGATGACAATTGCAGTATCCTGGGGTCATTTGATCAGCTTTTGTGCCCTTCTGGCAAGCGAAGTCAATGGGGAAGCCAAATTCACTTAACAACCATGTTACTAACTTATTAACTGCAGCGATTCACTTAACAATTGTGGTAAGAAAAGTTGTAAAATGGGGGAAAGCAACAGAAAGTTTGGACTCAAGCTTAGCATAAAGTTATTAAATCAGCTCACAAGCATGCATTGCTTCAGAGTTTGAACAATTTAAATAATGAAATAATGGGATTTGCCTGAAATCCCACAATCAGAGTTTGTTAAACTACATGTAAAACGAAGGAATCGGGGGGGGGGAAACCAAACAAACCTGAGATGTAATTTATACTTACGCAGAATCATTTTTAAAACAAAAAAAAAAGTTATCTTGTAAGGGATCTACTTCTAAAATGCAGGACTGAACTCTGTAAGAATAAATATGAAGAAAAACAGGACCATCAACAGGAGGACCAACAGGAGTGCCAGGGAAGGAACAGGGCAGAAAGCACCCATTATTGTCTTGGATCTTTGAGCTTCTCAATTCAGAAGTTGTTTCTGGTCATCCATGGTGTTTAGTTCCTTTAACCTATTTCATATCAATCCCGCCCCTTGTTACATTTCTAAATCATCATTTACACTTGGGCTGCAATCCTAAATACAAATAAAGTTAACCAAAATACCATATGTTGAAATTAGTGAGCCTGGTTTTTGAACAAACCTGACTAGGATACTTGTTTGTTTGTAATTTTCAAACCAAATAATTAGCAGTAAGGATAAAAAACTTCCTGTTTCCACAGAGAAATTCTAGACCACTGTAGATGGTAAATGGCAACAATAACCAGAATCAAGTAATATGTTTCTTGTCCTGGGATCAGTTTAATCATTAATTTTTTCCAGTGCAGTCCTCAATATCTAAGAGATAACAGGAAAATCACACTTTTCACATTACTGCATTTTAATGCTGAAGACTCAGCCTGACTACCACTAAAAAAACTACAAGAATATTTCACTGCCTGCCACAATTCACAAACTTTTGAAGTCAGAAAGTGATATTTCTAGCTAACAATTCCTTTCCAGTTTGATAGAATGATTGGCAAGGGCCTGTCATGCTAACTATACCCTTGGTGATCTTCAATGGATTCTTTTTACCACCATTCATGTTTTGCCTGAAATACAGCTTCTCTTTCTGAAATGTGCAAATGTCCGTCACTGGCCAAGATTTTTATTATTGCTGAGGAATGGAGTCATGCTTAGTCTCATTGATTAATCAATAACCTTAATTGCGTTGCAGCTCTGTAATGGATAGCCCACTGGCTCTTGTTTTTTAATCTCCTTGCACACATTGACCCAAGTCACTCACCTGCCAAAAACTGCTTATGCAGTAGAAAGAGCTGTCTAGATCATGAAGGTCAGGCATTGGCCTCAGCCCAAGTTCAAGATAGAAAACAAGAAAACATTTCTCAAAAGTCAGGCATTTCCCCCAACCCTCACAAATAGAGGAATACAAACACATTTTAAAAGAGCAATAGTAAGGATCAAGGTTCATTCTAGCCATTTATAAATCACTGTTCAAACTGTCTCAATTCAGTTTCTGGTGTTGAATGAAAAATCTTCATCAGAGTCCAGTCCAAGCCAGGAATAAACAAAACAGAGACTGCTTTAGAAAGGTTGTAGTTTATTGAAGAGCAGAACCACAAAACATGTGGCTCTGGAGCAGCTGACCATATGTTGCTAGGAGTGGTGGGTTTTTATACCTTCTTGGGCTTTTGTATTTAGAGTTGTTCTTCCTGTTTCTGTGGCATGAACTTTGACCTGGGATTCAATGTGCCCCTTTTCTATTCTGATGGTGGTGGGTTAATCCTATTATGTCCTAAAGGTCATGTCCTGCTTCCCTGTGGCTGTGGCTGATGGCTATGTCCTGTGTTGGATGGGTGAGGGTTGCTGGTTCTAATCTTATCATTGTTAGCTATCAGTTTTGCTGCAAGGGATTTCAAAACATTTTGTCTTGAATGGGCTTCTGCCTGCTAGTATTTGCTCATTAATGGGGCCTCAGTCTTACTGAATGGGATTATCAAATCTGCATTTCTACAGATCTGGCCTCTGCCTAGTTTCTGCTTGGGGCTATTAAGAAAAATTGGGTCTGCTTTTCTGCCTTTAAGATCTTTTGGGGAAATATAATATTCTGCCTTTTTTAATATTTCCCAAATATTTCCTTCGGGGGGGGAGTGACTTCCCACACTGGTCAACTTAAAAAAAAACAGGCTCTTTTAGGTTACAGTTCTGTTTACTTGAGATAAAATCCTACTGAACTCAGTGGATTTATAAGACAACATCATTAGAGAAGAATAAAAAGAGAAATTCCTTGACGTGGCCCTGATAAACAGCCAGGCTAGAAGAAAATATTTCAGAGCAGATTTACTGAGTAGCTAAGGATGCAATTGGATAAGGATTAGGACATCAATGACAAGCTTTTATGGTGGTGTTCTGGTACCATCCAATGTGAGCTTTTATAGGCCTAGCCATTTGTGGACATCAGTCTACTCAGTTGGGTTTCCAATCCTCAGCTGCTTACTTTGATATTAACAAAGAAAAGATTACATCAAAGGTAGCCCTGAATTCTCTTCCATCACCTACACCTCTAGATGTGTAGGCCTGCAGATACTTGTATCCCCAGAAGATAGTAGGTAGTAAATTGTGAGAATTGTTTTCCAAATATGGAAGGTGCTTGGGTAGAGAGATTTGTTTCTGATAACTGAAAACTCCAAGAACCCATATGTGTGTATCCTGAGAACTCAGTCAGTGACCTAAGAACATAAGAACATAAGAAGAGCCATGCTGAATCAGGCCAAAGCCCATCGAGTCCAGCATTCTGTGTCACACAGTGGCCCACCAATTGTACATGGGGATCTTGAGCAGAAAGAGAAGGCAAAACCTCCCTTTCCCTTGACCCCCAACAAATGGTACTCAAGGGAATCCTGCCTGCCTCAACCAACATAGAGGCGGCACATGGACATCCGTTTTAATAACCACCGATACACTTGGCATCCATGAATCTATCTAGCCCTGCCTTGAAGCTGTCAAGGCTGACAGCTGTCACGACCCCTTCTGGAAGTGAATTCCATAAATCAATGACCCTCTGGGTGAAGAAATATTTCCCTTTATTTGTCCTCACTTTCTTAGCTATGAGCTTTAGGGAGTGCCCCCTTGTCCTGGTATTGTGTGATAGAGAAAAGAATTTTTCTCTATCCACCTTTTCTATCCCATGCATGATTTTATACACTTCAATCAAGTCACCCCTTAAACGCCGTCTTTCAAGGCTGAAGAGACCAAGGCGTTGCAATCTGGTTTCATAAGGGAGGCGCTCCATTTCCTTGATCATTCTTGTTGCCCTTTTTTGCACCTTTTCCAGTTCCATTATATCCTTCTTGAGGTGCGGTGACCAGAACTGTACACAGTACTCCAAGTGTGGTCTCACCACAAAATCAGTGTCCTTTGCTCCTAAAGTTTTTCTTTCTTCCTTTTCTGTCTAAGAAAGACAGTTTTTCCCCATAGGACACTTATATTCAGTCATCTCTTTTATCCCCAGCCATCAGAAATATTGTTGCATTATTCCACAAGTGCCTTCAACACTGCTGTACTTGGTGATCACAGAGCTTTCTGTCAGCTGATGGGTACTCTCCCTCTGGACCAACCAGGGAATGCCAAACTGAAATCTAGCCATCAGTGTGGAAGAAAAAGCTGTCTTCTGTTCAGTTTAAGCCTAGTGTAAATGTGTCATGATGCTATGGTATCTTGGTTTCAGCAGGGAGAGGAAGGATCAGAGGAGCCTGTAGGCAGGATAAAGTCATAATTCCTGCCAATGGGACCATCTGCCCCATGACTCGGGAATTAATTAGTCTTTTTTGCAGTATTTACTCCTGCACTAAAGATCTGCAAGAAGTCGATCAGCTGAGCTGCAGACACCTCAAAACCTCATGGAAACATCTGAGCCTGGTACCAATTCCAAATAAATGCAAATGCCATGTAGGAAAGGGTCTGTATTTTGGTCATTGCAAAACAAACCTGATCTTTCCGTTGTGAAGATTAAAATGTGCTGCTTTTGACTGGGACCAGAGTGGAGCTAAAGGGTTAAAGATATGCCCATCATTCACACCAGAGTACTGACTAGATTAAACACACCAATAGCAACTTTTTAATTGAACTCTAAATTACTTGACACATGGTGACAAATGTCACATATATTGTGAACCTTGGTTTCTAGCTTATACTGCCTGACATAAAAAAGGTTTCCTTTTTTTCTGCTCATCACTACAATTTATAGTGTTACTGCTGAATATGCTATGTCATATCTTTCACATTATTTATGATCAGACACTATTCAGTGTAATGAAACATACATTATTATATATAGCTTTGTTCAGCACAAAGGAAATTTGGGCTGACCTCATTTTGCACTTTTCAATAATGGATAGTAAGTGTAGAAAAACATTAGGCAAAATGTGTATGCTTCTTTTGTCACTTGTATTTTCTTACATTTTTAAATAAAAAACAGTATTTAATAGAGAGGTGTGGTTGCTGGATACTCTGATGGCTTAACGAGCTAGTGAAGCTAAATGCCTGGGAATGCCTGGCTACCCCTTCCACAAGGGTTCACCTTTTCTCTTGGGTGTCAAGTACAATCAGTGGTGACTGGGGCGAGAGATCCTGCCCTCCAGTCCCTACTATGTGAGGAGTTCAGTATTCTCTCCCCTTCTATTCAACAACTACATGAGGCTGCTGAGTGACTTCATCTGTCACCATGGCTGAGGTACCACTTACGTATCTCTATCATGTGATAATTAAATGAGGCCATGAATGACTTACCCCGGTGCTATAGGCTGTGAGATCTGGATGGAGAACAACAGGTTTCAACTGAACCCTGGCAAGACTAAGTGGCTTTGGGGCCTGCTGCCTCTAGGACTATGCCACCTTTGATGCTTGATGGGGATGCACTGACCCAGACGTAAACAATGCAATCTAGGGATCCTCCTAGACCAGTGATGGTGAACCTTTTAGAGACTGAGTGTCCAAAAACTGGCCCCGCCCCCACTCTACCCCCCCCGCCCCACCCCCACTCTGCCCCCATCCCCTGCCCAGCTTGCCCACAGGAACACTCACTGCCTCCAGGGCCCGCCGCAGATCGCCCAGGCAGCCAGCAGCGCTATGGCGGCCACACCCTCTGCCCACGCCCTGCAGCATCAACTGCATGATGGGGCGTGAGGGCAGAGTCTTGTCTATGCTGCCTGGCTGCCATGTCCTTGGCTGCGCTGCTCCGTGTGGGCCACGCTCGGGGGCGACTCTTCTTCAGGGGGGCTACTGGAGAGGAGGGGGTCACAGGGGGAGGCAAGGCTGGGGCAACGGCATATGTGCCCACAGAGAGGGCTCCGAGTGCTGCCTCTGGCGCTCGTGCCATAGGTTCGCCACCACTGTCCTAGACTCACATCTCTTGCTTGAAGATCATGTGGCAATTGTGGTTAGGATCCTTTGCACAGCTTTTGTTGTGCATCCTACGGGGGGGGGGCAGGCTACTATAATGTGGACTACTTTAATGTGGTCTATTTGGACCTGCTCTTGAAGATTATCCAGAAGTTTCAATTGGTGCAGAATGCACCAGTTTTCTTGTTTAAATTAATTGTATGCTGTCTAAAGTCACTTTTTGTGAGATAGCTGGCCACATAAGTTTGATAAATACAAATAAATTAGTTTCTTTCCAATTAAAGGGTCTAATTCCAATATAGAAAAAAGTAGAATGGAATCTGATATGCAACTATTCTTCTGTGTTGGCCTAATAAGGAAGGAGTTCTGCATTACTGAAAGGTTTGCATACTTGCAAAGAAACAACTTTCATGCACACATTCATTTTATGTTATTCGAGGCATTTCATTTCAGACTAAAATATGCAGTGCTAAAATAAAAAGAGCACTTTTTCCATTAATGAGAATGTTGCTTTGAACTTGCTCCCTAGGAAACTAATTAATATATCTCTCTTTGGAGACAACTGCCTAACACCTGGCTGAAAATGCCTGTTGCAGAAATACAGTTCTTTCTAATACGCTATGCTCCTCTTATTTTCCTCAATGGGAGAAATTCTTGCTAGAAAATGTAGGCATCAGTGAGAACCATAAAAGTTTAATAAATAAAACCTGGCCCTGCCTGTTTGTTCTAGATCACGTTACTGTATAACCTTTTCACATAGATGCTTCTACCACTGCTAATGTAGACATCTACTGAAAATAACTGCAAAATGGTCAGAGTTTATTATCTAACATGGACTCCAGAGAAGTCAGAGACAGCAATGCTTTCTCAATCTTCCTGCGGACTAGTATAATGAGAGATGCTGCCACTTACAATCTCTTCTGCAATATATAGAATATTTGGAAAAGAAATCACAATGTCCTCCCAGTGTATTAACATTTCACAAGCAGATTTAATATCCCCTTTTCTATGTTTCATCTTCCTAGATAGCTTTGATACTGCAATCATGCTCCCCAGAATCATGTGCATCCCCAGAAGCATGTGCAAAGGCAATGTATGGACTTAATAGAATATAATAAGTGTAATTAAGGAAGGAAATATCAGATCAGGAGATGGAGGATGAAGATAGAGATAATAGAATGGAGATAATGGAGAGGGAGAAAGAGAAGAAGGAGATAAACTGAAAGCAGAACCTGAAATGACATCTCTGGAGACATTAGCAAGATACTATTAATAAAAATGGAAATATTAGGAGAAAGTAGATACAATAAAGACAAGAAGGGTTCATGCTGCTAGTGCTAATGGGAAAATGAAGTCTTCTCTAACAGTGTTGTGAAAAGCAGCCTCTCTCGTCACATGGATTTCTTCCATCTTGGTGCTCTTCAGATGAAATAATTCTCAGCCTGGGCTTTGTGAAAACTGATCCAGCACAAATGAAGAACACCTAAATGTGGGAGGGTGGTAGTTACCTCCTATAGACCAAGGCAGATAAGAAAAGGGGGATCCCAGATCTACTTTTATGTTGATCTCTAAGGAACTGTCCCCTGACTGGAGTTTATTGTCATCTCCCTTTGTGAGATTTGTGTGTGTGTGTGTGTGTGTGTGTGTGTGTGTGTGTGTGTGTGTGTGTGTGCATGCACCAAGTGATTTTTTGTTTCATAAAGTTTTGAAAGAGGTCTTCCTTAGTGATGGAGCCAAAAGTCAGACTAATTGGAATGCTGGCATTTATGGGCTACTGCTTATTACTGGAGATAAACTAGATGGCATGGATCAGCCATCTGCCCTGGAAACTCAGCTAAGTCTTGTGCTGTCTCCACTTTTCGTTGCTTGGCTGTCATGGTGTTGCTGTAATGAGCTGACAAAGGCGAAAGTGGGTTATTTCAGTCTTTCTCAACTTTGATGGACAGGACTAAGCTACAGTATCTCATAGCAGGTAGTAGTATAATTAGTGCTATGAGTGCTTTGAGTGGCAGAGCCACAGGTTCTTTCATTTATTTCTAGAACCTGGAATCTAGGAATACAAAGACCTGCTTGGACAGAGGGCAGGAAGGGAGTAGTACCAGTAGATATTTCAAAGGAAACATCAGCTTGTGGAAGGGGTCATGGAGAATTTTAATGCTGCCTATTCTGACATCCTCAATCTGATTGCGTATCTTGCATGTTCAAAATTAATAGACTCGTATGCACACACACACACACACAAATATAAACAAACAGCCTGAGACGACCAGGTAGGTGGTGCACCATGCAACAAGCAATGCAAAAAATAATTTCACAAATGGAATTTTGAAGCAAATAAGTATTCTTGTTTTCAGTTATGAAGCTTTCCTATCTTATTTTGTTATATACTGTAAAATCATGTGATTAATACATTTTTCCTTTCCTAGCTTCTTCTTCAAATCTCTATATCTTTCCGCTAGGCATTCTCACCAGTTGCTGTCTTTCTCACCACATCTCACCCGATGGCCTTTAATTTTTTTTTAAGAGCATGCTTGCATTTAGTATCCCAATACTTATTCTAGCCTAGGGTTTTTTTTGCCCCCCACAAAGAAGTATACTTAAGGAATGCTTCCCTTTTACAGCTTCTAAGTTATTTCATTGCCAGTAAACTGACAAGCTTTCAATCTTCTCCCTAGCCCCCAATATTAGAGAACAATATTGCAGCTTTTTGTAGTGCAGAAAGCAACCAGCAGCCTTATGAAATCAGTTCAAACAATATATTCTAATTTCAGCAAGCTTTTACCCTAGTTACATAATTATAGAGCAGTTACCCCTTCGCGGCAGGGTTCCCATACAATGTGCAATGAACCTCTCTAAGTCAGAAAGGAAATTGCTTTCACCTCTCTGAGGGCAACACAAACAAAAGAATGGCTGATTACCTGTGTATCAGCAAATCCAGAGAAAAGGAGGGCAGGCCTATGGAGCAACTTAAGGTTCTTAAGGGTACCAGAACAGAAAAGAAAGGCTTGGCATGAGACAGAAGTCAATTCCTTAATTAGCTGATAAATTCCATCACGGCCCAAGTATTGGACAAATGAGCTAAATATCCACCTACAGAGAACAGAGGAAGTCTATCTCATGGAAACAAAATTGATTCTTGTAACTTACACAACAGTACTCTGCTCTGATATTTTAAACTGTTGAAGAGCTGATGGGACAGCACAAGTAGTTCTTAGCAATTATCCACATGTTTGCTGTCCAGGGAAAGGAAGAGCCAACAGAGGGCAACTGATCAGCATGTCATCACAATTGAACTTAGAAATTACCAGATGCCAACGACACGCATGTAGAATCCCTGTGCAGTTAATTAACACAACAATAGAAAGTCAACATAAACTCAACTGAATAGATATGTGTTTCTGAACTGTCAAATTGTAATCTAATTATGTTGATGAATCTTCACAGTTATAAACAGTATTTCAACAATCTTTCTGAGAAAGATGTGCAGTTAAAACATAAACCTGCCTTCCCCTGCATTTTTGGCAACTTTGTGCTATCAGACCTTGTTGTTGTTGTTGTTGTAAGTGCAGTCACAATGCAGCTGGAAGGTGACAGGTTGGGGAAACTGGCTTAAATACATCTCAACTATATTTTAAATCCTGTTTTTGTGATATAATAATACAGATATCTTCACTTGAAGCAAAATATCAGTTTATACAAGTAGCATTCATTTAGATTATTCCTTGCTTCAGGTTACAGAAAGTTAACATTGTGTAAAGGAGATATCAGAAATAGGTGGAAACTGAATATATCAAACTAGGAAATGCTGTCTCTGGAATAGCAAAAATCATTTTAAGTACCTGCCTCCCAGTATTACTGTATATTGAATATTCAGTAAGAATCCTCAAGATTGCAAAACAGAGGGAATATTCATTTGTTTAAAGGTTATGAGGAAAATTAATGTATCCAAGTATAGATCAAGTTTCTGGGAATGTTGTCATTAATATATATAGAGAGATTGTTTAAACTCAGATGGCCTAATCAGATTCCAAATTCATTCTAGCACAGGTATGTCAAACTCGCGACATCATATGACATTGCATGACATATCGCGACTTTTTCTCCATTGTCGGCAATGGAGTGGGCGTGATTTTGTCGTGACGCATCCAGCCCGCGGGCTGGCAGTTTGACATGCCTGCTCTAGCACATTCCATAGCATGATATGATTAACATTATCAAAGTTAGAATGGCACTGAAAAAGTGACTTATGAATCTTTTTCATGCTTACAACTGTTGCAGCATCCCATGGTCACATGATCAAAATTCAGATGCTTGGCAACTGACTCATATTTATGATGGTTGCAGTGTCCTGAGGTAATGTGATCAACTTTTGCGAACTCCTGACAAGCAAAGTCAATGGGGAAGCCAGATTCACTTAACAACCGTGTTACTAGCTTAACAAATGCAGTGCTTCACTTAACAATTGTGGCAAGAAAGGTCATAAAATGAGGCAAAACTCACTTAACAAATGTCTTAGCAACATAAATTTTGAGCTCAGAAGGTCACAGAAAGGGTTTACATGATCTTGGGACACAGCAGTGGTCCTATGTGTGAACCAGTGGCCAAGCATCTGAATTTTGATCACATGATCATGAGGATACTGCAAAGGTTGAAAGTGTGAAAAATGGTCATGTCACTTTTTTCAGTGCCGTTGTAACTCTGAACTGTCACTAAATGAACTTTGTAAAGACTACCTGTATAAGGAAGGAGGATCAGACTCAAAAGAATCTTCCTTCCTGCATGAAATATCAGCCCGTGAAAGAGACTGTGTCATGTGACAGGGTAAATTCTCCTGCTCCAGAAGTCTTGAAACAGAGGTTGGGAGTCATCTGTCAGGAATGCTCTGTTGGCTCCTGCACAGAGCTGGAGGTTGGACTAGAATATCTCTGTGGTCTCTTCCAACTTGTACAATTCATAATTTGATTGCATTTCATCAGCAAAATGATGCAAAGTACATTTGGAAAATGCTGCTAAACATAATTTTGATCCTTGTTCACGTGAAAATTACAATTGTTTTAAATCTCAGTTTGAAAATTCCAGCTAAACTTTTGTTTTTGGAACTCATTGGTGGATAGAGGTATTAGTACATTAGATCAGTTCCTTGCTAATATATTTTTAAACTATATAGGTAATTGCTATTTTGTTGCCTAAAAATTTAGAATGGCAGTATAACAATAACTGAAGAATATTTCATTGTTAGGTATAAGATAATTGCAAGAATTATAAGATAAAAAGTTGAAGTACTTCATATTAATAAATCAATGGTCTAAGGTCTTTATAAATATATTAAATATGTTTCCTATGTTTACAGGATATGATTATGTCAGCAAAATATTTTTTCATGGTTATTACACACTGCAGAGAATTTTTAAATAGAGTTCTCAACTTTGTTATGCTAAAAATGTAAAATGATTGGAGGGGCCAGTTACTTACATGACATGGGCTTACACTGTATATGGTTCTGATTTGGTTTAATAATCATAAACTTCTTAAAAGAAGAAAAATTATAATTTTAAAAATTTGTGACTGTGTGAATTTGAATTATTTTATCAGATATTAGAAAGTACAGTTATCAGTATGTAAACCTATGTGTTTATTGAGAATGGGATGTGGCAATACTGTAAAAGTAATTCAATTACTATGGAATATTTACAGTGATTTACAGTTTTAGATTGATGGGCTTACTTTCTACTTTTGAATTAGTTTTTTATGGCAAAATGGAAATATCCATCAATATTCCTTGTGATTGAGGTTTAATTTTCAATGTAAAATCTGAGTTCTTAGAAGGATGATAATATGTGTTTGTATTTTTCTTCCAATTTGTTTTTTCTTTTTAGTATATCTTATTTCTGAGTATTAGAGCAATACATGGTTCTTTTAATTAAAGCCCATAGGAAATGCTATTTTGTACTTTGAAAAAAAAAAGATGCTAGCAATATGGTTCTTTTAATTAAAGCCTATAGGAAATGCTATTTTGTACTTTGAAAAAAAAAGATGCTAGCAAATTTGTATATTTGTTGCCTAAATTAAATTCTGAATGTCATTCTGGAAAAAAACCCAGAAAGATGTGGCTATATATAAATAAGATGCAAAACTTCTCTACCTTGAACTTGGCTAGGTGACTTTGTGTATAAATCCAGAAAAATTCCTTAGCAACTGAATGAAAGTAGACAGTGCTGCCTTCATTTTGGATTTGGGCTGGGGGTAGTGGCTAACCCTTGGGAATTGAGGTGCTCTTCTAGCCAAACACTAACCATACCCAACTCCACTTAAACATGTATGACAAGGTTGACTACAGATTATCTGCTACTACATAAGCAACAACTGGCCTTAGACCAGTCAGTCTAACCTCAGTTCCAGGCAAACTGATGGAAACCATTATTAAAGATAAAATTACAGGGCACATAGAAAAACAGGCATTGCTGAAAGAAAATCAACATGGTTTCTACAAAGGCAAATCATGTCTTACTAACTTGTTAGAATTCTTTGAGGGTGTAAATAAATACATAGATAAAGGGGCCCCAGTTGATATTGTATATCTTGACTTTCAAAAGGCTTTTGACAAAGTTCCTCACCAAAGGCTCCTAAAAAAGCTCTCCAGCCACGGAATTAGAGGACAGGTCTTGTCCTGGATTGGTAACTGGCTAAATTGTAGGAAGCAAAGGGTGGCAATAAATGGACAATTCTCCGGATGGAAAGAAGTGAGAAGTGGTGTACCCCAAGGTTCAGTTTTGGGACCTTTACTTTTTAATTTATTCATCAATGATCTGGATGTAGAAGTTAATAGTGAGGTAGCCAAGTTTGCTGATGACACTAAATTGTTCCAGGTTGTGAAAAGTGAAACTGATTGTCGGGAGCTCCAGAAGGATCTCTCGAAATTGTGTGTGGGCAACAAAGTGGCAAATGCATTTTAACCTAAACAAGTGCAAAGTTATGCACATCGGGGCAAAGAACCCCAATTATACTTACCAACTGATGGGGACCAAACTTTCTGAGACAACCCAAGAAAGGGATCTTGGGGTTTTGGTGGACAGCTCGATGAAGATGTCAACCCAATGCGCAGCAGCAGTAAAAAAAGCAAATTCCATGCTTGGCATGATTAGGAAGGGAATCGAAAATAAGTCAGCAAGTGTTGTATTGCCTCTGTACAAATCGATGGTGAGACCACACTTGGAGTACTGTGTACAGTTCTGGTCACCGCACCTCAAGAAGGATATAATGGAACTGGAAAAGGTGCAAAAAAGGGCAACAAGAATGATCAAGGAAATGGAGCGCCTCCCTTATGAAACCAGATTGCAACGCCTTGGTCTCTTCAGCCTTGAAAGACAGCGTTTAAGGGGTGACTTGATTGAAGTGTATAAAATCATGCATGGGATAGAAAAGGTGGATAGAGAAAAATTCTTTTCTCTATCACACAATACCAGGACAAGGGGGCACTCCCTAAAGCTCATAGCTAAGAAAGTGAGGACAAATAAAGGGAAATATTTCTTCACCCAGAGGGTCGTTGATTTATGGAATTCACTTCCTGAAGGGGTCGTGACAGCTGTCAGCCTTGATAGCTTCAAGGCAGGGCTAGATAGATTCATGGATGCAAAGTGTATCGGTGGTTATTAAAATGGATGTCCATGTGCCGCCTCTATGTTGGTTGAGGCAGGCAGGATTCCCTTGGGTACCATTTGTTGGGGGTCAAGGGAAAGGGAGGGTTTTGCCTTCTCCTTCTGCTCAAGATCCCCATGTACAACTGGTGGGCCACTGTGTGACACAGAATGCTGGACTCGATGGGCTTTGGCCTGATTCAGCATGGCTCTTCTTATGTTCTTATGTTCTTATATTGAAGGCCAGTGTTGGGCCCCCTTTTGCTGGCCAATAGCCAATGGATTTTAAATCTGCAGCAGCAGAATAAATAAAAGTCAACACAACCATTTCATTCTCTTCTACAATAATTACAGTGGCAAACAATGATAACAATCAAAGTAACAGAAAAGAACATCAGACACTACACCAGATCTTAAGCTTCAAATCATCCACACTTACCATCAATCCATTACAGATGCCCTATGGCCAGCAGAATCAGGCACCATCTAAGCTTGTTGCTCAGTTTGTTGTCCAATTAATTACTGCATAAGAAACTGAAAAGATAGAGCTGGAAGCATGGGGTGGAAGAGGACTGCAAAACAGTGGAGGTCTGGTTTAAGGGCAATGACATGCTGCACTGTTTTTTGCCAGTAGAATTATTAATTCTTGGCCAGTTCTGAGTTAGTCCAAAAAACAGATCTGAGAATTCATAGTTCAACTGGCAAAAAAACAGTCCTCTGTGATCTCTAGGATTAGCAGATACTTTGACTTAGCAGACATTACCTTAGAAAATTTTAGTCTATGCCTCCTAATCTCTAAAATAGCATGTTCTCAGATTTTCAGAGATTCAAAATCATAAATCTTAGTGACTTGCCAATATATGCTATGCTGTAATAACAAAGCCTCACTCTTGTCCCAGTCCCATTTGAATTTGAACTGCAGCCTTTCTACCTGAATCTTCAGTGAAGTAAGAAATGGTGGCTGATACAAAAATGCAGGCAGAGAAGAGAAGCCAATGCCCCCAAAGCCTGTCCTGTCATTTTAGGTAATGAAAACAAGGTCTCTGGAATGGAGCAATTCACCAGGGATTTCAATGGATGGTTGCAGTTTGATGTATGAGGTGAGTTAAATTGGTATCAATAAATACTAACCCTGGAATGACGTTCTTTAATTATCAGCGCAGATTATACATCACTTCAAAGCAAACAAACAGCATGCATCAGACCACAGAGGAGCCGTGTGCATAATGCTAAGCAGAGGCTAGCATCAGCAGTGCCGCAGAGCAGCTAGGAACTGCAACCTCCAGAGATAGGAAAGTGTGTAATCTGTGTATGTGCAGGAAACTGAGCAAAAAGCCTTAGATTCAGTCTCTAAAAGGTATCTGATTTCCGTAAATGCTTAAGAAAAGATGGGGAAGAGGACAAGCAGGATGGTGCATACAACATCTGGTAAAAGAAAATTGGCATTCACTTTCCCTCTTGGTGGACCAATTAGCTTTACATACATGATATATGCAGGGCTCTTTATCCTAATCTGTACTTCCTTCCTGCCTAAATTATACTCTGATGTACAAAGTTTGTCTTAAACATCTTGGATTGGTCTCAGAATAGATTTTAGATTTTTTTTACGTCTTGGGGTTCGCGGCATTGAAGCGACACACACTCACATTGTAACCAAATTCTTCTTTATTCATTCCACGTTACCACTCAGTAACCCAACAGGCTCGCAGGCCTTTTATAGTTTCCCAAACAGCCTATCATAAATCTCCTTTGTTCGCGCCTTGCGCCTGCATGCAAGGCCAGTGCCAACCAGTCTGTTCCCGGGCAGCTTTTGGGTTGCCCGGGACCATTTGCAACATTTCTGGGCCTGCTGAGTTGCCTCATCAGGCCCAGGACACAACACCCCTCCCCCCTAGATGAAACACACAATTACATTTGTTCCCTGGCAGGAAAAAAAAAGAATTCCCCTGCCCAGCACACAGGCAGAATATCTTTATAAAATAATAAAGTTAACCTAAACAAACCGCTCTCCAAAATTATAATTAGTGTGTTTATCTCTATCAAGTGTAGATCCCCATCACCCAGTTATAGACCAGCAAGGTTCCTTTGTGATGTCAGAAACTTCACAGTCTCCCAGATGCTTGGGAGGGGCCTTAGCCCTTTGCAACCTACGCAAGGTCAGGGAGGGTGCCTGGCCTGTCAGCTCACCTGCCCGGCTAGGCAGACCAGGACTTTTACTTAATGGTGCCTGGCTTATTGGCCCATCTGGTGGGCTTGATAGACCAGGACTTTGATGCCCCTAAATGACACGTGAGCCCCATTGCGGCAGGCTGGCTGAGTCTTCTGGACTCCAACCAGGTTCCCTTGGAGGGGAGAAACTCCCCAAGCCCAATGGTGGAGCGGAGGTCTCCCCTTCCACCATGGACTGCTACTGGGAACTTAGTCCCTTGAGCCCGCGACCAGTCTCGGACATGACCTGCGCTGCAGCTGTGCCCCAATAGTTCCAGTCCCCCATGTAGGTGGCCGAGGTGCCAGAGTCAGGAGCCACCTCTATGGCAAACCTCCTCTCAGGAGAATTCCTGTTTGGCGCACTTGCGGATGCGCAAGCCACCCCCCGGGATGACTTCCTGTTCGGAGCACTTGCTGAACTCTGGGATGACCCTTGCTCACCCACTGGGACATTAACAGTGCCCTGTGGAAAACCCCAGGCACTGCAAGATGGATTCCCAGGATTTTGACCTGAAGTGTGAGCTTGTTCCTGGTCTCCCTCCCCCCCCGAGAGCAGAGCCAGGAGCAGAAATGTCAGGGGACAACCGCCAGCACAGTTGGTCAATATGACGCCGAAGGACGTGGCCATTTCCCAAGGTCACTTCATATGAGAGCGGCCCCGAGATCTTGCAGATGACAGCAGAGACCCAGAGATGTCCAGGACCATAGTTCCTTGCCCAGACCAGATCGCCTACCTGAAGTCTCCTAGGTGCCCACAGCTGTGACATCTGTGAAGCCACCCAGTCTGGGTGCATTCTGTCCAACTTCATGACGAGGCGGCGACCCCAGTGGAGTTCAGCTGGGCTTTTTCCAGTGGCAGTGCATGGTGTAGTGCGGTGTGCAAGAAGAAAATCTGCTAACCTGTGATGCCAGCTACCGTGCGTGATTCTTTTGAGTGCGTCTTTGGTGGTGCGCACCATCCGTTCAGCTTGCCCATTGGTGGAAGGCTGGAAAGGAGCTGACATTGCGTGTTGGATCAAGTTGGCCTGAAGGAAAGCCTGGAACTCAAAAGAAGTAAATTGAGGACCATTGTCAGAAATGAGGACATCAGGAAGGCCATGGGTAACGAAGATTCCTCTCAACACCTGGATGGTCCTGGCAGGTACAACCTCTAGCCATTTGGAATGGCTATCCACCAGGATAAGGAAGAATTGCCCCTGAAAGGGCCCAGCATAATCTAAATGTACCCTTGATCAAGGGGTTTGTGTCTCCTCCCACCTGTGTACAGGGGCCTGAGGCATTTCAGGCCATGATTGTTGGCACACCTGGCACCCGTGCACCTGGGCCTCAATAGTTTTATCAAGCCCTGGCCACCAAAGATAGCTGTGTGCAAGCGCTTTCATACGCACAATACCCGGATGTCCCTCATGCAGAGAGAACAAGACTCTACACCTCAGTAAGGCTGGGATAACTAATCTACTACCCCATAATAGGCACCCCTTAAATGTAGACAGTTCATGCCTTCTTTGCCAGAAGCTTTGAAATGCAGCATCTGGACACATGTCAGGCCATCCTGACAAGACCCATGTCAGCACGTGTGTGAGCGTGTGATCTGTGGCAGTTTCTGCAGCCACGTCCCTAGCATTGAGGGGAGATTCAGGCAACTCCTGAATGGAAAGAATATTAATAGCAGGAGCAGGATCTACCTCTATTTGTTTGAGAGGTAATCTGCTGAGGCTGTCTGCGTGACCCATCTCTTTTCCCGGTTTGTGGATGAGTGTATAATCATATGCTGACAGGAAAATTGACCATCTCAGCATACAGGGGGAAATAATGTGTGGTGTCTGTTTGTTGGTAGTAAACAAACCCAGCAGAGGCTTATGGTCTGTGTAGACCGTGAAGTGGCGGCCATATAAGAAATCATGGAATTTCTTTATGCTAGCCACTATGGCCAAGGCTTCTCTGTCAATCTGAGCGTAATTCCGCTCTGCAGATGACAGAGTCCTTGAATAGTATGCTACAGGGACTTGTGTTCCATCAGCCTTCAGGTGACTAAGTACTGGTCCCACCCCATAAGGAGATGCATCGCATGCGATGCACACAGGCAGTTGCTCATTGAAATGCGCTAATACAGCATTTGAAGATAGCAAGGCCTTAACCTCATTGAAGCTCCTTTCATGGACTTTAGTCCACTGCCATGGAGCTTGTTTATCTAAGAGCCGGTGTTAACGGCTCTGCCACTGCAGCCTTGTGTGGAAGAAATGTGTGATAGAAATTTAAAAGCCCCAAGAAAGCTTGCAGCTCGCTTTTGGACTTGGAGCTTGGGGCCTGCTGAATCGCTTGAAGCTTCGATTCAGCAGGATGGATGCCTTGAGCATCAATTCTGAAACCTAAGAATTCAGTGGAAGTGACTCCAATCTTACACTTTTCTTGCTTCAGTTTCAAACCCGCTTGGCAGAAACAAAGCAAGACAGCCCTTAATCCCTCAGCTAAGTTTAGAGATGACTCCCCAGCAATGAGGACATCATCGAAGTAGGGACAGACCCCAGGAATACCACGAGGTGTGTGTTCCATGACACTTTGAAATATGCCAGGGGCTACATTAACCACAAACTGCAGTCTTTTAACCTTAAAGGCCCCTCTATGTGTTACAATTGTTTGGGCCTCTGCAGTTGCCTCATCAACAGGCAGCTGTTGATAGGCCTGTGCCAAATCAAGTTTTGCAAAAAGGCACCCCCCTTTGAGGGCGGCCAGAATGTGGCTCACCACAGGCACTGGATATGTGTGCTGTTGCAACACTTTATTCAGTGTACACTTATAGTCTGTGCATATGCGGACTTCTCCATTAGCCTTTAAAGGCATAACAATGGGGGTTTCTCATGGACTAGAGTCCACAAGTTCTAAGATGCCCTGCTGGGGCAGCTTGTCCAACTCTGCATCTATCTTGCTTTTGAGGGCAAAAGGTACCCTTCTAGGCTTGATCCTGATGGGCGTGATAGTTGGGTCTAAATGTAATGCAATGGGAAGCCCCTTGTAGGAGCCAAGCTCTAAGCTAAACTCATCAGCAAACTCCTTGCAGACTTCTGCAAGGCCCAACGTTTGCACACTGTGCAGCCCAGTCACTTGAATTCCAAGGGCCTTGAACCAATCGAGTCCAATGAGTCTTGTGCATTCACCCCCAACTACCACATCTAGGAAACCCTCAAAAGCCTTACGCTGTACTTTGAGCATAGCCTCCCCTTTTCACACTGACTTTGGAATTCTGGAAGTCAGTGAGGATTAAATCTGAGGGCCTGAGTTTGACTCGAAAGCCATTAATGCTGCAAATCCTTTTGAAGGTGTCAAGTGAAATGATTGATAGAGCGGACCCTGTGTCCAACTCCATCGATAAGGGAACCTCTTGCAACTTCACGTCAATGCGAAATTTTTTCTTAAGGGGCTTGTGTATCCCTGTCCTCAGAATACTCCTGTGCGATACGCAGAAACCCACCCTGTGTTGGCTGGGGACACTGGTACCTTTCTGAAGCAATTCTTCCCGAGGTTGGACCTTTTGGCGACCCAAACAGATGGAGGCAATGTGGCCTTGCCTTCCACATGACTTGCAGATGGCGGAGCGGCGTCCTCCGCACCCGAGACACTGAGGAAATGTTGGGGCCTTGTCTGGACGCCCTTTCGGCCTTCTTTCTGCTGGCTGGTGAAGTTTGTCCACTTCCTCTTCAGGATCCACTTCTGAATCTTCTTGAGTGTCCTCTTGATGGATGGACGCGACTGCTGTAGCACTTTTGGCAAGTTGCAAGGCTTTCATAGCGCCGCCTGCTGCCTCTTCAGCTGCAACTGCGCACAAGACATCTTGGAAGGTGATTTCAGCTTTAGCAAATATTTTTTGTTGCAGCTCTCTACTTCTAAGGCCGCAGACAAAATGGTCTCGTAAGCGTTCTTCCAGGTGCATGAACTCACAAGGCCTGGCTGCTTGTCTCAAGGCAGCAATGAATTCCGCAGCAGACTCATCAGGCTTCTGGTCTCTCTGTTCAAAAGCATGCCTCCACGCGATCACAGATAGCTTTGGATGAAAATGGTCCTTCAACATATTCTTCAAGTCTGTGTACGTTACAGACTCAAGCGGCACAGGAGCTACTAAATTTTCAGCTACGTCGAAAGTGTCCTGACCGCAGACACACAGCAAGGTCGCTACCTTCAAGCCGTCTTCTTGAACCTGTTTAACTTGCAGGTAGTTTTCCACCTGGACCACGTAAGAGTTCCAATGCTCCGCCATGTCAAATTCGGACAGCCGGCTGATCTTCGACATTGCTAGCTTCTCTTAGCTTCGCTGCAACTTTGGTGGGGAAGAGGCTTTGCCAAGCCCTCCTCCAGCATTTGTGTACTGGCAGTTGAGTGCAGATCTGGGCGCCGACTTCCTGGCTTCCAGCTCTTTTTTAGTGGCTAAATTCTTCAGTTGTCTTCTTCTTTGCAGCGATCCCACCTTCGTCGCTATTTTTACGTCTTGGGGTTCGTGGCATTGAAGTGACACACACTCACGTTGTAACCAAGTTCTTCTTTATTCATTCCACGTTACCACTCAGTAACCCAACAGGCTCACAGGCCTTTTATAGTTTCCCAAACAGCCTATCATAAATCTCCTTTGTTCGCCCCTTGCGCCTGTGTGCAAGGCCGGCACCAACCAGTCTTGTCCCGGGCAGCTTTTGGGTTGCCCGGGACCAATTGCAACATTTCTGGGCCTGATGAGCTGCCTCATCAGGCCCAGGACACAACAATTTTAGTATCACTTTTTATACCTGGCACACTCCAGACATGTTAGGCTACAATACTACCACTCAATCATTCATTAATCATGTATGCTTGTTTGGTAGCAATACGGGTTGCAGGGCAAAACATATGGACTGTAGCAGGTTGGGAGATTTCAGAGTTATGAACATAGGGACCGCTTATAGTGGGGTGCCCCAGGGCTCTGTTCTGGGCCCAGTGCTCTTCAACATCTTCATCAACGATTTGGATGAGGGGATAGATGGGGAAATCATCAAATTTGCAGACGACACCAAGCTGGCAGGAATAGCCAACACTCCAGAAGACAGGCTTAGGATACAGGAGGATCTGGACAGACTTAAACACTGGGTACTATCTAACAAAATGAAATTCAATGGTGAAAAAAGTAAGGTTCTACATTTAGGCAAGAAAAACCAAATGCACAGATACAGTATAGGTAGTAGCTTGCTCAATAGTAGCAACTATGAAAGAGATCTCGGAGTCCTAGTGGACAATCACTTAAATATGAGCCAGCAATGTGCTGCAGGTGCCAAAAAGGCCAACACAGTGCTAGGCTGCATTAACAGAGGGATAGAATCAAGATCACGTGAAGTATTAATACCACTTTACAATGCCTTGGTAAGGCCACACTTGGAATACTGCATCCAGTTTTGGTCACCGTGATGTAAAAAAGATGTTGAGTCTCTAGAAAGAGTACAGAGAAGAGCAGCAAAGATGATTAGGGGACTGGAGGCTAAAACATATAAGGAATGGATGCTGGAATTGGGTATGTCTAGTTTAATGAAGAGAAGGACAAGGGGGGACATGATAGCAGTGTTCCAATATCTCAGGGGCCGCCACAAAGAAGAGGGAGTCAAGCTATTTTCCAAGGCACCTGAAGGCAAAACAAGAAGCAACGGATGGAAACTAATCAAGGAGAGAAGCAACCTAGAACTAAAGAGAAACTTCCTGACAGTTAGAACAATTAACCAGTAGAACAACCTGCCTCCAGAAGTGGTGAATGCTCCAACACTGGAAGTTTTTAAGAAGAGACTGGACAGCCATCTGTCCAAAATGGTATAGGGTTTCCTGCCTGAGCAGGGGGTTGGACTAGATGACCTCCAAGGTCCCTTCCAACTCCAATTGTCTCTGCCAATCAAGTTTGGTCCACCAGGGCAAGTGCACCATTTAAGCAGCCATCTTGCAGGATCAATAAAGTGTGCATTGCCTATTCTCCTGCAATTCCTGCTCTCTGGAATGATCTCCCCCAGAGATTGTGTGGTTCCACCCTTATATCATTCAGGAAATTATTGAAGACCTGGCTGTTCTAGGCTTTGGAAACACAGTGATTGTGGAGTCCCATTTTTGTTTTGTTTATTCTGTATTGTTTTGAACTTGTTTTTTTTTTCAGACTAATCAATCAAAACGCCACACAACAAGCTAATCAGGAATCAGCACTCCAAAAATGACCAATCAGAAGCTGGCATAGACCAATCAGGAACCAACACCACCCAGAACAACCTTTTAGGATTGGACACAAACAAAGAACCAATCAATTACCAACCTACACCAACTGGAAACCATCTCACATAATGACCAATCAGAAATCAGGACACAAAGGCAGGAGCCCAGTCATTTCCTGCTCAGTTGCCACCTTGCCTCTGAAAATGCCAGGCACAGGTGCTGCAGTAATGTTGGGAAATTTGTTGTCTAGACCATAATCACTAACCCTGAAGCCCAACACTGCCCAAATTTATCAGTCTTTACTTTTGTACTGAGGGTGTATTTTTCTCAAATGAACATGCACAGGAGAAAGCTGTTTTGGTCATTTCTCCTTCCAAAGTTATTTAGCATATAGTTATAGATTTTAAATATAAAACTGCAACAGAGGGCAATTCTATATAAATCTCACATACTTCCTGTTTCACAGTCAAATTGTCAAAACATAGGGATTAGGACTTCATTTTTTTAAAATCTAATTTTAAAATTTAAATATTAAAATCTCATGAATTAGCCAGGTCATGCAAATTTGGGAGTGAAATTGCATTTTTGACCATTTTAAATTCTTTAAAATTAATATTTAAAAAATGTGGAGGGAGGTTCCTGCAACACTGAATGAAATCATGAAATACTGTTCATTGCTAAAGGATTTGCCTGTTTTTGAGCAATGAGATCTGCTTTTGAAATAAATGCAGTTGAAAAATAGTAAAAAAAAATAGAACTTGTTTTTTATTATTTTGCTCTGTTTTGCATCTTTCATGTTTATATACAGTGGATATAGAAAGTCTTGCACACCCATTAAAAAGTTAAGTTTTTGATATGTATGAAAATCAGTCTAAAATAAAGCACTTTAGAATTTTTCCACCTTTAATATAACATATAAGCTGTACATTTATTTTATTTTACCTATGGTGATAGTACCTTAATCAGGAGACTACAGTATTAATACAGAGTTATTACAGCCAGAGTTTGGCTGTCTAAGGTTGCTAGTCCATTCAGTTCATGTTCATGCACTATCCAGAAGTGCACTACAAGAAGTGAACTAGCTCCATATCAGAATGGCTAACAACATTCTGCAGCAGCATCTAGTGCTTTTTCCCCAATACTGAAGTCATCTCACATTCAAGCGTTGCATTCGGGCAGATCCAGCATCGGTCGGATTTGTATTTCCGCATGAAGCGCCATTATTTTCCCACCTAAGTGGTACTTGTTTATCTACCTGCATGCAGCATGCTTTCAAACTGCTAGGTTGGCAGAAGCTGAGGCAAATGATGGGAGCTCACCCTGACACGTGATGCTAGGACTCGACTCATCAAAAGTTATTTGCATCCCTGTAAAGCAGGACCAGCTCCTCCATTGGAGAAGCAACATATGAAGTGAAATGAGAACCAGAACAAGCAGGTGGATGCAAAGACCATGAAAAATGGTCCTCAGAAGACAATGGCACAAAAATGCAGCAGGAAAAGTTTAACTCCTTTGAACTCTGACTGAATGAGAGCACATTATCTATGACCAACAAGGCTCAACAACATCCAGGCAAATGGCCTGGTCACTGGCAAGGGAAGTCTAACAGCACTTTTTAAGCATCTAAAAGGAGGTCAGTGGAAGGAGGTCAAGCTCTTGTTATCTATTTTTCCAGAATGCAATACATGGAAAAATTGATTTAAGATGTTATAAGGTGGCAGATATCAATTGAATCCAGAAAAAACATTCCTCCTTTTATAGTCTGACAAGAGCAGCTAATTATTCCGAGAAGTGATCGGTGTATTCAAGTAGAGGCTAAACAGGCATAGACTGTACTCGGGATGCTTCAATCTGAATTTCTGAAATGAGCAGGGAAGCCGATTCAATAGCCTAAATGACCTCAGTCAACCGTGGGATTCTAGCTTTTATCTGGGATTGTATAATACCTATTTAGAGCTGACTTGCCCACGCTTCACTCAATTAACGGTTAATTTCCTGTGGTCCAGGCGTTTGTCGTTCAGTTTCACATGTGTGAACATGGTCCGTAGTGAGATGGGGCATCGCTGCGCAGGTTGGGTTAGGAAGGCAGAGTGAAGATTGCTTATTAAATAACGATTTTTTTCACCTCTTCCTTCCCGGGAAGGGAAAATGCCGCGTCGCTACGATTTGCAGCTCAGGAAGAAGCTCTTGGACTCCAATTGCGCCAAGGAGGAGTAACCCTAGCTCCGAGCAGCCTGCCTTGAGATTCCCGCATGGACCCCTGCCCCTCCTCCCCCCCCACGCGATTCCCACCCAGCTACGGCTGCTCCTTCCCGGAACAGCGAAAACTCCTCCTCCCGGGCGCAGTGTGCACTGGGCCGCAGACGGTGCCTCGCCGCCTGTGCTATGGCCCCGCTGCGCTTTGCGGCCAACCTGGCCTGGCTTTTCCAGGAGGAGCCGGCTCTAGTTCAGCGCATGGAGGCGGCTTCGCAGGCCGGATTCCGAGCAGTTGAGCTGGGCTTCCCCTACACCTGCAGCGCCCCAGAGCTGCGCGCGGCTGCAGAACGGAACGGGTTGGAAGTGGTCCTACTCAATACTCCGCCGGGTACTCAATTGGATTTTTAAATTGCTTTTCGAAGACTTCGCCTTCTCTTTGTCTGCTTCCCCCGATCTCCTCTTTCTCTTCCTCTGACTTGCCTAGCAGCGGCCGAAATCCCAGTGGGCTCCTTAAAATGCGGTAGTAGACCGGTGCCACCCGTGTTGATCCGGCGAAAATCGGAGGTCTTCTTAGCCTTGTAATCTCATGTAACGAAAATACGTTACCGTTTCTTCTTTGTGAAGCCACCCAGCTATTAAAGGCACAGGGTTGTTAAACAAAAGTGGAAAAATCACTAGCACAATTGTTACTTGCTTCATCAACTGGGAAACATCTGTCAGTTATATTGCAGGGATCAATACAATTTATACTCTTAAGCGTTTTGAAGGGTCTGGAATTAGTACTTTAGCTGACCATCTGCCTTCTAAAAACTCCACTTCTACCCCTCTCTTCAAAATAGTGGCAGATGAGAAGGAAAGCCGACAAATTTGCCCCCACAAGGAACAGTTTTTCCAGTAGTGGGTTGACCAAGGAATTGCCGGTCTGTGGAGATAAATTTGTGCTGTCCTTTTTTCCAGGGAACCAAGAGAAAGGTGATATGGGTTTAGGAGCAGTGCCTGGACGCCAACCTGAATTCCGGGAAGCCCTGGCTGTGGCTGTAAAGTATGCCAAAGAACTGAAATGTCCAAGGTAATAATTAAGATAAACCATGAACCAATGATAGATTTGTCCCTTTACTAGCTAGGTACCCTCCAGATGTAGTATAATACGCTCACCGCATTCTGTCAGAGAGCATGATGGCTGAGTGTGGGCTCCAAGACTTCTAAAAGGATATCTAGAAGTCTGGCCAAATTTCTGTATAGTAGTCATCACTTATTAACCGTTCATTTAGTGACTGTTCAGAGTTGTAACAGCACTGAAAACAGTGGTTTATGACTGATCCTTGCACTTTGGATGGTCCCAGCACCCCACAGTCCCACGATAGCCATTTGCAAGCTTCCAGCCAGTTTCCAGTAAGGAAATTCAATGGGGAAGCTGGCAGGAGGTTGCAAGTTGCAGTCACGTGACAATGCACTTAGCAACCACAAATGTGGTGATGTTTTGCTTAGTGAGCACATAGCTTAGCAATGGGGTTGCCTGTCTCAAGGTTGCTAAGTGAGGACTATCTCTATAATGCAGTATCCCTACAGTTTTACCTTTTTCTTTTCCTTTGAGTCAGTGTTGATTCTTGGCAACTGAACTAGTTTCTGTAATTTTCTTGGCAAGATTTCAGAAGTGGCTTCCCATTGCCTGCTTCTTCCTAGGGCTGACAGTGACTGACCCAAGGTCACCCAGCTGGCTTGGTGCCCAATATGAGACTAGAACTCAAACGGTCTCCTGGTTCCTAGCCTGATGCCTTAACCACTGCAGCAAACTGTTTCTTACATCTCTACCATCGTCTGTTATAAAATATGTTGTTCCATGCAGGAAATAATTGTACATTTCCTTGTGGCTTGCTGCTCTGCTATTGAGAATGTTTACAAATCTCCTCACTGTGGCACATTAGAAGTAAGGGAATGATACAGGTGCAACCTTGCTTCTCCCAGATCCAAACAAAAGTATATCCTTTTAATTGGGAAGGAATCAGAGAATAATTGGATGTGTCCGTTACTGAGTCCTGCAGCAGCCCTGATGGATGTTGTAAGAAACAGATTTACTTGCTTTTATCTTGCTTCTTGGGAGTGGGGGAAGGGGGGACCCTGGCGATTTCCATATCTCATAATGGAAGGGGGAAAAGAGACCTTGGAGATCATGTAGTGTGAATCCTCTACCTAAAGCAGGAATCCACCAATAAGTAAACATCCAGCCTCTGCTCATGCATTTCCAGTGAAGGAGAGTTCATTTCCTTGCTGCAATCTATTCCATTGTTGAGTCGTTCTTAGTTTAGACTTTTTTTCTTTATGTCTCACCCCAGTCTCCTTTCTAGTGGTTTAAACCTTTTTTTTTTTTAAATCTCTCTTCTGGAACAACTCTGAACAATGTTACCCTGTCTTCTATCTGACAGCTCTTCAGATACTCAAGAGACAGCTATGGTGTTTCTCTGCAGTGTTCTCCAAACTAAACATCCCCAATGCTTCTATCCATTCCTCATAAATTTACAGGCATTTTATTATATTGGGTTGCTTTTCTCCGGACATGTTCCATTTTGTCAATGTCCTTATTAAATGCGATTGCCCAGAACTGGATATAATATTCTGTTTGTAGGCTGACCAGTTAAGAATTAGTAGGAACAATTACTTTTTATTGTGAATATAGGACTGCATTTGCTTTTTTCCCCACTGCATCACACTGCTGGCTCATTTCAGTTTATAATCCATCAAGATATTCAAATCCTTTTCACATGTACCACTTTACATGCGGCAAAAATATTCCCAACATGCTGGAATTTATCAGGATTACATTGCTACCAATCTCAATAGCACCATTTTGAGAAGGCTGCAATAGGGAAATTACCTGATTAAAGTAATTGGCTATATTTCCACAACACACTGAACTGCCATTGCATTTTAGACTAGCATGCTGTGCCAAGCTAGCACATGTAGTTTTCTAAATATCATGTAAACTCAAATAATGGGATTAAGTGGACCACTGTTGATTCTGTAAAAGTTGCACTGAGCCAGTTCCCTAAGCCAAGCATCTTTTTCAGGTTGGTTGTGAAGCTTGAGAAAGATGGGCTGCTTTAATGTTTAACAGAAAAACACTGTACTCGTGTACGGTCCAATACAATTCTTCTGAAGGATTTTCAAAGACACTCTTTTAAATGCATCACAGGGATGACCTAAAGTAGGCAGCTCAGTTTAGGTTGACAGTATATAGGCTTTAAGGTGGATAAATTGCAGCAACTGCAATGATCCAGGGGAACCAAGATATCTTGAGTTTCAAAATTGATAGAAGGAAACCTGGATAACAACATATAACTATGTCAGTAGTGATTAGTGGTGCTTGGAAGCTGTTCATTTCCAGAGCAGAAGCAATTAGGCCGTCTTCTGTAGTGCCAGGAGTCAGTAACAGATTCCTTGTGCTCTGCTGAATGAGAGAATATAAACTTTCAACTCTTGCTCCTATTTATGAGTGGCTGGTGATAGAGGAAGTTAGGAAAGGAGGAAAATAATCGTGAAAAAATTGACTACTACTTTGCTTTGCCTAGAGATGGATCCCCGGTCTCATTCTAACCGTCTTCAAAAGTTTTCTTTCAAATATGAAGGAATGTGGAGCTTAGACAAGAGGGAGGAATGGTGAATCGTGAAAGATAATTTGGTCCGGAGAAAGAGGAAAGTGTGAGAAAGACGCTAAAAGAAAGAGGAAAGTGTGAGAAAGACGCTAAAAAATAAATGTATGTATTTATTTAAATAGCTTATATGGCCACCCATGTCACAGCAGTTACTCTGGGTAGCAGGACTAAAACACAGACCTCAACCCACAATGTACAAGGTTAAAACAATAATTGCAAGAAAGCACATCAGCAGCACTAGTGCCCACCTAACCTTCCTCAAACGCCTGGGGAAAATAACCCCACCTTGATTTTGCTTGGCGTATGGCGGAACAACAAGAAGCACTGATAGGCTTTCAAATTTCCGGATTCTATCCTGCAGCAGTAAAGAGCATTCTGAATCCTTGCCCGTCTTGAAGGACTGACAGCAGGATTATTCTCAGTTTTTAATTAAAAACACTTTTTATTAAATGTACTTCCTGCCATTTCCTCCTCCGGGCTTTCCTCATAGGTACCACTTGTGAGATAAGTTGGACTCACAAGATTGGCCCAAATGAGCTTTTCACAGCTCAGCCTCCCCTGTATCACACTGGTGGCTTTTAGGTTGTCTCTTTTGTATTAATAGAAAAGCCAGAAATATGTACTCATATGACTTATAAGTAGAAATACCACTTGAGGAACGGGGGATATATGGCATCTGTCATTGATAATGACAGATTCCCAGGTTTAGTGCTCTTCATACTATTTCTTTTTTATTTGTAGGTTGAGAAGAAGAAAAAAGCGATGAAGCAGCTATAGCTTCATCCTTTTATATTATATTAATTGATTGGGAAAAATGAATACCAATCATTACAAAGTAGAGTGTCTGATCAATGTTGCCACATATGACTACACAAGCGTAATCTTATATAGCATTGTTGATTAGTACCTATTCTTTATCTGTAAAGCAAGAAATGAAAATGGCGAGGGAGAAAATCAGTCTTTCCTACCCAATTGTATATGTCCTACTTGCTTGTTAAATGGCACAAAGGTACATTAATCTTCCTATAGTGAGCGTGTATGTACAGTTCATGGTATTTGTGTGCCAATCTAAGTGAAGCTAGGCGATCTTACATTAAATAAACTAACTGCATCTTCTGAATTACGTGATTCAAGAGGAAGTAGATTCACTTGCTCCCACAGAAAGTCCGCATGCGGTGATATATGCTAACTGTTTAATGCACTTTATGGATCATTGCCTCTTAGGGCATAATTAAACTTGGAATAAAAGAGCTTTTTTTTTCCATAGTCACATTGTAGCAGCAGCTGAGATATCTTGATCCAAGTACAAAAAGACACAACTTTTCCCTTATTCCTATCCCTGCTAGTTTGTACAAGAAGCAGTTGACTGAGCTTTCTTCTGCACTGATGCAGCTCTGTGCTTTTAGGATCCATCTTATGGCTGGCCGATTTCCTACAGGTGCTAAAAGGGATGCTGTGTCAACTGAGATGGAAGCCACCTTTATTGAAAACCTCAGATATGCTGCTGACATCTTGGAACAAGTATGAACTGAATGGAAATGGGGGTATTAGCAGATTGCCATGCTTCTTCCAGAAAGAGGAAGGATTCTATTTAATATTGATTTTCTCTGGGAGGAGGGAAACTATCACTCTCCAGATGTTTCTGAACTGCAACTCCAGTATCTGCCTGGCTGGCTACTGGGAATTGTTAAACTATCCTGAATTCCAATTTCCAAGAATTCCATAGAATCAAAAGAACAGCAAGAGTAAACTTCTTAGAAAAGCCATAATCCAGTTACAGGTAGACCTCGCTTATTGCCTTGTGCAGCATTTAAAGTTACAATAGTGCAGGGGGGGTGTGTGAAATAAAAACCTTTGCAACCAAGGCACACATTTACAACTTTGCAGTCTCTCTCCTCCATCGTGTATTTGCCATTTACAGTCAGTTAGTAGACAATGTCCCCGTGCCTCACCTGTTTTCCCCTCTTGCAGGGGGGGGGGAATGATCTATTTAGACAATTTCTCCTTTGCCTGAACCACTTTTCCCTCTTCCCCTCACAGTACGTTGTTGGCATAGTAAGTAAGCACATTCCTTTCAATGTGTATTCTCCACTGTGTTCCTGCTTACTCTCTTGTAATCCTTTCTTCTCCAACTAATGTAAATACAAATGTGATTTCCCTTTTGCTAATTATCTCAGCATTGAAATTAAGCATTCCAAAGGGTGAGGGAATGAGAAAAAGGAAAGTGTAAGTAAAATTTTAAGCAGTCTCAATCTTGTGATTTTCCATTTAACAGCTTCGTCACCTAGCAACCAAGTTACCACTCTCAGTTGTGGTTGCTAAATGAGGATTACCTGTAATTCCCAAGCTTCCAGGATGACAGGCACTAAGGGAAAATAGGGCACAGGTATATGGAACTATCCATGAGATTAGGCAGAACTGAAACACAAGGACTTAAGCCTAAAAACAAACTTCCTATGATACGCTATTCTTAAACTTCCAAATTAGGATTTCCTTTTTGTGTCTCCCTGCAGGAAAATCTGATTGGATTATTGGAGCCTATTAATAACCAGATTAGTGATCCCAATTATTTTTTGACCACACCACAACAAGGTAAGACAACGTGTGAAATTTCCCTTTCATAGGCAGAGAACTGAATGGAGAGAATGGAAGTTCTCTTTCCTCAGCAGTTCCTGACTGTACTGAGAAGGTAGAGGAGAGGAAATTAAAACCCTTCCCAGCTACCATCCCACTTTGCTAATTCCCAGCAACCCTTTTAAGGGCAGAAGATAGAAATGCTGTATTGAATAATGTTGGTCCTTGGTAGCAGAAGCTAATAAAACAGAACGATGATCACCAGGATGTTCAGACTGGCTACATCAACAACCTGTGGAATTACACATTTGTGCTTTAGAGTTGGATGTAGTAGTGCTGAGATACGTAGAGAATAATCTCAGTTGATAACCTAAATCTGTATTCTTTCAGCTGCTGCCATTTTGGAGAAGGTGGGAAGCCCTAGTTTGAAGCTACAGCTGGTGAGTGCCATTAGATATGCTTTTTAAAAGGGAATATTGGGCTCTTTTACTGGCTATGTGAGTCAGAATAGCCTGCTCACTGGTTAGTGATGCCCAGGAATTCCATAGTCACCCGGGAAGCCAGCAGAGGGCGCAGGTTGCTCTGATAACACTCCTGCTTTTTTCCCCTCCTGCAGCCCACCCCTACCAGCCTGCAGCCTGAATTGCCCCCTCCCCCAGGCCTCCCTCCCCCTCACATGCAGCCAGTGCTGGCGCTTCCAAGGCCCGTCTCACATGGAGCCTATGCCAGCCCTTCAGGACCTCTTTCAACAGCTCCAGCCCAGCACCCCTGCACTTCTTACCTGGGATTCCCTCTTCTTGCTTAATGATCCACTTCTCTTGGCATTATGGCATTGCTAAATGATGCATTTGGTCATCTGACATTGTACTTTATGACCATGTTACAGTCACAGCAATCCCAGTCGCAATTGCCATTGTAATGAGAGGATTACCTAGGTTTAAAATTAAAAAAAAAACTTCAAAAAACTTGGGGGAGGCGGCCTCCTGGATGCTACTTTGGACTGGCAGGGTGTATAGGTAATCCTGGACTTATAACACTTAAATTTAGTGACCATTCAATGACTTAATGACCATTTTTCAGCATCCCCATGATGATGTGATCAAAATTCAGATGCTTAGTAACTGGTTCATATTTGACCATTGCTGAGTCCCAAAGTCACGTAATCCCCTTTTGCGATCTTGTGATAAGCAAAGTCAATGGGGAAGCCAGATTCACTTAGTAACCGGGCTATTAACTTAGCAGCTGCAGTGATTCACTTAACAGTGGCAAGAAAGGTTGTAAAATGGGGCAAAACTCACATGATAAATGTCTTACTTAACAACAGAAATTCTGGGTTCAATTGTCATAAGTCAAGGACTACTTGTATTATGTAGTCTGCAAAATTAAACTGCTGGTTTCTAATGCCCTATGAGAAGAGTCTTAATAGATGAGGGCAAAGTCCACTAAAAGTACAGTGTTCTTTTTCATGCTGACTCTGGTCAGATATTTCCATTCAGTCAGTTGTTCCCTGCAGCTAGTATTTGAGACTTTCTGCCCCCCACCCCAATTCAGAGGCAATATTGTGTTTGAAAAAGGAGACAGAATATACCCTGAGCTGAAGACCTACTTTTTGCTCTGCAGGATATTTTCCATTGCCAGATCATGAATGGTAATCTGACACAGAATTTAAAGGCGTATTTCCCAATTATTGGTAAGCTAAAAAGAGAGATATGCTCTGTTGCTTGTTTCAGGGTTTTTTTTTTTATTAAGGGGACAAGGCTAGAATAAGGTTGAGCAAATAAGAAATGTCTGATGTTTACTGTCTTCTTCTGTAGGACATATTCAAATTGCTCAAGTACCAGGACGACATGAACCTGATAGCCCTGGAGAATTGAATTTCCCTTACTTATTCCAGTTATTGGAATCAATGAGTTATAGCGGTTATATAGGCTGTGAATATAAACCAAAAGGCAAGTTTTACTTTATGTGAATGGGAAGTTCTTGTTATATGAAATTGATTATTGCATGATGGAAGCTTTGGCCAGCCCTGCAACCTCAAAGAACTGAGTTGTCAAAGTATTATTTTTACTTAATGTACGTCTTTATGGTTGCCTCTGCAGGTAACACACTGGATGGATTAAACTGGCTGTACTCATACTGGGAAGATCACTGTGTGGGAAAAGTTGGGAAAAAATGAAATAAAGGCCATTATAGATGGAATAACCAACAGCAACAATTTTTATATCCCACCAGAGGGGGAAAAAACCCACTCTTTTGCTACTGCCTGAGATACCAAAATCTCCCCATTATTTTGCATTAATAGGAAGATATTTCTTAGTAAAGTAAGATGGTCAATATGTTTGTTGTTATGAGTATTAAAGCTGAAAATCATATCACTCAGTGTTCTCTGATAAAGTGATATTCCTGCTGGTAGCTTTCTTTCTCAATTACGTATTCTACTTTGATCCTTTTTTTTAAAGATGCAAAGCATTTGTACCCCCACATCCTCAATACAATAACGAAGACTGGCCAAAGGTAAGGACTCTCAAAGATGCTGGCATCCCTTTTTCTTCCTGCTAACAATTAATGGGAAACAGGTTGGTCCAAAGGAAAGTAAGTCATGTCACTCCAGATTTAGCTCAACAGTGCCGCTTGGTGGGTCTAGAAAAAGAATTCCTTGATTTTTTTTTTTAAATTTGCCCTTTCTTTGCATTATGTCCTGTTTCTATTCAGAAAAACAGCTGGATCCACTATGTAACATAAAACCTGGTAAGTGTTTGACAGAACTCATGAGAATCCAGGCCAACTGTGTTAAGAGAATACATCAGTATATACTATTAACAACAGGGTAAGAATCTGGCAGTGCTTCCATCTATCTTGACAGAAAGTTGTTGGGCAAGAAAGCAGAAACCATTATGCTTCGCCTTAAAGATCAATGCAACAGCCTGTTGGACAATCTGTAACAAAGTCCTTAGTCAACCATTTAATTTATTTAATAAATAAATTCATGTAATCCATTTATTTAATTTACTGTACATTCACTTCATATAAAACATTTCCACCATTGTGCAGAACCCTTCCCTTATGCTTTAATAGTGTCGCTCTAGCCGATTGGCCAGGTCAGTGACTCCAGTAGTCTTTTGGCCTTTCATCTCAAAGAGCCCCCAGAAACATGGCACATCCTTCAGATGCCTCTTAGAGCAATTTCTCTGGATAAGGATACCCCTGCCCCTTTAAGTGGGCCAGCCATGTTACTTTCTCAATTCCTGGAACTGCTCTCTTTTCATGATTCCCCCTCTTGGCCCAGTCAGATTCAGTGTTCTGACTTCTTATCCAGCAAGCTACAGCCTCAGATCTCAGTCCTGTCAGGGCAGCCTCCATTCAAGGCTGGTTGTAGATGCCTGTGGAGCAATCAGAAGGTTCAGCTGATTTTAGAGCAGTCCTGTCCAGAGGTTGAAGCAAGCTGTGTTGATAACAGATTCCAGATGGTGGTACGTGGACACAAGTTGTGGCAGAGGACTTTCACTGTCCTGGGGTTGAACTGGGAACAGCTCTCGAAAGACCACTGTCAGGCTCTGCAAGGCAAAACCAACAAGACATAGCTCTTGTATTGTTACACATATTTTCTGAATTGTAAGCCATCCATAGTCATTGACTGAGATGGGTGGCTATGGAAATTGGACGGGCGGACAGAGCGGATGGATAAATGAATGAATAAACAAACTATTGTCAAGAGTACTTCTGAAAAAATATCCTAATATATATTTGTTTTTCAGTCCCTACTAGGGTTGGAGAACAGATTCACATATGGTTATGGTCAAGACAGGCCATAGAGAAAATCAGAACTGTTTACAGGCAGTTGTTCCAATCCAGAAGAAGAAACCCCAAACTCCTGGGTTAGAGTCTGCAATTCTGAGCAGAAGAGATCTCTGTGGTTAAAAACAATCATGCTAATGGAGTTACTCTAAAATTCTACTGCCTTCCCCTTGACCTTCAGGCTTACAGAGGATAAAGCTCTTACTGTTTTTCCTGAATGCGAATCAAGGAATACAAGCACAAAGCAGTCTGTGAATTTCTGATTCAGAACAACCTGTAGAGAAAATGCAACAGTGCTGCATTAGTCATGACACACAAAGAGGTTCTAGTCAGTGGAAGGATAGGGGGACAGAGAACATGGTTAAGGCATTAGGGATTACCTAGAAAATCTAAACAACCAATTTATGTATACACGCGCATACAAATTGGCCTAAAACCGCATTGTGTATTGTGCTAAAAAAGCAACAAATACGAATGTCATTCTAATAGTGAAAATACTACCAGTTCATAATTCCTGAATAATCAGGAATTATTTTTTATTGAACTTCAGCAAGCTAATTAGGTCCAGCAGGGCACAATTCTGCTGGAAATGTCTTACCAGGTACTGGGTACCAGCATCAGCATTCTGGAAATGGCGGCAACTCTGTGGGAAACGACTAAGTAGGACTTTGATAAGACTCTGGTACCAGGCGGCAGTCATAGTGAGGAAGCAGCTCTGCCAGGGAGAGGAAAAACGGGTGAAGTGAGGGGAGATCCTTTGCAGCATGCAGAGAATGCGAAACAGGCAGACAGAGTATGATTTCTGAAATTCTTTACTAGCAGTGGCCATAGTAAGTGTTATGTTTCCCCAGGTAAGGAAATAATGTGTTTGCGTGGAGGTGTCAGGATGAGTGCATAGGTATTGCTATTTCTGTATTTTGTTTGTATTTAGGATGGACTATATACATTCACTCTAGTTCATATTACCAAAAGGAAGAAGATAGGGGAACCTACCATGGCACAAACCACTGCCCAATTCCTTCCCACTCTTTTCTGAAGCGTTCTCTCTGTAGCTGCAAGATGCATGTAACTCATTTTTGAACTTGGATCTTTTGCTAGATGCTTTCTCCCAACATAATCACATTTGGTCTTAGTGTCATGGTTCCGACTAATGAAACACTTCAAAGAACTTCCAGGCATGTTTATCCTAAAGCCTTTATTAACAGTGTTACAAATTGACGGCACATCATGGAGGTTTATGCCAGAATCGGAATTCCTCTTGCTGGCATCTAACTTTTCTTGCTAAACCCCTCCCTTATCTTGCAGTCACAAGTCACATCTTCCAATTAGCCCAGAGGGCAGAGATTCACTTCCGTTCCTTTTCCCGGGCTTTTGTTATTTCCCCTCCCTCTTCTCTGTCATCTGAATTAACTTTAAAAATACCAGACAGTTCTGCATATTTTGTCAAAGCAAGAATATTAAATATTAGCAGCGTTGACATCCGGCCCCCCTTACAAAAAGGACAGATCTTGTAATGTAAACAAAAGCATATGTTAATGACTAGTTTTTGGTTTGTTGGAATGGATTTCACCCAGGCAGCTTCAGACAACGGGTATCCCTTCCATTGTACTAGGTACTGCAATATTTCCCTTTAAAGATTCTAGAGTCAAGAATACGTTTCACTTCATAGTGGGTCTGTCCCACAACTACGAGGGGCCCAGGTGCCTTCTTCAGGGGAGGTCTTAAAGTGGAGCCCCGATAAGGTTTCAACAAGCTGCAATGGAAGACTGGGTGAATTCTCCCTAAAAGTCTAGGGAGTTTTAGTTCTACGGTGACCGGATTGATGATCCTTACTATGGGGAAAGGCCCCAAGAATTTTGGTCCCAATTTCTTGCTGGGCAATTTGAGGCATAGATATTTAGTTGACAAATAAACCTTTTCCCCAACTTGGAATGTTCTTTGGGGAGCCCTCTTTTTATCAGCCTGCTTTTTATAGGTTTCAAAAGTCTTTTTTAAAGCACTTTTTGTGTTTCTCCAAACTTCTTCCCACCCCCTCACCCACTGGTCAAGTGTCTGGGAAGCGGAGGGCACCTGAGGATATTCAGGTATTGGGCTGAACTCTTTTTCTGTGGCCACTCTGACAGACGTGTAGTCGGTGCTGCTGTGCACAGAATTATTGTATGCCACCTCTGCAAAAGGGAGGAGATCAGTCCAGTTCGTCTGTTGGTAAGAAACGTAGCACCTCCCTTATCTTGCAGTCACAAGTCACATCTTCCAATTAGCCCAGAGGGCAGAGATTCACTTCCATTCCTTTTCCCGGGCTTTTGTTATTTCCTCTCCCTTTTCTCTGTCATCTGAATTAACTCTAAAAATACCAGACAGTTCTGCATAT
Organism: Bothrops alternatus; assembly: GCA_034064705.1. Lineage (NCBI taxonomy): Eukaryota > Metazoa > Chordata > Lepidosauria > Squamata > Viperidae > Bothrops > Bothrops alternatus. The sequence goes on from JARGCV010000589.1 coordinate 4,996,115, forward strand.
TTTGTCAAAGCAAGAATATTCAATATTAGCAGCATTGACATTTAGTTTGCTCAGTTTCTGGATGACTACAGTATCATGCTAGTGGCCAGAGTTCTGACTCCTTGCTTTCCAACATTTCACTGGGAAATATTAGCATTTTCCCCCTTCTGGGTTTTCTGTAAAGTGAAGCTCAATGCTGCACACATTTGTATGAACACGGAATCTGGCAGCCCAATCGGATACCATGTTTAAAGTCTTAGATTAGCTTTGGCAGGTAGATTACTGCAAAGTGAGATCTTAAAACCATGCAATTAGAAAGGAATACTCTCAGAATCTGAACTAAAATTTAAAAATGTATATAGAAGAAATATACTGGCTAAAAGCCGTCCCGCGGTAAAAGTCTTATCCTGTTTGTTCAATCTACTTGTTGGATGGATTAATCAGCCTATTGGTGGATCTGGCCGCCCAAAACTGTATCACTCCAATCTATCTTTTGACTAATACAGACGTTTATGAGTAAACCTATCCACCCCAAATCCTTATGGTCCCAGGCAAACACAAGGTGCTCTCTCTTTCAGTTTCTGTAATGGAGACAGGCCATCAACATCTCTTAACTTTCATACCCTTTCTTGCTCATAGCCTGCTTCTGCCTACTGCTCTTATTCTGGGGCCCAACCTAAATGAATAACACCATTAAATTGACCCCGGGTGCCCTTGATTTAATTCAGCCACTTACCAACTGCGGATCAATGTCAGCAATGGATTTCTTATGCACAGCATCCAACAGCTCCTCCAGCTCACTTAGCGAGAGCTTGCCCAGCTTAAGCTTGTCAGAAGCCAGAGGTTCCAGCAAGAAGAGCCTCTTCCAGAGGTTATCCCGACGACAGTGGCCCTTGGCACATTGTACCATGGTGCTGAGCTGTTTCTGGGCAGCAGCAACCTCAGAGGCAAGTAGTGGAAACAGTGGGGAGGTGTAGAAGAGTCCTGGGCCCACCTTGACCTGGGGGCCACCTGCATAGAACTCGCCATGATCGTCTACCTCCTCCCAAGGATCTGGAACTTCCTTTCGCTGCCGGCCACCCTCTGCTGTCTCCCACGCCGAGCGCCCCAGGACAGGTTCTAGTGCCTCTCGCTGTAGGCGTGGCAGCTTTTTGAAGCGCCGCATGTCTGCTGTTAGTCGAGGGAAGAGCTCCCGTTGGCTTGTCATGATTACGTAATATTGCAACCTGGAAACAGGTAAACAATTGTCATGCCTTTCGCAGATGGCCCTGTTTACCAACAGCCTTAGTACATCACCTAGCAACATTTGAAAAAAGGCATCTTCCCTGCTCTCTGAGTTGTCCATAACCTGTCTAACCCAATAATCTTATGTTGACCCAACCCAACAAGGTAGGCTAGACTAAGAAACCAATGCTACATATGTCAGGACTACTTCTATTGCAGTTAGCGATAGCATTAGTATCTTGCAAGTCTGAATGTACTTTTCCCCTCCCTCATTTTACCTTTGTGTGAACTACGGAGAGACTTGTGTGAGGCATTTTTTAGTTTCTTGGCTTAGATGAAACCCCTGCTTTTCTGACCATTGCTTAAATAGCAGTCCTTTCTCCTGTCCTTTGTGGCCATTTCCTGCGCCTTCTACATCTTATGGCCCTCCCCTGGATAGTCCTGGCCATCCATCCACTAATGTACTACAACTAAACTATGTCTCTGCTTACCTTTTGTCTAACATGGTAAGCACCCCCAGTCTTCTAAATTAGAAGCCTGAAAAGTTGTCCAACTTGTTACACTTCCCTGCCTGCCTTCACTCTTACCGTAGCATGTGTCGGTCTGCCTCGCTCTGGTCTTCAAAGGGCACAGCACTATGGCATACAAGCAGGGACACATCAAAATCATCATGATGACGCAACCCCTCTGAATCTTTGTAGGAACCAGCGCTGTGAGTAGAGAGAAGCGTGGGAATTCTTTCAGCAGAGGAAAGGAAATAGCTACACTTCTTTCCATCACAATGTTTACTATTAATGGACAGGCTACTATTGCAATCGGCGGCTGAACTGAACTAAAAGCAGAAAGACAAGAAACTAATCCTCAATCTGACTGTTGGTATGCCTTTAGCTCAACTCTAATTTTTCCTATAGATATAGGGAATATTTAATGTTTATAACATTATTTGTGTATTATTCAGCTTGAATTAAGTAGGACCAGTTCACCAAGTATGGAGTCACAGAGGAAAAGACTAACTGGAAAATCTTAAGTGAATCTAATGCAAAGGATAAATGAGGAGCATTGGCCTCTGTTCTATTGTTACACCTTGAAACCACCCAACTAGCAGGATAAACTTTGTGTTCTTGTGTAGTAGATGTATCTGTTATTGTGCATTAAACTTGGTTATACCATCCTTGAGTGCCAGAAGAGATGTGAGCATACTAATATGCTTTGTAAAAGATGACTGGCTTCCTTTCTTGACTCCATCCTGAATAATCAAAATTCTTAATCACACACCATCGTCATTAATACAAACATTAACATTTCAAAAGGGTGCAAATCTTTGCTAGGCTTGTTCAGAAGCAGGATGATCTGAACTACTGCAAAGCAAATTCGGGGAATCATTAGTTAAGGATTAGGCAACAAAGGAATACAACTCTAAAGACTGAGCGCTTCAGTTACACAGGTGCTTGACTCACCTATTAGAAATCAAAGTGACTGAAAACTTGGAAAAGACTGCCTGGTACTTTGAAGCAAGAGCCTAAAGAACTGGGCTTTAACCTGTGCCACAACTGGAGGGGGAGGCAGAAGGCCTCTGTTATAAAGAAAATGGACGAGACAGGTTTTAAACATAATAAAGCATCCTGTGGGTATTAGCTTCCAGTAGAAGCAATAAAAAAGTCAACTAAAAGAAGTAGGAAGAATGTGAGAGTGGAAAACAAGAACAGAACAGAACAGAATAGAATAGAAGCTGGAAGGGACCTTGGAGGTCTTCTAGTCCAGTCCCCTGCTCAGCAGGAGAACCTATACTGTCTCAGACAGGTGAATGTCTAGTCTCTTCTTAATAGCTGCAAGCAATCTAAAAATCATGCTGTTCTCATGGAATTGTCAAAAGGATCAGAGATTATTAGTTTAGGAAAGTAAACAAATGTTTTTCTCTCTTCAGATATTTGCAACAGTAAAGAGAACGACAGGTTAAATTTTTATTATTTCAGACTCACGGAGGACATATCAAATGTAAAATGTAAGGACCAGGATTAAAGCGACCTAAATTACCATAAATTTTTTCCCCAAAAATAAGGGTTCTGTTGCTGAAATTGTGAAGGGTGAAATAAGTAAGATAAGGTGTGGAGCTTGTAGCATATAATCTCTCAAAAAACGTGGGCATGCCCCTCCCAAATCTCCAGAAGTTGTTTCAAAGTGTCATAAAGTTGCCATTACTTGCCAATAGAGTTTCTAACAGTAACTATATTAAGTTTTCATTTAAACATAAATGAAATCCAATTCCATTTTTGTTTTGTCCCCACCTACTACGTTTGTAAATGTGATTCTAGCATACCACTTAGAAAACAAGTGTGTCTTTTTTGGCCTACAAAAAATTGTGTATTCTTGAATATATTTACACACATACAGAGCCAGTTTTATTTTGTTTTTAAATAAATAACCCTTTAAAATTATAATACATTCATATTGTCTCAAATATGTATTTTGTATCTAGTCAATTAGTTCCAAGAAAACCGAAGAATCTACATTGTAAGTTACAGTCATGGCTTGCATTATTTTAGTTGTACTAGGTGACTAATAAATGTAAAAAGATAAATTGCCTTTTACATGACTGCACTGGAAAATGCACTGACCAAACATTGCATGTGGAATTCTGGAAGCAAATAAGTGATAGCAACTTTTACCAAATCCTTAGAAGTGCATTAGACTCACATACCTGTTCCAAATGGAGACCAGGGCATATTCATTTTGCTCAGAGCCAGGAGTCCCTTTCTTGCTCTCATTGCTATTTCCTGGCCGGGCCATGCGCAGGGGTTTCATATGATAGGTGCTGGCATGATCAGTTATATAATTATACAGCTGATGGGCTGTGATAGTATTGGTAGGCAAAGCTAGTGCACCTGTTGGAGAAGAGACAAGATACGGTGGATTGTTTATTGGCATGAAACAAAACTAAAATATTCCTCTCCATCAGAGTGGGAAGGAATACATGAGAATGAAAGGCTTCTTTAATCAAAATAATTCTAGCCTTCACAGTGAAGCTGTTTTGCTTTATATTTTTTGTTATGTCTGATAGAGCCGTGGTGACACAGTGGTTAGAAAGCAATATTACAGGCTAATTCTGCCAACTGCCGGCAGTTCGATTCTCGGTTCAAGGTTGACTCAGCCTCCCATCCTTCTGAGGTCAATAAAATGAGGACCCAGATTGCTGGAGACAATATGCTGACTCTGTAAACCACTTAGAGAGGGTTGTAAAGCACTGTGAAGCAGTTTATGAGTCTAAGTGCTATTGCTATATCATCCTCATCATTTACTCACTTGCTTTTTCTCTGTTCTTTACTTAGCTGTGACAACCCAGTTGTTCTTATTTCCTGTTTTTTAGCTATCTTTTGTAGGGCTTTGTAAGAGAGTACCTCCCAGATTTCTTGTACCACCTGAATTTTATATAAACTCTATGTTTTATTTAAAAAATATTTCAATATTTTATTTAAAAAACAATTTGATGGAAAACTAGCATGCTACAAAGAAATTATTATTCTCCAACATAATTCTGAAGTGTAAACCCATTAGATTGACTTATAAAATAGTTGGATAGCAACATAGTTTTGTTTAGAACTGTTCTACTTGCCAAGAAAAAGCAAAATTAACTTAGGAGTTGTTGGAAATATCCTGGAAGATTAAAATGATAAAGGAGAAAGCAACCTCAATTTACTTGCTTTTTGGTTAAAAAAGTATTTTGTGACTGACCAAGTATTGGTCTTTTAATACAAATGAGAGATGATACTACAAGATACAAGGGCAATTATAAATGTTTTGTTTTGGTATAGTTCTGTTTATCCAACTATAAGATTTATTGATTTATGTAGAATTACTGTAGTAGCTCCTTAGAAATGAGACTCAAAATAAAACTTGAATTGTTCCTTATCCATTTGTAAGCTTTCCTTAGAGATTTTGCTAATGTCAGTGTATCACAAAACATAAATGGCAATAAAAATACTGATAGTGCCCTGTGATATTCCACCCACTTTCCTTGCACTGTAGACCTGCATAGTGACATAGAACTATTCAGATGGGCCTGTTCCTTCTGAAAGATCTCCCCAAATTCTCTGCTGAAATCCTCACCCTGAAAAATGTGATTGCGTCCAAACTTGGGGATGTCAGGATGCTGAGTGATGAAGTCTTCCAGGAAGCTTGTGAGGTGATAACCTTGCCGTAATGCCATGTGAGATCCAAGTAGATACTGGTGCACAATACGCAGGTGAAAATCATAACTGAACGAATGCACATGCATGAGATCACGTACTTTGTCACACTCCTCTGTGAAGAGCATGGAAAGCTGAGGAGAAAGCAATTGGGAGTGAGAGCCTAGCAAAAATAGCATATCACCATATGGTTTGGGTGTAATGGATCCAAACAGTACTGAGAAAGGGATAATGATGGAAGGTATCTGACTGCATACTTATTTCATTACCAAGTTAAGCAACATATAATCATTGCAGAATTGTGTTTTGAACACAATTTGGTCAATAGTCCTAGTATACTGACATCTGGAGCTGAAAAGCTAAGCAAGCTTGTGTGTTTTGCTCATCTACCAATAGAAACTTCTGTGATTCAAACTATACAATCTTTATCCAGCCAGTAATCTACTCTGGCTCATAAATTCCCCATTTTGCAAAAGCAGCATAGACAAATTAGGCTGGGAAAAATATCTCAAACAATAATCGTAAAGGATACATGCTGGAGGAAATGTTGAATTGTACAGAGTAAGTCTATTCTAATTTTTGCTTCAGGAGAATTAGGCAAGATTTTTTACTTACTAGACCTGGAAAAATTCTGGTACAGGTTATATTCCATATCATGAGAATACATCAAGAAAGTATGAAAACTGAAAGGCCTCTCTTTGATATATACGCTGCTCCATAAGAAAGAAGGACTGTGAATTTCAAGTTAATACTAACTAATATACCAAAAACATTTTAACTGGTCACAGCAGTGGTTGAAGCCACTGAAGATTTAAACTGTCAAATATAATAAACAAATAAATGTATGAGGATCTAGTCTTTTCTCAAACGAGCATCTAGCAAAATTTATATTAGGGTGAGAGAAAAAGCATGTTGGGAGTTGCTGGCTTGGTTTAATTCAGTAGGAAAATATTAAGAGCAGTAGATGGCTGTCAGGAAAACAGAAATGATTTGAAGGATCTGCCTTTTCTCAGAATGAAAGAATTGTGAATAGAAAAGGTTGTGAGCAGGTTCAACTAATAAGTGCAGCTTCCCCAAATGCAAATGGGCATTTGCATTTCACAAAATGCAAGCGGTGTCATCACATATTTTAAAATCACAGTTCACTACTTAAAACTTTTATAGTGCAGTTTCTTTTTTAAAGAGGACCGAGTTTTGAATTTTTGACTGGAAGGATAATTTTGAAATTAGACAGGTAGAAGACAGCAGCTCCTAAATGCTCAGAAAATGTGTGCCTTTAAGTAACTTTTCACATATTTCTGTTCATTTTTGTGGTTCCCAATCCCAACTCCTATAATTAATCTTAATGTCCCATGAGTGCCATTCCTCCTCTTCTTCCTCTATTCCAAATTTACTACTGAAACTAAGAAAAAATATTGCAACATGGATCTGATAAAAATATTTACTAGATTATTTAGTTTTATATTTATTTGGTTTCTTCAATATCCCAGAAATTGGTTGTATTTAGTTTCAAATTAAAGAACGTCAGTTTTTGATTGGCAATTAATGAGCAGATTCAAAGATGGAAATCTTTACCTGGGAACCCCAAAGTCCCTCTACATATTATTGGGCCAATTCCTTAATCATTGGCTATGGTGGTTGAGACTTACGAAATTGGAATCCAACAAGAACTGGAGAATCCAAAGTCCATCCATCAATAAAAAGAACTTGCAAAAATATTTTTTCACATTTTGATACCCCATGCAGTGGACACACAATATAAAAGTTAATCATTTTCTGGATCTGAAGGAAGAAATGTCACTCAGTGGGATCAATATTCTGTGCTCATACTATTCTGGCAGACCAACTTTCCCAGTGTAGTAAGAGACCCTATACAACCAGGTGTAGACATGACCAAACAAAGAACCAACCCGAAGGAAGAATCTCATCCTGTAAAACTCAGTCCACAACTGCACCTAATAAGATAATAAGAGGTGGTCTGTAACTCTGCACTCTGCAGGTCGCTGGTGCAGAATTTTTTCAGCAAGAGCCACAGCATAATATAGGAACCAAGATGCAACTGAGATGCACTCTATTCTGGAAATCAAAACTAAGGACTACTGAACAGATTGTCAACATAACATAATAGGAGGGGGGGAAACTATATTTATAAAAATTAGAGGAAGTCTGCAGTGTCAAATCAAGTTTTTTGCCTGCTTAATGGTGGAGAGGTAAGGCCTTCCAAAATACCATAGAACATCAGGCCTGACAGAATGTAGAGAACAGGAATTAAAAATAATGACATATGGGAGGATGCTCCCTCAAGCTCTGCTATGTTTTTTCATTGTGGGGGGGGGAGTATTCCTAGGAGGGAGAGCAAAGAGTGCCAGGAGTATATAATCACAGCTGGGTTAAAGTCTGCAAATCATCCCAGTTACCCAGCTAAAGCAGCTACTAATATGCAATAGCAATATAGGAAACTGCTGGAGGTGGATGTGCATTTTAGTGATAATGGCAAAGGCATAATTTCATAACTGTGAGAGAGAAGGCAACCATTTCTGCATTTTATCATAAAGCAATGTGGAAGGATAATTTAAGAGGATTAATGATATAGTGCTGGATGACAGACCTCTCAGGAAGGCTTCAATATAGACACATCATAAACAACTACAAAACTGCAATGTGTCTATATTGAAGCCTTCCAGATATCTATCTGCTGATGTTGCCATACAGGAAATCTAAAGCTGAAAAGAGAATTACACTAGGAACATGGAAGATATGAAACATGAACAATGAAAAATAAAATGAATGGATTAACATTAACATCTTAGACACCAGTGAGTAGAAATGGATTGGAATTTGACTCTTTCAGTCAAACAATCAAACTACTTGCTACTCAACACACAAAAACAAGGAAAGAGTAGCACTGATTTCATTGTCAGAAAGGTGATAGCAACAAGAGTTGATGGATACAATGCAGACAATGATCAAATAATATCAGTGAGACTTTGCAGACAACTCTTTTATGTGACAATTATCCAAATTTATGCCCTAACCGTCGATACAGAAAAAAAGGTTTTATGATCAAGTCCAATAAAAATCAACAAAACATGAAAGCAAGATGTGCCTCTTGTGGTTGCAAGAAGTAAGGAAGAAAATGTATTTGGACTGTGTGGCCTAGGGAACTGAAATGAAGCAGGAAAATGACTTATTCATTGGTAAACAAAACAATGCAGATGGTTTGTACAGAAATTGATTCACTATATTATTACACAAAAAGGTGGAAGAGCTCAGAAACAACAGCCAAGGTATGGCTAAGGGTTGACTGTAGAACAAATCACAAAGAACTCATGTATAAGTTTAAGTGGAAGAAGTAAACCCCAGTTTCCACAATATGATCTTGAGCATCTGCCCACCATTTTCAATGAGAACACCGGGAATTTCTTTGAAGCCCTTTGAACTTCATGGGCAGGCAAGCAGAGGAACTGTGGAATGAAAGCAAGTAACTTGTTAAGAACGAATGTGAAAAGAGATTGCCAAAAACCAAGAAACAGAAGAAAGCAAACCAGATGTCAGAACAAATGGTGACATTGCCAAGAGAAGACAAACTGAAGCTGGAACTTCCAGTTTGGTGTTGCGGCGTGACAGATGCAGGAAGACAGGGCTCTGTCCTCCACGTTCAATTTTACCCCACTGGGGACCCTAAAAAGGGTTGAAAGTCACTTACAGGACCGTCTACTGCCAGCAAATACCTCCCGCCGTCCGGTACGCTCCCACAGAGAGGGCCTCCTCAGGGAGCCGTCGGCCAGAGAGTGCCGGCTGGCGACCCCCAGGGGGAGAGCCTTCTCTGTGGGAGCTCCCACGTTATGGAACGAGCTCCCCCCCGAACTCCGTATAATAACAGATTTACGCACCTTCCGTCGGGAACTAAAAACATTCCTTTTTCGACAGGCCGGCCTGGCATAGAAGCTTCGGTTCCAATAGGGTCAAAATGTTTTAGGGGGACTGAGTATTTTTTAAGATTTTAGCTTTGTATGTTTTGGGTTTTAAATGGGGATTTCGGCCAAATGATTTAATTTATTTTTAATTATTTTAAATTTTGTATATTTATATGTTTTTTAAATTTTAGGCTGTACACCGCCCCGAGTCCTTCGGGAGAGGGGCGGTATAGAAATTTGATTAATAAATAAATAAATAAATAAACCCTGGAGAGCGACAAAGAAGGAGGGGGCTCTCATCGATTGCAGAGGGATGGCGGCCCTTCGCTGGATCCGATAAAGCCCTCCAAATCAGCAGGGGAAAGACTGGCTACATTTGTGTGGCCAACCAGAAGCTGCTGACAACCGAAGATAAACACTAACTAGCAATTTTTAAGCAATGTGGATGGAAATGGGTGAGACTTTATCCTCTTTTTATGACCTTAATACTACTTTCCTGGAAAAAAGAATGCCCAAAGCAAAGGGAAGAGGGAGGGGAAGTTTTTGCCCCGCTCCCTCAGGAAAAGAAAAGCGGTGAATTAATTGCTTTGGGGGAAAATAGAGAAAACTACAAGTTCAATTTGGAATTAATACAGATATATAGCTTTGAGATTTGGGGACTAAAAGTACCTTTGAGACTTTTTTTAGAAAAGATATTTGAAAGTCTGTAAAATAGGCTTGGATTTGGAAAGATGGAAGATGGTGTCAATGACATCTAGTGGCAAAACATAGCGCTACAATTTATTGTGCTTAAAGGAAACTTGGCTTGAAGCCTAGACTTAGATAAGACTCTCTGTTGTTCCTGGAAACTTTCACTTTTGCAGACTACAGTTGGGAAAACGGGGGAAAAAACTCTTGGGCTGCTTATCTGTGTTGGGGACCCTATTGGACTATAAAGACTATATACAAAAATAAAATGGGTGTTCTATACTTAGCCGCAAATGGTAAAAAAACCATCTTTAACACTTGTCTCCGAAGCCCCCAGCTTGATAAACCAGCAAGAAAATGTTAATGAATATCAGAAAGAAATTCTTTCTATGTTGAAATCAATCCAAGAGACAACTGTTTTATTTCACGTTGAGACTAAAAATAATGCAAATGAGATAAAAGAACAATTTTCTAACCTAAACTTACAAATTCAGACAATGACTACAAAGAAGGAAGTAGTAACCCAGAAAACAGAAGGAAAATTAGAACAAACGGCTCCAAAGATGGAGGACCTAAAGGAAGGAATTAACAGACATATACAGACAAATGAAAAATTAGAAGATGCAGTGATAACACCGGAAATGGAAAAGATATCTTGCTTGTAAGATCTCAGAACACACTTGAGGATAAGGAAGAAGAGCTGATCAAACAGATGATAAAGCTGTTAGGAGAAATGTTGAATACTGACAAACAAGAAATGAAAAGAAAAACTGAAGGAGAAGGACAGAGGCTGTTTAATGAACATAAATGAGTTGAGCGTTCTTCCAAAAATACTTCAATCAAATTCTCTTCCTCATTCAAAACAATATATACAAAAACAGAGGAAGAATTATTTGATGATTCAAATGCACTGACTTGGAAAGTTATTTGGCAAAGGAAGAAAGCTAAAGTAAGACTGAAGAAAATAGAGGTTTTGACCTATTAGATGGGATATTATACTATTAAACAGATGTTTGAATATGGTTAAGAAAATAGATAACTGTTAGAAATAAAAGTATTATTATAATTACAAGGATAGGATTTGTAACTAGAAATACTTTGTTATGAAATGGGAAATATATGAAAATTTTAAAAGAGTTTGAATAAGGGAAGCTTTTAGTTACTCAAATATAATTTATTATGAGAAAATTATAAGCGAGAGAGATATTTTGAACATTGATAGGAATTTAAAATTTTAAAAAAGCAGGAAAAACAGGATATTGATTGAACAAATGGATTTTAAGTGCAAATACAATCGAGATATGTTCTGGCTAGAAAAGATATTATAAACGGACACTATCGATATTATGTTTAATAACAGATAAATATGATGAAGATGTCTATATTTAATTGTATATGTATTAACAGTAACAAGAATTGTATTTGCCCAGTGGGGAAAAAATGCATACCACCAGAAGAAGAGAGGACCAAGGAAACACTGGAGGGTGTAGTATTGGAACTAGACTGAGAAAGTTAATATGTACCACTGAATTACCAATGGACCCAGACAACACGTTGGTTATTGAGTACTCATGATTGTAAAAATAGAAAATTAATAAAATATTTATATATATAAAAAAGAAGACAAACTGAAGCCAAGACAGACAAATTCCAAGAAGGAACTCTCAGAATTTAAGAGATCTGTCAAAAGATACAAAAAGCATTACAATGACATCTATAAAGACATTGAACAATGGAAACAGACATGGAACCAAGATAATCTTCCTAAATATCTCCAAAATTAGGATGGCTAACCTTGAACTGGTCTACTAAAGTATGCCAATGGACAGATAGCAATTACTCAAAAAAGATCAAAGAAAGATGGAAGGTATATTTTTACACACTCCCTCCACTGTACAGTATAAATGTCAACAGCTAACTTACCTTAGAATATATTCCTGTTTTACAAGAATCCTTACTACTAGAAGATTAACTTAGATCAACACTCCAGTCATAACTAAGTCAGAAAACTGTGGGAACTGATGGAAAATCTACAGAAAAAGGGCAGGCAACAGAAAAAGAATCAGTAAATGTTCTAACAGGATGATGTGGAATCTGGAGAATGACACACTGACCATATAGTAGAAGAAGTCAATATACACACTGATAGCAAAGAAAGAAAGCAGAATGGGCAAAGTATCACACCATATCCTAAATTTCACAGGCCAGCAAAATATGATCATCCAATGTAAATTAAAGCCATATATGTGAACGGAGATGCCAGAGATCCAAGATGGCTTTAGAAAACATTGATGAACAAAAAATATGATTGCTAATAATTGTGTAAACTGAGAATATAAAAAAAATCAGAATGTGCTCAATGAATATAGACTTGTGCTTATCTTGACCCTTTCAAGCTACAGGATATGCTTAGAAAAATGAGAATCCTGGAACTTCCCATTGTCCTCTTATGACAACCTGTACATAGATTAGGAACCCAAAGACTGAATGAAGAATGGTGAAACAGAAAAAGATTGGCAAAGGAGTGAGAAAAGGCTGTATATCCTCTCCTTATTTATCCAACCTAAAGCTGAATACATGAGGGAGACTTGATTGAAAGAAGATAAATGTAGTTTTAAAATTTCAGTGAAAAACATTAATAACCTGTGCTATGCAAATTACATTATTCTGGCAGCTGAAAATGCAAACAACCTGAAAGTTTTAGTAATAAATGTCAAGCAGCACTGTAAAAAATAGAACAAATATTGAATATACAGCACAAAAGAACAAACTAAGGACTGCAGGTACAGCAAATAGTTTTAAAACTGACTATAAAGATACTGAATTGTGGTTAGCTTCTGCCTTTTAGGACCGAATATCAACAAATAGCAAAAGGCCTTGGAAATGATATTCAGATGCAGTGATCTATCTATATGTTCAAAGAACAGAGTTATGCAGGGAATGTTTTCCCGGTGACACTCGAAGAAGCAGGATAGAAAGAATATTAATGCTTTTGAACTTTGATGTTGGAGAAGACCTTTGACAATAAGATAGATAGCCAACAAAACCATACAATGGATCACAGAACAATCTGAGCTATCATATTTTGGTCACATTATATAACTTTGTTCTATGGAGAAATCTATAATTCTGGAAAGGCTGGAAGGAAAGACAAGAAAAAGACAACCAGCAGCAAGGTGGATGGTCTTAATTATATCAATAACAGGTGCACCGTTGGGAGGCCTGAAGGACTAGGTTGCAGAGAGCCCCAGAGAAGGCTCACCTATGTGGCCACTAAGACTTGCCACTCACAAGATGATATATAATCAATCAATCAATCAATGGAAAGTGGTCACATAATGAGCACAAAATAAAAAAAAACAGGCAGCCTACAAGGTTCAAGCTGCCTCCTGTGTATATATTTTGATGACAATTTCTACATCCACTAAGTTTTACCTGTTAGGTAAATGGCAGTATTACCTGTGAGTTGACAGTTTGGCCCATGGGGATTCGTGAGCATTCCAGTGCATATTGTTTCACACAAAAATAGCATCCCTAAGAGGAGCAAAAGATAAAATATCAATTTTCATTTGTCCATAACAGCCATATGTTGCAGTTACCTTTGTTAACTATCCCACTCTGAAAACTATGCTTGGATTTTATCCTATCTACTTCTTGTAATATTACAACATTTATTTAGAAACTGTGAGGCAAAGACACAGAGTGTGCGTGTAAAATTTATAAAAAGGGAAATCATATTTTCAAATATGTCCAAATTCCAAAGGGAATTTGTATTCAACAACAAAAAAGAGATGTAGCTATATGCCATATAAACATTAAGGAAGCGAAAAAAGTGAAGTGGCATAAAAGCATCTAAAACTAAGTAAAACAAAATAAATACTATTCCTTATATTAGCTAATTCACATTGTCTCCATCTAAGATGGTTATCTCAACTCTATTTTTCCCTCTATAGTTCAACTGCTGGATATGGCCCCAGAGAATTTCAAAACTTGTTACAAAAGATAGTGTTTAATCGGTTTCCGGTTCCGGGTCGCGGTGGTGCGTTACAGCGCAGAGTCGTCTCTTTGCCGGCCGAGTTTCCTCCGCCGGTAGACCCGAGTGGGTCGAAACGTTGGAGCGACTATCGTTAAGGAGGCTTCCCGTATGACTGCAGAAGGGCGGTGGCATCTTCTACAGTCTGAGTAACTTTGGGCCGATGGAGTAAAGATCGGTCAGTAAAATGGCCGATCATTTAGCTGCGCCAACCGTAAGCCATAAGATCATCTAAGCAAACAGACCCACCGTGGAAGATTCAATGAGACTTCTTTTTACCTCTACTTCTTTTTATTCTTCCTGTGAAAAGCTTTTTTTGGGGGGGGGGAAACTATTTCCCTATTTTGTTAAAGCGGCGTTTTTGATGGGGGAAGAGAAGCTTCGAATAAAAGGAAATTAAATTTATATTTTTTAATGGTTGATTTTATTTTTGGATATGTGGGAGCCCCTAAAAATTTTGTTACGGAGATTTAACATGCCAAATATTTGGAGAATACTGTTTTGTTTTTCTACTCTTATGGTGTCTGGAAAGATTGAATAACTGAATTACTTTGATTATCCTTCTGGGGACATCTTCTGGTGAAACTACTCATTGCAACTGTTATTTCTTTCTCTTGGAGTTTGACTTTGGCCTTCACTATTACAAAGGAAAAAGATAAAGAAGCCGTACAAATGGGTAGAGGCGGATATTGACTGATTTCTTTTAAATACAGTCTCCCCCAAAAGGACAATGACTTCAAATATTATAGAAATGGAGGAAACCTGTTTAGATCTTACTTATAAACATATATTGGAAAAAATTTGGAAAACACTGAGATGATAGTTGCCTACACAAAAGAGATTTCTTTTCAACGACAACTTAAAGCACAAGGTCTAAATAAGCACTTTGGAAGCCAGGAAACCGCAGAGAGGGTATACAAGAGATTTGTTCTCATCTTTGCTCTCAGTCCACTGAGACAGAAGAATCAAATCTACATTTGGATTATCAACTTATATTGGAAAAAACTTCTGATGTTAATGAACAAATGATTTTTAGCAAGGAAATGGAGGATTTTACCGCAGAGGGACAAGCTGACTTGCAGACACCAACTGACTTTCTGACAGAGAAAAAATCAACTGAAGAAGAACAAAACTTGATTAAAGAGGACTATACATCACTTTATGTACAATCTACTAAGAAAATGATTGCAATTAAACTTGATGCAACTTTAAAAAGGACGGGAAATGACGTTCAGCTATGAGCTATTGAGAATAGCTATAACTTTTATATTAGCCTATTAAATGGACAAGGGGAGAATCCCTTTTGGTGTACATATTATGGCAAGAGACAATGTGAGACCTATTTGCGGAACTAGAGACTTTATTATGGAAATCTATTTGGAATAGAAAGAAACCTAGAATAAGATATAAATATTGAATTCAAAATTACAGTTATGGGTGGTAAAGGTTTTATAGAGACTTGGATTGATTTGGATTTGGATTTTATCAAAAGGGGGGTCATTATGAAAAGATTTAGAACTTATTATTGAAATATTGTAAAAATATGTTTTCTGGAATGATAGATTATTTTTTCTCTACCTTTTTTCTTTCCCTCTTCTTTTTTTCTTTCTGTTGCTCTTTCCTTTTGGTTTATTTATGTTTCTTTTTTTCTTTTATGTTATTTTCTCTCTCCTTTTCTGGTATTTCTTTAGGTGTTTTTAATATTAGATGTGGTATAATGAGAAAAAGATTGAAATAATAGAAGAGATGAAATTAATAATTGGAGAATTATTGAATAAGAACAGAATATAGCTGAGAAATGTAAGAATTTAGCTATGGAAATAAGATGTTTAAATAAGAGAAACTAGGGGCACCCGAATAGTAAATAATATGTTAGTTTAAGTCTAAATATCTGAAAATTAATTAAGTGTAAAATAGGATTCTATGGGATAATGAGTTGCTGTTAATTTTTATTGATTAATGGAATTTATATTAATGAATGAATTTGTCTTAGAAATGTATTAATTTGATTATAATTTCCTAAAAGATAGAGAGGAAAATGTTAAGGAATATTATGTGAGCTGTATACTTATATTGTTATTGTTTTTAATTCATTACCTTACGTCCATGTTGGGTCTTAAGCCTTTTTGGTGTAAAAATGGAAAACTAATAAAAATTGTTTATTATAAAAGATAGTGTTTAATCTGTTATCAAGGGGAAATGATTGAATATATAACTGAGGGCATCATAACAACTATATTTGATTTTAATTACATTCAAATATAAATTTAAATGAAATTAAATGAAGATTAGTTTGTCCCAGATTCAAACCATATTTTTAGCATGTCAATCCAAGGAAATACTCAATTGAAACATGGCCCTTAGCCTAGGAAGATTCCATCCTCACCCCCCCCCCCAACACACAACGCCAGCAATTCTAGTGCACATCATCTCACAATAGTTGGCCATACCCTTAGTTTCCCTATTGTACTTGCAATTCATCTTGAGCATGTGCTGACCTAGGAACCTTGATGGTTATTCTACCTCCTTAAGCCATATGGTCTGGTCATGGCAAAAGGCAGTTTCCACTCACCTGGAAAGCCAATTCCATTAGTACAATTCCCCCAGGCAAAGCTCGTTGCAAATGGTATGTCGTGACAGGAGGGTTTGTGGTCTAGAAAATCAATACATTTTTTTTTCAGGAATACAGTTCCAAGATGCTTAGATGATACCTAGAAAATATGCTTCACTGGCTAGGAAACATGAGGTTCAATCTCTCTGTTAAATGGCCCATCCTCCCTCCAGCTACGATGAAGCAACAATGCCAACAGATCCTGCTAGCACCCTGCCCATATTTAGTGTTCTTACCTTTGGACTCCCATCCACTTTTGGCCTGGAGTATGAGAAGGAGCCCCTTGTCTCACTGGCCATTGATGCCAGAGCTCTAATCCGGCTGGTGCTGCTAGAAATCCAGAGTAATACAGAAAGGAGTTCAAAGACCTACCAGGATAACCTCTCTGTTTTGACTCAATAGATTGTAAACAAACTTAAAATCTTGCGTGCCTCCTTTTAACAAGTTTTTCCACTTGATATTTTTTCCACCACATTTTGCAGGAAGTTCTCTCCCAAACAAAGCATGTCTCTGCCATATGCTTTGCTGCAACCCAGAACAAACAAACAAAAAAAAACCTCTTCCCACCTCACTTGTAAATCACCTCTCCTTGCTAAATCATACTAACCTGCGAGCAGGTGAGGCTGGGCGCACCTGTACCAAGATGAAGCCCATGCTCTGCAGATACTGTATGTATTGCTGGAGAAAGGCATGGCAGAGTTCCAGCAGCCAGGCCTCATCCTTGGATCGACATGGTAGCCCTTCTGCAGAGTCACAACTGTGGCTACGGTCCCTACCAGACGCTGTGGAGTCATTGGAGCGATGGCGCTTCTGAATGCGAGCAAACAATCAAGACAATTATATTTTCTCAGAGAAAAGTTGAACGTACATAATGTAATAACCTTACAGTGATATCTGGGTTTCAGTCTTGCAGCGAACCCACAAAACGACTTTGATAATTAGGAGAGAATCAGACCATATAAATTCAGCTCTTACTTGTTAAAAGATTATAAAGTAATAATGGGATTTAATGGACCTTCATTGAAAGGACTTTGGATACAATGGACAAAATCTAAGTCTAGACATTCCCCCCAAATAATAGACGATGTCCATGAAATTGTTTCTGAGAAAATTAGAAAGAATAACAAGTCAAAGGGAAGTATGATAATTTGAAAGGACTGAAAAGGTTTGGGACAAGATAAGGGTCCTGTGGGAAGATTGGCACCAATGGTTGGGAGGGCACCATTGGGAATCATGTGGAAAGCACCAGGAGGTCTGAAGAGTAATTTCACGCATATGTTCAGGCATTCTAGACTGTATGAGCAGAATTTCCATTGCTAAGTGATGCGGTTGAATCTTGCAACATCATGGAACCCTAATGTATAGTGACAATTTTGGCAACATTGGTTGCCCTCATAACTCCAGATGTGCAGGTCATTATGCGGTAAGTGGAAGGAGTTCCAGGTAAGGAGTGCAGGGATGCTGCAAAGAGGTGGGAGTAGCCTGACATAGGCTCTTCAGGAGTTGGGGGAGGGGGTTGTTGAAATGTAGGACAAGCTCAGGTAGGCCAGGGAAAGAGGGTACGGAGTGTATGCATATGTGCAAGTGCAGGGAAGCTGGTGAAAGAATATCCTGTGGCTCAGAGGCTTTTTGGAGCACCACAGTGGAGCACCTGCAGGAAGCCCTTTTTGGAGCACCTGCAGGAAGCCCTTCAGCCACAGCATAGCATGAAACGGAGCCCCAGCCTGGTCCAGCAGCAAAGTGCAAAGAGGCTTGTTGCCTCGGGAAGCCACAGCCACAACTCCTCCAGCCAAGTCCCAGCTGCAATCACTCTACCTACCTTGCACTCCAAGGCCCCCACCGCCCTACGCTCTGCCACCCCAGCTGACCTTTGTTACCTTCTTGCTTTTGCTACTAATGAGGGATGTTCAGCCTGGCATATGAGGAAATTGCTGACCACTTACGGCTATCTTCCTCAAGTCTTGTGAGAAAGCTCCCATGCGTGGCCTGGGGGGAAAAAAGCCTTTTGTGCCAGCCGCAGCTGCCTTGTGAAGGGCCAGGCCAGACGTGATTGGTCAGCAGAAGCAGAAGATGGTGAAGTTCAACTCGGGCGTCAGAGGCCATAGGGACCACAGGGCACAGATAAGGGGAGCTAGACAGTTGGGGAGAGTTGAAGTCCCCTGAGGTCATACATGTGGGCAGACTGCCAAGTGCCCAAATTCTGATTGCACGACTGTGGGGATGGTACAACAGCCGCAATTTCAGCAACAGTTATAAGTCCCTTCATTTAGTGCCACTGTGACTTCAAATGGTCACTGAATGAAGGGTTACAGGTCAAGGGCTACCTATAAAATGGCAGATAGTCTGCCTATACCTATCCAAAAGTATCTCTCCAAATGAATAGACAATGAGATTTTAAAGATCACCCTCCACCAATGACTCTTTAAATAGAAGTTTCAATCTAATCTCTTTTATCGGGCTCTTATCAAATTGTTCACTCAATTAGTTCAATCTGAGGGGGAAAATCCTTTTATGAGCCACCCTCATAAGGTGTTTCCCTCTCCCCTTGTTTCACCTTGCCTTCCAGCTTGCTTTGTTGGTCTGCCTGAATCTGCTGCCTGGAGCCTGGATCAAAGAGCAGGGGTGTAGCACAGTAATGGACCAAGCGTGATGACTGCTTCAGGGTATCTAGGTCTGCAAGCTGCACACATACACACAGGAGAAAACTGTTGCATATTGCTAGGCCTGTTTCATTTATTAATACCCCAGTGATATAACATTCCTGAAGAACAAAGGGGAAGCTTTCAAAGTGAAAGGTGCCACAATCTTCCTCTTAAGCATTTTTCTCTGGACAATAGGCAACTTATGGAAGTATGGCATACCACGGATCCTATGTGAATGTTTGCTCTATTAAATATATGCAGAAACCAGAGATAAATTTATCTGCTGCTTCAAACTTACTTATCTTGCAAAAAGGGGCTGTTTCAAATAGAAAGAAAAACTTATCAATGATTATCAGATCTGCTCTGACACAGGCAAGACAACGTATGAAAATTAATTTTCCTTGCACTAGTGGCAAATATATGTAAGCTCAGGGTTGAATTGCTGGGTTCTTGGCATTCTATAAGTTATATAAAAACAGCCATCAAATTCCACTATACATTAATGCATTGATGGGGTTACCAAGTAAGGTAAGTAAACATCTGCAAAATGAGAACAAGCTCAGAGAGAACTAAGAACCCAACAATTAGCATTCTGCCAATATTTAATGAAAAACTAATTTCTTGCACTATAAGATTTAACAATAGAGCCTGAATCAGGGATATTATTCTGGCTTTTCTTAGATCATATAAATCTTTTGCCTTTTAAAGATATCCAGAGCCGATGAAACCAATTTCATTTGTTCTTCCAAATGTAGCTGTTTTTGCTGGCTCCTTTGCTGCAAACATAACTAAAGTCTATTGTGGCTCTTGGACAGAGAGACAGTGACATTCTGGCATGCCATAGTTTCTGGTAAGCTGTCCTTAAGATTTTTTGTGTCTTTCAGTCAGTAATGGCTTCTGGTGACTGCCTAGACAAATTCCTATAGTTTTCTTGGCAAGGTTATTCAGACATTTTTTGCCACTGCCTCCTTCATAGGGGTGAGTGACTCACTTTCTACATTTGTACAAAATTATTTGCATAAAAACACTGGCACTTTTTAAAACCACTATGATCACAGAATTTACAAGAGAAGCACAAGAATCATAAGCTCCACACAATGCCCACATCTAGAAACAGTATAAGAGGCAGGAGAGGAGAGCCTTCCTATGGGTGAACTAGTTTATAGTCTATCAGCTATTAATGTCCAAGCAAGTGATGAACACTGATAATTAAAAATAAATTTATACCAACATGAGAACAGCAGAAATGTAAGTGATCCTTAGAAAACTATATCCCAAGATCCCACTGGTTTAATTCACAGTCCTTCCTTATAGTGAAGATCATTTTATGGCATTATCATCACTCTTGTAGTTCATCACATCCCAGCCCCATGTCCCAGCCCCAAACTCACAGTGATGGGCATGTTGGATTGAGCAGAACGCTGTTGCCATGTCACAAAAAGGTTCTCAATCTTCATCTGTTTCTCCAGCTCTGTGGAACAGGAACAGGAGCAGGAGCTGAAGAGAGCAGGGCTCTGAGGCTCTTGGACTATAAGGTTCTTCTTTGCCAGACAGCATTCCCAACTGAAAACTTATGCTTTTAAGATTTCATACATTTGCCTGTACTATAGATTTGGCATCTTCAAAAATGGGAATTAATCTGGGCTCTATAGCATTCTATTGCTTTACCTTTATTACCTTGATGAATCTTGGCCAGTTTTCATACAGGGATTCTCAGGATACTCCCAGAACTGTAATAACTGTTTATCACTCCCCTTTACTACCTAACTTTACAATTACCTTTCCTCTCTGTGTTCTTGATCTCTAGGAACTGAGCTCCATGCTGGGCTACAGGGTCATGAACACCCTGTTCTGGGTTGTGAACAATAGGCTGGATGACTGAAATATCTCGAAGAGCTTCGTCAAAGGGCACCATGTCTGGAGGAAAGTGCAAAGGCTGCAAGATGCGTGCAGAACTGCTGAGACGACCTTGCTCTTTGCTTGGAGGAACACTAGGGCTCCGGATCAGGGCATCGATTTCCAGGGTCGAGTTTAGGAAGGGATTTTGCTCCTGAACAAAGAGAGATGTAGCATTAGTTTAGAGGCAGACTAGCATGAAAACAGAAGCAAAGAATGTAAATACCTGCTTGCTGTCCTCGTGCCACGGGGTGTCCATATAACAGTAATGATGGAACAGCCCAAGCTTCTGGCTAAGCAGACAGTGTACCACGTGGGCTCGGGCATTTTGCCACTGTAGTAAGCGAGTGAGAGAGTTGTTCAGGGCACTGCCCAGGTCCACTGACCAATTGTAAGTGTAAAGCACCAACTGGAAAGAAAAACTCATTTTCAGCATTGCTGGTTCAGACTTCAGACCACCAACTTATTGTTGCCCAGCTTTCACTCATAAATACATACCTTTTTGTCAATGATTTCCATGAAGAGGAATCTTTGTCGGGGAGCAACATCACAACCCTTATCTGCAGAGCTAAGCTCAGTACTCTCAAAACGCTGGAATCCTTTGACAGCTAGAAGGATTGCATTATGAAATACTGTTCCTGAACCCAAAGGCAGCAAAAAAAACCAGACTACTTTTTTTCCCCATCCCCCTACTGTGTGTTATTAACCTTGTTCGGTGCTGCAGTGCCACTGGTGGAAGTTCCGGCCAAGCAGAGTGAATTGTCGAATAATAGCTGGTCGAGCACTAGTGCCTGGGGTCAGAGAATATGGCACAAAGGACATGCCTTGAGGACCACTGTAGCGAAGGATAAGATGTTACATGTTGGTATGCGAGTATCAAATCTGATAATTCCAGCTTCCTCTCCCACATACTTCATTCCCATCTTTGTTAAGGAGCTTCCTAAACCCATTAGCAACTCCCTATTCTCTGGGCAGTTTAGCCTCAGCACTTGCCTGACTTTTTCGAACACTTTGATAGTGGTGTCACTTGCTAAAGTAGTGACAAGATTCACTACTTGCAGAATGATAGAAGGCAGCAGGAAGCGGGAGACACTTTCCAGGACACACTGTTGCACAGATGGACACCCTGTACAGAGAGAAAACCACATATACCGGAACAAAATTCACCAGACCATTTCTCTAAAAACCAAGATGCTTTGTGGCCATCAGTAAGTTTCATTTATTATTTATTTAACCTTATTCTGGGTTTTAAACTTTTATCATTCCTATGACAGCAAGTTATTTTTTTCCCCATCTAGGGGAATTGGACTAAACGTACAGTATCCGAGATTTATATTTTGTTCCTATTGGGGAATTTTTTCCCCTTGTACGGAGATCCAGATTTAAAATATTGCATCAACCCAGAAAAAGCAGAATCTAATCTAAGCTAAGCTGAAAACAGAGGTGGTGGTGGTGGGAGGGGGGAGGAAATGGTTTAGGACACAAAATTAGAAACGTACCCAAACGGTTCATGAAAGCCATCCAGGACTGGGAAATCTGACTGAAAACTGGGTGCAAAATTCCAACATCTCCCTCCTCTAGCTGGCAAGTCCGACGTCTATGAAGAGAAAATATCAAAGTGGTTCAAGAATAAAACAGATTCAGGAAGGAAAAATCAGGGGGTGGGGAGAGAAGCTGATCTCTTGCTCACCATCATCTCAAATGCCCAAGTTTTATCCTATGAGGTGTACCGATTAACATCTACTTGTCCTATTACGTATCAGATTAGACCTCTTTTGAGGATGTGGGAGTTTCATGTACACTCCAGTACATGAAAAAAGTGCAGGATTTGGCCTGGAAGAAACAATCCCTCCCACAATTTCCTAGAGGATGATGTGGATGGAAGCTATCATGCTTGCCTTTGGCTCTGCTCCTGCTTGGAAGCAGCACGTTCCTGGCTTGAGTGCTGCTTTACACTTTCAGTCTTATGGCGACGGCGACTGCGATTCTCTTCAGGTCGCTCCAACACAATGTCATCTGTAGTCTTGGGGCTTCCTTGTTCTGCCATCTCTGGTTTGCTCTGACAATTAAGACAGAGCACAGGAAAACTTGTCCATTAAGCTTCTGTATTAGACAAACTTTGATACCACCACATTCTGCACTGAAATGTGGTCTTTTTTTCAAAAACCAAAGAGCATTCTACTAATCCACACATAATATGATACAAACATACTGTTTTGCAACTATAGCACTCAACACATATTGTGGGTCTTGGTTGAAATAGTATACAATTATGCTGCCCCATGAATCCCAGCGGCTGGTTAGGGCCCACAGAGTCGGCCTTCTCCAGGTCCCGTCAGCCAGACAGTGTCGCCTGCCGGGGCCTAGGGGAAGAGCCTTCTCTGTTGCGGCCCCGGCCCTCTGGAACCAACTTCCCCCGGAGATCCGTGTCGCCCCCACCCTCTCCGCCTTTCATAAATTACTTAAAACACACCTCTGCCGGCAGGCTTGGGGCAGTTAACATCTTGCCCCTAGCCAGTGTATGTCTGTGTGTATGTTGAATGATTGGTTTTTCTTTTAAATTAGGGGTTTTTATATATATGTATTTCTAACTGTTGATTTCTATTATGTTGTGAGCCGCCCTGAGTTCTCCGGAATAGGGCGGCATAGAAGTCAAATTAATAAATAATAATAATAATAATAATAATAATAATAATAAAGGCCTTTTCTAGAGAACCTTTATGGCAGAAGTCAACTTTAAGACTTCAACTCCCAGAATTCCTGAGCCAGCATGGAGCAGGTGAAGTCCACAGTTGCCATAGTTGCCCACTCCTGCTCTATGGGGTAAATTTCAAAGTATTTCCTGGAATTGTGAGACATTAGGCTGAAAAGCACCTCTTAATGGTATGGGGCTGAAAATTCTAGTATTGAATTATAAAGCATGCAGTGGATAAAAACATATGGCCAGAGTATTGACTATCTTAAGAAGTTCTTAGGTTTGCGCTCTGCTGTAACAGTTCTTTAATTTAGTTTCTGTTTGTGAGTTTTGACCCTTCCCCTTCACACTCAAAACAGCTCCCTCCTCCATTTTCCATAGTCATTACCAGCTTATCCCAGAAGCTCCGTCGTCCTATCTTGCTTGTAGGTGTGACAGGTTCACCCATACTTGTGGTGGGCACTGAGAAGGGCAGAGGTGGAGGGCATGCTCTGCCTCTGGTATGCTGAGTCAGTCCTTTTGATTCAGACATTGTCCGGCGAAGGCTTCCTGGAAGTACAGTCTCCATTACAGCTACAGTGAAAATACCACACTACTCAAACCAGAAACTCCCTCTTTTTCCAGTCAACAACTCTTCTCCATAGGAAAACTGACTTAAGCAACATGGCTTTCTATGTCTTTTAGAAGCTATTTTAGCCTCAACAAGCTCTTATTGTTTTATGTGGCAGCCACATAAAAGAATTCCACAAAAAGCAATCATAAACCTTGGGAAAGAGCTAAAACACACTATGGTAAGCTATGTGCCTTTGCATGTTACTATTCCTAAGCTCAAGCCATGCTATAGTCAGTGAAGTTCAGAAATAGCAGCCCCTCACCCGAAGCTTCGTGAACACTTTGATAATACAGAACTAAATTCATGAAGGCAACTTCCTTTGCTCCTAAGAATAGTCATATAAGAGTCAGGAAACACTGGGCTGCAATAATTTTGCAGAATTTAGCACCAGAGAAACTGAAAGATCTTACCAATATTATCTGGATCCTCCAGCTCAGTGGATGTTTCAACACACAATGGATTGGGGAGCACATGAAATTCCATGAGGGCATCACAGAGGGCATGGCGCAGGGCACTGCGCAGTCTTTCAGACAATTGCAACAAGCTGATGTTTCCCTTTTCCCAGATGTCAAAGCGCACTAGAGGAGAGAGGGCTGTAACGAAAACGTCTGTTTCAAGAGAAAGCCTCTTAGAAGAATCTAGGGCAATTGCCAAATGAACCCGAACTTAAGACAGCCAGATATGCATCTGGTTTCATTATTTTGCTTACGAACTCTTTTGGAAAACAGAAATCCTGCCTTCCTACCTGACTGTGACTTGCCAGGTTCACACTCATGCTTGTTGACTGTAGTCAAGCTCTCGAAGTCCGCCTCTGGGAGAAATGAAGTGCTCAGCAAGAGAGTGGATGGCCTCACCCAGCGAGCCAATGAAATGGGATTTCCGCAGTCATCCACAAAGGACAGGGCAATGCATGCCACACCTGCAGGAAAATAAAAGACCTACTTGAGCCCACTGTCCTTGGTAATTATTACAGAAACTCAGCATCCTTTGGATGCTACTTAGGAAGGTTAAAAAAAAAATATGTGCAGAGAGAAAGGATGAAACAAATGTGGACAAGGAAATCAACATACATGTGAATAACAAAGGGACCTGCTCCCACTAGGAATGGGCTTTTACCTACAAAACAGCATTCATTGCAAGCTTAGCAAAATCCAGCCAGCAAAAGCATCAGACAACAGACCAGCCCTCTCTAGATTATTTTTACTTATTCCAGCAAACAGCAGCAAGCAAGCAAGCAGCTCCTTTCCTGTACTGTGTCAGGATCCCTTGAAAACTGGGATTGTGGTGGTACTCTTTCAGTTCTTCTAATCTTCTTCTGGCCTGTAATACACCACATTAATTAGTACCCATGAAAAAACAAGATAATGACAAATGGTATTTCTAGGAATCAAACTTTGCCAAGCAAAATTTCTTATTAATATTTGCATGCCTAAGTTCCTAAGAAGGGTGTGCAAGAAAGGTAAGGAAATCCTCTATAGATAGCATCAGCAGACACTAGCATTCTAGGTTTTTAAAATGACATTAATTATAGACAAAAGTAGTGAGTTTCCTCCATGCAGAAGGTGCACGATGGCAAAGACATTGTAGATGCTATCTCAATCATGCACCCCATCATCAAAGGTAATCATAACATGCTCAGCACCTCCTATTAGCATGACCGTGGCCTGATGTAGCCTTTGCATGGAAGAAATAGATCACGTGGAGATATGTCTCCTAAACCATGCCTAGGAAAGAGAAAGAGACCCTATTCCAGGCATGCAATAAGCCCTCTTATGGAAGCAAACTGATCCTTCAAGTTTATACTGACTCCCAGCACTCCTGAAACATAATCATGTTATTCACTCAACAACAGCATGAGAACAAAAATAAAGGAAGAGCTAGTAGTGTCATCTATTCTCTGTTAGGTATAGAACCATAAAGCTCAAAGTTACCAAAAATAAACAGAAATCCATCTGTCAATTTACACGTAAAGAACCTGCTCCAAAAGATGCACTACACTAAAAGCATTCAAGTGGTCCAGTCCCATTTCCACTGATCCAGCAGACATGTCACTAGGAAAGTTTCTTGCCCAAGCTCAGCATATTCTGATTTTGAGTATAAAATCCATTCAGTTAGGACTGTTTCTAAATGCATTGCAGGGTCGGGCATCTCCAGCTATCCACCAATCTACTATCAGTTGTACAGTTCTCCATCTTTATTCCAGAGTATCATGGAATCCCACTCCACAATTCCAAGATTACAGAAGAAAATAGTCTATTGATCTGTGTTGCAAAATAATCTCTACAGTAATAGATGCTCCATAGATTTATATAGGTCTTCTGAAATGTGCAAGATGTTTTACTCCCATTACGGTTTCAAGATGAAAGATTTAAAGGCAAAAAGAAAAAATAATTATTCTATCCCTTTCTGAAGCCACCAAATATGCCATTTCCTCCTGTTTTTGTTATGGATTCTTTAACTTCAACCAATAGTCCTTATTTGAAGAAAAGTTTTTCCTTGGAACCAGAAGGAAGACTAAGAGCTGGAAAAGGTCAGAGTGACAACACTGAAGAGGAAACATGGGTGACACAGTAAACAACAGAGCAAAAGCCAACAGCACAGCAGGCATAGGATCAAAATGAGGATGGGAAGCAGCACTGGAAAAAAATTCAGTGGCCCACTGGATTCTACAGGAAGCTACCTTGAAACTGGGAAGGTGGAAACAGGTGCTGCACAAGATCCAACATGGAACCTACATGACAGAAGAATGGTCAGACACACTTTGAAGTGATGCATTACCCACACAACCAAACCACAGTGCAGGTGGAAAAGGAGGCAAGAGTATGTCAAAGTACATGCATTATTCTCTCTGCATATAGGCAACACCAATCAACATTACCAGCTAAATGAATGGGCCAAAAC
Organism: Bothrops alternatus; assembly: GCA_034064705.1. NCBI lineage: Eukaryota > Metazoa > Chordata > Lepidosauria > Squamata > Viperidae > Bothrops > Bothrops alternatus. The sequence continues at coordinate 5,023,497 of JARGCV010000589.1, forward strand.
CAAAAATGTCTCGTTCCAAGCGGAAATATTTTAATCCCTAGTCAGTCTGGCTCCCTATTAAAGAACATTATATGCTCCCCTACATGTCATTTCATTTTAATCATCATGGATCAGAAAATGTGCAGTACTGAACAACAACCTTCACTGAATAACAACCCACAAATGGCAGAGAGGGAGCTTAAAAAATGTACTGCCTCGAAGAATGTTTACCTATTGTTGTATGTTATGTCCTACGATGATCGCTTCTTAATATGATCTTTTGCTCAATGAGGATTACTTTAATAATGAAAAAGCAGACTGAATTTTTTACCCCAGGTTATTGAATCTCTACCTCAGGATCCTTTGCTAGGGATCATAAAAGATAAAATATAACAGACATATAGTTGAGGCTGGAAGTGAGGAGTAAAGAATATTTACCAAACCAGACGTGTACAAAGATTAATACCTAGTGTTATATGTTGTGTTCTATGATGATTGATTATTAATATGATCTTACATTTAATGTTTAACTACTACCTCAGGACCTATTGTTAGGGATCATAGAGAAAAAAAAATGTAACAGGTGTATAATAGAGGATTGAAGTGAGGAGTGAAAAATGTTTACCAAACCAGACGTCTACAAAGAATAATACGTAGTGTTGTATATCAGATGCTATGATGTTTGATGCATACAAAGATTTTATGTACAATGCTGATTGTTTTAATAAAGGAATTTTTTATTAAAAAAAATGTACTGCCTCTCCATCATATAGGGAACATAGCATTAGACCTGCCTTTCCTAATCCTCCAGTTACACTATACTTCCACTCTGACAATGCCCAGATAACCAGCGTTGCTACTGACTTTGCTGGCTGAAAAGAATGGGTAATACATCTTTACACCAGACTTGGAAAGGCAGAAAGATGCAGTATAGAGATGCATGGAAGTTTTATAATTTGGTTCATATGGACCCAACAAGAGACAGATGGCTCTTCACAGGAATCTTCTATTTTTTGGGTAGGCCAACTAGCCTTTATTCTCACATACCTAAGATTGTTCCAAAGTGCTCTAGTTTATTGTTATAGACTGTTCTAGTCTTTATCCTGTTGTAATGGAGCAGAGACGCTTAGTACCTTTGCCACCAGTGCCTTGACCTCCTGGCTTATTATATAAATAGAGATCCAGTTCAGGGCTGCTGCTACTGCCGTTCTGATTCAAGTAGTGCTGAAAAGCAGGAAAAAAGTGGTTAATTCAGACTACTGTTCAGATATGCCTCATCACAAAAGGAAGCTCAATTTAAAGTCCTCAGAAGTAAAATTATGACACTTAAAAGGTATAGATAGTATATTTGTAGCTGTTCTTAATACTTAAGAATATTATCAGATCACAGAGATGATCTTCAGTCTAATAATGTGAGATTATATAGCAGTAAAGCAAACATTTACTTTTAGCCATAAAATTACCCTCCAACATAACTGTTTTCAGAGACTGGAACCAAAACAGCCTGGCAACCAAAAAAGTCCACTCCAGCTCCAAAAACTGAGCATGCAGTTCAAGGTAACCATACACTCACCTTGAAGTGGTTCTCCACATTGCTATCTGTGTATTTGGGTGTATGCAGAAAGATCAGCAGATTCTGTCGCAGATAGCAGGCGACAGCTGGAAGCCAAGGCAGACATGAAGTAGGAAGAGTAAATTGTAATACTTCAGTGGGCAGGCTGCCAGGAGGTTGTATGAACTGCAAAAGAAATAGGTATCAATCGTTCGATATTTTTGAGACCACAAACTCCAAAAGGTGGGAGGTTTTACGCAAGGAGTAAAGATCTTATTTTAAGGAGGGGGGGGGAAATTACTTCAATTGGAAGTTACAACAATCTCAGGAAGCAAGACAGTACTTCCTTCAGCCAATACCTCCACATCAGCTGGAGTGAGTTTGCAGTTCCGCACAAGCATAACTGTGATGATATCCAGAGTGGCTTCATCCAGACGCCTACGCAGAACCTTCACCAGTTCATCTGTGATCTCAGGTCCTATGAAAGGAGAAATAGTCTGAGCTTTTTATACCTGAAATCCACTGCAGCTCTTGCGTCTGCTACAGTGCCTGTCAATTAACCTATTTAGATTACTGTTTTTGAGTTCTGTCCTGCCATTCCTCTGCTCTTTCACCTGCTGCTGCTATGTTAATTACAGTTCCAGACCAAAAATTTGCATATATTAGAGTGAGTTTGTCTTGTGAAACTGTCCTGAAATTGCCTAAATAGTATGGCTAAGGGAAATGTTGGAACAAAGAAGCTACAATGGAAATATGTATAAAAGAGATCATTAAATTACAAGGAAAAATGTAACAGAATATAACTTCTTATTCTGCCAGCAACAGCAGTATCTCCACAGGCATTCCTTCCTTCTGTCTTATCCATTACCAGATTAGAAGTGTGTGCCCAGCTTACCTGCTGGTGCCACTCCATGAACCACAAGCTGGATGTGTCTATCAATTTGGCTTATAGGACGAGCTGAATCCACACTGCGGCAAGAGACTGCTCCCAGGGATGAGTGAGAGCCCTATTAAAGAAAAGCAATTATCACAATGCATGGCTGGAAAGAGAGCAAAGTTCCCACTGTAAACATTCAGTATAGAGGTAGTTGTCAACCTACAACCATTTGGTCATCGACCATTCCACGTTATGATGCCGTTGAATGAATGGTGGTTATAACCAGGTCTCAGAGTTACAACTAGATGCCAAGTGCACCACCTTCAAGTGATTGCCATTTGCCATCTTCCCTGCTAACTTCCCCAGAATGTCAATGGGGTAGCTGGCAGGGAAGGTCACAAGTCTCTCCCACCGCGCACCCTTCCATAGCCATTCTGTGCACACCCTCCAAAACCTGCATGGCATATTTTGCACTCTCTCACCAGCCTCCATGGTGGTACCTCTTGTGCACTCCCTTACATCCTTGTGCACCCATCCCACACTTCTCATATACCTCCTCACACCTTTGTGCAAACTCCCTGGCCTGTAAGTTGCCTCTTACACACCCCTTTGCACCCTCACTGACCTTCTCTTGCACCCTCCTGCTATGCCTCTGGCACAACCTTCCCAATCCACCCGTGTACTCCCTTGTTCTCTCCTCCACCTAACAGCAGTCATCTACCTGCCAGCAGGCATGGGACTGTAACTTCCTTCTCTACTTCTCCACTGGTTGTGGGAAGTTGCCTTGCCTAATGACCATGAGATTCAGTTAATGACAACAACAACCATAACTGTAGGGATTGTTGTCACTAAGCAAGAGGATTGCAGTTTACAACTGTATTGCTTAGCAACAGAGATCCAGTTCCCAGTTCCCATCATAAGTCAAGAACTACCTGTACTCTCTCTTAGCACCAAGGACACACAGGTTCCTTGTGAGTGTAACAGATACTTACACTCAAGTCTTCAGTGTAAATGGGTTCCTCGCTGCGTGAAAGTGCCAGTGAACGGTACACGTTTTGGATTTCATTTTCCCCAGCCTTCCCACCAGAAGTGGTCTCGGAGAGCCTGGGTTAGGATAGCAAAAGTAAAAAAAGTGTGTTGAAATGAATGAAAAACATTCTGAGAGGCAAAAGTGAGGCAGCAAAATCAGTAATAGACTATGGTTCAAGCAGGCTCCTCTGAACTTCGAGAACAAAGGACATTCGGAACTTACCGTAAATAAAAAACAGACTTGGTTGCACGCTCCTGGTAAACAAACATATTTTTCCTGTTCACAACTGAGAAGGCATTGAGCACAGAGCGCAGGGCTTGGATAGCTGCAGGAGAGAGAGTGGCAAGCACAAGTTTACAAAGAGAAAGATTTAGTTTAATGCCCAATCTATAGCGATTTTCAGACACCAACCCATTAGTCTCTCATGGTTACAGCCCATTCATTCAATCTAACTTCATAATTGCCAATCTCCTGGACTTATCTAAATATTTGAAAACTGTCTTAATTTGATATTATTAATAGGCATTAAGCAATACGTGAAAAAGTATTAAATGCTAGCAGGGTTCCAGTTAAGGTATTATGTATCAGAGAATATTTGGACAAAATTCCTCACTAGAGAATGTTTGAAATACATGCTAACTTCATCTATGGTATTTAGCAATTTTAAAAACAGAAGTTATTTCTTAAAAAGTTAATACTTTAACACAGAGGCCCCCAACCTTTTGGGCACCAGGGACCGGTTCTGTGGAAGGCGTGGTTTCGTGTGCTGCCTGCATCCAATGGTTGGGCCTTCACTTGTTTGGGCAGCCCTGCTTTAACACATCTCTTTTAATTACTGTGGAAGTACAACCTCTTCCAATTGCTTAGCTCAAAGCTCAAAGCTTAAAACATTTTAATTCTAATGTCAGAATCCCCTCCTATAAAATTGTCTCATTTTTTAATTACATGATGCATTCACCCAGATACCATCATCCCCACACTCCATATCTGCGTCCCACTCTTTTCAAGAGACTGCTGTATCACTGCCTGATCTGGTCTCTGACATGAAGCCCTATCCTGTTCTGGCCTACCCTATCAATACCTTTCCTATCTCCTAGGGCAGGGGTAGGCAACCTTGGCTCTTTTATGACTTGTGAACTTCAATACCCAGAATTCCTGAACCAGCCATGCTTGAGTCAGGAATTCTGGGAGTTGAAGTCCACAACTTATAAAAAGAGCCAAGGTTGCCTACCCCTGTCCTAGGGAGTGCCAACTAACAGGAAGGAGATGACTATTGGTTTAGTCCAAGAAAGGACAATCTAGGAATAGCCTTTTAAATGCTCAAATACCTACCACGTGCAACACCCATATTGGGTCCCATCTTAAGCCTTGAATGCACATGGATGGTGGTACTCCAGACTGCATCACAGGCAAAATGTCCAGGTATGAACTGCATAGTGGCTGCAAGATAGTCACGAGGCTGGTAGCTTTCCTCTCCAGGATAATCTGAACAAGCGGAAAGATTATTTCACAGATCTGCTCTCCACCACTTTTCAACAGCGAACCCCAAAATCAAGCACAAATATTTTCTATACATACACCCATCCCAGTCTAAACCCAAATATACAATAGATACTGTTAGCCTTGCAGAAAAGTATGGAAATATATAACCAGCAGTGGGTGAATGGAAACAAGCAAGATTTTCAACTCAAGATACTGCCATAAATCTTACAGAATAACAAAAAAGGGTGGGGGGAGACTTATGTTTTTCTGTTGTTGATGGGAAGTCTGTTAATGTAGGTAACTGGAATAAACATAATCCTAGCTTACTAACCATAATTGGGACCACCAACTCCGTCACTAAGCTTAACACAAGACATTATGTGACTGCAACAGTTACAACTTCACTTCCACTGGGCTTGTTAAACTAATCACCTGCAATAATTAAATTAGCTATCACCATAACTTCCAATTTTACTGCTGGCTTCTTTATTGAGTCTGCTTGTTGAAAGCTGGCTCTGAAGTGTGCAAACAGGAATCATGTGACTGTGAGATACTGTGATGGTCATAAATGCCCATTGGTTTCAAAGAGCCAGAATCTTAATCAGGTGACTATTGCAATGTTTGTTAAGAGCTCGCCATAAAAGTTACTTTTTCAACACTGTTATAACTTTGAATGGTTGCTAAATAGGAAAGTCATTAAGCAAGAATTATCTTTAAGCTCCTACCATCAGGCCCAGTGCGCTGCCGATAGGTATAAGGTGTTTCACTTTTCCAGATATCCTCCTCGCTCTCAGCGACCAACAGAGAATTACAAATGTGGCTATCATGTAGATCTTGTAGCAGCAACCGCTTTAAAGAGAAGGGGGCAGCAAGCATTAATTTAATTGTTTCCTCATATCAGGAACTGTTCTCCCCCCCCCCCGGTGTTGTTTGTTAAAAATTGTTCAAAGAATTAGGAATTTGTAAAAAAAAAAAAAAGTAAAGTTTTCTTTAGGTTGAATTCAGTTATTGGTGACTTCACGGACTCATTCATCCATGTAGCTTCCTTGGTAAAAATATAGAAGTAGTTTACACTGTCTTCTTCTGCAATGTATTTTTTTAACCACACCATCTATATACTATATTTACTTATTTGATTTATATAGCCACCCATTTCACATACATGACTCTAGGAAGTTTAAATAAAATACATAAAATGTGCAATATAAAAAATAAAAATAAAACACATAGCAGCTGGGCATCATCCAACCAATTATCCACCCAGCCAGAAGGTGGTTTCCATCACATGCTCAGACATATTCTAATGTCAGAATCCCCTCCTATAAAATTGTCTCATTTTTTAATTACATGATGCATTCACCCAGATACCATCATCCCCACACTCCATATCTGCGTCCCACTCTTTTCAAGAGACTGCTGTATCACTGCCTGATCTGGTCTCTGACATGAAGCCCTATCCTGTTCTGGCCTACCCTATCAATACCTTTCCTATCTCCTAGGGCAGGGGTAGGCAACCTTGGCTCTTTTATGACTTGTGAACTTCAATACCCAGAATTCCTGAACCAGCCATGCTTGAGTCAGGAATTCTGGGAGTTGAAGTCCACAACTTATAAAAAGAGCCAAGGTTGCCACCCAGCCAGAAGGTGGTTTCCATCACATGCTCAGGGCCCCAGGCTCAGGCCAAACTCATTTTCAAAGCCCTATGTAAGCTTAACAGGGATGAAGCCAATCTAATCTCAGGAGGAGGATGTTTCAAAGGGCAGGTATCATAAAAAAAATGGATCTCCTGGGCCCCATCATTAACTCCTTAGCTAACAGGACCAGTAGCATGCCTCTCCTACCAGATTGGATAGAACAGGTAGAGTCCATTGGGGAGAGTTGGACTCATAAGTAACCTGGTCAAGTCACAAAGGGACTTATAGCAGTAACCAATATTTTGAATGACATCTGGAAGCACACAGAAAACCAATGCAACTCGTGAAACAGTATTATATCAGTAACTGGCATCAGTAATTGTCTGCATCATTAGTGCATTCTGAACTAGGTGAAGTGTCTTCACCTCCACATAAAGTGCATTGTGATAGTTCAATCTTGAGATCACAATGGCATAAGTGACTATTAGCACCCTGCCCCAGTCCAGGAATAGCTACAACAGATGCACAACTCGAAGTTGTACAAAGGCCTCCTAGCCACAACTGCCACCTGCTTCTCGAGCAGAAGTCGAAAATTCAGGAGCTCCAGATTTTATACCACATCTGTCTGGGGCATTGCTATCCCATCTAGAACAAAATATTAAACATCCCTCAGACCAGGAGGTCCAAACCCCAAGCCACTAAGCCACCCCCATAGCATTATTCAGACAGCCTGGGGTGGAGATATAAAATAGAGCATACTTCACTCCAATTCAATGGGTGACTTCATCCAGCAGCTTCAGGTAGATATTAAATAGGAGGGGAGAGATACTGAACCCCATGGCACCCCACAAAGGGGGGGGGCTCTGAGAAAAGAAAACAAGATATCAATTCCAACTGGAACTAATCCCAGAAGGAGAAAAGCCAGCACAACCTCATACCGCCTACTCCGAGTCGGCCTGGAATGATACCATGATTGAAAGCTGCTAAGTTCTCTTACTGGCCAATTAGATGCCCTTGGAGTGCTCACAAACAGAAGATGGTATCGTATCTCTCATGCCACTATTCTTCTATAATAGTATTTGGAGACATTCAACCTTACCCTGAAAGTAAGACTGAAAGTTTAAGACTAATATGCCCTTGATAGATTTAACCTCTGTTCATTTTTGTTTCTCAGCCTTCTGAACAGCTTGATATAAGCCACAAACCTGTGCAAAAAACAATTTCCCCTAAGCCAAAATAATGAATGGAAAGGTTAAAAAGTACTGGTCTTATCAAATACTCTTCTACCTTTAAAATATTGTTTATTTTTTCCTACACTTCGCTTTTTGTTGTTTAATCTGTTTTAAAGCAGTTCTCTTATTTATTCAAGAGCCTTTGAAGAGGAACTTTGTTAATAACTTTTTGGAATTCTAAGTATACGGTGTCAATGGGATTTGTTCTTGCAGAATCTATACTGAATTCCCTTTCCTCTATTTGGTGATTATGCAGATGTTAAGGTGACTGACCTACAGTTTCTCAATTTGTTTGCTCTCTAACAGACTTGTAGGATAATTTTTTTTTAAGAGGCTTGTAATTGCATTTTCTTACTCACAAGAAAGCAGTACTGCTCCAGGAAACTATGGTGTAGCTTGTTATCATTTAAGGATCAGGCTTTATAGCTTGAATGTGCCCTACTTACCTGGTTAACAACACGACAAATCTCTCCAACCTTCTTTACCATTGCCCGGTGAAGTTGTATGCATTCTCCTTCCTCATTCTGTGTTGCTTTTACTGCACTGTGGCTGCTATAGAGAGAGGAAAAAGGAAAGTCTTATAACTTGACTCATGAGGAAACTTCCATTTCCAAGCATAAAATGCTATTATCTCCCACTTTGATGTCCTCCAGATGCACTAGATTAGTGTTTCTTTAGATTAGTGTTTCTCAACTTTCAAATCTTTCAGAAGTGTGGGCTTCAGCTCCCAGAATTCCCCAATCAGCAGAACTGCACTAGACAATACTATTTAATTCCCTGGCCAAGTGGAATTATAGGAATTTCAGTCTATCCCAGGTAATATATAGTTGGTACAGATTGGGCAACATACACACAAAGTTTGGGCAACATTCCCACACACCATTTTCTTTCATTATATCATTGAATGAATACGATAAATGCAAAATAAGGATGAGAGGAAAGCAGCACACTGACAGATGCTAATATTATATCTGATTTTGGGGGTGAAATTCATGGCCAATAAAAGCTGCATCTCCTTTTCTCTTTCCTAGTTTGAGCTCTCAAATTTGCACATTCACAGATCATCCAATTCCATGTCAGAAAAATCATTCAGGGGTATCACTTCCTCATCTCTCCTTAGGGAGCCATGAGAATCAGGATCTTACCGTGTATGGGAATAAACTTCAACCCGGTCCTGGTGGATCTTGATGATCAGCCAGAAGGCAGGTATGAGAGGGCACCTGGATTCTAGGTCACTAATCAGTGCCTCCTCGCATTCAGAATCACTGCTACCACCATCATATCCTGGAAAATGAAAATGTATCCTGCTATCTGTGAAGGGTTCACCCAAATTTATCCTAAAAATGTCAGAAGATTCCTGGGGAGTCCAATGGTTCTATAACAGTCCACATCTATGATATTGTCAGGAAATCCTAGACAGATTATTTCCCCAGTTATCCAAAACTGACCCTCCCCTGGATGGCAAAGGTGCAACCCATCCACTCACCAAGAAGATCAGAATCCATGCTTCCCTGGCTTGACACCAAACTTTGCACTTGACTAAGCTGTTGCTTCCTATAATAACCTGCAAAGAATGAGTCAGATGCTCATAAGAGATTTCTCCCAAGGTGAAAGATTCCTCATGTCCTTGAGGAGAATCTTTGGTTTAAACATCAAAATTGACAATCTACATCTCAAGCATCAAGAACTGAGCCTGAAAAGGATACAAGCATACCAAAAGCACCTAAAGTATTTTTTTAAAATGCATACTGCTGCACAGATTGTGTGATTTCAGAAATTACGCAAGAATAACTTCATACCAAAATTGAAATGCGAGACATGCAGTAACTTTCTAGAACTGTAGTCTCAGTACTAAAATGATGTTGATCATAAAAAAAAATCAATCTTGGAGTAACGTTATGAAGAAAAGCATTTTAACAGACACCTACTGAAGATCACAACTTTTGGTGTAACAGTCAGGGCTAAGGAAAAGATGATGACTTGAACATGGAGTTTCTATCAGTGTGAAGTGCTATATTTTTGTTCAAAGAGTTCCAGTAAGCAATGGAAAATATTAGAGAGAAATGCAGACATGCATCAGCAAATGAATGCATAACAAAAATATACTAAATTCTCTCTAACACACACACACACACACACACACACACACAAAAGTAGATTTGACTTGAAAGTGTATAAAATTTAAAAAGCAGTTCAAACAAGTAAAAGCCTTCCAGATCTGTGATGTTAACTGTCCTTCATAAAGCAGTACATCAAGAATAAAGTCAACTGATAAAAATTTACTATACTTTAAATCAAAGTAACTCCAAAGTAACATCAATGATAATTAGTTCTATTGAAGTGAGCAGAACAAAAGCAGCCAGTTTGGTCTAGTGGTTAAGGCACCAGGCTAGAAAGCAGAAGACCATGAGTTCAAGTCCTGCCTTAGCCACGAAAGCCAATTGGCTGACTTTGGGCCAGTCGCATTCTCTCAGCCCAAACCACCTCACAGGGTTATTGTTGTGAGGAAAATAGGAGGAAGGTGTGTTGGTTAAGTAAAATTATTATTTGTAAAAATAATAAAGGTAGGTACAAATAAATAAAATAAGTAAAAGAGCAGCACAAAAAGCTGCAAGAATTCAGTACTGCACTGCCTATTTCTGAAGACTATGTTTCATTTCGAAAACTATGTTTCTTAGTTGTGAATGTTTGGTGACAGTTTCTCACCTTCTTTGCTGGGGATCACAGAATCTGTTAAATTTGGTACAGATGGTGTAGCTAATGGAGATTGCTCACTGCTCCACTTCTCTGAAAAGGAAGCCTGAGGTTGCATTTGTGTCAAAGTAGTTTCCTCACCTGGACAACCCTGCTCCAAAACACTGGTCTGATCCAGAGATGTTAACTGGTCTGGCACCTGCATCACAGAAAAAAAAAACAGAGCAAAGTTCTGCTGATAAGATAGTCCAGGATGTTTCCTCAACAGTCATGTTTGTGGTCCCATATCAATGACCATTAAATCTCTCATCTGGTTCAATCATGTCTAACACCTACCTCAACAGGTGCTTGATTACTTATGTCCAGACACTCTCCAGTCTTGTTTTCATTTGCTGTCCATGCCCAGAGACTTTGAGCTTCATCAGGGGGAGTAGAACAGGGTAAGGAGCCTTCTGTTTTGCTGCTGCTTTCACACCTGCCTCCTGTCATAGTGCTCTCAAGAGTAACAGAAGGGCTGGGTCCACTTACTGAGGCGTGCAGGCGACTAACAGATGCATAGTAGAAATCACTTCCCTCAGGATTGAGGACATAGCCAGGCAAGGGCATTTTCTGGAACTCCTACAAGAGAAATAGAAGGGACAGCCAGAGGGAAATCTATTCTGTGGGTCTAAACTAACTGAAGGGAGGGCATAGTTGGGTGGATGGTTGGGAAGCCAGTTTTGTCAAACTGCTGGTATCCTGTGACTACCCTGTGAGGTTATGGAACAAATAGCCAGACTGTCTGGAAATATGTTGAGAGAAGTGAGGAGTCACTTCCAGGGATCCAGGCAGTTTTGTAGGACTCATTATGAGAGAAAGTGATGCTCCCAATTTTGAAAGAGTTTGTGGTAAATTCCCGATCTTCTCTAGGTGTACCCATATTCACTAAAGTGACTCTGGGCAGCTAACAAAACCTTGGCAAAACAGACTTTGTACAGTGCACTGAGGCACTGTTATAACTGCAGTGTTGTCTCTTGATACAGCATCACTACCTTTGACAGAGCACGTCCCTGACTTGATAGTCCTCCTGAATGTATTACCACATGGCAGATGGAGGTTTCTCAGGATCTCCATTGAGCTGTTTGGTATAACAGCTGCATCCATAAAGTAGAGGACTTTACAAAAGTTGCTTGTGTTTTCAGTATTATCTGTTTAGTCTACAGTAATGTATTCCATATAAGGCGGTTTCTGAAGCTACAACTAGTTCAGAAAGATTAGCTCTTGGTAATTGATATTGGCTGTCATATATTGGTATGAGCATACTAGACTGCTGCTTCAGGGCCTGCACTGGCTTCTGGGTATAATTCAAAGTGCTGGTTTCAATTTATATGCAACTTGCAGAATTGTCTTCTCCAGACAGAGCCAACCTGCCAGACTCATATATCCCAGGAGAAACTGACATCACTCCTCACTTCACTGAAGTGAGGTGAAACTGACATTTGCAGTTTCAGCTTTTCAGTGGGAATGCTGTTATGAAATAGCTTTCCCTTAGAAATCTGTGCTCCATTTTGCTGGCTTTTAATAAGTTAATAAAAACAGATTGATTTAAGAGATACTTTAAATGAAGTGGTGCCATGTGTTTTTTGCCTATAGATAAGTTTTTGTTTTATTACTCAGTCATTTTAATTTTGGCCTGGGATGTTTCATTATATTATTATTTCTTACAGTTGCAATACGTACTGCTGAATTATTTTTATTGTGAAATGACAACCATGCTCTGGTTTAACATCCAAGGCAGAGATGCAGAACTTTTCCAGGCTGAAGGCATTTTAAATTTGGCATCCAAATGCCTATTTCAGAAGTAAGCAGGGCTGGGATAAAGAAAAAAACAATACCTAAAGAAGTCCCTAAATTTGACTTAATTTAATTTACATTTCATTAAAATAAAATACTCCTGCCTGCCATGTATTTGATCTTTATTCTCTTCTGTTCTACACAACATAATTATTTCCCTGAATGCATGCAGCTACTATATATGCCTTGGAAAAAGGGAGGTTTCTTCTAGTAGCAGTCACCAAGCAGAGAGAAGGCACTGCAAGTGGATTCAAGGTGCCCCTACTTGCTTCAGATGTGGATACAGTGCCCCATTTGCTGATGAACATTTTGGAGGTTCCTTAGATTATAGCTCAGGTTTTTAGGGACTATGTGCAATCACAGGGCCTTAGGAATGTTTAATTGTTATCTAGGGATTTTAGACTATACAAATCACATGAAATCTATCAGAAAAAAATTATAAAAAGGCAAAGAGATAAAATCATGCTTACCTCACGAAACCTTTCCAGAGAATTCTCAGGTCCAAACACAAATTGCAGAGGGACTACCTCACAATGGCAGCTTGGACGGCCCTGGCAACTATAGATGTGAGAAGCTGCTTGACTCAAGATGCTAGCAGTAACAGGCTGTGAGTAACGCAATGCTGACACAATCTCGTCATCCAGGAGCCAACGGATCTGAGGAAGGAAAGAGGAGAGGGAAAGAGAATATGGCAAAATCCAGATCATGGAATGGAATACTCTCCAGTAAGAGTCTCACTGCATTCCTACCAATAATGGTCCGTAGCCAGGCCATGCTCTAGTACACAAGAGCAGAAGAAAAATGATAATGCCCAAAGTTTCCAGCTGCCCCAATCCCAGGGGCAGATAGACTCACTTCAGTCATAGTGGCTTCAACAGCTTGCCTGTGCACTGCAGGAAGATTGGAGAGTGCTGGATGCCTTGAAAATAAGATGAGAATGCACACTCTGAACCTAAGAGTCTTCAATTCACACATCCCAGCACAGACATTGATAGAAAAAAATTAATACCAATCAGTTGAGGATGATGCCATTCTGTCCAAGGTGTGCATAAGCTCATCATCTGAACGGAAAGAAGAGGGCTGTCCTGGAGAACGGGTGAAGGAGACACTGCTCTCAGAGGTGTATCTGTGGAAAGAGAGGAAATAACGTCTGAACTTTTTTTCAAGCTTTAAAACTCCCCAACCCTTTGATAATCATGAGTTCCCACCTATTGTGATGTAAATCGTTCACCATTTCGATCTCCAGAGGAACGGTCAGGACAAAAATGTCAAGGGTCACACAAAGGTCAGAAAGGTCAATTGTGTGAAGTGCCTTAGAGCTTTCAAGGTCGCCCAGCACATCTCCTATAGAAAGCAGAAGATACCATTCACAGAGACCCCTCTTTATGCTTCTTTGCCAACTGTTCGGGGAGAGATTGGAGCTCAGCCATAGGACTCCATCAATCCACATTTCCTTTGGGAGTTTCTGTCTGGCCATATGCAACGTCTCCCATACTACAGTTCCATCATTCCCACCCCCAACCTTCATCTTGTTCATTTTTATTCACCTAGGCAGGTCGGTAGGGAGCGAACCGGCATGGAACAGTGCTGGCTGCGTAGCTTCACAGAACAAGTCAAATGCATAAAGAGGGGAGGCATGTCTTGCTCCAGTAGCTCCTGTTCTGCCAGGGAGTCTCCCAGAACACTGAAGGAGTCATCATCCTGGTTAACAGTGTTGGAGTCTGACAAGGAGCCAGTTTCTAAAAATTCTTGGTCCAAGCGCTCCCGATATTCTACCTCCAGTTCTGGGTCACTTTCAGTGCCAATGGCATAGCTGGATGTGTTCCCTATTTAAAAAGAATTCACTGATCAATTTTAAAAGAAGTTGTCAAAGTACCAAAAGATTTCTTGTACAAAAATGGATCAGTCCTCTTTTAAAAGTGTTGCCTAAGAGGATTAAAAAAAAACAACCCAGCAATATTAGTAAGATAAATTGGCTTTGGATAAAAAGGACAGCACAACAGCTAGTTGCAAAAGTACAATGGTGGTAATTTATATAAAAAATATCAAGTTGTACGTGAATATGAGCTAAAATCATCACAGTGATTGATTAAACAATGGCCCAGCAGTGTCTGTAGGTTGGCCAATCAGTGACTGACAGCATGGCATGTAATTCTGTTACAACTGAGTTTAACATGTTTTCCATTTGTAGAAGTTGTATTTCCCAGTGTAATGCAGTACAATTGCCCCTTTGGACAATGATTTGTTTCCCTTCAGCAAAACTATCCTCTCTATACTATTTTGCCCACTTTATATTACATTGGCTCTAGGACAACTTTTCATTTTCTTGTATATCAGCAGGAATATGGCTGGATGTATACAGGACTTTTTATGGAGAGCCTTAAGATAAGAGCAGGGAATGTGTTGTTCCCTAAGTGCTGCCACTGGCCATAAGCCATACTCAGCACAACCAATAGCAGAGAATAATGAGCTCTGCAATCCAATCTGCAATCTAGAAGGCCACAGATTTCCACTATCGATATAAGACTATATTGGACAATGTTTCTGCTAGAGGCTTCCATAACAATTTGGGATGGTAGGTTAGATAAATCAGAGGTCCCTAAGCCCCACCCCACTACTGAGCCATGAGCTGTTTGAAACCAGCTGCGGAAGCGGCAGGCAAGTGCGTGTGCAACCCTACTTGCATGAGCAGTGGGCGAGCACGTGCGCACTCCATTTGCATGAGCAGCAGTCATGTTTGCCCGCTGCTTGCGCGGAACCATCCCCCTTCCCTTCCTCCCTTCCCTGTGGTCTGCAAAGCCAGATAGGTTGGGGAACTCTGAGTTAAATGAACTAGGAATCTTTCTTTCGGAAATAAATTATTCTAGGAAAACTGAAACACACAGCTATCTTGACTGACTATATCTTGGCCAAAAGTAAGAAATACAGGTATAGCTGGGGAGACAAAGAAATCTTTCAGTCAGGTAGGGAATTGTAGTCCTAGTGACTCTCTGTCTTCACTCCTCCAAAGCACTGCTCAACTAGGATCCTTCTCTCTGCATCTAATTTGCTTATCCAAACAAAAATATGATTCAGCAATGCTGGGTATTCAGGCATTCTCTCACAATAAATTTCATCCAATCAAGGGAGTGGTGGGGACTTCCGGTTCCGGATCGCGGCACCTCTAGCCGCACGGGGAGACTTGTCTCCTCATTTGGCTAGCTTCCCTCCGCCGGTAGACCCTTATACGGGTCGAAAGTTGCCCTGGAGGGTGCGACTACCATCAAGGAGGCTGTGCTCGGCTGCGGAGGAGCGGCGGCTCCTCCAGATGTCCAAGCTAACTCTGAGGGCCGACGGAGAAGAAGATCGGCCAGTAAAATGGCCGATCACCTAGCTGCACCAACCGCAAGTCAAAAGAACAACTAAGCATGAAGAACCACCGTGGTGAATCCGGGTGAGACCTTTCCTTCTCTTGCTATCCTGACTTTTCCTGTAAAGAGTTTCTACTTTCCTTTATTAAGAAAGGAAAAAAGAGCTAAAAAGAAAAAGATTAATATTTGTGTGTGTGTGTGTGGTTGTTTTTTTTACTATTGGACTTCTGTTGGGTGAATTTCAGGGGAAAAGAAGAAAAAAGGGACATTGTTACTTTGTTTTTTTAATTTGATAATGTTGGAGATACTTTTCTTGTTGATTTTTTTTAAAAAAAGAGAAAACTTTTCTTTTTTTCTTTAACTCTATTAACTTGGGGAAAAAAAGACTTTATAGCCCACTGAGGACATCTGGTGGCGAAAAGTGAAATTCTAATTGTACTTCTCCCTGTTATTTGAAGAGGGATTGGATTTTATGTGATAATAAAAGAGAAAAGATAACTTGACAGCTGGATGGTGAAGCTGGCTATTAGACCTTTGGAGGTGGATATTTGTGGATCTTTTTCAAGTAGTCTCTAATAAAGGAATAGGCAAATCTACCACCAAAATGGCTGAAAATTATCCACATCTTGACTATGACTTAATACTGCAGTGGTTCTCAACCTGTGGGTCGCGACCCCATTTGGGGTCGAACGACCATTTCACGGGGGTCGCCAAGCACTGCAGTCCGCCATTTTTTTTTGGGTCGGCCATTTTTTTGGGTCGGCTATTTTTTTCCCTATCGTGATGCGGGCCGTCGCGCCGCGCATGCGTGATGCACCCCGTCACACCGCGCATGCACGGTGCGGGCCCGCCATTTTTTTGGCCGGCCATTTTTTTCCCTATCGCGATAGCGCGATGCGTGCCATCGCGATGCGCGATGCGTGCCATCGCGATGCGCGATGCGTGCCATCGCGACGCGCGATGCGTGCCATCGCGACGCGCGATGCGTGCCATCGCGCCGCGCATGCGCAATGCGTGCCATCGCGCCGCGCATGCGCAATGCGGGCCATCGCACCGCGCATGCGCAATGCGGGCCATCGCGCCGCGCATGCGCAATGCGGGCTTCTTGAGGAGGGGGCGCACAAGTGCCTCCTTTAAAGGAGCCGGGAAGGACCCCTCCCTCAAAGAAGTGTTGACAATCTCCTGGATCCAAGTACATGTCACCACCCTACTGGCCGAAACCAGCCAGGAGGGACATGGGTCCAATAAACAGGTGGCAGAATTTACAGATCCAATGGCCTTGTCCACTTCCTCAGGCGTAACAGCCTCAAACTCACCCCAGATGACCGGACAAGAACATGCCCCTGTCCCCTCAACTGAATCATTATCAGTCGACTCTGTTCCACAATTGGAGTCTAGGTCGGCCCGGATCTGAGCCACTTTGTCTGCGAAACAGTTATTAAAGTCCTCAGCACTACCCTGCAAGGGTGGGCCCAGACCCCTTGGGTTAATGAGGGATCGGGTCACCCTGAACAGGGCGGCTGGACGAGATTCCGCAGACGCGATCAAAGCAGAAAGATACAAAGATCTTGCCGCCTTAATCGCCTTCAGATAGGCTTTAATAAATAAGCTCAATCTGGTTCGGTCAGATCCGGACTTACTTTGTCTCCATCGCTTCTCTAGACGTCTCTTATGGCGCTTCATCCCCCTGAGCTCCTCAGTAAACCAAGGAGACCTCCTGGGGCCAGCACCACGGAGAGGTTGCAAAGGCGCAATCTGGTCAATAGCCCCCTTCGCGGCCGTATTCCATGCCGCTACCAGGGACTCCGCCGGACTGTGAATGAGGGAGCTCGGTAATTCCCCAAGCGCCGTCTGAAAGCCAATTGGATCCATCAGGCGTCTGGGGCGGAACCACCTAATCGGTTCCGCCTCCCTGCGGGGAAGGATTGGGGCCATAAAATTCAGTCGAAGCAGAAAATGATCGGTCCATGACAAAGGCAAGATATCTAAGCCCCTTAAAACCAGATCATTACCCAACTGTTCCGAAAGGAAAACCATATCCGGGGTGTGCCCACCCTCATGCGTCGGACCCTGCACTACTTGGGTCAGGTCCATGGTTGTCATGGCGGCCATGAACTCCTGTGCCAATCCCGAGGATTCGCCAAGCGATGGCAGATTGAAGTCCCCCAAGACTATAAGCCTGGGGAACTCCACTGCCAGCCCAGCACCCTCCTCGAGTAGCACAGGCAGGGCTGATGCCACGCAGCTGGGAGGCAGGTACGTATAATTGTATGTGATTGATGATTTTTGTTTGATTGAACTTTACTTAAAACTGTATTAATTTTAATAAGCAATACTATATTTAAGAAACAGAGAGGAAATTTTTGATAATTAATTTGAGCTATATTTATATGATTTTGTCTTTGAATGATTGGACATCCTGACCATCACGATGTGACCTAAGCTTTTGGAAAAAAATGGAAAAAACCAATAAAACTTTTTATTAAAAAAAAGGGAGTGGTGGGAAAATCCCATATTTATTTCTATTTGTTTAATTTAGATCCCACCTTTTTTTTGTAACTCTGGATCTTCCAATTTTTCCCATAATAACCACACTGTGATGTAACTTAGGCCGAGAGTACTGACTGGTGAAAAATTGAGGTTTTGTGACTGAAAGATACACTTAAATCTGGGCATCCTTGCCCTAGTTCACATCTCCACGATTGCAATGTTCTTGACCAAATGATCAAACTGCACCAAGCACGCCATCTACGGCTCCAAATCTCATATCTCATAGTCAGTACAGAAAAGTTTAATACCTTCGTCAGTTGCCAGATCATTTTCTGAACTCTCCACGTCTTCACTGCCTTTTCTGTCTTGATGGTCCCGTGAAACCTCTTCCTAAATAAATAAATAAATAAATAAATAAAAATCTGTCAGTGTAACATATCCAAAGTCTTTGTACCAAATTCTTCTTTTAAGCTCAAGCCCTTTCATAGAGGTCTCCCAGAACAGGATGACGACAACGCTAGAAACTTATGTTCCTACCTCTTTTTTGGTGGAAGGCGGGCAATAGAAATAGTAATGGGGGTTGGATGGTACAGGCTTAAAATATAAGCCGCTAATTTCCAAGAATTTCTCCTGAATGGAAAATAAGAAAGCAATAAAGGTACAATCCCAACCTTCAAAAAGCTTTAAAATATTAGCTCATTCAAAATGAAGCAGTCTTCCGCTTACCTGGATGATTTGTTGTAAGTTAGGTTGCCCTTGGCAAGGTTGCTTGCTGTCTAGTAGGGAGAGAGGGAATTCTGAGTCACAACTCTGGTGGGGCTCTTGGGAAGGACAGGCAGAGCCATAGGAATCCGCTTCACTGAAATCCTCTGTTTCAGCACTATAGCAGGGTTCAGAAAAAAACAACCCAGTCACAAGCATGTCTATGTATCCTTTCTTAAGAACCATCCCCCCCCCCCGGTAATTCTTCTTTGTGGTTAGACATAAAAGTATACCCACAGATGCCTACAGGATTGCTTTAAGTGAAACAATTTTGCTGGAAGAAGCACTCAGGTTTTGAGTACTTCCTGGTTACATATTGGCAATAAGTTCTACATGGGATTGCCTTTGAATACAATGCAGAATGCAGCAGTTGTGTGTAGTAATAGACATATGCAATTATAGTTGTATAATGCTACTATTCTGAAGTGATAGTAGCATTATACAAATGCTATCTGTATACAAATGCTATTTGAATACAAATGCTGTTTGTATAAATAGTATAAAAATGCTAGGACAACCCCACAAATTTTTGCTTTATTTTTATTTCTTTCAGACAAAGAAAGCCATTTTTCTTCAAAGATGTTTTCAAGAACCTTTAATTGTTGACAGTTTCTCTTTCTCTCTCTATATATATATTTCTATTCCTCATTACCGTAATTTGTTCTAATTGTCAGTATTTTTAATGGTCTCGTGCTCTATTTGTAATAATTCTATAAACCAGAACTTGCTTGCAGTACCTAGGACACTATATTCTTAATTGCAGCTCTGAAAAAGTCATTTATTATGTGCACCAGCAGTCTCTTAAGAGTCAGAACAGCAACATTCTAGCCATAATATTGTAATACTGCTTCTAGCTTTATATTTTTTACACTGTACCTCAAACATAGTAGCAAGTAAGTTAAGAAGTCACCATTGGTAGAGATTGGGTATCCACAGTAAGAAAAAAAATCTCTATTACAGTTGCATGTGTTGCTTCATGAGCTATTAAGACTTAAAGACAGAACAAGCACATACTGTGTAACATAGCTATCTGTCAGTCAAACACATGGCAAATTATTACTTTAATATAAACCAAACTGAAATTCAACTCTTCTTAGTCTTAATTTGGTTCTCTTAAATCATAAGCAAGCAGATCACATAAAAACTCAGCACAAGACGTAAACCTAGGCAGTCCATCCATGCAAACAGATCTTAGGTACAAAATAATACAACTATATTGTTCCCATGTCCAGAGAGAAATTTCTAGAATCTAGAAGGGCTAGAAAATGATCACTAGTAATGAAATATGAATTTCAGAAGCTTGCTTTATAGGACACCTATTTTCCCTTTTTTGTTGATAAAGAGCGTGACTTCCTGAGATTTCTGATCAGAAATGAAAAATGACAGAAGCACTTCCTTTTATTTCTCATAAAATAATGTTTTTGTCCCAGAAAGTTTGATTTATCCAGATCATCTTATATCTACAATCTTCAATCATTTTAAAAACCCTCAAATGTGCAGCTTAGGGATGAAAGCTGGCTAGGAGACTTTGGGTTAGTCACTCTCTCTCAGCCCAACCCACCACCGCACAAGGTTGTTGTTGTAGAGAAAGTAGAGGAGGAAGGAATATTATATATGTCCACCTTCTTGAGTTACCTATAAAGTTATAAAGGCGGGATAAAAATCTAATAAATAAAATGTACTGTATTTGTCTAAGATAACTTGAAAGCCATATTTCCTCACGAGATTAACCTGCCTTGTTAACTTTTTTAAGCACACTAAATTTTCTATAGGTAAAAAGTCACACAATATGAAGGGGGAGCATAAGAGTAAGTTAAGAGGTTAGGGGGAAAATGTTAAGCTAAAGTTTGAGCAGAGAAATTACAAAAATATATAGGATAAACAATCACTTTGTGTTATTACAAGTGAAATGAATCTTCTGTGCCTTTAAGACTAACAAAACATCACATTGCTTTCAAACTCTCTTCACTTATTAACGCTTATATGATAACATTTTGTTAGTCTTAAAGTGTCACATGATCCTTTATTGTCTCTGCCACAAAAGACTAAATCAACTAACCTTGAAAGCTAGCAAGTCAGCCCAATGAAACATACCAACAATCTAACGTGGCACTACAAAATGATGTTGTCACTAATTCTTTAAATTGTTTTCCTGATTATTTCCAAGGTAAGGGCATTTTGATGCTTTTAGATATTGAATGCACTTTTTTACTAAGTCCAGATTATTTACATGTTTATATTTATCTCTGAGCTTCTACGTTTAATTTTTGGACCTAACAACTGGATTATTTCCTCAACTTGCAAAAATTATCCCCATCTTCTAATTCCCATCCCTTTCCCCCCATTTCTCTTATTCTTTCTTCTGACTTCTGGGTTGCCCAAAGGAAAACAGAAGATAGGACTGCTGATCATTTCAAAAGCTTGAAACAAAAGTGCCAAAGCATTATTTAATTTAATACGAAGTCCCAGATTATCATGTACTATTGAGACATATTTACATTTCTCTCTGATTTTAATTTCTTCCTTTCATTTTAGTTATTTTGTCATAAGTGATAAAATTCAAGTGAAAAGCCCCTCCAGACTTTTTAAAAAAAAGATAATTTCACTATTACGTGAAGTTTTGCAAATTCCTCCTATATTTTCATATATTTTTATACATTATATATTTTTCTATCTTCTTTTTTCCTTATGTAAAATCCTGAAAAGTCACAGAACCAATGTGCTAAATATTTACCCTGGTTTATAGTCAATACAAGACTATAAGACTATGAGCCGTGGTGATGCAGTAGTTAGAATGCAGTACTGCAAGCTAATTCTGTCGACTGCCAGCAGTTCAATTCTCACCGGTTCAAGGTTGACTCAACCTTCCATCCTTCTGAAGTCGATAAAATGAGGACTCAGATTGTTGGAGGCAATATGCTGACTCTGTAAACCGCTTAGAGAAGGCTGTAAAGACTGTGAAGCGGTTTATAATTTTAACTGCTATTGCTGTAAGCAATCCCTTCTGTTTTTTTATCTTTATATCGAACGTTAATCCTACCTAGAAACTGAAGTTAGTACTCCACGTGGTTTGGACGCTTGATTTCCTTCGAAGCAGGCAAGCAGTCGCTGCTGGTGGCGCTCGCAGAAGGTGCGCACATGATTACATAGTGTCAGCAGGAAGCGAGTGATATCGATCTCCTGCAGAAGTTCCTCACAATAATCCATGGCTATTAACAGGTCAGGAGAGCTGATATTGTGACCCTGCTGAAGACTCTGAAACAGTCCTGTCAAACGAGGAACATAAATATAAAATGTCCATGCAAATGTGCCTCTGATAAGTTTTTCAACCAAGAAGCAGGAAGGGCAAATGTTAAAGAGAAGGCATCCCAGGTTTTACTCTTTGAGGCTTCCTGGGGCACAGATTTGTTATATTAATATGGCAATGTCCAGTCTTTTCAGGTACCCCAAGGTTAAGCCTAGGACAAACATAAGGTGTCTTTGTTACATAAAGTGTTAACATCCCACTTTTTCCAACCTCATCACTCCCAGCAGGTTAATTCTGTCCCTTACCTTTCACATAGCACTGGTGAGAATGTTCCTGTAGCAAAGTGCAGTAACTCACCACTTCTTTGTGCTTGGAATCTAGCCAAGGAGCACTAGTGGGGCGCTCCATAAACTGGCTTCTGGAAGACAGAAGTAACCAATAAGCCTAAGAAAAAAAGCAAGGCCCCAAATGCCCTTCAATCTATCTTCGGATATTGTGTTCATGTTTTAATGGTCATGGCTTCAACACAAGCACTCCGTAGACTGTAGATAGCTTTATATATGCTTTTCCATCAATTGTTAGGATACTGAGTCCTGATTACATCATACTTTATCTCAGTCCAATTTCTATCTACAACATATACAGATGCTACTGAATTTCTTGTATGCCTCAAGCTGACCTCACCTGAAAAAAATATCCCGTAGCGATTTCTCTGGTCTAGAATTTATCATCTGCTCCCGTAGCACCTCCAAGGAGCAACTGTAAACAAAAACAGGACAGCGAACTCGGCAGTTCTCACCCAGGTCAGGCTGAGATGCTTGGCGGCCGAAAGAGATGCGTCCTTCTTTTTTGGATCCAGCCTCTGGATCTCTTACAGTCTGGCCAGTTTCTGCAGATTAAACATATCTCGGGGATGAAACAGCCTTCTCATGATTAAAATACAAATGTAAAGGAAAGCGTACTCACTTTAAACTGGATACAACTCACAATGAACCCCAGGCATTACAGTTAATATTAAGGGTGGTGGGTGGTGTATAGTTAATATTAAGGAGGGTGGGTGGTTTCTAATTATGACATGACATGGCAGTCTTGTAAGCTCTTTATCCTGTCCAACATGCAACAGCTGTTGTCCACTATAAAATACCAGGAGTAGCAGAGTGCATGCTTTCCAAGCAGAAAATCCTTGGTCCAATCTGACAATTCTATTCCAGAAAAAATCGAAGAAGTGATAGAGAAAACTTCAAAGACAGCTACTGCTACGGTAGTCAGCCAATAAAGATCTAAACTGAAAAATCACTGGGCTGGATATTAAGCAACTTATCTGCTCTTCAATGCATCATGTGAAGAAGGCTGAATTTTAATTTGTACTTGGTCTGATTGCCAACTGAGAATATGAATGAAAGAACATGGAAAATGAGCCAGGCATGATTTGATCTCAGGCAGATTTCCTTTTCTTAAAGTTTATTGTTTAATTATGCTCATTACTTAAATAAGTGCCAAAAACAGGTACTAGTTTCTACAATTACCTGAAGTTAAATTTTTGTATAAAATCATGCATGGGATAGAAAATGTGGATAGAGAAAAATTCTTTTCTCTATCACACAATACCAGGACAAGGGGGCACTCCCTAAAGCTTATAGCTAAGAAAGTGAGGACAAATAAAGGGAAATATTTCTTCACCCAGAGGGTCGTTGGTTTATGGAATTCACTTCCTGAAGGGGTCGTGACAGCTGTCAGCCTTGACAGCTTCAAGGCAGGGCTAGATAGATTCATGGATGCAAAGTGTATCGGTGGTTATTAAAACAGATGTCCATGTGCCGCCTCTATGTTGGTTGAGGCAGGCAGGATTCCCTTGAGTACCATTTGTTTGGGGGTCAAGGGAAAGGGAGGGTTTTGCCTTCTCTTTCTGCTCAAGATCCCCATGTACATTTGGTGGGCCACTGTGTGACACAGAATGCTGGACTCGATGGGCTTTGGCCTGATTCAGCATGGCTCTTCTTATGTTCTTATGTTCTTATGTAAATTCACCTCCATAAGGTAATTATTACTGGTGACTGCTGTATAGTGCCAAGAAAACCACACCTTGTAGCAGGAGGCATTCTCCACTTGCCATGCCTCTTGGGCAACAGTAGAGAATAGTATGATAAACTACCATAAAGATTTCTTCTGGCTTACTATGAAAAGATGACAACAAAAGTCTTTCCTATTAAACCACATGGGATTATGTGAGATAAAGAGATAACATCCATAATCATTCTTGGTCAGAAATATACAGTTTCTATGGCAAATGACTGAAAACTACAGAGGACCATCAGTTCTGCTTCCAGGTCCTCTGAGGAATGAAAGAAGGCTGATTTAGTGCCGTTTTTCCTACAGGAGGGAGGAAGAGAGAACTCTGAAGACTATTCCTCTTCCACGAGCTGCTTATAAATGCTTACATGCATGTATGACTCAGTATATAAGAGAAATAAATAATTGGTCATTTCAGATTAGGAACTGCAAGTTCATGCCTAGGTTGGTCTTAGACAAGTAAGCCCAAGGCATTAGCACAGGTCAAAAGTATGATAGCCAAAGATGCTTGATTAAAGCATCTTTTCTTTTTTAGCATTTAAGATTTCTGATCTGATCTAGTCTAAGTTCAGCTTTCCCAAAGTGGCACCATGCCCTTGCACTGTTTGATTTTTCTGTCTTTGCTGCTCTACTTCTGATTGCTCCACGGCAGCTAGTGTTTGTATGACTAGATTCCAGGACATGAGGAGTGAGGCTCCAAGCTCACCTAAATAACTGCACTAGACTCTAGTATAGAGTCTCAAATGCTTATAATGTAATGTCACCAGTGATTTCTCCACTCAACATTCCCAATCCAACATTTAAGCACAGCCAAACAAAGCAAAGAAGGTTCATACCTTCAGCTGGTGTTACGTTGACAGCTGGAAGCAAGGCTATAGGCTTCAGCTCTTGTGCTTCTTGGGGCAATGTAGGGTCTGTCTCTTTTGAGGGTTGGTCTGGCTCAGAAGCCATCAATCTCTGTACATCTGCAAAACAAAATAAGTGTTAAGCATTGCAATACCAAAATACATCCATGGGATATAACTGATGGATGAAATGAAGATCATTATTAGGCAGCTAGGAAATGTTAACCACAAGAAAGTTCTTTTTCCCCATAGGGCTATCTGAAATTGACAGTAGTAACTCTGTGATACCGCTCTTGGCAGGCTTTTAATTGGCATATTTAAACTTACAACTGTTTGGTAATTGGTATTTATCCTTTCGCTGTCATCATTACTAATTTGTTTGGCAGCATAAGTGATTCTCTTTATATTGTAACTTATATTGCAAGATATCATATATAAACACTTTCTGAGGGTAAATTAAAAGGGCAAGACACTGAACTCATCTTTAAAAAGCATGAACATTCCCACTAAGACAAGAGAATTTGTGAAACACAAAGTAAATTCGACAACACAGGTTGTATTAGTTATGAGTGCAGGATTAGCTTTGACTAACATATCCTTTTTTTTTAATAGGGACTATGTAGCACAGCTGGACAGCAAATATACAGTGCGCGCACACACACCCCTAAGTATGCATAATCTGAATTAACTAAAAAGGAATTACACGCCCTCTCCCACAATTTATTTAATTTCTTCTATCAAACCTAGTTCCATTGCTGAAATGAAGAAAGCTCAACAAAGTGAAAAGATAAGGAATGGACTGTTATTGCTGAGCTCTATGAACTCATTTTATATATAGTATTAAAAATAAAATAATTTAGCCCCAAATTCTTTAATAAAAAGAACATGTTTTTTTTATTAAAAATTTGGGGTATTGTTTTATTTTATGATCATTTTAATTTAATTTATATTAGACTTTAATGCGATTGTTATTATCTATGTTGTGAGCCGCTCTGGGTCCCCTGGAGAAGAGCGGCTTATAAGTCTAATAAATAAATAAATAATAAATAAACATCCTTTGCACCCGAAGCATTTTAGGCTTATAAAAGCAAAGTAGATCTTGCAAGCTTAAATTCTGTTCACATCATTCACTACAATATACAGGCAAATACCTGTCTCATTTCTTTACAACCGAAGAACCAAAGCCAAACTTCTCTTGCATTCTCTATATAGTTTTAAAAGCAGAGCCCTTTACCTGAGAAAAGAGCTGGCAAGAAGGTAAGGAAAAGATGCTGTGGATTTACCAGCTTGGCATAACATCGCCATTGGGGAAAGAGTGTAACAGATGTTGGTGATATATCATTTTTTGACTCCTTTATATTAACTGGAATCTGAAAGAGGAAACATAACTGGATTATGGCATAGCTTTTAGATACGGCTGACTTATTCTCCATCCTAATCAGGAAGCAAAATATACTGTTATTTTTTGGTACCAGAAGTTAATTGCTCCCATCACTTAGTTATACAGATCTTAACGATCCATGAGTGGAAAACTTGTGCCTCTCCAGATGCTGAATTACACATTTTAACGTGTCTCATAATTGGCTACTCTATTTGTTACTGCAGGGAACCGTGGTACAACAACATCCAAAGCTCACAAATTCCTCATCCCTGCTACATCTAAACAGAGTAACTACTATATTCGCAGATCACATGAAGCTATCACGGTTCATTTTGGCTTAACAAGGTATGAACTCAGTTGCTATAAGTTTGCAGATCACAAATGATTTAATATTATGCATGGAATATGAACCTGGCCTACAAAACCTTGTTCACTGTGCTGAAGTTTTTCATAATAGATGAACCCATGTAGTGTCTTACGAAAACTAAGATATTACATTGAAAATAATTAAGGGATCACTTTCAACTAATACATAGTTTTCACCAATCTGGGATACCTTCATAACTAAAATATTTCCATCTTGAAGAGGGCCAGGTTAGAGTAGGTTAAGCCATCAAGGAACTGCCAGACTTCTATGCATAAATCAGACTCTTCCATTCACTTATCTAGCATAGCACATTTTAGGTCAGAGGTCCCCAACCTTTGCAGCTTGGCGGCCCAGTGGAAGGAGGAGAGGGGAACCAGACCATGTGAGCAGTGGGCTGGCACACATGCACATGTATGCGCAGCTTGACTTGTGCAAATTGAGTTGTGCACCCATGTACACGCATACTGGCCCACTGCTTGCGCAAGCTGAGTGGCACCGCACATGAGCGCTGGCCCACTGCTCACAGAGCCCGGTTGCAAATAGGCTATGGCCCAGGAGGTAGGGAACCCATTTTAGATTACTTCAACCAAGCCGCCCCTCCCTCCCCCCCCCCAAATTTTAAATTGCAGGAAGCAAAGAAGGTCACGTCTAGAAATTCTAGGACATACTTGGAATGTTGACACTGAGCTCAAAAGATCATCGTACCTGATATGTACTTGCAGAGGTAGCTGTATCTTTGGTGCCAAAAGAGTGATAAGTGTTTTTCAGATTCTGGCATTCAGAAGGAATGGAAGCCTTTGGGAGTTCTTCTGGAAAGAAACACGTTGGTAAGAAACTATCAGAAGAATAGCTCAAGGAAGAATTAGTTACTGTTTCTCTCTTACCCTGGACCACAGAGAGCTTAAATGGGGGTGGGTGGCCATCTCTGTCTCGCTGAAGCACCTGCTCCATGAAAGTTACATGGTCTGTGTCCAATAGTGTGATTTCCCTGTCACTGAGGTCATGCTGGAGACAGCCATGAAAAAGGCCAAGAAGCATTTCATTGGGCAAGAAAGAAGAATCCTTTCCATCATTTTCTACAAGACAATAAAAACTATGAGTGAATCTTTCTCCTGCTACTAGGAAAACACAGCAAGTCACTTTATATAAATCTGATAGCCAAAATAGGCAAACAACACCTAAAGTTTTCCTACCCAGTTAAAAATAAATCCCACACAACAGAAATAAATAAGGAATATTAATTGGTAGAGATCTTCCCATCAAGCTCATTACTATATTTTCAACATCAAATTATGCCAGCAATGTCAAGTTTGCTCAAGAAACACATTTGAACAGAAAACTCTTATTAAAGCCAGATGTAGGTGAGATGGGGACTGTTCAAAAGAAAATGGCACACATTACAGATATGCCTCATTTTCATTATTGGGAAGAAATAATGAACAAACTGATATCCTTTCCTTGACACATATACACACAACTTGCCTCTTGTAAGCATCAAAAAAACCATCTCAATCTGCTGGCATTTTGGTAAAAGTTTCATGAGGTCAAACTGGAAAGGAATCTCATGTACACGAGAGCCACTTCGAGCATCACAACCTACAGCAAAAAAAATAAAATGTCATACTCAGGATTAAGTCCAGAGGACCTAATGAAGGAATGTCTAGAAAGCATTAAATAAATGAATTACCTTCAACACCAACGGGCCTTGAGTCACATGTGGGGAAAACCCAGTCCTTATTTTGGCAAAGTTGGCTGATATACTCAAAAGCAAGCACAGTATGGATGCAGGACAGATCTCGAGGATAGATCTGAAAAAGGAATCTGAAATAAGATTGACTGGAAAACCTATTCAAAAGGACTCAAAGTAAGTTTCAAAAACGCCATTCAAAAGGACACAGCAATGCAAGGATAATTCAGAGCCAATTATACAAACATCAGCCACATCTCATTCTTCAGTGAGACAAAATCTTCCCAATCATTTGGCTGCACAGGTTGCTTTGGCCATTGTTTCACCTGCTGCCCACAGACAGGAAGTGGTCCCTGCCTCAATCCCTTGCAACAAAAGGGATTCAACAAAAGTCAGCATATTGGCTGCCAGTCAAACACCCCTGCAAATGTTGCCTCTCCCCAGCACAAAAACATACTGCTTTGGGGATTTTCTGGTAGGGTAAGCCGTGTAGGTATTGCCAACTCTCCTGAACACCATCCACATAGCCACTTTGAGGCTCGACCCAGCATTCTGTGACGATGTTCAATTCCATGTCCACCTCAATGGCCTCCACTTCTGTATCATTATCTTCATCTGTAGAGAAACTTGAAAGCAAGCAAGTAATGAGACTTCACAGGGAGTGTGTGAATCAGAAAAGGCTTTCCAGAAGTTGCTAAACATTATGAATTCTACAGGAGGGAGAAATATTTATAATAACTATAATTATTTTAACCCAATTTAGATAAAATCAAATCTAGTATACTTTAGCCTCACCCACATTTTCACCTGGCTAAAACAGGTATTTCTATTCCTGGGACAGTTAAAGATTCAAATTATCCTTAGATATTAAACATATATAGTAGCTTACAAGCAAGTTGACTTTCCAGTACAATTCCAACCTTCCTTGCCTTCAAGCTTAAGACTAAAAAAAAATATCTTCAGCAATCTTAGATTATATATAATGGTTCCTTAGTTTATAAAACTCAAAAACTAAAGCAATGTGGCTCCTGGCTAGTTTATTGGTGGCAGGATGAATATACAGTATATTAATCATTACATATTCATTGTGAAATTTCTACAAACTTCTTTATTGCATCATGTTTTTACAATTCATTTTATGAAATAGCATTCTATTTCAGCACAAGGACTATGCAGAGATATAACAAAATAAGATAAGCCAATCAACAATTTTATATATGAATCCAATGATGATGTCATTTTAAAGCACTTTTATTAATTTCATGTTCTGGAGAAGCACAGCTGTGAGTCTTTGGCAAAAGACCCCATAAGGGTTTGCTTCAAGCTCTAGAAGCCTATGGAGTGTTAGTCCATAGGTACAAAGAAATGGATATTCATTGTGCTAATTTTGGAGAGAAGTGGGGTTATCCACAGTCTGGAATTCCAGAAAGGCACATAATAAGCAAACAGAACTTGGTACAATAATGTGAATAAAATTGTAAATATAAAAACTCAGATTTGCAAGAAAAATGTTTTTTATAGAATAAAAATGAAGATGTGAATATTATATGTTTATACTTTATGACATAATCATTTACTGTTTTCAGAATGCATGATTTGAACACCTAAATATTATTTATTATAAGGATTATATGGTAATATTAATTCTGTAAGTCAGTACTGTCTTATATTAATAAAAAAAACAAATAAAGAACCATGGGATCTTCAAGTCAATGTTATTTTTCTGGAGAGGAGTGAGGTGGAGAATTCTGTGTGCACCAAAGGCTCCTTTGCAGTAGGTAAAAGCTATGGTCAGTATACGGTAGTTATTTACCCTTGGATGCTTTCTAGTCACGCACATTCTTATAACAGCTACAACAGAACCTGGGCGACTCTATTCCTTGTGTGCTTCCTTTAAGAGTCAGGACTTTTCTTACCTGTCTTTGGTAGATGTAGCATGTGGTGGGAATATCACATATTGGACAATGCAGGTGTGCTTCTCATTGTCACTCACTCTTGTGGAGTCACTCTGTGGATGAAAACCGACTGTAAATTTTTCAAGCTCCTTTGCCACTTCTCTCCTAGCGCAAAGAGGTTCCAAGACTAGAGAGAAGCAGTGCCAATTTGTCATAAAATTCTTGGGCAAATCAAGAGCAGATTTTTCTCAGAATATAATTTAATATGCCTTTTTTGGATGAGAGACTATGGAGGAAAAAACAAGGGGCATATTTATTTGACAGTCATCTATGAATATCCCTTTCATAGTATTCCTCTATACCCATTTGTTGGTAGACTTCCCCCATCCTTTTCTTACCTTTATCATACCTAAATAATTATTTTTGTCATAGATCTTCTATGTAAAGAACAAATCGCTATGGCAATATTTATATTATTTGGCAAGAATACACCACAATACATTTTGATATACCAAGAGCTAAGATTTTTATAAAAAGAATCAAATTGATGAAATGGTTACGACATTGCCTCCTTCTTAGGGCTGAGAGAGAGAGTGACTGGCCCAAGTCAACCAGCTGGCTTTATGCCTGAGGGGTAGGATTTGAACTCATGATTTTGGGGTTTCTAGCCTGATGTCTTTCATAGTGACATTGTCATAGATCTTGCCAAGAAAACTGCCTGGACTTGTCCAGAAAGTTACCAGGAGTCAACACAGACTTGAAGGCACATATACCATATTTCTATGCACCTTGCTATTACCAATTTCCTTGTGAACAGGAAAATGTGGCACCAGAGAACATAACAAAATAAAACAAGCAACAGGATTTACCTTCATAGGTAATTCTTGAACCATACTGACAATCCCTTCACCACTAGAAGCAAAATGGAAGCCTTCAGACAAGCGTATCCTGCGCCATGCCGAAGAGAAGAATAAGTTACAAGACTATTACAGCCCGGTCTCCCGCGAGATAGAGAACATTGTGTTGACTCGGCACAATGTTCTTTCCCCACAGTGAAAATGCAACCCCCTCTCCCCATTTCAACTCTTAACACTGTCAAAAGCAACTGATCTTCAGAGAAAGAAGTGACTCACATGTAACTGCTTTTTTTTTTTTTTACTTTTATAGCTCCCCTATTTGCAGATTCCAACACATCTCATGACAAAATAGGTACTTACTCAGTGAGAGTGGACAGTAGTTGGGCCACGGCTGTGATGGGCACAGCCAGGACCAGCCCTGACTGTACACACCAGATCCAGCGCTGGTGATAAAAATAGCGAGATAAGGAGGCCAGGGTAGAGGAAGCTGTGCGGTTGGCCACCATAGTAAGCGGACCTGACATGGGAGGATTCTCCAAGGGCAAAAGACATGGAACATGATAGTCAGAGGGAAGCTTCTCATATCTGAGAAAGAGAAAGAAGGATTAAGACAACAGGTGACTGTGGAGTTGGATTTCTCATTATGATCTCAATATACTATCTATACAAGACTTCTGAGCTGGCTGTTTTTGAACTATTCCCAATATCTCCAACCAGCATGACTAGTAAATGACTTACTGGTTTGCTTTGGGTCATAAATTATACCATCAGTCCCTGTCTGTTCTTGTAAATCCTTTTTGTTTTAAAATAAAAAAAGTGCTTAACTGTCCAAGATTCAAGAATCAAAGGGAATATGCAGAGGAAGCAAAATGTCCCTCTCTACGCATGCCTGAATCCAGATAGGCAAGCCATGTGTACAGGAAAATTTTGTACCCCAAACACATTTTATGAATTCAGGGACATGTTAAGTGGTCTATTTGCAGGGCATGCTGCGTATCATTCTTTCAATAATATCTTGAGATACATTTATGTGAATGAATTAAGGTCAAGATAAGGCACAGAGGAAGCTCACAAGCTCTTTTTCAACCAAGCAACATTCCAAGACATTCCAAGACAGCCATCCACTGTACATTGGATAAAGGAATACACAAACTACAGGCAAAGTCATCCGGAAAACAGCAGCTAGGCTAAAGCAACTGCATCTCTGGGAATTAACATTCTGCACATAGGTATATGTTAAGTGTGTGCGTATATATGCCCCATACATAATACCTGATAAGGAGTTTTTCCAGAGGTTTATGCAGTACTATAAGGCAAGGTCTGTCTGAGAGGGGTGGCTGGGCCATAGGTAAACAAGATGATTTTGATGGGGAACTGCTGCCAAGGACCTTTCGCTTTACTTTTGGAGTTGCCTCTTTGCTCTGTACTCTGTGGGGGAAACGTAACTGAAGGATACAGTCTCTCAGTTCTTCTACTATCTGTTGAAAGGCAAGTAGATAAGAGGAAATCATTTTTATATCGGGAATTAGCACCACTCGTAAGAACGTCAACTTTTCCAGACGCTGAACTCCTTTGCAGAATATCTTCTCCTACATTCCAACATTTTACCACATATTTTAATGCGTTACTATGTTATTAGCTTAATTTTTGTAACATATAAATGCATTTATTGTCCTGGCTTTCATTGTGTTATGACTTTTATTTTGTTTTTAAAAAGTTAAATTGTAGTTTGAACGTTGTAAAAAAATGGGGGAAATGCATATATGGAAAATAAATTTAAATAATAAAATCAATGTAGCCATATTCAGTCCCAGAATTCCCCTAGAGGATGGAGCCTGTTGTTGTCAACAATACCTTAAATGTTTTGTTAATAAATTCATCAGTGCCACAAGGACATTTCTTATGGAACTAGTTTACCTTAAAGCTCTCTACATGGGGCAACCTTTGAAGAATGTCCGAAGACTGCAGGTAGTCCAGAATGCGGCCGCGCGAGCTGTCTTGGGTCTCCCAAGACATGCTCATATCACTCCAGCTCTTCGTGAGCTGCACTGGCTACCAATTGGTCTCCGAACACAATTCAAAGTGTTGGTTATGACCTATAAAGCCCTTTATGGCAATGGACCAGGATACTTGCGGGACCGTCTTCTGCCTCATGAATCCCAGCGACCGGTTAGGGCACATAGGGTTGGCCTCCTACGAGTCCCGTCTATTAGGCTATGTCATCTGGCGGGGCCTAGGGCAAGGGCCTTCTCCGTTGCTGCCCCAGCCCTCTGGAACCAGCTTCCCACAGAGGTTCACACTGCTTCCTCCCTCCTAGTTTTCCGGAAACTGTTGAAGACGCATTTATGCCGACAGGCTTGGGGCGTATGAACTGCACTCTGCCCCTGGGCCTAGGAATGTCCCTCCATCAGCGACTGTGTGTTGACTGTGACTGTATGCTGTATGAATGTAATTAATTTTATTGTATTTTATTGTATTTATTGTAAGCCACCCTGGGTCCTAGGAGAAGGGCAGCATAGAAGTTTAAATAATAAATAAATAAATAAATAAATAAATAATAAAAAGGTAAATTCCTGTCTCCTCCTCACATATTCTAGTTAGAAATGACTTGTTTTATAAAATCTTACCATGGGGGAAAATGATTCATCCAGCTACCTTCAGGTAGCGATTCCTAAATGCTATTTAAGTCTGGAAGAGATGCTTGTAATGTGAGCCCAAAGTTTTTATAAGCCACCAAAAAATACAGATGCAAAATATGCTTCTTGGCAATCCTAAAACTTTTTTCGAAGGCCAACATCCACCAAGCACATTGTGGCTGTGTATTTTTTGCAATTTTAAATCTGTCCCCTGTGACTCAAGAAAACTTGTTCGGCACTCACTTTATTCCTGAGTTTTGCAAGTGTCCCAATGGGGAAACCCAGCCGAAGAACCATGCAAGGAGCTTTCGAAATAATCCTCACCACATAAAATGAAAAAGGAGGCAGATCTTCAGAGCTATACAACAAGGGGGGGAAAAAAAGCAAATTGAATAAATGTATTGTGGTAGCAACAACAATAAGTAAAAGGATATTTTATCCTATTTGTTGGATACGTGTAAAAAAGCTGAAAACTTTTAGGCACAAATATATGCATGCACTAATTCAGAAGAATTTAAAGATTAAAGTATAATTGAAACAAGGGGCTTTTCCTTTGAGACTAATGGACAGCTAGAAAAAAAGTAATGAAACGTTGTTTTTATAAATAATTGCAGCAAGAATTATTAATTGCTTAAAAGTGGAAGGAATCAATACCACCCGCAATGGAGAAATGTTTGGCGAAGGTGATAAACCTGTAGAGATGGTGAAATTGACTTCCTTAATCAGAGAAAAAGAGAATATCAACATTTATGACTAACTGGAAACCTCTTGTAGGCTTTTTGTATGAAATAAGAAAAAATGAATTTATGATTTGTGGTTTTGATGATTAAAGCAAAGTAGATAATAGAAAAAAAATAAGCTTTTCTTGTATTTGCTGCAAAGGAAATCAGAAGTTTTTATTTCCTTTTATCTATTTTTCCTGCTTCTTTTGTCTTTTTCCTTCATTTATATATTAGTTTTTATGTTCTGTTTAAAACTTTTAATTAACTCTCCTCCTATCCCCTTTGGGCTGCCTTGCACCCTGCCTTGCAGGTTGCAAAGGTAGCGAAAAGCTTTCCAAAGGTAGTGTAGCTGTAAGTACATGTAGGGAAACATTCAAGGGAGAAGATGGGGCTAAAAAGGAGGCAGCAGAGACAGTGAAGTGCTTCTGCTTGGCAAAATTAGTGGACTAGAGGAATGCTGTGGATATAATGTACTTGGACTTCAGTATGGCATTTGATAAAGTAGACCACAACCTACTACTTGATAAGATAGAAAAATGTGGGTTAGACAGCATCACCACCAGATGGATTTGTACTTAGCATGTGGTACTCAATGGAACTGCATCTACATGGAGGGAAGTGTGTAGTGGGGTACCCCAGGGCTCTGTTCTGGGCGCAGTGCTCTTCAACATCTTCATCAATGACTTGGATGAGGAGATAGATGGGGAACTCATCAAATTTGCAGACGGCACCAAGCTGACAGGAATAGCCAACACTCCAGAAGACAGGCTTGGGATACAGAAGGATTGTGACAGACTTGAACATTGGGGGCTATCTAACAAAATGAAATTCAATGGTGAAAAAAGTAATGTTCTACATTTAGGCAAGAAAAACCAAATGCACAGATACAGTATAGGTAGTAGCTTGCTCAATAGTAGCAACTATGAAAGGGATCTTGGAGTCCTAGTGGACAATCACTTAAATATGAGCCAGCACTGTGCTGCAGCTGCCAAAAAAGTCAACACTGCATTAACAGAGGGATAGAATCAAAATCATGTGAAATATTAATACCACTTTACAATGCCTTGGTGAGGCCACACTTGGAACACTGCATCCAGTTTTGGTCACCACGATGTAAAAAGATGTTGAGTCTCTAGAAAGAGTACAGGGAAGAGTAACAAAGATGATTAGGGGACTGGAGGCTAAAACATATAAGGAACGGTTGCTGGAATTGGGTATGTCTAGTTTAATGAAGAGAAGGTGACATGATAGCAGTGTTCCAGTATCTCATGGGTTGCCACAGAGAAAAGGGAGTCAAGCTATTCTCCAAAGCACCTGAAGGCAAGACAATGGATGGAAACTAACCAAAGAGAGAAGCAATCTAGAATTAAGGAGAAATTTCCTGACAGAACAATTAATCAGTGGAACAACCTGCCTCCAGAAGCTGTGAATGCTCCAATACTGGATGCTTTTTTTTTTTATTATAAAAATTCTTTTATTAAAACAATCAACATTGAACATAAAAACATGTTATGCAGCAATCATCATGACACCTGGTATACAATACTAAGTATTAGTCTTTGAAGAAGAGACTGGACAGCCATTTTTCTGAAATGGTATAGGGTTTCCTGCCTGAGCAGGGGGTTGGACTAGGTGACCTCCAAGATCCCTTCCAACTTTATTGTTGTTGTTGTTATTGGTGTTATTGTTATTATGTTATTGTTGTGGTTGTTGTTATTATTAACTGTGGCAGGGAACTGTGATAGAAGACAACTGGGCAAGCCGCACAGTGCTGGGACTCCTTGCCACCCTGCAAGGCAGGATATAGGCCATCCAAAAGGATATATATTGGGGTGTGGAATAGGCAAGTTGAAACACTCCTGCAGTTAATACTGCAGGCAGGCTGACAAGTGCACAAATTTGGATCGTGTGGCCATGTGGACACTGCTATAAATTTGGGAATGGGTCAGAAAATCCATTTTTTAAACACCATTCTAAATTTTGAATGGTTGCTGAACAAATCATAAGTCAAAAACTATCTGTACTGAGCCTCAAGACAGGCACCAAAAATCTCAGTTCCAGAGTTTCAAAGAAAATATTTAAGGGTGCAAGAAGGAACCAAAGTTACCCTATGAACAAATGCCTACCTGCAGAGCCCATTACATGTTGGGATATGGAAATATGTAAGCCACAGGAGCCTTGCAAAAGCAGCTCTTGTATTATTTCAGATGCTCTATACCGGGAGTCCTTGACTTACAACCATTTGTTTCCTGACCGTTCCACGTTACGACGGCACTGAAAAAAGTGGCTTTTGACCGTTTTTCACACTTACGATGGTTGCAGCATCCCCATGGTCACATGATCACAATTCAGACACTTGACACCTGTCTCCTACTTATAATGATGGTTGCAGTATCCCCTTTGTGACCTTCTGACAGGCAAAGTCAATGGGGAAGCCAGATTCATTTAACAATTGTGGTAAGAAAGGTGGTAACACTTAACAAATTTCTTGATTAGCGACAGAAATTTAGGTCTCAATCGTGGTCATAAGTAGAGGACTATCTATACTAATGAATGAACATGAAGTGCGTGATGACCTTTTCCTCTTAAGAGCTATTTACGCAACATGACTTGGCTACTTACTATAGGAAAAAAAACCCCTCAGGCTCAATCTTATGCAAAAACCTTCTATCTCCATTGGATTTTACATCTTCGTGGACTTCAACAGTTCAGGTTCATCCTTTTCTCCCCTCTGCCCCTTAATTCCCTCACCTGTGCATGAGCTTGACATAAGAGTAGCCTTCTACCAGCACAAAACTACTCCAGTCACGCAGCAAAGAAGTCAGAGCTGAATGGGAAATGCGACACTGGATAGTGCTGTAACGACCATTGTTGCCTGGGGTGTGCAAATGCTTTGGGACTGGCCTGTCAAACAGATCAAACAGTTAGTTAGTACCCATTATTCAGGAACCATCGTTACACCCCATTCTACCTACCCCAGGAAAAATTCACATGTAAGACCTTATTCCTCAACTTCTGTTATTCCTCAGCCCTCAATAACAACACAATGGCTGGTAAGCTCTGAAACCTTTAAACGTTAAATACAATACCATGCCATGATACAAGTCTTGTATGTTTTTTTTTGCACTTACATATCGTGTTCCAAGAGGATAACAATGCGATGCATGT
Source organism: Bothrops alternatus (assembly GCA_034064705.1). Classification (NCBI taxonomy): domain Eukaryota; kingdom Metazoa; phylum Chordata; class Lepidosauria; order Squamata; family Viperidae; genus Bothrops; species Bothrops alternatus. The sequence continues at coordinate 5,061,287 of JARGCV010000589.1, forward strand.
GTAACCACCTCTGCCAGAGATTGGCATCCATTGACAGGATGGGCTTCCAATAGGCTGCAAACTGTGAGTGACTGGAGTCTGAGCTACTATGCTGCAAGGACAGGACCTGAAAATGGTAGACATCGTATTTCATGAATCTGGTTGCCTCTGTGCAACTGGTTGTTTAAATGTTTTAGCTCAGAAAAAACATATTAGGCAGTTAGCTCTGCTGGCTTGGGAATTCTGGGAGCTGAAATCCACCCATCTTAAAGTGGCCAGGGTTGAGAAACGCTGCTATAGCCTATATTTAATTTTTAATTCTTATTAATACCTTAATATTTGCAATTTATTTATGAGATTATACAGCTCTGCTGCCTTGGGAATTCTGGGTGTTAAAGTCCACCCATCTTAAAGTGGCTGAGGTTGAGAAACATTGGGCTATGGAATAACATTTCTAAAAAAAAACAAAAACAGAAAAAAATAACAGGGGAAAAAAAAGGACATACTAACAGAAAAGGATATAGGAAGCTCAGGGATGAACTGTGAAGACCTTGGTGCTCTCTGAACCTGGTTGTTCGCTTGTAGACATGTTACCCGACTAGATAATATTTTCAATGCTCCTTCAGTGTACTGAAGATGTTACCTAATCAGGTAATGAAACATCTGCAAGCAAACAACCAAGCTCAGAAAAGACCAAGGACTCCACAAAGAGGACATATGCAAATAGTTAGCATTAGCACACAAGATAACCATCTACTTAAAATGGGAAAGGGACAACAGGCTGGAGATCTCAAAGAATGTAAGCTGTATAATCTTGTTTTAAAATATGGTGTACTACAGTAGCCGGTCATGATAGCTCTAATGAGCAACAGAGAGTATAGTAAATAAGTGATACATAGAATATTTGCTTGGCATGTTATTTTAGCACAGCTGCTCTTACTGCAAGGTTTGGCTACATTAACTCAAGGAAACAGCAAATACGTTGAACCTGTTGCTTCCAACCTATTGCTGCTAAGATATGATTTCAAATAATCAAGAATCTGAGCCCCCTCATTTAATTATTACTGCAACAGCACATACATTTTCTTCCAGAAGTGAGAAAGCAGAACTGAAGATACAGAATTGAGATATACAGCACATGTTTGGAATAGAATTGCCTTCTCTCTTTCATCCTTCCCTCATCAAGTCACACAACCACATGCCTTATTTACCTAAATTGAGATATTATGAGAGATAAATATAAAGCAAATTTTAAACCCTCTAAAATAGAAAAAGGAATGCAGCAACTTAAATAAGTTGCTACCTAAAAAGGCAGCAATTTAGGTGTTACCTTCTTGCTTGCTCTTAGTGCAAATTGGCTAATAATATACAAATAATGTACCGGTGTAGTAGATCCTGGAGGAATATAGAACAGCGGCACCCCATTTCGAGTGCTTTCAGGAATAGTGAAATGCTCTGGGACGCTGTCAAATGACTGTAGATGAACCAGCATCTGATCAGTTTGGTTGATACTGAAAAATGAACAACAGCAACAAAAATTCCTCTGAAGGTCTTTACGTCACAATTTATATCCTATTAGAGATGGATGCGATCAGTTCAAGACAATCCCTAACTCCCATTAAAGAGGTTTCTCTAGAACAGTGGTTGTCAACCTTTTTCAGGTTGAGACCCCACTTGTGCCGCCCATGCGCGGCGCGACCCCGACCCGCGCGCGCATGCGACGGGCTGATCTGCCCATGCGCAGCGCGCGTGCGACAAAAAAAAATGGCGGACCACGACGGGCCGATCCGCGTATGCACGGCATGCGCGCGACGGCCCAAACGGCGACGGGCCGATCCGCGCATGCGCGGCGCGCGCACGACAAAAAAAACAAAACCCAAAACAAAATGGCGGACCGCGACGGCCCGATCCGTGCATGCGCGGCATGCGCGCGACGGCCCGAACCACGACGGGCCGATCTGCCCATGCGCGGCGCGCGCGCGACAAAAAAAAACCAAGATGGCAGACCACGGTGTCCGGCGACCCCCGCAAAACGGTCGTTCGACCCCAAATGGGGTCGCGACCCATAGGTTGAGAACCGCTGCTCTAGAACCAAATGTAATATTTTTTTTGCCTAACACTGAAGTTCCCTCTAACGTCCAAATAGAAATGATCATGGTCAATCATGGTGAATAACAGTTCCTAGTTTAGAAACATTGTTCACATTAACATTCCTTATTGGGACTAAACATTTAAACAAACTAAAGGGCAGCGTTACATATTGCCCAAACCCTTGGGGGGGGGGGAAAGCCCCATTGAAAGGGCAAACCAAGGAAATCTCTACCTTTGCAAGGTGTTCCAGAAGCGGCGTATCACAGTGGTGCGATAGAGGCTGGTAATGGGCTTCCGTACAGTGCAGCTGATGTCATGCAAAATGTCATAGCTGCCCTCCATAGTCACTTCCACCCATGTGCTACGTTTTGAAGGATCTAGGGGCCAGGGGGCCACTGCCAAATACTCAATTCTCATATTGTGCTTCCATAGGAGGATGAGCTTCACTTCCAGTTGAGTGCCACCTGTAAAGCGTGCAAGAGGAATGAGGAACATGTTGTAATAGAACAGTACTAGCCCCCTTTTTAACAAAGTCTGCCTTTGTAAAATATTAAAACACAGCTTGTGCCAAAATCAGCACATTTATATATCAGATTAATTTCAACTTTCTGTTGTCTATTTCTGTTTTTTGATGTCAATCTTTACTGATTTATCTAGGTTGTTCTGAATGTTATGCTCCAGTGAATGGCGATGTTGGAAGAGCCAGAAAAAAAGTCTGTAGGAATACACTCCATATTTAATATTTCTAGCTTTAATTCACGGGTGTCAAACTTGATCGCGTCACGTGACATATCGTGAGTTTTTTGCCTTTGTGGAGCCAGGGTGGGCGTGGCCTGCACGTGACGCATCCGGCCTGCAAGCCACCAGTTTGACACCCCTGCTTTAATTGATCTCAAAACTTGGAGTTCCAATACCTAGCTAATATTTATGAAATGCTTTTCTGAAAACGCCCCATTAATATTTTCTAGGATGGGAAGCATAGCAATGACAAAGTCATTTTTAAAAAAACAAAGTAACAATTTCAGTCTCAGTGTAGTTGATGATCTATTTTGCTTGCCATCTTGGACCACTGTGAAATATTGTTTTCAATGAAAAGTAGATAGAAGATTTCTCATTTTTTTATTTTACACATTTATATACTATATTTAAAGAAACGCAGACCAACAATGGAGCGTCTAACAATTACAACTCCTTACAATAACTAACCCAGCTGCCGATAAACAGGCCACTATATTAACAAATACTGCCCTTATGCAGAATCTTACTAAATACCATTTGTTGGTCAAGATGATGGTATTTTGCCTACTCTACTCACAAATCTTAAGCATGAATCAGGCACTAGCAGCATTCAAAAACAAAATATGCATTTGGCAGTCAGTCCCCATAAAACAAAAAAATATTTTGGCACATTTCTATTCCACTATTCTTTCATGGAACTCAAAGCACTGCTTGTATTCACAGTAACTTTTGAGTTGTTGGCTTGTTAAGACAAAGTAATTGGGAGTATCCAAATGAGCTGCAATTTGACAATAAATTTTACAGACATAATTTTAAGAGCTGCTCCACAACTTGAGTTATAGTCAAGAAGTAGGATTGTCTCCTAGTAATATTTCTACAACCTTCAGAATGCTTAATACTGTGAAATTCAGCATGATTGATTTCCAGATGACATGGTTCGTTCTAGACTTTGTTTCTGTGGGGTGTTGGATGCTTGAGGCCTGTGCAACACCCCTATTTTGCATTAAAAAAAAAATCTCACTCCCAAAATGTAAGTATTTTCAGCCTTACCTCCTTCAATGACTTCTAGTGTGTCCCAAGCCATCCCTTATGGGACTTAGAAGCCATTTTGGGGGAAATGCAGCCCCCAGATGGAAAATAATGTGTGTCCCTGATCACAGTTGGCAACATACTCTGCCCAAAACAGACTAAGAACACTGAATAATCACCTTTTGTAATATTGACCTCACGGATACTATAGCCTTCTCGTAGCCGCACAGAGATTATACTAATAAGATCAGCATGGACCTCTTTTTCTGTATGCTTCTTTCGCCTCAAGGCAAGGGCTGGGTTGCTGCTTGCAGAAACAAGGTGTTCATTGAATAATCTGTGCTGGGAGACTGTAATGATAGCAAACACCGTGCAAGTGTTATTTACAAACTGTTCTATCTTGCAAACTATTTCTTCCTCCCTATGAGGCCATGAACCACTCCAGGGACTTCAATGCAGGGATTCAAGCATTTTATTGTGTCCCTTTGCACATGGGTGACAAATGCAGCTGTGTAAACAGTAAACCTAGCACTATTTTTCCTCATCCTGCACATCATCACCTGCAGCAATAATGAAGGCTAGGCAAATCACTATAACCCTCAAAGCATCTAAAGAGAAACATGAATCCCTTCAATCTGTTTATAGCTAGCTACCATTTTATTTAGCTTTAGTTAATATAGCATTCAAAACTTGAAAGCGGCGAAGAACTCATAGAACTATAGAGACCATCTATTCCTTTATCTCTTGCAAAACCCATTATTTTCACTAATAATGGACTACTATTTAGTCCGACAATTCAATCTGACCCAAGATTCTTGGCACTGGCGAAGATAGGGTAAATAGGGAAGATAAGATTGAGAAACTACATCTAAGTCCATGGAAGATAAGCTTACCACAATAATATTCAGGATTCAAGGATTCCCCACTGCGCAGAAAGGAATATGGGAGAAAAGCTTTATGGTAGACGTTTATGTCTAAACTAGAAGGCTCAACTTCAGGACATGTGGAAAGGTATGTGCCAAATGTTGCCATTGCAATGAACTTCATGAGCTCAACATTAGGAACATGACCAAAACTGCAGTCATACGAATAGACTCCTCCCACCTGCAAGAGAAAAAGAATGCACAGAAATATTGATAACTCTATCAAAGACAGGCTCTCTCTCTTACGTTGCACTTAGCTCCACTTCAATTCAGATGTCAGTGCTGTAGTTGTAATGACAGAAAATATTTCTATACATAGCATACTTTTATTCTGATCTCTAAACCAGAAAGACATGAGAGAAAAACAAGTCTTACCACCAGTATTCTTCCCCTACCCTGAATTGTTGCATGAAATTGCCCTGCCACTGAAAGGTGCAAAGTTTCCAATGGGTTTACATACTTGCATAAATCTAAATGTATATCTTATCTGTAACTGATAAAAACTGAAGTTTCAAACCAAATAATGTATATACATGCATTAGCATAGTGTACACATATACATATATGTGTATACGTACATATGAACTACATGTTGAGACTTGATCTATTTCACTGTTTAAATCCTTCTCAGAAACAAGAGAAATCTTAACACACTAGCTAAGTTCACATAGCAGCTAAATCATATAAGGCCTCATTTTGACTTAGCATGGTATTAGCCTTTGCGAGTTTATCTTAGTACAATGATTCTTATTGTCAACTTGCTCCTTGAATAATCAACTACATATATATCTTTAACTGGATAATTAAATTTGAGGCTAGGTTAGCTTCTCCAAGCAAGGTATGCAATCCTTTGCATTGGTTAGATAAAAACAACATATTAAAGATGAGGGGAAGGAGAAATAAAAGTCATATATATAACCTGTATTCAAGGTACAACCAAAATTGAGCATATGTGAATTTGTGTAAGCATTAGCCAAAGGGATGACTGCAAATCAGAGCTGACCCAAAATTTGTTGTCATCTTACAAAAATCAAAATCTCCTCTTCCCATAAACTGAATGTAACAAAAGTTAATCAGATCACTTCTAGGTATCCTTTGCACACTGACTCCTTGTCTAACAATCATTCAAAGTTACAACCATATAAAAAAATCCTTTGCAAATAATTCTTACATTTATGACTGTTGCAGTATTTCAGGTCATGTAATCACAACTGGCTTGTGACAAGCGATTTAATAGAAAAGGCAGAAGTAAAATTCTAGTCACGGTTATGTGATGCTTCACTTAGCAGCCAATAATTATTTGCTTAACGACCGAATAGGAAGTAAGGTTATAAGCCTGTCTTGATCACTGGTTTTTCTTCTTAGCAATTGTAGCATGATCAGTCCCAATGACGGCTCTTAAACAAATTCAATTCAATTCAAAAGCATTACGTGCACTTCTACAGATATCCACTGAGAAATAAGATCCACTAAATTTAACAGGAACTACTTAAACCAGAAGTAACTATGGATTACAGCCTTAATGATCAAACCATGAATCAGCATTTGCTCATTAACTACTACAACTAGACTCCTGGTATCATCATAATCATAATAATTTTTCTTTCTGTTATAAATGAATACTGAAAAGGTCAATACATTAATAAGCACTAGCTTTTATATTGTCATGAGAGGCAAATGAGTTCTGTCTTTAATATTAGGATGGCCCTAACTACTGTACATTCACAATTATGCAATAATGCACCAGCAGCCAGTGTACTTTCCACAGCACCTGAATAAAAGAGCAGGCCACAGTCCCACTGCGTAGTTGATTGAGCAGAGTCTCACAGACTGCTACATCTGGCACACTGGTGACGCCATCTGTGATCACAATGATCCCTTCGAATAATAACAACAGTTATCAGCACTAAATAGACATGAGTGAACATTCTATCATCGAAGGCAAGAATTAAGTTCTGAGGAGATTTGCAAGTGACAGAGCTAAGGAAAAATAACTAACTAGAAAAAAGCAATGGTCCTTTTCCTGAATCCATAACAAGATACATATTAAACAGAACTGATGTCAAGACCAATCTAAAATAAATAAATAAATAAATAAATAAATAAATAAATATCCTATTGGTCCACTGTAATTTTTATATTCAAAATTAGGTCCTATTGGCCTTTTGCAATTAAAAAGAGCTGATGGCACTGAAAGAATTATTTTCAGTTAAGTAGTTTTTCCCCCCAACTATACTGATTTCCAGCATGTGTTTTATAACACTACAATTGTAGTTTTAATACTTTTATGCAGAACATCTACAATAACTACAAAGAAATTTCCCGACAGTGAGAATAATCAGTGAAACGGCTTGCCTCCAGAAATAGTAGGTGCTCCATCACTGAAGGTTTTCAGAAGAGTCATTTGTTCAGAATGATATAGGGTTTCCTGCTTGAGCAGGGGGTTGGACTAGAACAGGGCTTTTCAACCAGTGGTACAGGTACCACCTGTGGTACATTGGCACTTGGCAAGTGGTACACCACCATCCTAGAAAAATGGTAGCAGGGGAGGGGAATGAGCTGAACCAGTGGCAGCACCGCACAAGCCTGAGCGAGAGATGGCTGGAGCTGCAGGGCTGTCGGGGCTCAGCGGAAGCACCAGGAACGGCGCTTCTTTGGGGCTGTCAGGGCTCAGTGGAAGCGCCAGGATAAGCGCCAGGCTCCAGCTGGAGCTCAGCGCTGATCCTGGCGCTTCTGCTGAGCCCAGATCAGCTGGAATGTTGCAGTATCTCCAGGGTCTTGTGATTTACATTCAGATGCTTGGCAACTGATTCATATTTATGACGGTCACAGTGTCCCAGGGCCATGTGAAGTGACCAAAACCTGCTGCAACCAACCAGCAGACGGAGGGAATAAAAACCAAACACCCCCCCACCCCAGCCCCACTGCCAATCCTCAACAGAAATGCTTACAACAATGAAAACCTCGGACAGGAGGAAGAGCGCAGCCGGGCAGGCAGGCAGATGTCTTGCTCGGCTGTGGCTTGGGGGGCACTTTTTTCATTGCTATTGTAACTTCGAACAGTCACTAAGCGAACTGTTGTAAGTCAAGGACTACCTGTACTTTATCACTTTTTTTTTTGATCAGGTTTTTGACACCTTGCTAGGCGACTGGTGGTACTCGGATGTTGCCATATCCTAAAAGTGGTACAATGGGTGAAAAGGTTGAAAAGCCCTGGACTAGAAGACCTTCAAGGTCCCTTCCAACTCTGTTAGTTTGTTATTCATTCACAATTAAATCATTGCAGCTATCCTCTGTACTGTGCTCAGAGAAAAAGGCTTCTTGTAGGTAGTCTGAAACTGTAGAAAAACCTCAACAAGGATTCCAAAACAAAGAGCTCAACAACTCTGTGCATTGGAATTGATTTACTTCTAGGCTTAGAGAAGTAAAGCACAAAATCTTGCAATGTTGCAAATGCTGTAGTTATTACTATAGAGGAAAAAACAGAAGAGCAAGCTATATATTCTGTTGCTCTTGGAGGAAAGATAGGATATATAAATTTAACAGAACTGTCTCTAGACAAGAGTATTCAAGATTAACTTAATTTCCCTTCTTTGTCTCCCTTTATCTAAGTAAACATAAGAGATGGACTCTAAAGGTTTTTTAAAAGATCCCACTCACCTGCGGTAGAGTTGGAAGGAAGCAGCTGCAATGCCAAAATTCCCTGTCGAATCATACTGACAAGTCCAACATCAGCTGTAACCATTGAAACCCCCAACTTCTTCCCTGGAATTTCCTGAGAGTCACAAATATGTTCCTGGTTAAGGGATGACAAGTCCGCCTGCAAGAACAGAAGAAATTCTATTAAGTATACCTCAGAAGTATTCATTTTTCACTACAGGTACCTCAAGCCTTTCTTATTAATTCCTCTCAAGTCAGTTTTCATTGATTCACTGGTCCATATAAATACAACTAGACTACTGGAATTCTCTCTACATGGGCTTTACCTGAGGCTGCCCTTGAAGATCATCTGAACACTTAAACCAGAACAGCATTCAATGGTCTAAATAATGATGGTGTCAAGCCCCTGGGCTTGACATGAGCCGGTGGGGGTCGGGGAAGAAGCAGCCAGCAGCCGGCCGACGTCCATATGATGGCCCTGAGCACCGCCCGACTCCCTAAAGTCACCTGGGAGTCGGCCCGGTGTCCGGAGTCAGCAGGGGGTCGGCGGGACCGCCATGCACCGCCTGGCTCCCAACAGCCAGCTGGGAGTCGGCCCAGTGTCTGGATGTCAGCTGGGAGTTGACGGAACCACTATGCACTGCCCGATTCCCGAAAGTCAGCTGGGAGTTGGCCTGACTTCTGCGCATCGGCTCGGCTCCCGAAAAGCAGCTGGGAGTCGGCCCGGCTCCCGGACATCAGCTGGGAGTCGGTGAGGCCACCATGCGCTGCAGGCGCCTCCCTCCATGTCTACGGACGCCGGGAACGTCCCTACCGCCAGTTGGGCATTTGAAGCAAGCCAGCCGGACGCCGGGGGGACCGCCTCTCACCTCAGCTGCCTCTCCCTCTCGCCGGGCACAGGGGGGAAGGGGCAGAACGTTGCCTGGTTGCCAGATAGAACAGTTGGAACTCTGGAGGCTGTGCTGGTGCGTCTGGAGGGGGGAAATGCGGACATTGAACTACGCCTTTTATCCATATGGACCGGATGCTGGCTTGCTGATTGGGGTGGGGTTGGAGGGCGGGGCACGTCTATGTAAAGCGCTGGGAGCAATTCACTCCCAGTGCTGACTTTGTCTTTGCATTAAAGTTTGCTGGTTACTTGTTCCTTCTGTGTCTGGGGTTTGTCGGCAGCAGGCAGAGGACAGCTGACAGTTGGGTACATCCAGTTTTATTTATATAACAAGTGTTTATCTATCAGTCAACTTCCAAGGATAATTTGAGATGCTAGTTATTATCTTTAAAGCCTTTAAAACTCAGGGTCTGGTTTTCCAGTAAGAACTAGGAGACAAATCCTGCAGAGGATCCTGTCTTCTATAGCGTTGCATCAGCAAAACCCAATCAGAACAGCAGAACCAGATCTTCTCAATGGTGACCCCTTCCTGTGCAACAGTTTGCCTTCTAATGTCTAATACTTTCTTGTAGGTCTTCTCAAGTGTTAGCTAGGATGACCATAATTTGTAATTTGTAATTTGTAATTATTGAACTGAATTAATGCACAAGAGTGCCACCAGCCTTTCCAGGCAACAAGATTTCCTAAAATATAATCCATGTCTGTGTTGAATAAAAGTAGCAAGAGGAAATACCATCCTAAAGGAGTCCAGTTTTAATGGAGAAATGTTGATTGTGGATTTCATATGTTGTCATTCAACCCAACAGTTTACAGCATGATTTTAAAAAAAAAGCCTTTAGCATACTTTAGATGTAATTCCATATGCTAAAAGCCTGATCCAAGATGCTGTCATAGTGCATGCTATCAACTGTTGCTTTGAATACCATTTAAATTTCTTGACAAAATTTAAGCTACAGTTACTATAGTTACTTGATCATTGCAACTACATGCAGATCTAAACCCAAGTTGATTGTTCTAGTTCTTTCATCACAGCTGAGAAATATTTTCCACAATTTTGTAATCAATATAGCACCCAGCAGATCTCTCTGTGGTTATATTTTTTTCTTTTTTGTGTAACTGAAAACCAACGTTTATTTATGTTTTTGATAAGATTTCAGCTTCCTATATTTTCCTGAATAAAACTTCAAATATAGAAATCAAGATACCAAGGCAGGATATCTTTTGAAGAAATATATATCTGGACCAACCTCATCTGATCTAGTGCTTTCCATACTTCAAGCAATCTAATGGATTTTTTTTATTTTTCCCAGCGTGGTGAACCTTTATAAAATATACTGGTTTTTCTGTTTATGGATTTACAATTAATACTAGCATTTAGAATAGTGGGGGCTGGATGGTTTAAAATTTACCTAAAATATTTCTGTTGTTCTAATTTGCCTTTTTTGTTGCATATAAAGTTGTTATTTTATGGTATCACTAATCAGCGCTATATGCACCCTTTCATTTAGCAACCACATTCTGTCCCCTAAATTTGAAGTCAAATGGCCACTAAGTGAACATGGGACACAGAGAAAAAGAGACATGCTGCAAAGATTATTGATTGCTGCTGTCTCATTTAGATAAAGGTCTCTAGTAAACCTATGCCAGCTTGCATTTATGGTTGCAAGTGTGCGCACTGGTCAGAAAATGTTTAATTACTGTCATATTTGTGAATGGACACAAAACAAGGTAGCGTTAAATAAGGAATGTATTTTCTCACTGGATATTTAATCAGCTGAAATAGTTTTCAATTCACCTTTTCTCCTGATTGTTGGAACTCTGTTGCTTTGTGATTGCAATATAGTGTATTACTTTGAGTAGCTTGCTTTTTCACTAAACCAGGCTTCTTGCCTTAAGATTTTAGCTGGCTAAAGCCATTTTTCTTTGAATGGATAACAGTTTTAGAACTTCCCCAGACTTTGTTTTCTTCAATAACCTTGTCTGCTGTACAATGAATAACATTTTCACTTCCCAAAAAGATTTAGTAGCTGGGTTGGTATATACTTATATTGTACAGTTAGTTTTCAGCAGCATCTATTTCCATTTATTTTGTTTAGCACTACGAATATTGAGACAAAATTTTATAGTATACTATCACCAAGAGGAAAGTTTGTCTAAGCACAATGGTGGCTGGACTAAGAAATGTTTGAGATTCCTAAAAAAAATACTGCCAAATATACCTCTTGAAACCTCTTTGAAGTAAGATACCAGCAAAAAAACAACAGAACAATTATAGTACGATTTCAGTTAGGAAACACTAGAGCAGACATGTCAAACTCGCAACATCACGTGATGTCGCGCAATGTATTGGGACGGTTTTGCCATTGCCGGCAATGGGATGGGTGCGGCTTCCGGATGACGCGTCTGGCCTGCGGGCCAGCAGTTTGACACCCTGCACTAGAGTCATCAACTTTTGCTAGTTACTATAATTCCTATCTGAGCTCATCTCCATTAAACAACTGTCTCCCGTTCACTGTTACTGATCCTTTGCCAAGAAAGGTTTTCAGCTTTCTGAACATATATTGGGAGGTGCTCTAGAAATTGCAAAGGGAAATCAACAATACAGAACAACAGTCAGCAGGAAAGAATAAATACACCATGAAAGCCAGCTTTCTTTCACCAAGATCCTACCCACTTTAGGAATGAAGGTACAGTATAGTAGTCCTCATTCAGTGATTGTTTCAGACAGCGACCATTTGCAGTTACTACAGTGATGCAAAAGTACTTTTGCAACCAATGTCTGCATTTACAACCTTCAAAGCATCTTTCAGTCACAATCTGCCATTAAGTTAGTATGTGCTGCCTGTGACTCACCCATTTTTTCCCCTTCTCACAGAGCAAACACGTTGTCCAAATAAGCTATCTGTTCCTGAGCTGCTTTTCTCCCCAGTGCAAATTAACAAACTCAGCTGTGACTTTAGTTGATTAGATTCCCTGGCTGGCCCAGCCTGCTATACAATGAATAACATTTTCACTTCAAAAAAAGATGTAGTAGCTGGGCTGGTATGTATGTATATTGTACAGCTAGTTTTCAGTAGCATCTATTTCTGTTTATTTTGTTTAGCATTAAGAACATTAAGACAACATTTTATAGTAGAGCTCTGACAAAACTCTAATCAATTTTACAATGACGGTTATTTTTACCTAAGTGGTTTGTGACTCTCCAGTGAGAACCGCTGGCACTAGCACATTCTTTTCAATGCGTATTCTCCATTGTGCGCCTACTTATTTTTATAATCCCTTCCTCTCCAATGAATGTAAACCCAAACATTAATTCCCTCTTCGCTAATTATCCAAGTTCTGCGATGAGCATTCCAAAGGGAGAGGGAGTTGGGAAAAAGCAGATTTGTCCTTTTACCCAGTTTCCTTGTGAGTCAAATCCCTGAAACCTTCCTTAATGTATGGGCTCAGCCAGCTGTGTGAGTCTATATCTTTCTGATGCTGTTAACTAAAGGTGAAGTAAATCACAAACATAGTTGCAGTCACATGATTTTTTCACTTAGCAACCATTTCATTAAATGACAGGTCCCAATTGTTGCTTAACTATGACTACCTGACTACCTGCATTATGTTTCTCATTAGTTCTCACAAAAGTAGACGTGTTACAGAAACTTGAAAAAGGATCTTTAGTAAGGAAAATTCTATTTGCTAAGTTGGCAAAATGTAGTGCTTTCAGAGATTTCTTCAAAAACCCTTCTGACTCAACATCCAATAGAGCAGGGGTGTCAAACTGCCGGCCCACAGGCCGGATGCGTCATGCGGAAGCTACGCCCACCCCAGCTCTGGCAAAGGGAAAAAAGTCACCATACGTCGCGACATATCACATGCCTCCATAAATACCCTGAAATTCAGCTAGCTTACTCTAGAGCACTTTCTATACTACCCACGAGATAGGAGTCTTCTGAAGCAAGGCTAGAATTATTCTGATCCACAACAAGTGTGAAAGACCTTCCCATTATCGAGACAATAAATCTCTATTTCAGAGCTCCAGATATACCCTTGACTATAATATTAGGTTCCTTCTAACAAGTTCATGTGTCTTGCCCTTTCAGGCAACAATTTTATACACTACTATTCAATACTAACAATTATTACCTCTGAACTCCAGGAGCATACAAAGCACATTACCATCCACTCCAGGCACCTTCAAGTTTTATATTCCAATAAACTATTGAAGTAATTAAAGCCAGTTTCTTTTACACAATTAACATAACTTACATAAGTCATAAAAGATTTAATATTCTATAGTATTTCAATACATTCAGAGCATGTTAAATATAGTATCTCAGTATTCCTTTTTGCAAACTTCTAAAGCAGAACATGTCACCTGTACACCATAGGCTAAGACACTATAATTTGTATAAGAGGCTCTAGAATAGAATAAAATAGAAATAGAACAGGAATAGAAATAGAAATAAGAATAGAGTGTGAATTTATATAATAAATGTATAATAAATTATAAATGTATAATTACACATTTTATTATACTATTATGTATTATATAATATTATATTATATTATACCATTGTTTATAATAAATTATAAATGTTTAATTTATTAATAGTCTGAATTTATAGTTGGTTTTCTTTCCTTTCCTTTTTAGCTGATCAATTTGCCATGGATCGGCAAGCAAATTACGTAAAGTATATAGCAAAATCATTTTTACAAGGCTGATTAAGCCAACTTCAACAAAATCCCTTTGTGTAGAAAAATTAGATAAGTTTTTTTTCCCCAGGGGATGGTCCTAGCCCACAACAGGAAAGAATATGAAGAAATTTCCCATTCAATTCAAGAAAAAAACAGTTACTATGACTTCCTCACCTGAGTTTTGGCCTCATATTGGTGCTGGAGCATCTCAGCAACTTTGTTTTCAAAGGCGCACAACTGTGTATAAACCTGGTTCAAAAAGGTTTCCGTCTTTGTTCCATCTGACAAACAACCCTGGAACAGCACCTGGGCCATGGACAAAAAAAATCTGTGGGTGTTATTCATATAATGAAGTCCTGCAAATGGTATATCAACAAAACCCAAGAAAATTTAAAAAGGGAACTATATCAGTTCACTAACAAAGAACAATTTTAAAAAGCAGATTCAAACATGTAAAAAGATATAAAACAATAGTCAAAATGCTGATCTCCTTGGCAAACAGAAGACTTATACCTCTCTGTGGCTTCATTTTTTTGCTACTTTGCACTGACCTCCAACACAAATTAGGTTAGAGTAATTAAAGAACAAATTTTATTTTCAAAAACATAAATTACATCTGTTTGATATACAGTGTTTTCCCGAAAATAAGACCTATCCCGAAAATAAGACCTAGCTTGATTTTCACACATGTACCTAATATAAGCCCTACCCCCCAAAATAAGCCCTAGTTTGGGGACAAGGCGCACATGTAAAAAACAAGTTAGGGTGGGAGTGGTGAGGTGGAACTGCCCTGTACCCACTTACCTTAGGACTGCTGCAGCCAGGCTCTCCCATGCCCTGACACCTGTCGCACTGCTGCCTGAGTTCTGCGACTGCTTGTTCACGGCCAGATGCTGTATGGTGCATCACGCTGGTGCCGCTACTCTCAGGTCACATGGCGCATTGCACCAGTGCTGTCGTTTATGCATGCAATGGCAGAATCCACTATGCAGCATCCTGCTGCGACGGTACCAGCATCATGTGGGGTGCGGCCACAAGCAGCCAAAAAACTTGGGCAGTGGCGCAACAGGTGTTGGGGCATGAGAGGCCTGGCTGTAGCAGTCCTAAGATAAGCAGGTAAGACATCCCCCAAAAATAAGCCTTAGTGCTTATTTCAGAACCCCCCCAATAAGACTGAGTCTTATTTTCGAGAAAACATGGATAGTAGACAAAAGAGGTAAAGTTCACCTAGGTCACAGGTCGGCAACCTGCGGCTCCGGAGCCGCATGTGGCTCTTTGAGCCTTCCCCTGTGGCTCCCAGCCTCCTCTGCCATTTGCAGAGAGAGACAGAGACAGGCAATTGCGCTTCCCTGCTTCTCTCTCTGTCTCTCTCTGTCTCTCTCTCTCTCTCTCTCTGTGTAAAAGAGAGTGCACTCACAGTGTTTTCCGAGGAGCTGAAAAGTTTATTAGGCAGAGCTCCTCCCTTTACTGCGTCTCTGCAGGAAGCAGGAAACAGGAAGGGCAGGAGAGAGCTAGCTAGCCCAGCTATGCTGACTCAGGAATTCTAGGAGTTGAAGTCCATGAGTCATAAAAGAGCCGAGGTTGCCTACCCCTGAGCTTGTCGGAGAACAGCTTGAAGCCAGCTTGCCAGGTGAGCAGCAGATAGAAGAGAGAGGAGGTGGGAGAGAAAGAGAGAGAGAGGGAGGGAGGGAGAGAGAGAGAGAAAGAGAGTGGGGGAAGAGGACTGGCAGACCAAGGGCATATATATATATAGAGAGAGACACACACATAGAGATCCTTTTGACATCTAGAATGAAGATAACACTGTATATATCTTTTTTACCTGTGTGTGTATATATACATACACACACACACACACACACACACACACACCTATAATAAAGGTAAAAAAGGATATATGCGGTGTTATCTTCATTTTAGATATCAAAAGGGTTTTGCGGCTCCCGGTGTTTTGTTTTCGGTGGGAAACGGGTCCAAGTGGCTCTTTGAGTGTTTTGGGTTGCCTACCCCTGACCTAGGTCCATAGTCACTTTTCTTGCTGATCAAACCCATTACATATAAAAAGGTTACCCAAAACATGTATCCACATGTAATATGTTCTAGTCAACAAATGTTCTTTACAACACAGGCAGGCAACCTGAGATCAAATGTTTTAGACTATGTTTTTCATACAACATATTAAATACAATCAATGTTACAGATTATGGGAAATGCAGTCCAAAATGCCCACAAGTAATTCAGGCTACCTAGCCCATTTTTAAATGTTGCACATTACAGTCCATCACTGTATTCCCTAGCAACAAGATGTTTTCAACTTTAAACTATTTAAGCATTTCACATAAACATCTCAAAACTGAAAATATAAGAATTACCTGATGTATCTGTAGGCTAATGATAGAAGAATATGCTTGGATAGTGATGAAAATATCAGGTTGGAATATAATGTCAGAACCTGGGATTCTAAAGGGCTTTAATAATCCTCCTAAACACCTTGAGAGAGCATAGAACACTTCATCAAAAATTATCTCCCCAGGAGAGTCATCCTAGAAAACAAATGAGAGGATATGCAAGTTTTCCTTAGTTTACCTCAGAGGTAATTATCTCCACTCAACTAGAAGTAAGTCATAAGAATTTTACATTTTAAGTATTTGGAACTCATAATAATTTTTACCAGTGAAAATATACAGATTAAACATATCCATAAATGTAAACTAGATTTAAAAAACAGGCGGTAGTAGGCAGGCTTCTCTTCATAGGGGATATATTTCTGAGAGTTCTGAACAGGAAGCACTCTCAGCTAAAGAAAAAGGGTGGAAAAATTGAAACTACAACTTGAAGAGATGAACATGCTTACTACAATCCCTGTAGATGGACTCAAATCCAGTTCAATCACAAAACGGTACCGGTGTGCAAGGAAAGTGACATGTGTTGAAGGCACTAGGAGGTACTGCTTAGTTTGCAAAGGCTCATCAGGTTGCCAGCTGTTTGGCAGGATGCTGAGAACATCTAACTCACTGTCTGACTTTGCCTTGAACAAAAACAAAAAAACAAAACGAAATAGAGATAAAGTTAAAAACAAAAATTGAAAGAAATCACAGAATTCCATACATGAATTACTCTTCCTAAAATCACAAGAACTAACCCCTTTCTGCTTTTCCCACATTACAAAAAATGTTTAGAAGCTTTGCAATAAAATTTACTCACCAATTCAGCTTCAGACATTGAGCAGATAACCTGATGCAAATGACCAAGAAACCAGGCTAGTCGCACATTACGTGAAATTCGATAGTCCTTTTTCATCAAGAGGAACACCTGTCCAGCCTCCTCTATCTACAAATAAAAAAAAACATTACTTTGCAAAAGAAATATGCCCATGTGTTTTTCAATCATTAAAAAGCTATTTGGTATTTAAATTGTTACTTATATTATATGCCAAAACAGAATAGAATTCATGCTCTAAAGCTGAAAGGGGGAAAAAAAACTACTGAATGTATAAAAACAATGTATTTAACTGGACTTCTTTCCTTCCACTTTATAGAGTAATTCTGACAGATCTAACAAAAAGCCACAGGTAAATTGCTGGATTAAAAAAACCTGAAAAATTCATCAAGTTAGAAATGAAATCAGATTGAAAATGCTATCTGCCGTTAAATCTTAGAAAATTTGACAAAGACGGTAATGTACTGCATGAGGAATCTGAGCATTCATGATCATATATTCTTTCTAACGTACCTTTTTATTTATATAAGAGAAAGGAACACATTGTAGCCAAAAAAAAGAGCACCCAACTGCAGGAATCAGGTGACTGAATTAAAGATAGGTAGATTACTCACATGTGCTCTACACCAGGGGTTCCCAACCCCCGGTCCGTGGACTAGCACGAGGCCAGCAACCGGTCCACACAAACAAGCAAAGTCCCATCCGTGGGATGCAGGCAGCACACAAAGCCACGCATCCTCCGGTCCACGGAACCGGTCCCTGGTGCCCAAAAGGTTGGGGACCTCTGCTCTATACAGCTGCATTTTTTTTTAGGAGGGGACAGGAACTGTGTCTTTGCAATTAGCTTATTAATCAGCTCAGAATTACAGAATTCCATTGTGCTTATAGCATTAAATTTGCCTATATGGACTCTTAATGGATCATCTCTTAATCACTTTGGACTTTTGTTTATTCTTTGGCTTTCTTTAAAGATCAAGAATCTTTGGACCGGCAAGTTTTACTGAAATTAATGAATGTCCTTTAATCTTTTAATGTCCCCAATCTTTTGGGCACCAGGGACCGGTTCCATGGAGAGAGATTTTTCTGCAGACTGGAGGATGCGTGGGTTTGTGTGCTGCCTGCATCTCGCGGATGGAGCTTGTTTGTGCGGCCCGGTTGCTGGCATGCTGCGGCCCAGTACTGATCTATGGACCGGGGATTAGGGGCCTCTGCTTTAATCCTTTAAAAAAACCAGTTTAACTGTTAGTTGGATTTGTATATTTTGGAATATACTGTACAAGAGGATTGTTGGTTTTGGAAAATTTCACACAGATTAGGGGCTCAAACACACTTGACTGAAAACAAAAAGATTTGCACAGGTTAAGATTGGATGAGAGCCTAAATTTCTCTAATCCTGGTCCAACACCTCACCCTCTGTAACAGGCTGGCTCTTGGTATATTTAATTGGCTAATTATGGTGAGTAATGGTGTCTATTGCTATGCTATATTGATGATTTAGAAAATCATTTCAATAATTTTAAAAATTCTAATAAAATCAACCATGTTAAATCTTTTTGCTGCAATCAGGATTCTAGCAAGCATGTTCCATGAAACAATCATTTGCACATTACAAGTGGCAGAAGACGATCTAATAAGAGCCAACGGTATCAAGCAAATATTTCTCATGCTAATCTTTTCTGACACACTGGTTTAAATAGACAATTTTATTCAAAATCCATTTTTCCCCTTAGCAGCAAGAAACTGAGTCATAGGCAAACTCACTTGAAAGTAAATTCGATTCTATTAGTGGGCTTTCCAAATAATAATAATAATAATAATAATAATAATAATGATAATAATAAGTTGTTGTTATTGGAAGGGACCTTGGAGGTCATCTAGTCCAACCCCCTGCTCAGGCAGGAAACCCTATACCATTTCAGACAAACAGTTGTCCAGTCTCTTCTTAAAAACATCCAGTGTTGGAGCATTCACAACTTCTGGAGGCAGGTTGTTCCACTGATTAATTGTTCTAACTGTCAGGAAATTTCTCCTTAGTTCTAGGTTGCTTCTTTCTTTGATTAGTTTCCATCCATTGCTTCTTGTCTTGCCTTCAGGTGCTTTGGATAATAGCTTTACTCCTTCTTCTTTGTGGAAGCCCCTGAGATATTGGAACACTTCTATCATGTCACCCCTCGTCCTCCTCTTCATAAAACTAGACATACCCAATTCCAGCAACCGTTCCTTATATGTTTTAGCCTCCAGTCCCCTAACCATCTTTGTTGCTCTTCTCTGTACTCTTTCTAGATTCTCAACATCTTTTTTACATCGTGGTGACCAAAACTGGATGCAGTATTCCAAGTGTTGCCTTACCAAGGCATTGTAAAGTGGTGTTCATACTTCATCTGATCTTGATTCAATTTCTATCCTCTGCTAATCCAGCCTAGCACTGTGTTGGCTGTTTTGGCAGCTGCAGCACACTGCTGGCTCATATTTAAGTGATTGTCCACTAGGACTCCAAGATCCCTCTCACAGTTGCTACTATTGAGCAAGGTACTACCTATACTATAACTGTGCATTTGGTTTTTCTTGCTTTACTTTTTTCACCATTGAATTTCATTTTGTTAGATAGTCCCCAATGTTCAAGTCTGTCAAGATCCTTCTGTAAAGCCTATTTTCTGGAGTGTTGGCTATTCCTGCCAGTTTGGTGTCGTCTGCAAATTTGATGAGTTCCCTATGTATCCCCTCGTCCAAATCGTTGGAGATGTTGAAGAGCATTGGGCACAGAACAGAGCCCTGGGGCACCCCACTACACATTTCCCCCCATGAAGATGCATTTCCATTGAGGAGCACACGCTGAGTACAGCCAGTCAGCCAGCTACGGATCCATCTGGTGGTGATGCTGTCTAACCCACATTTTTCTATCTTATCAAGTAGTAGGTTGTGGTCTACTTTATCAAATGCCATACTGAAGTCCAAGTAAATTATATCCTCTGGTCCACTAATTTTGTGTGGCTTGATCTGTTTTTGACAAACCTATGTTGGCTTTTGGTTATGACTTTGTTTGCCTCTAGGTGTTGGCTGATTTGTTGCTTATCTTTTCCAGAATCTTCGCAAGTAAAGTTACATACAATTATTTACGGAATAAGAATTGGAGCAAATTGTCTGCAAGTGAGTGATATATACAACACTGTATTATGGACAGCAGGACCCTGGGAAGATGAGCGGTTAGAAATGACAGTTTCTGACTTTGATAGGATAGCATCTGCAGCTTGTTTACCGACCGCTGATCCTTCGTGCCCAAATTAGGGCTGAAAAAAAAACTGTCTAACTTAACACTTCCTCTACAAGCTCAGTATCAAGCACAGCTGCAGAACTATAGAAAACGGCATCACAACTTGTGTCTACAAAAAGGTTTCGCTGGGGAAAGCTGGGGACTGGAATCTTTTCTAAAACGGACCACGTCCTCAGACCTTCTCCGCCTGACACGTGTGCAACAGCCTCATCATTTTCCAGGTCTGGCGCTGGCACTGGTCCTTGGGAATGCACGCCGGGCTTGCACTCTCATTCGCCCTGCAAACCCGAGTCTTGAGCGGCTACTCCCAGCGGCGTCCTTCGCCTCCGCCACCAACCATCGCTACCCCCCCCCCTCATTCCGCATCTTCTACCAATTAGGCTCGGAGCTTCTCAAATTAAGGCACGCCCCGCGGGCGGACGTGCACAGCCACCACCCTTTTCCCACACAAGCTCCGCGGGTGCAGCACGCGCGAACCTGGCGTACGTACCTCAGTCTCCGGTTGCTCTGGAGCCGCCATCGCTGGCCCTCCGGCCGCCCCTCCCTCCCTCCTCCTCGTCCTGCCCTCGCCTCGTCATGCCCTGACCCGGAAGAGGAAAAAAGGAAACGGCGAGAACCGCTGTGGTTGCTTTTTATCGCTGACCTCGAATTTCGTTACCATGCAGGTGAAGTGGCCGCGCCGGGTTTTTGGGTGGTACGCCGGGCTGTTTAAAGACCCAGCTCTCCTAGATCAGGGGTCCCTAACTTCCGGTCTGTGTACCGGCACCAGGCCGCGGCATGCCAGAAACTGGGCTGCAGAAACAAGCGAAACCCCATCTGTGGGATGCAGGCAGCATGTGAAATCACGCCCCCATTGGGCCGCAGAAACAAACCTCTCTCCACGGAACCGGTCCCTGGTGCCCAAAAGTTTGGGGGCCGCTGCCCTAGAGATTGCCGGCAGGATTGAGTAGAGTTTGGAGTAGCTTTTTAAAAATAATTTAAAAGATCCGATCCGAGAGCGATCTAGGCTCCGTGGTAATCCGTGGCTTGTTTTATTAGCCCAGTTACCTGCATTTGTTCAACGACACTGATCATATGTTAAATTTTGACCCGCTGGGCTTCACCAACCTAGCCCTAAGTTAATAGGGTCGATCAGAAATGATGTAGAAATAAACATGGCTACCTGCTGTCCAGCTTCCTGTAGCAGCAGATGTGGGGGGATGTTGGCAGATTTGGGGGCTGGAACAACACACTGAGGTCCCACACTGATCAGAACTGGTGACCACGCTTAACCTGAAAGAGATCTGACAGCATAGCTGTGAAATCTGTTGGTTCAGAAAGCTGAAGAAATATTTATTGGGTTGCTGATACCCTGTTGGCTGTGCTTTTGCTTGATTTAGCACATTGACTTTTTGGGTGATCTATTTTATAATCTTTATAATCCGGTCTTGTATTAGTCTTTAGCTAATGTTGCTTGAATGGATCTAGGTTGCATTCCCAAACAGGGGATGAAAGTAAGAACGGTGTCCCAATAGACTAGAATAATTTTCCCCAAAGTGATGCCCACCCTTTGTGTGGCAATTCATCTTTTAGAATTTCTAGCTAGCCTGGCCAGTTATATCACTGATTGGTTTGCAGTTAATGCTTAGCAGCTATTATCAGATTGAAAAAAGTTACAACCAGATTTGCTGACTGAATTCTAGAACATGTCTTTTGAAATAGACAATCTAAAGAGCTATTTTAAGTGAGAAATTATGAATTTGTATGCCATCTGGGATTGACTGAATATTAATACATACATTTTAGGTAACTGCAGGTACCAGTAATTCTCAATTAACAATAGGTTTTTGAAAGATGATAGTAATGTAAAATGCAGGAAGAACTGTCTTAGAAAAATGGCTGCAACTAAAATAATGTTAAACCCCCAACTTCAGTTGTGCTTACAATACACTTTACTATGCTTGAGATGTTTTTAATAAAAAGTGTATATCAGGAGTCCCCAACCCCTGGTCCGTGGACCAGTATCGGGCCGCGGCATGCCAGCAACCAGTCCACACAAACAAGCAAAACCCCATCCACAGGATGCAGGCAGCACACAAAACCACGCACCCTCTGGTCCACGGAAAAACCTCTCCACAGAATCGGTCCCTGGTGCTCAAAAGATTGGGGACCTCTGGTATATACCGGTACATTCTTAAAACTGACCTACCATTCTACAAACCAGGCTGCCGAAATTTAGAGTACCACTAGATGGCACCCATTAATTTACAGCAGGGTGTTTCAACCTTTTCACAGTTTGTACCACTTTTAGGACATGACAATATTTGAGTACCACCAGGGCTTAGAAGGTGTCAAAAACTTAAATGACTAAAAAAAAGGGCGGGGGATTTTGGGTTTTACTGATTAGATTCATTTGTTGTTATAGAAATGGCTAGTTTATAATATTATGGAAAAGTAAAAAGTTGTTAATGCTTCCTTCTACTGCAACAGAGGAAGTCTGTTCTTTTTCTCTTCTCACCCTCACTTTTTACCCCTTTTTTCTCCCCACTGTGTCCAACTATTTGCTTTTGTATTTTTCTATTTTATTCTATAATCTAATAAAATATTACAAACTGTAGAAAAAAAGGAAAAAAGTGCCAGTTTTAATTTCTTCGGTGGCTGTTCCTTTGCTGAATCACTTTCCCTTTGCACTGACAAATGTATGATGAATTTATCCATGTTTATTAATATGCATCACTACCAGCTAGCTCAGATGTCTTCAATCTTGGCACTTTTAAGACTTGTGGACTTCAACTCCCAGAATTCCTCAGCCATCATGGCTGGTTGAGGAATTCTGGGAGTTGAAGTCTACAGGTTTAAAGTTGCTAAGTCTGTAGGCCCCTGAGCTACTGGTTGGCCCTTCTTCCTCTCTTCCTTCTGAGCACTTTCCACAGTGTAGTAAGAATGCACCCTCCCAATCCCATCCCTTTACCCTTAAAGACACAGGAATCAGGTGCAAAGCAAAAAAGGCTCACAAAATAAACACATAAAATCCGTTTTTTTTTCCTTTAAGCTGCCTCAGGCGTTTCACGTATCAGTGTTGCAACCCAAGATTGAAAGGCTCTGGCAATTGCGAAAAGCTTTGGCTTTAAATTAAGTCTGTTTACCTTCAAAAAAAACTTTCTAAAAGCCATAGACAGACTCAGTTAAAGGGGGTAAAACTAATTACATTTGTTTAAAGGGATTAAACCTTTACCTGCTGTCTTTTTTCCCTTTCGCACCCAAACTAGCTCCTTTTATAGCCTCTCCTCCCCCCCTTTTTCTTCCGTTCACCTCCAGCTCCGAGCTACTTCCAGACGGGCCAGTCAGCTGGAGCCAATCAGCTGGAGCCCTGCTGGCTCCTGGGGCTTCTGCCAACAGTCCTACAGCTGCCTCTCCCTCAGGCTTGGGTCGCTTCGGCTCATTCCCCTCCCCCGCTACACTTCTCCAGAATGATTGTGTACCACTTGCCACATGGCAAAGTACAACAGGTGGTACGCGTACCACAGGTGATAACGTGTACCAGTGGTTGAAAAGCCCTGAATTACAGCAGTTAGTTTAATGCAGGAATGTCAAACTCGTGATGTCGCATAACATATCAGAACTTTTTCCTCATTGCCGGCAATGGGCTGGGCACGGTTTCAGCATAATGCATCCAGCCTGCAGGCCAGCAGTTTGATATGCCTGGTTTAATGTAACCAGAGGCCTAGGTACCACAATTATCTGGGTTGCAATGCAGCTATCCCTATTGTTTTTTAATGTGTAATAAAAAAGGAAAATAACTAGATACAAGAACAAATAATAATACAAGACAGAAAAAAGATAATCCAAAAAATAAAGTACAAAGAAAAATAATTAAAAACATTAATGCATAGTAGAAATACATAGAACAATAAAACATGCAAGAGTGTTGGTCTTAAAAGAACAAATTACTCTGACCCCATGGAAAAGCAGTTTATATAGAGAAAATATAAGTAGGTCTTCCATCCAGGTTGTTAAGGTGTGCATTCTTTCTACTATAGTAAAACCATCATCATATTGCCATTAGAAGAGAATATTTGCACCTCAAGGTTGCACTGCAGGGTCCTTGGTGCTCTTATTATCCAACTAGGTAACATCATACTAAAAGGGAGTGGGGTTTAATTTCTGTTTATAAACAGAGATTGACACCAGGATTAATATTAGACCAGGGGTAAGCAACCTTGGCTCTTTTATGATTCATGGACTTCAATTCCCAGAATTCCTGAGCCAGCCAGGAATTCTGGGAGTTGAAGTCCACGAGTCATAAAAGAGTCAAGGTTGCCTACCTTTGTTCTAACTAGACCAACAATCAAGCAGTAAACAACAGCCTAATCAAGCAACCACCACAAATACTCCCACTAACACTGACAGGACAAGCCACTCGTATATCAAAGAGCAAATCCCACTCCCTCCCTTGGACCACTGATGATTATCTAGTTGGGTAATTAAACATTTGCAGGAAAACATAGAACACCAAGAACCCCACAATTATCTTAATTGCTGCCCATGCCTAAAAAAATAGCTCTTAAAAGTTATATAAGTTTTAAATTTTCACAGTATAATTCACCAGCATATTTACATCTTTGACCTTTGTTTCTTTTCCCAATATCCTATTTACAACCTTACTAAACTAACATAGTGTCAATGTGAGGGCAAATCCAAAACACCCTAGAGCAGTGGTGGCAAAGCTATGGCATGCGTGCCAGAGGAGGCACTCAGCCCTCTCTGTGGGCACGTGCACCATCACCTCAGCCCCACCTCCCCCTCGGTCCCCTCATCAGCAGCCCCCCTGGAGAGTCACCACCGAGCACGGCCCACACGGAGCAGCGCAGCCAAGGAGATGGCAGCCAAGCAGCAGGGACAAGACTCAACCCTCGCATCCCGTCGTGTGCAGTTGATGCTGCGGGGTGAGGGCAGAGGGTGTAGCTGCCATGGCGCTGCTGGGCCACCTGGGCGATCGGCGGGCTGTGGAGGCGGGGTGGCCCTGTGGGTGGGCAGAGCAGGGGTTGGGGGGCACAAGGTGGGGGCGGGGTGGTTTTTGGGCACTCAGTCTCTAAAAGGTTCGCCATCACTGCCCTAGAGTTCCTTCTGGCATATGACATTTCCAAAATACAAAATTTGAAAGCCAATCATTATTGTACATCCCCTAAAGTGCCCAATACGCTGAAAAATATTTGTTGAATTTATTTCAAGATCATGCAATAGTAATTTAACATTCTTTAAATATCCTACCTGATTAGTTGAAATAGAATATCCCACCTTATTACAGATTTTAATGGCAGTTAATTCAGATGGATCTACCAATTCAACTTTTTGAACTGGAATAAAATTAGCTATAATTAAGGAAATTAAAACATATTCTAGTGATATTAATAAGTAAAATAATGAATGATGCAAAATATATAATAAAGATATTTGTACTGCTTATATTATTGAGTACTTTTGCATAGTCTACTTGTTTTTGCAAATTCTCAAACGTTTTTGAAAAACTGATCAGTGGTATGCTAATCTAAATTATTAATGAAATGTTTGTCCTTTTTCAATTCAGAAATATGATTTACAAGTATTTTAAAGCTTGTTTTCCCTATAACCTCTGGTGAATCTTTAGATAAAATCTGATTATTTTTCCAGCATATTCCAAAATATCTCTACAGTTTTTTATATAGGAAAAGCAACAAAATTAATTGTAAAACTGGAGTCATGTATCAAATTAAGTAATGTAATAATAATTTTCTAATTGTGCTCATAATGGCTTTTGAACTAATTATTTTGATTTTGAGGACAAAATAAGATGTTAAACTGTAAGCCCAATAATATAGATGAAAATCAGAAAAATTAAAATCTCCATCTTTTTATTAACGTCTTAGTTCATTCACAACTTTGTCATCTTACATATCCATTTGCTGTAATTCTTTGCTGCACAGTCCTATTACTGCCAATGACACTTTTGCTGTGGGAGCAGCACTAACTCAGGATACATTTCAAAATGAAAATTCATTGTTCAAGAAATGATGATTTCCTTTTTGGAAAAG
Source organism: Bothrops alternatus (assembly GCA_034064705.1). Taxonomy (NCBI): domain Eukaryota; kingdom Metazoa; phylum Chordata; class Lepidosauria; order Squamata; family Viperidae; genus Bothrops; species Bothrops alternatus. The sequence goes on from JARGCV010000589.1 coordinate 5,087,822, forward strand.
GATATCTCCTTACTTCTGACTTTTTGTAAAAAGCTTGGTTGTTCCAGAAAGTTTTGGGACTTGAATGCTGCATTGTTGCCAAGAATATTATTCTGGGAAAATCTTAAAAAGATAATCAAGCATTGGATTTGCAAGAATATGGAAATAAAGTGATGACCAGAAGTCAGCATGGATTTGTTAAAAACAGGTTGTGCCAGACAAATATTACTTTCTTTGACAATGTGACTAGATTAGTGGACCAGGATAATGCTATGGATGAAGTGGACTTCAGTACAGTATTATATAAAGTAGTAGACCATAGCCTCCTTTTTGATAAACTGGAAAGTTAGCAGAATAACTATAACCATCATGTGGTCCATAATGGTCTATATCCCCATGGAGGGAAGTATGCAGTGGGGTATCTCACATTTCTCTCCTGGATCCATTATTTTTCAGTTTCTTCATAAATGACTTAAATGGAGGAATAGAGGGGATGCTCCTAAAAATTTGTGGGGTACTGCTGACAGAAGACAGCCTCAAAGTTCCAAAGGATCTTGATAGACCTGAATATTGGCCTTATTCAACAACATATTTTCAGTGATGAAAAATATAAGATTCTGCAACTGAGACAGGAAAAACCAGATGTACAAGTACAAGATAGGCAGTATCTAGCTTAATAATAGTACTTATGAGAAGAATCTGGGTGGCCCTACAGATTATTGATTAAGCGTAAGCACAAGAAAAGACAAACCTATGTGAAGGCCTCTCTTGCCAGGACTGTCACTTGCTCATTGAGTAGTAGCTGTGAATCTAGGGGGACCCCAAAATGTACACCAGCTGTGTCCAGAGTAAAAAATGCCATCTTACCAGACCCTGGGAGATCAAAAGCCACGATGTCATGCCAGAGCTCAGTTGAAGTCAGTTCCTTCCTATCCAGACTCTCACAGCCTCCAATACCATGGCAGCATCCCATGCTCAGCCAGGAGATGGAGATGTATACCTCATCTCATACCAGTAAATGACCTTAGCCAACAGTTTCATGTAAATGTTAAAGAGGAGAGAAGTTAAATCTAAACTCTAAGGGATCTTGTATTGCACTGGCTGAAACTGGCCAAAGAGAAATGAAAACATAACACCAGTGCCCCAAGGCAAACACCAGATCCAATGTGTGATATGCCCCCTCCATGAGTCAGGCTGTAAATAAGTTGGACCAAGTTCTGCTGTCATAGCAATGAACCCCTGTGTTACCTCAAGGCTCCAGGCAGATAGGTTGAAATCCTCCAGAACCATAAGTCTGGGGAGCTTTACTACCAACCTGAACAACCAGTAGCACAGGCAGGGATGCTGTTACACTTCAGGTAAAAAAATGAGCAGCAATCCTTAATGAACCCTACAACCTAATCTCACATAGAGTGTCTCAGTTCTGGTGATTTCTGAAGCAGAATCAGATCAGAGATGTATTCATTACAGTATCCAAAGGCAAGACGACCGGTGGCTGAAAGCTTTGCAGGAGAACCAAATTTGAAATAAAGAAGAATTTCCTAACTTTGGCAGTTATAAAACAGTGGTATAGCCAGTTTCTAAAGTTGTGGGTGATATCACTGGTGGTTTAAAAAAAAATGGATAGCCAGTTGTCTAGGATGGAACAGGTAGTCCTTGATTAATGGCATTTTTAATGACCATTTGAAGTTATGACAGTGCTGAAAAAAAGTGACTTATGACTGATCCTCACATTTAATACTGTTGCAGTGTACCCGTGGTTATGGGATCGCAGTCTGGGTGCTTGGCAACCAGCTCACGCTTATCACAGTTGCAGTACCCTCTACCCTGAAATCACCTGATCACCATTTGCCATCTGTACAGCTGGTTTCTAACAAGCAAAGTCAGTGGCGAAGCCAGCAGGAGGTTGCAAGTCGTGATCATGTGATCTGTCACTTAACAACTATGAATGATTCATTTAACCACCATGGCAAAAAGGGTTGTAAAATTGGGTGTGATCACATGATGCCTCACTTAACAACTACACTCTTAACAACAAATTTTCCAGCCCCTATTGTCATAAGTTGAGAGCTATCTGTCCAAGGATTGCTTTATGGGCAGGAAATCGGACTAGGAGACTTCTAAGATTTCTTCCAAACCTATCATTTGATGATTCATAAATAAATGGTTTTTAAAAGTTGAGTCCATCAACTCTGATTTTTCCTTTGCTTACAAAATGTTAAATAGTATCAGATCTACAAAAATAATTGAGCTCCATTTTAACAGATAAGATTACCCATTAAAAAAAATTGTTATATGATTCTGGTGAGTTATATCATTATACAAGAAATGCTTAGCTTTATTTGTCATTTTTTCATTCTCTCTCTCTCTCTCTCTCTCTCTCTCTCTCTCTCTCTCTCTCTCTCTCTCTCTCTCTCTCTCTCTCTCCTCCCTCTCCCTCCCTCCCTCCCTCCCTCCCTCCCTCCCTCCCTCCCTCTCTCTCTCTCTCTCTCTCTCTCTCTCTCTCCCCTTGTGGAAGATACTCCTGATACAACAGTCTTATTTTTTGTGATGAAATTCAAAGTCTGAAATTGCCTAATTGCATTCTACCTTCTCCTAGATCATAAACAGACTCTGTTCCACTTTTTTGCTCTGTCTTGAACTACTCTGTTGCAACTGAGGACAGTTTCTGGCATCTATGCAAATTTTCTTCCTTCTAGACATGTCTGCTTCTTAGACAGCAAGTTAGATGACCAAGTTTAGTACCTGCCTTTCCACCTCATTAATTTGCTCAGAGCCTGGACCTGAACTTAATTTTGCTTCTTTAACTGTGTCTGCTGCAGCTATGTCCCTAGCTTCTATGGAAGGTTCTGAAGAATTGTTTACAGTCAGAAATAGCAGATCCATCTTTGTTGATCCTCTTTCTTTTCTGATTGGTCTTCCATGTGTGTTCTGCTAGATCTTTTCTATGTAGCACAGCAGACTCCCACTTTCCATTTAAAATGTAGTTTTACGTGCTCTTTCTGTATGGCTTAGGCAAACAGCAGTTGCATGTGTGATGCCTAAGTCAAGTGTTGGTCATTAAGGAATATGGCCTTTACAATGGAAATCATGACTTTAATTTTCTTCCGGGCCATTACTGGATATCCATTTACTATTACAATTATTTACTGCTTGGTAGAAGAGCATCCATACTCTCTTACTGGAAAATTCTTCATTTCATTTAGATGTCACCTCTTCACTTGGGTCTTCACTTGGCGACAGTCTTGAAATATCCCATTTGTTCACATTGGAGCCATTGGAGGCTTACAGCTCCAACAGATTGGGTCGTATTTGAAGTATTGCAGCTGGTGTTTGATGTAGTGCTGTTCACCATGCAGCAAATTATTGAGGCTTACAGCATGAAAAGATGCAACTTCTAAATTTCTTCTTCCAGAAATCCTCTGGGTCTTTGTACCCTGATATCCGCTCCCCAATACCCCTTCAAGACAGTTTGATATGTCTAACTTTCCTAATAAGTATTCTTGAAATACATTCCTTGTGTATAAGAGGACATTTTCTAAAAATACAAATACTGGCTGGGTTCATACTGTATATTGTGTACAGTTTGCTTAGTTATAGCTTAATATTTTGTGTACACACAACTATTGGTGTTTATGTATCATAATTTCTGGGAATTAACATAAACCAAATCCTCATGGCTAATAATGTATGATATATGTACTGATATACTAAACCAGATCTCTCTGTTTTCCTTTCTCTACACATGGACCAAATATGTCAGTTGCTATTCCAACCATCTTATTTATTGTACCTTGCTCTCCCTGACCTGGAACAAAAAAAGTATGTCAGATGTTTTGTAGTATACCCTGAATATTATTAGTATGTGGTTGTTTATAGTATTGGCTAAGTTAAAGAAAGAACATGAAAGGATGTCACTTTCTGGTGTGTGTAGTTAAGATGGTCAGTTGAGTAAACTTCAAGCGTAATAATTTGAGAAACCCCAAAAGATACTGAAAATAGATAAATGCACTTGCTGATTTTTATTTTTACCTTTAACTCTCAAGATGTTAACAGAAATGTTGCCAATTAATTCATTTTTATCTAAACAAATTTACTTGTAAGATATAACAATAACAAAGCTTAAGAACAATTTTCAATTATAGAAAGTATTGGTACAGATCTAATCAATCAGTATCACATTATATTATCAAACAGAAAAATACAGAGTAAAGATAATATAGTTGCAAAATGGTAAAATATTCCAACATCATTACATCTCAGGTGTGGGAAAATGCACCTAAAAGCAAAACAAGAAACCAAATTAGATGTAATTTCAACATTGCTACACATAGTTTACAGACTGCTGGTCTTTATAAAACTAAACTCCAACTCCTTAATCATTACTGCCTGCGGATAATTGCTAAGACAGCTACTCAGCCTGTAGCGTCTGCTAAGACTCATAACCATAGACAAAACTGGATTTTATTGTTGAGTAATTTTTTGCTTCACATTGCTGAATTCCTGCTGTTTTTGCAATTGAATGTGATAATTTAACCACGAATAACCCTTGAAGTATAGAGAGGTACCTTGCCAATTTGGGAGGTGGGGGGGAAACTGTTGTGTTTGTGTTTATATGTAGGTATGTCTCTTTCAGTATTCACTTCTGGCAAATATCTGGAGTAGTCCCTGGGGGTCTTGGTCAAGATTTTGGAAGCAGTTTGCGATTGCCTATTTTCCAGAGCTATGAAAGAGTGACTGGCCCAAGGTGCCTGTAATAGTATATGAGGATGATCTTGAAGGACAAGGGGGATGCTGCTTTGGAAACCATTGGACCAAAAATGGGGGGGGGGTTACCCAGTGGTTTAATGGTCAGAGGAAGAAATTTAGGAAAGACTGCCCTGGTTGATCAGGCAGTTAAATGTGGCAGTGAGAATTTTGTACTCAGACTTGCAAGATTCTATTAATGTAGCCTTACAATAAAGTAGAATTAGCTCATTTGGTCATGTTTCTTGTCAGAGCAAACAAGAAACACGACCAAGTGGGCTAATTCTACTCAAAGCTGATAATACCTGATTGGAAATCCTGTATAGACTTCATATTTAAGGCTTAGCATTATTGTAAAAATTCTGTGGATCAGATATTTTGATTGATTATGTGCCACCATGTTAGTGTCAACTCTTAGCAATCCCTAGACTTTCTCCATAATGATCTGTTCCTAACCTGATCTTTCAGGACTTCTAGTGGAGCTACCATTGCCTGTATAACCAAATTCATCCACCTTGTTACTGGTTGTCCACTTTTCTTTCAGCTTTTCTTTTTTTTAATATAGTTTTATTAAGAATTGTGATTATTATATATCTTACTACTACCACTAAACCTTTGAACATGAACAATATAAGATGAAATCAAGACAGCAATTGACAGCAGAGGAGTTTAGTTTTCAATGGTTTTTGTTTGCTCAATTAAGAGAAGGATTTAAGGTAGACAATAGGACATTTGGAACTGAGCAGCAGAAGACAGAACTGTAAGCTGAACTTTGTACAAATGATGAATTGCTAAATGTATAAGCTTCTAGTGGAGCTACCATTGCCTGTATAACCAAATTCATCCACCTTGTTACTGGTTGTCCTCTTTTCTTTCAGCTTTTCTTTTTTTTAATATAGTTTTATTAAGAATTGTGATTATTATATATCTTACTACTACCACTAAACCTTTGAACATGAACAATATAAGATGAAATCAAGACAGCAATTGACAGCAGAGGAGTTTAGTTTTCAATGGTTTTTGTTTGCTCAATTAAGAGAAGGATTTAAGGTAGACAATAGGACATTTGGAACTGAGCAGCAGAAGACAGAACTGTAAGCTGAACTTTGTACAAATGATGAATTGCTAAATGTATAAGCTTACTAAAATTTGAAACAGAAAAACAAATGAAAGAAACAAAAATGGGCTAAGAACTTTGGACACAATATACTGATGGAACAGTGGCAAAATACGTAGTTAAAAGAATTGAAATTTACACTTTTTATAACTTAAAAGATATTTTTTATAAAATCATGTACCATCAGTATTTGACTCCAGAAAAATTGTCTAGAATGTATAAAGGTACTTCAAATTTATGTTGGTGACACAATGAAGGGTCATTTTATCATATTTGATGGATTTGTAAAAAGGCCAGAAATTTCTGAGTTCAAATATATAGAGTGATATAACTTTAAAGATCAACCATCAACTGAAACCAGAACTTTTCTTGCTGTGATTAATGGATAGTCAGAAAAGAGCCCTGGAAGGTTATTTTTATAGAGTATGTGATTACTGTATAAAATGAGACATGTACAAAAATGGAAGCATTCTGAAATACCCACAACATCTTGATGAAGATGGACAAAACTAGCACTGTGGCAAAATCAATTTGATTAGAAAAAGATCAATACCTACATTTATCAATGATTGGAAACCCCGTATACATTTTTTATGAGAACAGAGAAAAATGAGCTTGGGATTTAAAGATTTGAAGATTAGAAAGGGTAGCTTATGGAAGGAAGGAAATTATAATGCAACCATAGAGAGAGGGAGTAAAATATAAATGTATTTATAACTGCTGTCAAAAAGATCAGAAGCTATTTCCTTAACATCTTTTCTATTTTCTTTCTTATTCACTATTCTTCCTTCTCTTGTTTTTCTGTTTCTAATATTTGTATTGTTAAAATTTTTCCATGAGAATTAGATATTGAAAAAAAGAGGAATGCTATTTCAGTCAGCAGGTTCAATAACAGAGAAAGTTTTCTGGGTCCCATTAGTTGATGCTATTTAATGGGACCCAGAGAATGCATACTTTGTCACAATATAAAACCGACAAAAATTACAAGAATAGGTGATCCCTCAAATAACCATGTCTTGTGCTATGAAGTGCTTTATAGGTATTAACCAGTACCTTGAACTGTATCCAGAAACATTACTGATAACATGAGATCCAAAAGCTACTCAAGTCCATCATATATAATTGATCTGGTCTTGGAGATTTAAATTCAGTTATGATAGCCAGGTAGCCCCTAACAATCTATTTACATGTCATGGGTTGCCAGTTCTTCTTTATGTCAATTGTTCTGTTTAGGTCTACTGAAACACAATTCCCCTTTAAAGGAAAGCAAAGTAGGAACTGAAGAGTTCTGCCCTCTCCTTAGCACCTATTATTATTTTACCTTCCATTTTTTTCCCACCCTTTTCTTCCTTTTACTACTATAGTAATATAGCCAGAAAAGCTCTTTTTGTTGTTTTAAGTTCAGCTAGTTGTCATGAATATCTATAGCTGAAAACCAAAGAGGGATTATTCAAAATATAAACTTTGAGGGACACTTTGCTATTTTGTTGGAAAGCTGATATATTTAATCTTATTGTATATCCTTTTCAGAGAGAGGAAAAGCAGCTTGAGCTATCCCTGGAGACTCTTATCAGTCAGGTGGCTGACCTGAAGAACTCCTTGGTCAGTTTCATTTACAAGCTGGAGAATGAATATGACCGTCTCACTTGGTAAGGTTTCATAGGCAGCTAGTACTGGTGAGAGGGGACAGCATTTTATGTAACATTTCACGTAATTTAGGATACTGTCAGCATATATTGAACTCAATATGCTGCAGTTCAAAACTTAATCCTTACTAGTTCCCAGTTTATTTGGAGAATGAAGCAAATTTTCTGATTTTAGGATGTGACTGCCTATTATGTTTTTAGCAAAGCCTTCGGTCCCTCAAAACTGATGTTTTGCTTGATCCCAGTAACAACTATTCTTTGTTTTGGAACATTTTAAAAATATAATAATATAAAGTCAGTATATTTGCTCAGAATTAACTGAATTTTGAAACAGTTTTCTGGAACTAAAGGCATTTTTAATATTTTGACCTAACAAGATGGTCAAACTGTGATTTGCTTGGCTCTCCCCAGTATTCACATTAAGATCTGTCTTCCTATTAAGATCTTTTTGAAAATGCCCTGGCTGTCAAAGGCTGATTTATATGACACATAGAAGAAAGTATTCTCCTGTGTTTTAATAAGAAAAGCATAAAATGAACTCCCCCAGAAGCTATGTTTGGTATACATGTCTCTTTAAAAAATAACCAAGACACATTTCTTCACCAAAATTGTCATTGTAAATGCTTTCATTGGTTTTAATTTGCCTTTGAGTTTCTAAGTTTTGTGTTTTGAATTTAATTGTTAGCTGCCTTGAATGTGTAGAAACCAGAATATATGTTGTATAAATAAATATTTCCTATGGGGACATCTGTACATGACATCTGTTAGAATTAGAGTGGTTACGTTCAATGAGTTTTATTTCTTTGTTACAGCACTCTGATTCAAAGAGTAATTTAATTCCCTCAACCACATCCATGGACGTTCTTTTGATATAATTCATGTATTTCTGTTTCTATCTCTCCGCCTTAGGCCCTCCGTGCTAGATAGTTTTGCTCTGCTCTCAGGACAGCTTAATACTCTGAACAAAGTGCTGAAGCATGAGAAGACTCCACTGCTGCGCAATCAGGTTATTATCCCATTAGTGTTATCGCCAGATCGGGATGAAGAGATAATGGTAAGCATTTGACTCAGTTTGCACCTTTTCTTGACCACCATTGTTATGTTTTATCTAGGAGAAAAGATACAGATAGTCCTCGACTCACAACCACAATTGAGCCCAAAATTTCCTCTGGCTAAGCAAAACAGTTGTTAAGTGAATTTTGCCCTTGTCACAGTTGTTAAATGAATCACTGCAGTTGTTAAGTGAGTAATGTGGTTAAGTGAATCTGGCTTTCCCATTGACTTTGCTTTTCAGAAGGTTGCAGAAGGTGATCACATGATCCCAGACATTCCGAATTTTGATCATGTTACTGTGGGGATGTGTGAAGTGTGAAAAATGGTTATAAGTCACTTTTTTCAGTGTGTTGTAACTTCAAACAGTCACGAAATAAATGGTTGTAAGTCGAGGAGTATGTGTACTGAACAATGAATCTTATCAGTGAAGAAAAAGTTGAGTGAATAATGCAAAACTTACAAACTTTCGCAAAGACATATATATAGTTGAAGGAGTAGGAAACCAAGAAATTTTTTTTCTTTCTACAGACTAGAGTATTTGATTAATAGAAATGTATTATGGATGATACTCTGTATGACAATAGAATAAAAAGACATAAATATGTTATCATTGAATAGTAATAGTATAAAAATTTTATTTTTGGTTGGTGACCAGCAAAGTAAATATAATGCATAAAAGCAGGTTTAAATACCATAAAAATTATTACATAAACTGCCAATTAAGAATTAAGCAAAAGAGAACAAAATATAATAAAGCAAAAGTGAATAAGACTAAAATTTAGATAAAAGAATAACAAGACTTCTTTGTAATATCATTCCAGGATTAAGACATCTAAAGACTTCTTTTAGCAATAGATTCCAATAAGAATTTGGCAAATATATACCGGTAATAGCAGGGTTCTGTTCTAAGAATAGAAAATAAATCACCTTTCCCTCAGTGAAAGTTTGATCTCTGCTAAGAGGTTGTATTGGTATGCCAGCACAAAGAACAATGAAGAAATTCATGTCTCCGTTCATTATGGTGAGAAGAACCATTTCTTTCATTAAATGGGATTTTATGAACCTTCCATCCAATATTAAAGATAGAATGTGAAGGCTCTACAGCAGTGGTTCTTAACCTTTTTGAACAAATCACCCCCTTGAGCCAATGAGGAAGTTGTCATCGCCCCCCTCCCCCAACATAACCTCTCAATCACAACATAGGAAATAATTCTTCAATTTATGCAAACACTTTTTTTGTTTTCTTTAAAAGTCATCTGGACATATCGATGCAAATAATTTATTTCCAGTCTTTTTCCCATATCTCAACTGTGTGAAAAAGTTTGGTGCCACCCGTCACTTTATTCCCAAACTTTGTGATACATGTATTTCATTATTATCTTATTTATTCAAGACACTTAAATATAATGACTACTGAAAACAAAATTCAATTGCAAGAAAGTGAAATGCCCAAAAAGAAAAACAGTAACATTTAATGATTGAATTACAAGTGAAATTTAAGATGCAAAAAGAAATATAAAAAGGGCATAAGAACAAACCGCAATGCAGCAACTAAGAATTTCAAGACGAAAACTCTGAAACTAAATTAAGATTTGAGGAAACTTTATATAGTCGTGCACACTGTAAAAAGGATTTAAAAGACACAAAGAAAATATAATATTGAACTGGAGTGCACGCTAAAAAAGTACAATACAAAGAGACACACAAAATGTTTTACCACAGCACAACAAAAATTCGAAAATGAAGCCGAAGGCATAAACTGGAACATGAAATCCAATGCAAGCAAATACAACAATAAAAGCTCAGACAATTATTAATGAAAAAAATGTATGTACACAAAAAGCAAAAAAAAAAAAGAACATCAATGGCTGCCCTGTGCTTGGTGAGCTGATGCCAATTTCTTGATGTCTGGAACTATTTTTGTTAATCGCATTCTAAAATCACCATGCTCAGAGATCTTCAACATGTTCCTTGACTTAGAAAGGATCTGTTGGATGGCGTTGAAGCCCCTCTCCACTTAGTAAGTGGAAGGAAAGGCTAAAAGAAGCAACTTAACATCCTCCCACAATATTGGGTAAGTTTGTTCCTCATTTTCACCCAAAAAGCTTCGTAGCCATAACTCTGAAAATGTGACTGGGCTTCATAGTCATATTTCAGATCTGTCAGTGGCTCTTGCAGTTTGGGATGAAGTTGCTGTGAAAGGATTTATTTATTTATTTATTTATTTAATTTATATGCCGCCCCTCTCACAAGACTCGGGGCGGTTCACAATAACAACACAATTAAAAAACACAATTTAAAATTTTAAAAATTAATATCATTCACACAACATACAAACACATTCAACTCACAATCGTTGATGGCGGGACACTCAAGTGGGCACTTCCAGATTTATCAGATCATAGAGTCTGGTTTCCATATCTTCTTTTAGTTGGTTCAAGTGGCAGCAAAAAATGTCCAAATCTTCTCCTTGGAGTTCACGTTCATTACCAAGGCTTGGGAACTGATATAGCTCCTGGTGACTCATATTGCTTGCAAGGAGATCCAATTTGGAAAGAAATGAGCAGATTACTCCCTTGGCCTTAAGAAAATTGATTTTATTTCCTTGCAGCTTTACGTTCACTTCATTCAACTTGTCAAAAACATCAGCAAGATAAGCTACATCCAGACGTTGAAGTTTAAGAGAACTGCTTAGACTTGGGTCAATGGATTCAAGAAATTCGACAACTGTATCAAAAAGTTCGCTGCAAGCACTTTCTTTTTGAAAGCCACCTTACTTCGGTGTGCAATAGGAAACATTCAAACTCCCATTTTCTTCACAAAGCTTGTGAAAAAGTCGGTTGTTCAAGACATTTGACTTAATTTTATTCACAGCATTAATGAGGCAATGTAGAGACTCATGCAAACGGACACTCAAATTTTTTGAGACAAGGTGCTGTCTATGAATGACGCAATGGACAGTCATAACTCCCAAGTACAACCGATTTTAGATGAGCTTGAAATCCACAATATTGTCCGTCGGTTGCACATGCCACGACGTTTGTCAAAGGGATGTTTTTCTCATTAAAAAACTCTTCAACCTTTTTAAATATTGAAGAACCTTTTGTGTCGGTGGCTAAATTTCAAACAAATAACAGTTCTTCCCCAATCTCTTCATTTCCGTTGATGAAATGGACATAAGCCAATAACAAGGCTTCATTTTCATGAATCATTGACTCGTCAGTCTGCATCACGAATTCTGTATTTTTCAAGGTGTCAATAAGCCTTTCTTCCACATCACTAGCCATTTCATCAATTCTTTTTGATATGGTGTCATTGCTCAAAGGAATCGATTGCATGATAGTGCTTGTGCTGGGCCCCAACTTGACAACAATCTGTTTCACTGCTGGTAAAATCAGCATTTCTCCGATAGTGTGAGGTTTGTCACATTTTGCTATCAACAAAGATACTTCATAGGAACAAATGAGTCCCTTGTCGGCATTGATTGACGATTTTCCAAATAACTTCCCAACAGTGCTGCGACCCTCAAACTTGGCCTTTAAGGATTGGAAAAACGATGCTGGTTTGTTGGCTTTATCCGAATGAGTTCTTACCAAATGGTCTTTCAGTCAGGAAGGCTTCATCATTTCATTTGAAAATGTTTTCTCACAAAGAAGACAAAACGAAAGCTGTATGTTGGAAGGAGATGGAACAAATCCCAATTTTAGGTATTCCGTCGAATATTGGCGACACTTCCTCTTCTCGGCCATGTTGAGAGGTCCTTGAAATGAAAGGCACTACCTGCAAATTAAATTTTTGACTGCACTGGAACACCAGAAAAACACATGTTGACGTTGATAAACCTAATTTCAACAGTTACGTTGACATTATAGCTGACGTCACAGGGGACAGCCACTCAGCATGCGATGTTTCGAAAGAAGCGCTCCCCCCATCACTGCCCATTCTGGCCAATGGCGCACCACTGTATGGGTAGAGGCTGCTGCGCAACACGCATGAAGATAAGCGATGTGTATTCACATATGTACGGCGTTCTGTACTGAAGCTAGCTGGAGGAACATTTGAAAACACAATTCAATCCACTAATAGCGAGCGATCTGATGTTTTTGTACAACAGATATACAGCGATTCACTGTACAAAAAAGTCTCAAAAGTGTCCCCAAAACTTCTCGCTCCATCGCCCCCATATTGCCCCCTTTTCGTTCCTTCGCCCCCCACATTACCCCTTTTCATTCCATTGCCCCCCTGAAAAAACGAAATCGCCCCCTGGGGGGCAATATTGCCCAGGTTAAGAACCACTTCTCTACAGTATGCTGAGTAAACTAGATTGAACAGATAGTTTGCACATCTAAACATAACTTTGTATTTTGGAACCCACCCTTGTAGATTGCCTATAGCACTCAATTCTGTCTGACAAGAAATATAATAATAATAGTAGACTTCAGACAGCAGTGAAGGAAATGCTTTGCAAAGCTTAAAAATAAGCTCTTACAGGCAAAAAGAAGCCTTAAAATTACGGGATTGGATTTTAAACTAGAAGCAGTGATCACATACTATATAACTCAGGCTATAGTTGCACAACAGAATTGAGTATAGGGAATAGTTACCTTAAAAAAGAGGCCAGCATATGTTTATAAGTCAAACTATTTTGTCACTATATGGAGCCATATCATAGATAAAAGATATATACGTCCTTTTGTGTGTGTTTGTGTGTTCATACACACATTCATGAGTGAGACTGTAAGTGTGAATGCATGAGAGAAAGAGACATTAAATCCAGATCTTTACTAAATTAGCTGGATTATTACAGAATATGTCTTTTTAATCAGTCAAATCATTGACTCTTTTCCTCCTCAAAATACAAATGTCTTCTAAAAAAATTCAGTTTTCCTGTATCATGTTTAAAAATTGCTTTTTTATGTATTGCTTTATCTTTTAAATATTTTATTACAATCAAAACCAGTACAATTAAAACTTCTCAAAGAGTATCTAGTTAAAACGTTCTAGAATAAAATAATGACCAATAAAAATAAAATCTATGTTGAAATCATAATTTGGCAGCCTATCAGTTGCACATAAACAAGAGCATGGCCAAGCTATAATGTAATATATTATATTCCCTTATTATAATATGTATGCAATATTATTGCATATATATAATATATTACTATATTATAATATTTCCTCCCTCCTCACTTCCTCCCTCGGGCGTCTATTTTTGCCCTGAACTACCCCCTCCCACAATGTGGATTCCAGCGAATTTTTTCTTCCTTTGCAACTGGAGACAGAAATAATGGACAAGAGGCCACCCTAGAAAAAAAAAAGCTGCCCCACCAGCCAAAGTCCCTGGAGACTGCAGCCAGGGAAACCAAGAAAGAATCCAGGGCCAATGGACACCCATATTTGTTAAACAAGTTAAGGATGGATGGCCTACTTTTGAAGCTGGGCTATACACAGGTGACAGAATTATAAAAGTGAATGGGGAAAGTGTCATAGGAAGGGCATACTCTCAAGTAATCGCTTTAATTCAGAACAGTATTCAGGGGCTGCTACAAAGAAGAGGGGGGTCAGCTTATTTACCAAAGCACCAGAATTAAGACAAGAAACAATGGATAGAGAGAAGGAGAGAAGCAATCTGGAATTAAGGAGAAATTTCCTATCAGTGAGAAAAATTAACCAGTGGAATAGCTTACCTTCAGAAGTTGTGGATGCTTCATCATTTGAGGTTTTTAAGAAAAGACTGGACAGCCGCTTGTCCGAAATGGTATAGGACGGGGTAGGCAACCTTGGCTCTTTTATGACTCGTGGACTTCAACTCCCAGAAGTTCCTGGCTCAGAAATTCTGGGAGTTGAAGTCCACGAATCATAAAAGAGCCAAGGTTGCCTACCCCTGGTATAGGGTCTCCTACTTGAGCAGGTGGTTGGATTAGAATACCTTAAATGTCCCTTCCAGCTCTAATCTGATTGATTTTTAATCCTTAAATTGTGAAAGTTTATAAGTTATTAGGTACTAAAATATAACAAGGTGATAATATCAAAAGATTTGGTGCATTGTATAAAATGATTATAGTGGTTTATTTATGAAGTTCCATGAATCTTTAGTGCTGCTGCATAGAAACTAGCTACCTGTACTGTGACTACGATCCATTCATCTTTAAGCAACCACTAAAGATGAATATTATCAGAATGACAAGGATAAATATTTATTATCAGGAAAATAAATTTTGTTTGCATGTCTCTGTAAAAAGAGCAGCAAAGAAGGATGTATCCAGAACTTTCCACTTCTCCAGAATCACAGGGACAGAGTCTTTCAGCTAATTGTATCCCTTTATATTTGCCATCTAAGACAGCTGAGGGGAGCACATGACATTGTGCAAGCGAAAAGACTTTCTGATGATTCACTATCTCTAACTGGCTAAGATAACTGGCAGAGGTGACAGTATATCTAGTAGAATCTGGAGCCAGAAACAATGGATCTTCTCTAAGTCTGTTCGCTTTTTTTAATGTTTCTTTTTTATGCTTTTCTGTGGTTTCAAAAAATTATTGCCCAGTGAGTTCTTCATATTATGCAACTCATATCAGATAGTCCTGAAAATGAACATGGAGCTGATCAGAGAATACTCATTCATTCCCTATATTTCAGCCAGTATTGTTCTCAGGGTGAATCAAAATTCATCACCTAGTAGTAGAAGGTAATAAATAATACATTGGTGTATACTGTTTATGGCAGTTTGATATTACAGTCCCAGTTTCAAGCTGTTCCTTTATAATGGCTGACTTGCAGATGGTGAAGACGCTAACTCATTGAAATTTATTTTAATTACTTCATTTTATTATAAGAGAAAGATTAAAAACTTGCAGAGATAGGCATTCTGAAGCTACATTTCCAATAACCTGAGGCCTATGGGTTTAGCTTTGTATTGTCTGATTTTGCTGCAAGATATGAGTCCTAATAGACTGAATATTGCAGCGGCAGACAGAAGGACGAGTACCAGTGTTCAGCCATGAAGTTGTACCTGATCATCTGCGAACTAAGCCTGATCCTGAGGTAGAGGAGCAAGAGAAGCAGCTAAGCACAGATGCAGCTCGTATTGGTACTGATGTGGCACAGGTAGGACAATGATTTATTAGTAGGATCAGGAAGAAAAAAGAAACTTGGAGCCTGAGGGAGCACAAACATAGCACCTGTCTTCAGCCCTATAAAACTACTGCACCACATTTCCTTGCAACAAAGGTTGCTTGAAATCATCACATCCCATTGCCCTTGTTATCAATAGTAAACATCTCTGTATGTCAGTAATCTATTTTGTGGATGGCTATGTATGTCTACGTATGCTAATATGCTCATTTACATAGGTTCATATGCATGCTAATAGGCATACTTTTTCCCACTCTCAGGCCTAATTTGGCACCAAAGAGTTCTCAGGTCCAAAATAATGCTTATCTCTGATTCTGGCAAGGCGGTGTGAGGTTTCGAACTGTCTCCAGCTTCCAGAATATCTCGGCATAGGCTTTAATGGGTTTCATCTACATGAAGTCAGGCAACCCGAAACACTTGTAAATTCTGACACGATATAATTTTTATGATTGCAGAAACAAATTCAAAGCCTAAACAAAATGTGTTCGAACTTGCTAGAGAAAATCAACAAAGACGATCGAGAATCTGAAAGTGGAGGTATGGTTCTAGATAAAGACTGAATGAGCTTTAGTGGGGACAACACTCTTGAGAGACAGAAATCCCAGAAGCAGAAGTATGATAAGTAGTAAAACCTACACCTTTGGGAAAATTTGGAGACCAGTATGACTGTTTTTCTGCCCTATAGGTTTACGCCAGAACAAGCAGACATTTAACCCTGCTGACACCAATGCCCTAGTTGCAGCTGTAGCCTTTGGAAAGGGATTGTCAAACAGACGTCCACCAGGAGTGGGAAGTTCTGTTCCAACCAGTCAGCAAGGTGCCAATGCCATCATAGCTGGTGCTTCTACCATGCAGCAAGTACAAATGTCAGGTGCACCAAATCAGCCACAGCCAATGCTTGGAGGAGTGCAGATGCCACAAGCAGGGCAATCAGGTAAAAAGAAACACAGAGACAAATATATAGTGGTACTGTTAGGACAATAAGAAGTGTTCTCCTAGGAAAATTAAACATTTTGTCTAACCAGAGAGGTTTTTAAAAAGAACAGCTTTTTGGAACAAGATACGTGATACCTGTTTCTTCCACATCATTTTAGGGTGAGTATGACAGCATATGATTTATATTAACATTATCCAGGAGTCTGTGAGCCTGGAGATGAGATAGGATTGTATTAAATATAGGAGTGTCCATTACACTGAGAATAAGTGGCTAGTAATCAAAATCAGGAGCAGGCTACTCTCATTATGTCCAGCTGGATGGTATTTTCAAAAAGCCTTTACTTACCATAGGAAAATGGGATAGTGGGCAGGTTAAGTCTTTTCTCTTATTCATCAGGTTTCTTGTTTAGCTCAATAAGTGCATAAAATAGCTGAGAACCTTGCACAAAGTGATGTTAGAGTTTGAGTGAGTGACTAAATGTACCTCCTCAAAAATATGTACAAGAAAGACCCATAGATAGTAATGAAGACATTGTCCCCTAAATTGGTCGAATTCTTATTACATTACTAAACTCAGCTTTTTTTCATCTCTCCAGGTAAGATGCCCAGTGGAATAAAAACCAATATCAAATCTGCTTCAATGCATCCCTATCAAAGATGAGTAGGAAGTATTCTGGTCTATTGCTGCTCCTGGATTTCATTTCAAGTCAACACTTCAAGTTGTTCTCAATCATTAAACTTGGTGTCTTCTCTGAAGGTCATTTGGGATAATTTATTCATACAACTGATTTGATCCAGGATACAAGAATGTAGAAGTGTATTTTTCATTCAAAATGATAGAGGCATTTTTTTTTTTAGACAAGAAGCTTGTTCTGATAGCTAAGCCAAGATGGTAAATAACTTTACTTTTTGTTTACTAATGTAAGAAATCTGATTTCCTAAGGTAGTGTACCTCTTTTGGAACTGCCTGTTGATCACTGAGATTGTATGAGACATGCAAGTTATAGCACTTTTTTTTTTAAAAAAAAATGAAAGTTCGTGTGCTCTTTCTCATGTAGATTTTTGTATTTTTTAGGTGGATTATGGGAACAATTGTAGCTTTGTCTTGGTTGCATTTTTCATAGAATGCTTAAATCTTATGCCATTAAATGGATCAATATATTATCTGTTTTGACTCTTGTTTGAGATTCTTCTGCTTATCCCCATTTTTCAATGACTGGGGGAGGGAGGTAGCATTCTAGTTCTTAGTTTATTATCATAGAAACTTTAGCAAAATTGCCAAGCACTGGGCAGACAGAATGGATAGAAACATGTTCAAATTTTATCAATATGAGCATATGAAAACGTTTTAAGTGTGATAAATGATGTGTGAAGGGACCTAGAAGCCAGAAATAACCTAATACTGCAATGTACAATCTGTTGCTGTACTTTGTGAGTGATCATCCAAAGCCATCAGATTCAGGTTCTGCTTGAAAACAATAACTTACCCTTAAGTGACAACATGAGTTCTCTACTGCTGCTAGCAGTGGAATGGATATTAGGTAACGCCTAAGCATGTGTTTAAACATTTTCAAGGTTGAAAGACAGTTAATGTTCTGTTCCTAGCAGTGGTTGAGCTCAAACTTGACTTTCAAGCTCAAGCTTTTAAGTGTTCCTATGCAAGGATGCCGGTGGGCTGTAACTTGCTCTCTTTGATGTTGGTGATAGTGGTAAAGGTATTCTGCTGGATCTTCTGGGCCAGCAGGAGGAGCAGTAACATCTGTGACTTTTAATTTAGCAGGAGCCTCCTGTTCAACCTCTTGTGACTGGGAAATAGCCCTTCCTCAGCCTTATCTATTACAACGTGGAAAATGTCACTGTTACAGTGTTCTACAGCAATTAAAAGCATACAAGAAATACATTTAAATCCATAGATATTTAGTCTGTATTTATGTGATAATGAATCCCATGTTTCAGCAAATTGGGACAACTGTTAATCTTATGAAATTTCAGTGTAACGTAATTCCTGATCTTGAAGGTTGTGTGAATGTTGAATGTGTGTGGGGTTTCTCATTTTTAAATATTTTTGTTTGGATTCAGATTATGATCTGCTGTTTTATATATATGTTGTTTATATATATATATGCCCAGCCAGTGCGACCGTTGGCCAAGAAGCAGCAGAGCTGGATATGGACAGTCAGTGGTGGGGGGGAGGGAGAGGGCTCCGAGTTCGCAGAGCGCCGCTGCAAATCGGCCGCAGGGCAGGTGGTGCACTCCCCCCCGGCTTACCTGTACCAGATGGCAGTCCCGGTGGGGGCATCGCTTCCTGGGCCATCCCCAAGCCGGCCACGTGTTTCCCTGGGCTGGGTGGCAGTGTCGGCTGGGGCGGCAGCTGACGGGGACATTGCTTCCCAGGCCGCCAAGCCAGCCACATGTTTCCCTGGACCGGGCGGCAGTCTCGGCTCGAGCAGCGGAGGCATCACTTCCTGGGCCGCCGAGCCGGCCATGTGTTTCCCCAGGCTGGGCAGCAATGTCGGCTGGGGCGGCGGAGGCATCGCTTCGCAGGCCGCCGAGCTGGCCATGTGTTTCCCCGGGCTGGGCAGCAATGTCGGCTTGGGCGGTGGGGGCATCGCTTCGAAGGCCGCTGACCCGGCCATGTGTTTCCCCAGGCCGGGCGGCAATGTCGGTTGGGGCGCTGGGGCCATCGCTTTGCAGGGCACCGAGCCAGCCATGTGTTTCCCCGGACCGGGTGGCAGTGTCGGCTGGGGCGGCGGCCGGCAACGGCATCGCTTCCCGGGCCACCGAGCCAGCCACGCATTTCCCCGGGCTGGGCAGCAGTCTCGGCTCGGACGGTGGAGGCATCGCTTTGTGGGCTGCTGAGCCAGTCATGTGTTTCCCCGGGCTGGGTGGCAGTGTTGGCTGGGGCAGCGGGCAGCCGAGCTGGCCACGCATCTCCCTGGTCCGGTCCATGGTGCCCTGGGTGCCTTCTGCTTCTTCCTCCCCCCCATACTTGGCCTTCCCGGGACCTCTGCCCATTTTCCCATGCCCATCCCGCCGCCGAACTGAGTTGGGACCAAGGGAAAGGAGGAGAAAAAAGGAAAGCAGGCAGCGCTTTGCTAGAATGGAGGGGTCGGAGGCTTTGGAGCAGGAGCATCGGGGGGAAGAGAGACTCTGCTTTTCAGGGGCACTGCCTTGCAAGCAGCCCAAATCTCGGCCCCGCGTTCAGCCGCCCCACGTGTGAAGGCTGCCACGGTGCTTGGCTAGTTTTCTGTCGTGGCGCGAACTCAGCCACGTCAGCTTCCTGGATGCCAGCACCGGGAAGCTGGGCTCGATTCCCCTGGAGCTGTGGGGCGCAGCCAAGAGCGAGCCCCGCAGCCGCCTCACCTGTCCTGCCCTGCCAGCAGCACCCCCGCCAAGCCTTCGCTGCGAAGCCGTCTCCCCCCTTTGCCCCACCCAAGGTCCCCCAAGCAGCGTCCAACCAAACAGCTAACAGAAGCACACGAGGCAGCCTCGTCACTCAATATATCGGTTTCTTTTAATATAAAAAGTGTCTATTAAAAATTCCTTCCTAGATACACAAAAAGACCAATTGGGATGCAGGAGAGGGAGCAGTAAAAGAAGAAAAAGAGTGGGGGGTGATTCAGGGGCTGGACGAAGACAATTTTTTTGGGCCAGGGAGAGGAATCAAGCAAGCAGCAGCGGCTTAGATGGTGCCAATACGGAGGATTTGAGTTTGTTCGTCTCCAAGCAACTACCAAGGCTGGTATATTTGCATAAATGGACAACACAGGATGGGGTGGTTTTTTCCCCTTTTTGTTTCTTTTCTGCACGATCCGCAAAGCTGCACAGAAGCTTCCCAAAAAGGAAAAGGAGGGAATAGAGAGCAGGATACAAGGTGGGCGGGGGGGAACGGGGAGTTGCACCCATGTGTACACGCGCGTGCACACACCCTGAGCTCAGCACTGGCATAAAGGGGCGCCCGCGGAGGAGGGAATACTGTACTCATTTGGGCTTACAGGTGGCCAATGAGAATTCAGAAAACTTCGCTCCCTTTCCCCCCTCCCTCTCCCCTTCTTCAGCGAAAGGGTGTATTAGCTTGTCTATTTTTTCCCTAGGTTTTTTTTAATGCAAGTTTGGGTGTGTCCTGTCCAAAAAAAAAACCCAAACAAACCCAAAACAATTTTTTTAAAACTCCCCCAAACAATAGAAAAGCAACCGAAAACCTCAATGAAACCCATGCTGAAATTTGCACATCACAAAACCACAGCAGATGTACAGATGCAATAATATACAATTCATGATTTATAATAAAACATTATACAATAAATAGGTTCTTGTTACTTTTTTGTCAATCTGCAAATAGATTTCTCAGTGCATATCTGACACAATTAGCTTCTCTCCTGCTTTGACTCTCTGGTCTTCAAAACATTTGCGGCTCCCAGTGTTCTGTTTTCAGTGGGAAACGGGTCCAAGTGGCTCTTTGAATGTTTTGGGTTGCCTACCCCTGCGTTAAAGCATTCGTGTTTGCTGATATTTATTTCCTTTAAACTGCTTTACTTCTTCCATTTATTGTTTAAAGTGGTTTAATACTTCCATTTATTTCCTTTTATTCCCCTAAAACTAGTTTGAATCTTCCATTTGTTGCCATTTATTCTCTTAAAACTGATTTAATTGTTTTGTTTATTTCTGATCCACGAAACCTATAACCTCCATGCCATTTCTCACTCTTCTTATTCCTTTCTGCTTTGCTTTTTATTCCCTCTCTTTCATATACTTTCTTTTATCTTCACTGAAAGAAAATCCTTCCAGGTCCCCACTATAATCTATGGTTCAAATGAAAGCAGCCTGTTCTTATTTATTATTTACTAACTTTCTGTAAATTTTGGTCCCACATTTAAAGGCAGGGTAAACATGCATTAAAATACATGCAGCAGTGGCACAGCATTAATGGTGGCCGGGGCTGTCTTTCTTGCCACGCCCACTTGGTGGCCACGCCCACTTGGTGGCCACGGCCACTTGGCCACGCCCCCGGCACCCGGCAATGTAGACACTAAAATAATTTTATGGTTGGGGGTCACCACATGAGGAACTGTATTATGGGGTCGCGACATTAGAAAGGTTGAGAACCACTGAACTAAATGGAGGGAAAATAAGCTCAAATTTCATTCACAGTTCCCATACCAGTAAGGCTGCCATATAAAATAAATTGACAATGCCTTTTATTAAAATACAATTTACAATTTTAAAGTGGAGATTTTCTATACATAATCAAATCTACTGTGACCCATTATGGTATATGAAATGAAATAACTATTTTACTTGATATGCATCATACAAGACTTCAAAATTAGATAAAATAATTTTTCCATGTTGTTTCAGTCTACAAAATGATTTACTGTGTTAATGAATTTGTTTATACTTGCTATGGAGAAAGCTTTTCTGAAAATGGAAAATCACTTGTAGTAAAATAGTAATTTGGGAAAGATCATTTTAACTCTGTCCAATATACATAATAAAGTTTAATGTATTTTTCCCATTCTAACATTTTTCCTTTTGATTACCATGACGAAGGCATACAATTCCAAATTAAAAGTTATATTGTATTTCCATTAGAAATGGAATAAAATGCTAAGTTTTAAATTAAGCTTTTTGTAGTTTTTTAAAGTAGTATTTTGAGTTTCAAGAGGTACACAATACAGAAAAGATCAGAATTTTTACATTACATTTGAATCGAGAAATAACCATCACCTCACTGCATACTCTGAAAATAACCAGTTCAGTTTCTGAAGTAACAAAGTCAACATGTGGAGGTAGAAAATAAAGCAGGGGCCTCAGACTCAATTTCCACCGGCAACTAGAAAAAGAATTACCACTAGACTGTATTGCCCACCTGAACCAGCCAGCATCATACTGTGATCAATTGTTATCAAAAGCTGCAAAGAGAGCAAGGAGGGCCAGATGGGCTATTCCCATCCCAAGCCACCAAAGTTCATTGGCAAATGTGACCATTGATGTTGGTATTATGATCCAGATTGAATGCATATCAAATGAGGTCCAGATAACCAATGTCGTCCAAGGCTCTCAGGAGCTGTAGGGTGAACATCTTAACAACCTTCTCTAGAAAGGAAAGGATGAAGATTGGATGAAATATGAAAAAATATATTTATTTCTATTATATATTTCTTTTTAAAGCAAGTTTTATTGTTTTTTTTA